>OZ005657.1:66749487-67949487 GCA_963930645.1 Salticus scenicus
AAGTTAGAAGAAAAGAATTATTTTTTTACCGCTTAGATTTAAAAGAAAAAATTTATTTAAAAAAAAAAAGAAAGAAAAAAAACTTATAAAAGATAAGTGGTATGTAATATATATACAAACATGCTTTACAGAGTTAAAAGGCATTAGCAATTAATTTGCATGAAAGAAAATATTTACACATTAACACTAATTAAATATGAATGATTTCTGCATTCAAAGTATTTTTAACTCTATATTATGCAGTATTATTAATATCTTACACTTGTAAGATATTGATATATAATCACTTATAAGATGATTTAGAAATAATAATACAGTATATATTTTAAGATATTTTATGAATGTAAATATTTAAGGATAATCTCTCTCCTAAAATCTCTTAAAAGAATTCACAAATTTAACTTTTTAAAAAATATTTTAATTTCTTCATCTCTTCTGCAAGACAAGAAAATTAATGGTTTATGTGCCCTTGAAAACATGAGAGCAATAAGTACAATCGATATAGAGCAACCTCACCACGAACACTCCATTTTGTTGCTTTCTGAAACTACATTTAATGTAAGGGTGCCTTTTAAAAAAATATCAGAGTTAGTAAACATCTGATTTAGAAATAATATGATCCATTAAAATACTTTTTTCTTTAAAAAAAAAACCTCTCTGCGCGAAAAACTTATTTAAGTTTCTGACCGAAAAAACCTTTTTATAACAATTTACGAGATATGAAATGGGTTATTAAAAAAACGCATGTAATTTGGTTTGTTTTGTTTTTTAATGTAAAAATATCTTAAATAAATTGTATATATAAATTGAAAAATTATCTTCGTTATACCAAGAATAAAATCGTAATTTTTTAACTAAAAATTTTTTTTTTAATTTTAATTTTTTAAAGAACTATATTAACCCTTTTAAATGTTAGTTTAGTTTACAAAACGTGTCAAAAGATGACGCCACCATCTGAAATTTATGAACTTATCTAAAATAAATACTCACAAATATAAATACATAAATAAAATGAAACATTTATTCTAAAATACTTCTGATAATTAAAATAACAAGTACTTTTTTCAACACTAAGAATAAAATTAAAAAGGTTCTTTCAATATTGGTTCAAGCTACCATATAAATGGACATTTTTGCAAAACAAAATTTCCAAAACCGTTTGCTTCCCGAGAATTTTTCAAAATAATACAAACACATACAAGTATTTTTTTTTTTTTTTTTTTTTTTTTTTTTTTAGTTAAAATATAAATAAAAAGCGAGGAAAATGAAAGAAAAAGGAAAATTCCTTGCGAGAAAATTAGCTCATTCTTATCATACTTTTGAATAATTCATGAAAGAAAAAATGATTAGATGAATGCTTTAACAACATATCGAACGCGAGTTAAATTATAAAACTGGTTAAAAAATGCTTTCAACGTCAGTATATTTAATTAACGATGTTTAAAAAGTAATTCTGGAGACATAATAATTGTATCTGTCTGAAAAAAATAATACACATCGGAGTCAGTAATTAATTTAAAATAAATTGTCAAAAATGATCAAAAGAAAGCCTCAATGCATGCCTAAAATGTTTGGTTTTAACCATTTATTTCAACAATTAAGTCTATCAAAAAGTGATTCTTACAGGAATTCATTAAAACTTTCTGCGCTCTTAAAAACATTTTTTATATCAAATTAACACGTACGTTTCAACGAGAATGTGAGTAGATAGTTTTAAAAATAAAGTAAATCATACAAAAATGTTTGAAACATCTGTATTATATAAATGAATAAAAGAGATAATGAAAAGTGGTTTTCTTAAATATTTTACTGTTTTGTTTGACGACACATTTTGACGACACAAACACACGGCGAGACCAACGATAGTGACCAATCAGTATGAAGTGTTGAGGACCAAATGATTCGAAATTTTCTTCACTCACCCAACTCATAAATTATAATTCTGTCCTAAACAGAATTTAATAAACAAGAGGCCTTTTTATTTAACTAGATGTTGGAAAGAGGCTATTTTATTCAAGATGGTCTATTCCAAAGTGACGAAAACTGTTGTATTATTATTATTGTCACCTTTTAAAAATAACTTATCCTTTTTACATCCAGAATTTAAAATACATCACTAGAAAAACAATAAAAAATCGAAGTAAAACTCAGGAGCCATGTGAATGCCACAATTTTTCATTCTAATTTTCTATTCTTTTCTCTTTCTCTTTATTTCTTTTCTTCTTTTTTCTTTTATTTATTTATTGCACCATGGATAACAAATTATTTTCCCTTGGGATAAATGTGGCGACATATATTCTGACAATTTATCCTTTTTATGTTTTCGAATATATTAGAGCGTTGAGTTCATACTCAGGGGATTTTGGGTCCGATATTAGAAGCAGCAGAAAGCCGTCTTGCCCACTAATAGTGGCTGGTATATGTAAAATCCGTCGTGACTGCAATATCCTCCATGTTTCTAAAATTACCGAGACGGAGAGACATCCTCTCCACAGAGGATCAAAATTTTGATGGCATGTCTAAGACTACACCAGGGTTGTATACCAGATCCTCGCCAATATCCCACGATATGACGGTAGTTCTAGCACGACGTTAAATCTAAACTATAACGTCAAATTGTATACTTTTCAAAGGATTTTATTTATTATCTATTTATTTTAATTATCAATATTTTAATTTTTAAACAAAAGATAATTTTTAAAACGGAAAAATAATTTACACGCACATAATATATATACTATATACTTTTACATTTTTACATTTATAAATTATTATTATTTATTTTACGTTTATAGGATAAACATAATAAATTTATATAATAAAATAAATTATTATTTATTTTATATTTATATTTTTACTTTTACATTTTTTCGATTTTCTAAACAAATATTGGACAAAATAGCCCGGGACGTAAGACATTCAAAGAACGTTAAAAAACTCGCATTTCCCACTGTCGATTTAGCTCAGAGTGCAATTAGAGGATCAACCACAAACTGAAGAAGAGCGCAAATACTTTGTATCACCCTGTATCATAAAACGCTTTAAATGACTTGTAATTTTAACATATTGTTGCACATAATATGTATAATATTTATATGTTTTGTTGTGGAAATTGCACAATTATTTAGGGAGATATAATTTTTTTAAGTTTTTTGCTTATGATTAGAACGGATTTCCATAAAAAATTACAAAATTTACAAAAAAAATGGACAAAACATTAAAGAAGCATTATTCTGAAACATAAAATTCCCATGTGTAATATTCGCTGAGATATGAGTATTTATATTTATATTAGTACATATTTTACTACGCGTGCGCGAAACAGATTTTTATTACATAGGTTGAAAACTAGATATATTGGGCAACTTTTGTTAAAAGTTCATTTGAATAGAGTAAATATTAAGCAAATTGTCGGCACAAGAACGAGCTAGATTTTAGGTATTTTCCGGAGTAGAAATTTCGTAAGGGGTTTTTCACATGCCGTGTGTTTAATTTGAAGATCCAATTATTTCAACCACGTTGCAAAAGTTCTGTTTTGTGAAAAAACCCTTATGGGACTCACAAATCTTAGCAAATAATAAAAATATGTTAGAGTTACAAAACTACAAGGTTAATTTTCCATCTGGTAGCACATTAAAAGCAACACTAAATTTTGATGCATTTAAAAAAAAAAAAAAAAAAAAAAAAAAAAAATGTAATATAGGAGTTTTTAAAATTCTTCCTCAATATTTGAACTTTATGAAGTTTCTTCTTCTCCCCCCCCCCCCCCCCCCCCCCGTCACAAAAAAAAGGTCAAACTTTAAAAAAAGAAAAAGAAAAAACTAATAATAGGTTCTTGCGTTATTTCTGGAGAAATTTAGAATGTGTTCGGGGGAAATTTTAGAGTACCTTGATTTAAAATTATATTTTGAATGTTGTAGGTATTAACAATGTATCTCTTGAATGCTAAATTTTATATTTATTTACAAGTCTCAACTTTATATATTATTATTGTTATTAAAATTATCTTGAACAGAATTTCATTATGGAAAATTATGTGGAGCGCATTGTAAAAATTTTCCTTTTTGTAATCAGTTATAAATTGTTTATTTCATATATTTTCTTTATGCCAAAGAGGAAAAAACGTTTCCGTTTGGTCCACTTTGTCTGAAAAAAATAGGCTCCCGTTCTCATAAAATAAAAATTAAACAAATGTAACTAAGGGATTACTTAAAGTTTCAAAGTATAACGTTTTAAATCATCTAAATTATACATACATCAAAGTACGGTCTCTCACCAACATAATCTGTAATTCAGCAAGAATTTTCCAGTATAAAATTGTTTATATTGCAAAATTTGTTGCAGTCGATCGCTAAGAACATCAGACTTTAATAAGTGGCATGGTAATTATTGAATTATTTAAATACGTTCATACTTCAATTAATTTTTTCTTTACTTTAACTTATTCAATGTGATACAGTATGTCCAGTACTATCGATATTTTGTCGACCATTATAGAGCTGGATTTTAAAATTTAAAATTGAATAACAATTTTTTTTAAATTTTAAACTATAAAATCATACAAGCAATTATCCACTCCTTTGAAATTTAATGGAAATTAAATCTTTATACAGGCATCAATCCTAGAAGTTCTGTATCTAAAAGACGTTTTTATACACTACCATTTAGAAAGTAAATAAATAAAGTACCTTCAAATTTTTCTAACTTATAGGTCAACTTACTCGTCGGTCTAACCGTTCGGGGTTTGTTGTGGTTTTCTCCGAAACTTGCACAATTACGGCTAGGAACCCCTTAGAAAGGTCCTCACGGAGAGCACTCCCCAACAGGCCTACGATCCTAACGCAGTCAATCGGCCTTACTCCCAAACAACAAACGCACATAACTCAGCCTAAAATTGGAAAACATTTTCATCTGAGAAAAAGGTGTTATGCACAATATAAATACATATATATAGTGGCTATTTCATTTAGTTTCTAAGCAATACACAAAATAATTGACAAAATTTATATAACTAGTTGCAACATACAAAAAGATATCAAACGTACAGTTAGCACTGACAACAATAGTAAGAAAATAATTTGAGGTATTCCACTATTTATATCGTATTACATCCTGGGAACAATCCTAGAAAACAGTCACTTGCTCCACAAGAGTAATGAAACAGCGTCAAGTACTCCACAGAGCAGGAATTTCGCTGACAAAGACCAATCGCTTAAAACTTTCTCAAAAATGTAATCTCTCAGAATAGTTTGTTCTCTGAACAATACTGGCTCTCAGTTTTGGTACCACTGCTACTCTTAGTCTTTAGCGACTGTAATTTAGTGCGGTTCTCATTAATTCCGTGCTAGAATCTAATGGAAGGTTCCAAAATTCGGTTTCTAATCATCATAGAGCTTCTGGAAACTTAAACAGCCGTTTTTTGCTAAATTTGACCGCCATGTCACCAAATTCGTTACCAGTTCGCCAAGTTTGTCGCCAAAGATGACCTTACTGGAAGTGAATGGACTGCCACTTTATATTCATTTTGACTGTAAATCTACTTTCACTGCATGAGCACAACTGGTGCAGGGGAAAAGATTAATCTGCTGCAACTGTATGTATATAGCCATTTTAATGCTCATTTAGTTGTTATTTATAAGTAATTTTTTATCTCGTGTGGCAAATTTGACGTTTCCATGAACTTCTGTATATTATTTTGTTTTATTTTTATCAATTTATTTGCTTATTTTGTTTATAACTGCACTAAAATAATGGTTACAAAATGTGGCTTAGTATAATTGTTTATAAAAAAGTTTTGACATGCTAAAATGTAAGTATTTCTCGTCAGGCAATGCCTAATTCGAAATAAATAAATAAGATGAGAAAAGAACCGCATTGACATCTGGTTGACATTTATAAAATACATAAATGAAGGAGGAAATTATTGTTATTCCTACCTATTTTTTTTTTTTTTTTTTTTTTGTTTTTTTTAAGTAGATTTTCTCTTCACCACTAAATAATTCTTTAAAATCACCTTTATATTTCTATCTATATTCATAACAATCTTTTGTGCTTTATCACTTACTCAGTTTCTTATAAATCTGCTGAAAACAAATAAATAACAGTACACTTTCACAAAAAAAAAATATATATATACAAATTTAAAAACATTTTCTTTTTACTTGCATTATTAGAATCAAAATTTACGACCTTCAGTTTTTTCCCATTCACACACCATTTCGTGTAGTTGTCTTTCTTTTCTTTCACATTCAAAATTCATTCTTCTTGTCAAAAATTCTAAAAATACTGCTTTTTTATACAGATGTGCAATTCATGAAAATAAAATATAACGGTCTAACTTGTTTTCTATTCAATTTGAGAATTCGTCATCACTTTTAAAGTCCATAGTGTCTCGTTTATTTTCATTTTGCCAAATACCTGCAAAAAAATCGAAAACAAAATCTAATTTATTTTTAGTTTCCTTTCTATAACTTAATTGACGACAGTTATCATTGAATAACCAAAATAGAGAAGCTAAAGTTAGCTCAAAGTTATCGAGTTGAAATTATCGAAAATAAATAAATAAATAAATAAATAAAGGAACAAATTTATGATATTTCAATTTATAAACGACATACATCAGATTATTTTAAATGATTGCTAAAACGATAATTTTCAGAAAATTTGATAAATAAAAAAATGAGATAAAAAGCTGCTTTTTCCAAAATAGTTATTTTAATCGCATTTTCACAAAAAAGAAAATATGCGCGTTATCGATTGATTATGGTGTTTTTAAGATTATGCAACAATTTTACTTCTTTAAGGTGGAATCTATTTTCTTCTTACGATAGAATATCTAAAACTTTTAACTTTCTTAATATTGAATGCAATTAAAATGTATTTTATTAAAATGTGTTTTAACCCATTTACTGCATTATGAAATAGACCAAAAATGTAATATATTTGTTTAGTTACTTAAGAGTAATTTTAAAAGATATAAGCCATAAAAAATAGATAAATCACCTTATCATAGTAAAAAATGAGGACTTATTGAAGTGGTACTTTACTGTACCTTTCGTACATAAAGTACGAAAGAGAGATCAGGACTTTATTATTATTTTTTTTTTTCCAATATTCATTTTTTATGTACATATAAATAAATGAAAGGAAGAACAATTAGCCTTCTAACATTAAAGTTTTGTAATTTTAAGCATAATTACCCCCCGAAATAGTGATTACTTAAAAAAAAATAATAATAATAAAATTAATTATTATTATTATTTTAATTTTTTCCCCCCAAAGTAATGCAACTTTTCAGCAAAATTATTTTTCGTCATTTTACTTATGAGCTATTTTCCCATGTACAGGGTGATTAGAATTAAAGTTACGATTTCAAAACGCTATAATCTTAAAACTACCCATCAGAGCGATTTGATATTATTCCAGAGCAATCGTGAGGCAAAGAAATTTTGTTTGGGAGAAGAAAAAAATAGTTTCAACATATTCCTATAGATGGCGCTATCAGGGTAATGTCAGGGGAAACTCGTAAATGAACTTATTAAGCACAGGAATGTTGTTAGCAACACAATGGAATAGCAGGAAACAATAAACTTCAAGGATTTACTACAATTTTTTTAGCAAAAAGACAAGAATATGTGTTTACAGCGGAAACAGTCATAGTAAAAAGAGAAAAAGAGGAGCTTTATGAAATAAATACTTTACGGATAATTAACGGTACATTTTGGAACTTTTTTTTTATTTTGCCAAACAAAATTTCATTGCCTCACGGTAAAATATCAAATAGCTCTGATGGGTAGTTTTAAAATTATAACGTTTTGAAACTGTAACTTTAATTATAATCACCCTGTATATGTATATATAGATAGATAGATAGGTAGATATTTATAATAACAGGAGACTTGGCGTTGGAATATTAAAACCCGAATAAACTACTACGTCAGAAACGCCAAAGAAAAATATTTCAGATGCATACAGCTATTTCGGTAGCCTTAAGCGTACCGTCTTCAGTGCAAAAAGAATTCTGAAACTGGAGAAGTGCTCGTATATATAGGAGAGGGACCGAATTTAGTTCAACCAATAGGATTACGGGAAAGGTGGGGAGTGTGGCCAATAGGAATTTAGGAATGTTAGCTGTGTAAACAGTAGACAAATTAAGAAAATGTGGACTAGATGTAAAATTTCCAACAATCCGACAAACAGGGAACAGCGAAATCACAATTTAGAAGGTTTTTAAAAATTTTATACATTAGAGAAAAGCTTTAAAGAAATCGAGTTCATGAATGGATTTAGGTCTGCAAAATATTTTAGTTGAATTAAATTTAAAATTATGATTTTCCTCCCAGCAATGTTTAGAAATAGCCGATTTATTGATTTCTTGTTTGCGGACGTAATTCACATGTTCTTTTAGACGTCTAAAAGAACATTTGTTTCTTTAAATTGTCTTTTATATTAATGACAATTCTAATGCTATAATTTGTGGTACTAATTAAAAAATATTTGCTGTGAATGAGAATAGAATAAAATAGCTAATGCATGATATTTTATCTGAAATAATTTAATAAAATAAAAGGAATTTTAAAATTCTGAAATATTTCAATCGTTTTATTTAAAAAGAGGTGGTACTAAAAGAATACTTACATCAATTTTCTGCCAACTAGTCAACCAAAGAAGTGACATGTTATGATTACAAAAATCATCCTTTGTTGCCCATATTAAAATGCATCCTTCTTTATTACTCATTTCGAGATTATCTCATAAAAATGTTGAAACATTTTTTAATGTATGTTTATTTATTCAAAAACCTTCATATTGAATTTAGTATAACAAAGTTTTGGGACATTTTCAAATATTTACAATTTCAATTTTCAAAATATTCAAAAAAATAAATACCCTTCTTTTTCAAGAAATTTGATTTAATTTAGCTACCATGGTAACAGAATGGACACTGTCGCATTTTTAATAATCAAAATAAATAAATAAATCTAGCTATTTTTAATACAATGCTAAAACGATACGGACTTTAATAACTTTAATTTTTAATAAAAATATTTTTTTAGCAAAAAGTAATATTTTTTCTTCTTTAAAAAAAAAAAAAAAAAAAAAAAACTTTGTTTCTGAAAACATGTGAAAGAACTGTAACATATCTGTAGAACAACCCTTTTATAAGAGAATTTTTTTCAAATGTTTAAATTTTGTCTTCTTTTTGCATGAAAGATAATGATTTACCTTTAAAACTATTTAACCGCTGCTGACGGATATATCCCGCTGCTGAAATGTTCTTTCTCCACAATACATTTACAATTAAAATTTTTATAATTATGGAATATTAGCTTGTTTTTCAAGTTAATAATAGTCATCAGAATTATAATCATATGGACAGTTACATTTTTTATCTTAAATTAAAATAAGTATTATTTTATCACATTGAAAATATTGTACAGTGAAAACAACATTACAATTTTACCCTTTTCAAAGGCGGTCAGAGGGTTAATTCTCATATATTAAATATAAAATGACAATAATTCCACAATATAAGCTTACCAACATCTAAAACAGTAATCATCAGTCATCATCAAATAAATCCTTATCGAATCATGCTCTTAGACTGACTAAGAACATGACTCGACAAGGTTTTATTTAACAAAATAGTATTAAGTGTACCTTTTTTAGATAGAAATTTTTGCTAGCGCTCGAATAATCTTGCTGCCAACTGTAGGCTCTCTAGTTTTCTCCACCTCCCCCGTCACAGAATTTCTGTGCTACCAGTTTCCCCCGAAAGCGATTATCACCAAAAAAAGGTACTCATTCACACAAAAATGTTCGCGGAATTTTCCTCCACAGACAACTAGTATAGAGCAGGCGTATGTTTATAAACAAGCGACGCTATTCTTATCTTCTGCGCAACTTTCGCGCATGTAGGTAAAACATCTGCCTCTCTCCAAGTGAAATGCCCGTATATTTTATATGGAAATTAATTTTAAAAAATAAATTAGAGGCATTGAAGTAACACTTGCTAAAATTTGAAGTTGCTTAAGTTTGAATTATTGTGTGCACAAATAACATAAAATATTTTTCGCTTGTAATATAAATTTTTGCTCTTTTAAATAAAAATAAATAAATAAAAAATAGTGAGAAATATACGTTTTTTTTTTTTTTTTTTTTTTTTTTGTAAGGTCTTAACAATAGTATTAAGGGATCTCTACCAATTTAATTCTTAAAATATATTTTAAATAATTAAATGACCTTTCTTAACAAGATATTTTTTTTTTTTTATGTTTTTTAAATAGTCTTTTTTTTTTTTTTAAGTATTTTGAAATAAATTTAGCTAAAAAATCAAAGAATAGTAAAAAACTATCTCAACTAACTTAATTAGTAAAAAATCCTATTTTTTACAAATTAATTAATTTTTGATCGGAATTTTGAATTCCATAAATTTTTAATTAGGTTTTTTTTTTTTTTTTTTTTTTTTTTTCTATAATAATCCACAGATTTTTTTTTTAAGTAAACTTCTTTTGAAATAGATTTTTGGATCGATTGCCTAAACAGTAGTATTGAGAAAGCTCGGCTAATTTAATAATTAAAATTCTATATATTTAATAAAAAATTTTATCAATTAGATTATTTAAATTAAATAATTTTAATTAGTTCTCTTTCTGTAATCATTGACAGAAGATATCTTTTTTACATTTGAAAGTATTTTGAAATAGTTTTTTTCAATTAAAAGCCTAAACAGTAATATTAAGTAATTTGACCTAAATTAATTATTAAAAAATATTTTTTTAATTGAATTATTTTTTTAATTATAATGTATTATTAAATTAAATGGTTTTTAATTAATATTTTATATAATCATTTATTTTAAAAAATTATGTTAAAAATATTTTGATGGTGGTAGTTTAGCTGTTAAAGCTGATTGACAACACGAGGGTCGATGATCGTGGCCTGGGATCGAACTTGGAACTTCCTGTCTACTACCTTGAGTTGGTTGGGTTGTGAGAAAAAGACGGATTGACTGCACCAGGGTCCTAGGCCTGAGGGGGATGCTCTCCGTGGGAGTTCTCTCTAAGGCAAACTAGCCCGTATTTACGCAAGTTTCGGACAAAACTACGGAAAACTTCGAACGGCTAGGCCGACGAGCGCGACCTGGGATCGAACCCAGCATTTCACGTCTACCAGCTTCGAGCACTCTACTAGCTTGAAGAGTAGAACTGCTCGGCTACTGAAATAGGCTTTTTAATCAAAGTTCAAACAATATTATTAAGCAATTTCGAATACCTAAATTATTATTAATTATATTTTTAATAAATAAATTATTATTTTAATTAGAATATTTAATTAAATAATTTAACTAGCTTATATATATATAATAAAATCTTTTAATATTAATAGTATTTTAAAATAAATTTTTCTATTGAAAGCCAAAACAATAGTATGAAGTAATCTCAGCTAGCTTAATTATTAAAATTTATACTTTTGATAATTCATTTATTTCTTACATAATTAATTTTTTAATGTCTTTCAATTAAAATTTTTTAAATAAAATAGTTTTAAATAGATCCTTATTTCTGTAATCAATTACAGAAAAAAATATCTTTTATGTTTAATAGCATTTTCAGTTAGATTTTTTCTTTTAAAGCCTGAACAATTATAAGTAATAATTAGCAATATCAACAAATTTAATTATTAAAAATTTATTTTTTGACAATTAAATTATTTTTTAATTAAAATACATTATTAAATTATTTTTAATTGGTATTTTATACATATATAATCATGTACAAAAAAAAAAACTTTTTATGTTAAAAATATTTTGGTGGGGGGGGGGGTTAGCGTTACAGCCGACTGACAACATGAGGGTCCTAAGCCTGTGTGAAATGCCCTCTATGAGGATTCTTTCTAAGGATCCCTGGCCTATATATACGAGATTTTTTAAGAAAACCATGGAAAACTCCGAACGTCTAGGTCTACAAACCCGACCTGGAATCGAATTCAGTACTTCCAATCTACCAGCTTGGAGAGCTGAACCGCTCGGCTACTGAAATAGGCTTTTTAATTAAAAGTCCAGAAATAGCATTAAGTAATTTCAACTAATTTAATTATAAAATATACATTTTTATTAAATATATTATTTTTTTTAATTAAAATATTTTATTAAATGATTTTTTTTTTTTGACTAGCTTTTTTTTATTATTATCAGTTATAGAAAATAAAATCTTTTAACATTAAAAATCTTTTAATATGAATTTTTCTATTAAAAGGAGAAATAATAGTACTAAGCAATCTCAATTAATTTAGTTATTAAAAAAATTTTTTTTAGTGTTCCAGATTTTTTAATTACTTTTTTTTTAGATTTAATTATTTAGAAGAAAAACATATTTTTATATTAAAAGTGATCAGAAAAAAAAATTCAATTAAAAGCTCGAATGTTTCTTTTAAACAAACTAATTTAATTATTAAAAATTTTGATTTTAAAAAAATACAGTAATTTTTAATTAGATTTTTATATTAAATAATTCTTTAATTATTATTTTTTCTATAATCAACAAACAATAAGAATATTTAAATCTTATGAAAAAGGTAAAAGATCTTTAAAATATTGGAGAAATGGAAATACATAGCTTGTAACGTTAAGAAATGCTGCTTTATCCTATGTTTTGCCTACATACTAAAGCATGTGCTGATCATTTGTCAATGTTTAATACAGTGACGTCACGTGCACCTGCTCTATACGTAGTAGGCACGGATTAAAAGAGAATCCGTCCTCCATTTCCTTTCAGTACTCAATGTTGCACATCTTCATAGTAATTTTTCAGTTGGTATGGCAACAGTATCAATCTAGCAGAACGCATTACAAAATCAAAAGATTGATATCATTTTAGAAGTCATCCTCATGCGTATTTATAATCAAATTTAATGAATCACTGCTGTATTTGTCTTAATGCAAAATGTGTATTTCCAAGGCGCATACTTTTTCTTGTGATTTCGAAGTTCTTTACGTGAGCGTAGTCGATAACTTAGATTATTTTTATTTCGTACGAGAAAAGTATTGTTATGCTAATAAATTTGTTTTCCTTTTACGAGAATTCTTATCTCAATTACACTGGTATGAAGAGAACTTGAAAGATTTATGTAATGAAGCTCATTTTTATGATTTTAAACCTAATTCTACGGGAAATGGATTTAGAAGTTTTATTTTAATATTTGAACGCTGTTTTTCAGAATGTTACAGTTTTTGCAAAGATCTGAGTAGTGCTCGTAAATCGTACTTTTTCAGAGCTGAGACTTACATCAAAGAAACTGAGAGTATGTTGAGTATTTTAGATGGATTAAGACCTGGCTTAAAATATATCAACAAAATTCTTGTTGAAAATAGAGATAATCAAAGTTTAATGGCAGACGCTTGTTTAACTGCAGAAGAATTGATTCAGGAATGTGGAACTATTCGACAACTTGGTTTTTACGGGCGTCATCAAGGTTTCTATGTAAGACAAACCAGTTTCTATGTAAGATATACAGTCGAACCTCGTTGATGTGAATCTCAAGAGGGATAAAAAATTTGTTTATGCTGTCAGTAACTAATCTTTATACAACTAAACTAATCTTCATTTTGACGGAGATTGTGGAAACAGTTCATGTTAAAAGTAATTACCGTTAACGAGGTTCGACTGTATGTATTTCTTTTTATATGGTTTCTCTTTTTTTTTTTTTAGTTTGGTAATTTATAATGATCATTTTTCTCATCTAATAGTGCTATTTTTTTTTTTTTTTTTTTTTTCTTTTTCTAACTTTATTTATCAGGGATGAGGTTTTTCAAGTTTTTTTATGTTTCTGATGTGCGTTTGTTCTTTTTTTATACATTGAAGATTAAAATTAATATTTATTACTCTAATATAGTAGATTTTGTCATCAAAATTCTAGTATTTAATTTCAACGTCTTACCTCATTCAATATTTCATTTCAACGTCTTGTCAGTTTCAGCTTTTTTGTATTTTTGCTAATCTTATCCCTGATTTATTAGCATTATTATTTATGATGAAAAATTAGCATATTATGTTTATGAGGAAAGTTAATGTTTAATAAGTGTCAACATACTTAGTGAATTTTCAAATTATTAAAACTTCTGTCTTATCTATGCATTAATTTGAATAGAAGAGGTAAGTAAATTATAATAAATTATGTTACTAACATTCTGTAGAATCCCTTTTGATGAATGTGACAATTATAAGAACAATTTTGCTTAATTCACATAAAATTATTGCATTATCAATTAGTTTTATGCTTAGTTTAATAGTTTTAATAAAAACCGCTGTGTCTGTATTTGTGAAAAGAATATATATACCAGTGGTGTAGCTTGATATTTGAATCTAAGCGTGCTCTGAAGACAGCTGTTTAAAGAGCTACCCCTGAAGTTGTTATTTCATATAATTTAAGCACCCAGTGGCAGAAACACGGCGACATAGTCGCGGACTCAGAAAAACGGCTTGCAGACAGTTTTTGTCTGCACTAATAAAAAAATTAGTCTGCAGCTTTCAGACACTCTTTGTCTGTGCTAATAAGAAAAATTGCTTGCAACTTTCAGACAGTCTTTGTTGGCAGTCATAAAAAATTGTCTGCAATTTATGAAGATTTCTCACCTGCGACAATGCACTACCAATGTATAACGTCTCAGATGCTCTCTGGTAGGAACTCTAGAGCCCCCTATAGGTGCCTTGATAGGAACACACAAAACAGTGCTTAACAACGGTGACCTAGGGAGCCTAGATTAGGGGTCTGCACGGGCCGAAATTTTGAGGCCCAGCCCAGCCCATACAAAAGCTTTGCTTACCCGGCCCGGTATGAAATCGAAAAATTCAGCCCACCCCGGCCCATTTATTTTTTTTACCAGTGCATGGCCCAGCCCACACAAAAAGCAATAAAATTAGGCCCGATTCAAAAATAGAAAAAATAACAGAAAAAAAATACATGTCTTTCTAGGAAAAAGATTTTTAGTATGTGTTTTGCAGAGGTTTTATATAGCCAAGCAATAGAATGTTCTTTAACAAAACTGTTTTTTTACAAGATAATTATACATAAACAGAAATTTATTATTACAGACAAGTCACAAAGACGACAGACAGAAAGTCAAATCAAAAATATTGACATTCATCAAACATTATAGTAAGGTATTTAAAATGGTTAATACTACTAAAAATGCACTTTCAACAATTTTCTCTTATATATCATAATGTACCCCAATCTTTCATGCGATCCGGTAAATAAAACTTTAATGCTAATCCAACCATATTCAATAGAAGAGATGCTTTTGCACATGCTAAAAATTATGCTACTTTAATCTAGTGCACTGGAGAAGAGAAAAAGGAGCTTTAGAGAAAAAGTTACACTTACAGCGGAAGGATTTTTATAGCCTTCATACCACCTAAACACTACAGACCATAGGAAACAAAGCCTTATATACAATAATGTATCAAATTTCTTTTGTTTGTACACATGCACAAACTGGTAGTAACATGCATACTATTTTGAATGGGTAACCATCTTTACTTTAAATGAAATATATTAATTTTGAGACATGCTAAAAATATTTGCGGAAAATCAGACCGCGAACATACAGACTGATAGACAAATTGAAGCCCAGTGACAGAAAATTTTGTAGCTATCTGCGACAGGTTTTTAAAATTTCATAATCTGTATGCAAAATTTTCATGTAGTCAGGGGTGAAAATGACTTAAGCTCAAAAAGCCTGAAAGCTGATAGCGGCAATCTGGAAAGGGGGGGGGGGGGTTAACAAAAGTGGTGATCTCGTGCAACGATACACAATACAATTTTACTACAAAACAATATAGTATAAACAATTATAAAATAATAAGTTTAACTCATTCAATTAAATATTTTATAGCAATGTTTGACACAACACATTATAAATAATAAAAGTATTAGTTTGTTTTGATACAGAAATTTTTATAAGTGAATTTTGAAGTGGAGGAGAAGTTTTGGAGCAGTTTTAAATGAAATTAGCACTTTTCTACGTTCCCGTAGAATCTCAGTAACAGGTAACAGAAGAAAATAATACATGCATAATGCTGCCTATCAAGGGAGATCTAGGCTCCTAGGTCACCCTTGTTAAGCACTGTTTTGTATGTTCCTACCAAGGCATCTATAGGGAGCTCTAGAGTTCCTACCAGAGAGCGTCTAAGACGTCATAGATCAGTAAGCGCATTGTCACAGGAAAAAAATATCCGTAAATTGCAGACAATTTTTTATGACTGCAGACAAAAACTGTCTGAAAGTTGCGGACAAATTTTTTTAGTAGTACAGACAAAGAGTGTCTGAAAGTTGCGGACAAATTTTTTTATTAGTGCAGACAAAAACTGTCTGCAAGCCGTTTTTCTGTGTCGCCGTGTCGTGGCGTTTCTGCCACTGGGAATTGAAGTTACAGACATTTTTTAACAAAATAAAATTTTATGTGACACAATCGGCCTATAATATTATGTAAAATAAATGACTGAACAAATATTTTATTATTTTCATTTTTTGTTCATTAACGAGGAATCTAGAAAAAGATTCGGGCTGACATGGCCCGGAAAATTTTCATTAAGGCCCGGTCCGATCCAAAAGCAAAATTAAAAATTCAGGCCGTGAGCCCGGCCCTTGCAGATCTCTAGCCTAGATCTCTCTTGATAGGTGTGTATTTTTTTCTCCTGTTACCTGATATTGAGATTCGACAGGAACATAGAAAAGTGCTAATTTCATTTAAAACTGCTCCAAAACTTCTCCTCTACTTCAAAATTCACTTATAAAACTTTCTGTATTAAAACTAAAACTAATACTTTTATTATTTATAATTATTTATATTGTGTCAAATATTGCTATAAAATATTTAATTGAATGAGTTCAACTTATTATTTTATAATTGTTTATACTATATTGTTCTGTAGTAAAATTGTATTTGTGTATTGTTGCACGAGATCACCACTGTTGTTAAGTCTCTCCCCCCCCCCCCCTTGATTGCCACTATCAATTTTCAGGCTTTTTGAGTGTAAGCCATTTTCACCTCTGGTTACACGCAAATTTCACAGAGAGATTAGGAAATTTTAAAAGCCTGTCGCAACTTTCTGCCACTGGGTTTAAGCATGTAAATTTCCCAATTTGTCTAAATCATAAGTATAATTTTATATATAAATTATTTCGCATTTATCTTAATAGTATATATCTAATGGCACTTATTGAAGGACTAGCAGGCTTTGCCCACTTTGCTGGTCACTATATTTAAATGAATTTTCAAAGAAATTGAATAATTGAAATTTTATGGAGAAGTAATCCTTTTTTTCCACAGGAAGATAAGTCTTAGTCTTTGCAAATTTGACAGTTGCAAGGTTTTCAAATATATAACCCTTACAAACTAAGGGATTGCAATACTACTAATGATTTTTATATATATTACTTATATATACCAGGTGTGAAACTTTTCTGGAGCTACCTCTAAATTCAGAGTTTTAAAAAAATTTGATGTCTCTGAATTTCTTGTTAAATTATTTTGATTTTTTTTTTTTTTTTTTTTAGAAATTTCACATTTTGAATGTTTTATTTGCTTTAAAATGTATTAACCTAAAAATATCAATTATTATAGGCATAAATAAATATTTGCGTGGAATGTACTTTACCCCACCTCTTGGCATCTTGTTTCTGATTGGCGATAAAGATGCACCCTCAGTGTTTTTCTGTCGTCGAACAATCGATGTACAAAATGTGATAACCTTACCTTGCTATTTTGAAGCTGTGTGATTTTCACATATTACTGATTGCTGCAAAATGAAATTTCCTGCGTTTTAAAGATTCATGTAGATTGCAGGAGAGATATTTAGTGATTTTTTTTATTTTATTTTTTTATTTTTCATTTACGCAAAACATACAGACATACGTATTATTGATTGCTGCAAAATGAAATTCCGTGTGTTTTAGAGATTCATAGATTGTGTAAAGGGTATTTACTGATTTTTTTTTTTTTTTTTTATGTACGTGAAGCATACAGATGTACATATTACCGATTGTTGCGTTTTGCATTTGCAGTATTCATTTGCAATGTTTTATTTTTTGTCTTCAAAGTTTGCTTTTTAGTTTTTTAAAATGACAACATTAGGTCATTTTTTAATTGTAAGTTCAGTTCATTTGCTGGTAGCAGGGTTGGCTTTTTGCCAGCAAAAATACATTTTTCCAGGACAGTGGAAAAAATGAGGGAAATGAAATTAAAATGGCACTATATATTTCAATTTTCAGCCTTTACACCTTGCACAATGAAAAATGTTTTCGAAGTTTTTTTAACTTAAAATTTAATTATAATTAATTAATAATAATTAATATAACCAGGGTCTGACAAATCACAGGCCCCCAAGGCGACTATAAATATCTCATTGGTGACCAGTTATGGCAGACTGACAAAAAGCACAAAACACAATTTTAGGAATGATTAAACCTTAGACTGCATAAAATTTGATAGATATTTAAAAAAAAAAAAAAAAAAAGTGAAAATGGGAATTTTAATGTATAGTTACAACAAAGAAGCATGAAGATCAACAATGTAACAGTAGGTGTAAGTATTTTGTAAGTTTCTCTTACAGGGAAAAAAAAAATCATTGGATACTCTAATTTTGTTTTGCATGAATTACAAACTAAAACAAAAGAAGTGACCAAAAATCTGTATGGGGGGGAAAGTGGCCTAAAATGATTCTCTTAAGGCAAAAACTTATGTAAAGTAACATAACAGTTTAAATAAAACTTGGCCATTTGCTAGTATGTTTTATACTATATTTTGCATTATATTTTATTTATTTATTTTTTTATGAAAAAAATAGATTTTTGAAAAAGTGTCCAAAGGATCATTTTATCCTCACCAAAAGGCAAAATGATCCTTCATTTAAAAGTAAGTGTAAATTGTTTTTTTTTTTATCAGCAATATAAAGTATATAAAAATAATTATGATAACATAATAAAATAAAATAAGTAAACCAGGTCATATGTCTGTACATGAAAGACTGTATATCTAAATGAATAGGAAAGTTAGTGCTTACCTTACGACATGTATTATAAAAGCCACTTTTTCAAAGAATTCTATTCAGACACATATTACTGCGATCGCTTTAATACTGCCATTGCTTCTTCTTGACTCTTGACTTGGTACAGCTAATTTATATGTTACCCTGTAGATGGCACTTTCTGTCTGGAAGAAAACATATGTGGATTGTTTTGCTCGCTAGGATCATTTTAGGCTCCTTCCCCTACACATGTTGCTCATAGAAATAAAATAAACTATCACTGGATTGGATGCTCTAATCTTGTTGCACTTGAATTACGAAATACAGAAAATTGATTATTCAAAAGGGCTCAAATAAAAATTATTTTAGACATTAGTTTTTATGAAGCCTGTATAGTAACTGTAAATTAATTAAAAACCTCATTCCAGAGTAACTTTTGTGGTCGATATTCTTGTGATGATGGTGTTTCATTCTTCCTGGCCTAACCTTCAAGAGGTGGTGCCACACATGGTGAACATTGGTCTTCTGCTAATAAAATTTATAAAACTACAAATGCTTTAGCTAAAATCACCTTAAATGAATATAAAGATATAAATTTTAAAGATGTTACAAAAATAGCAAATTAGAAAAACCTTACATATGTGTCCCATCATAAAACAATTAAAATTATCAATAATTTTAACTCATGTTGTATTGGCGAGGCCAATATTGACTGTGCGTGGCACCATCTCCTGGAGGTTGAGCCAAGAAGAACCAAACACCATCACTTTAATCTTAATGCAAGAACACTGATCGCGAAGATGACCACTGAGGATGCTGTGGGGTCCCCAGCAAAAGTTACTCTGGAATGAAGTCTTAAAGTAAGATATTTAAAGTTAAATTTAAGATAATTTAAAGTTAAAAATTATTTTACTCAGCTCTATTTTCTTCCTGAAATATCTAAAGTTTTCTAATGTAAATTTTTGTTCACAGCTATAAAATTAAACATACCACATGACAACATTCAAAATAAAGTTTCAAATGATAACATCAAATCTAACACAAGAAATACTGCATCTTCACTAGATCGAAACTGCAGAGTATGAAGAAAGTGCTGACTCAGGTTTCTCCTATATCTGGTACGCTTCTTCAAGTGCAGTGCTCCAACTTAAAAAGAAGCAGTTGGTCTACCTTTTTGAGCCTTTTAGGTCAATTGCCCGACATTCATTTGCTTAACAACATAGTTTGGTTTTTATTTATATATCTCTTTTAGAAAATCTTTAATAAGATTGAAAACTCAACAAAAAATAAATAAATTGATAGTATATATAAAGTTACATTTTGTTATCATCTTCGTCAAATTATAACTTTTTAATAAAAAATCATAACTTAGTAAAAAAAAATGTGTTTTTTTAACACATTAATGCCCAGCATTCTCATTTGAGGACAGCTAATAAAATAGAACATATATTTTTTTGTGGTTTCTTGGAATGATTTCTGCTTTTTAATGACAGTTTATAGTATTATTCTAAATGATCCCTCAAAGTTTCATGTGCCTGCTATTAATTATAATTTTATAATTTGGATAGTTGTTTTATGATTTTTCATTCATCACACATAAAATTATTTTTGCGTAGATATACCAACTTAAGTCAAGTCAAATAATAATATATATTATAATACTTTACTTTCGAGGTCTTTGTCAGTGTATAATAGGAAATTAATCTGTTATCTCGAAGTTTTTTCACTAGAACATTAAATGTCTTCAAATGAGGATAGGCTTTAAATTTAAAACAATCGAAAGACCTGTTTAATTTAATATAGTTCACTGTCAGTTGTCTATATTAATTTAGAATTGAAATATTTATCAAAATATATTTTTCAAAATTAATTCGGGTGTTAACGGGTTAAGCATAAAAAAAAAAAATTCAACCTTACATTGAGTTCAGCACTTCTTAAATCCATGTTGACTCCTGGACATATTTTTGAATCTATGTTTATTTGTAAATGTATGAAATAGATTGATTTTCTTTGCCAAATAGAAATAAAATAAAAGTATTTTTCTGTTTCCTACAAAGATGAAGAATCCCTCAGAAAATGTGAACAAATAAGTTATTTTCAATTTATTTTAGAATGTAGCAATTCAAGAAATATTCATCCATGATGCTAAAATAGGAAATTAATTCTAAATTGTAATGGGTCCTACCTACCCTATTGGGAAAATGTACTAGTTGTTCTTTAATCATAATATCAGCAAAATTTTATAATAAAACTATTATTTTTTTTTCTTCAATAATATATTTCTCTAATTCCAGTATTGTAGGTCTATGAGAAGAATATTACAAGGAGTTGGTGTTATTGTTGCAACTTTTAGTGATTTATATCAGAATACTGGTGGCCCTATATCCCGAGCAGCATTAACTATTATAAATGGCATCAAGTATATACTAAATCCAGAATTAAGAGCTCAACAGATTGTAGATGTGGCTCAAAATTCATCAGTAGAATTTTTGAAGGCATTTTGGAGTCTAAGTGATGTACAATTTATGAAAGTAAGTTACTACAGGAACTCAAAACACTGTGTTCTCCATTTTAACCCTTAACTACATGCGCTGGTTTAAAAAATACACCATTTATAGTAAACAGCATATAAATGACTTTGGGATCCCTCTCCCCATGCTGCATGCACATCTAACCTATCATTGAAGTATTTATTTGAAGATTTTTCATCAGTTTTTTATAAAATGTTTTGATAATTAAAACTTATACAGTCGGCAGCAAAAGTATCCGAGCACTAGCCAATAATTCTTATATCAAAAAAGTACACTTAATACTATTTTGTTAAATAAATCCTTGTCGAATCATGTGCTTAGAACTGACTAGGAACATGGCTTGACAAGGAATTATTTAGCAAAGTAGCATTATGTGTAGTTTTTTAGACAGGGATTATTGCTAGTGCACGGATACTTTTGCTGCCAACTGTAGCATGCATATTTGTTCTTATTTGATTTGTTTTCCCTAACAACACATCTTCTCCGAAAGGCATCTTCAGGATGTTCTATGGACAAGTGTGTTGTTAGGGATTTGATATTTTGGTTGTGTACAAAATACACCACACGTGTACTGGTGTTAAAATATTAAGTGCGTGTAGTTAAAGGTTAAATATTAAATTTTTTTAGTAATTTTGTGAAAGATTTTTTTCTTCTTTTTTTACGATTGTTTCTGTTTATTATTCACATGAAGTTACTGTAATAAAATATATCTTAAAATTTCAATTTAATGTAATTATTAATTAATAACTTTTTACTACTTTTAAGACTTTTGTCTGTGTTGCTTGTATTGTCGGGAACTGAAGAAAAAAATGTTTTGCATTAATACAAGATTTTCACTGATTTATCAAGTTTTTAAACTTATCCTATTTTTACAAATCTTTTAAGGTATTAAAGTTTTATTTATATACAGTCAAACCTGTCTATCTCGAAACCTGCTTATCTCGAAAACCTGTCTATGTCAAATCTTTTCAATTTCCCTACATTTTCAATAAAAATTTAACGTATTTTCCAAACCTATCTCGGATTTTCGTAGTCAATTTTTTTCAATTTCCCTACATTTTCAATAAAATTTTAACGTATTTTCCAAACCTATCTCAAAATATTTTCTTCCCGAACCTGTTATTAATCTCGAATTTTTGTAAGAAACACAACATTCCAGTTTAGAGCCTTATTGACCTTGACAATCTCACCAGTCCCCATTTCCGCGAAATACGTGAGGACATCGGGGGTGCTTTGGTCAGGGACTGCGTGGGAATTGTACTAAAACTGGTTTTCTTCTCTGGAATGATAAGGGATGGGGGAATAAAAGACAGGAAAAGAAATTTGGTAGAACTGTTTGTCAGTCTTAGCCTAACGACTAAAGTGTCATCTCGCATTTTGCTGTCTCGATTTTAGAGCTAAAAATGGCAGGTGTGAAAAGAAAATTGAACGTTTTAACCATCGAAAAAAAAAATGTAAATTCTGTCCTTTTTGAAGGAAAACCATTCTATGAAGAAAAGAGTAGTCGCCGCTAAATTTGGAATTCCATCCAGTACTCTTTCCACCATCATGAAAAACAAAAATATCATACAAAAGAACTTTGAAAACGGCAGCAAAACAATGAAAAACAGCCGTGCATGCTCTTTTCCTGATGTGGACAAATGCGTTAGAAAATGGTTCGAACAATATTGTGGAGAAGGAGTTCCTATCAGCGGCTTAATGCTTCAAAAAAAAGCTGAAGACTTTGCTAAAGAACTCGGATTTGATGGTTTCAAAGCAAGTAATGGTTGGCTTGAAAGCTTTAATGAGAAATGGCATTGTCTTCCGAAAACTTTGTGGAGAAAGCGGATCTGTACCAATAAGTGCCATCGACGATTGGCTTAAAATACTCCCATCTTTGTTGCAAGGATATGATCCAGCTGATATTTTTAACGCTGATGAAACTGGCCTTTTTTTACAGTGTTTGCCGAATAAAGCGGCAATTTTTAAAGGAGACGAATGCAAAGGGGACAAACAGAGTAAATTGTGTGTCACTATACTTCTAGCTGCAAATCAAAATGGCACTGAAAAACTTTCGCCAGTAATGATTGGTCGTTCAGCCAAACCAAGATGTTTTTCAAAAGTGAACTCTTTTCCATTTGTTTATAAATCAAACAGAAAATCTTGGATGACCAGCGAAATTTTTAGCGAGTGGTTGAAGAAAGTCGATAAATCTATGGGATTGAAAAAAAGAAAAATTCTCCTCTTCATTGATAACTGCGGCTCCCACAAGAATCTTCCTACAACGAAAAATGTTACGGTAGAATTCCTACCCCCGAATACAACTTCGAAACTTCAGCCTTTAGGTCAAGGCATTATTCGGAGTTTTAAAGCATAATATCGTAAAGAACTTGTTTGAAAACTCATCAGTGTGATTATGGACGGAGAAAAACTTCCAAGCATAACTGTTTTGGATGCAATGAGGATGGTAGACTATGCTTGGAGCTGTGTCACGGAAAAAACTATAAAAAATTGTTTTAAAAAAGCTGGATTCAAGCAATCATGCACAGTCGGAAAAGAAACCGAAGAGCAACCAGCCGAGGAAACTGATGAAAACCCGAAGAAATGGATGATTATCAGAGAGAAACTGAATATTGACACTTCATTTAAAGATTTTATAGAAGTAGATGAATCAGTGGTAACGAATGGAAAATTATTAACTGATTCCGAAATTTTAGAAAACGTTCATGGAACTTCGGATGATGAAGAGGATGGTGATAAAGAGGACAGCATCGATATAGAAAGAGTTGTTACGCCAAAAAAGCGGGAAAAGCCACTGAAACATTAAGAATTTTTCTTGAATCCCAAGAAAATATTGATGAGGATTGCTTCTCCACTGTGTCAAAACTGCAAAAAATTGTCCAGTCTAAAAAAGTTTTGCATCAAAAACTCCTAACGGATTACTTATTGTAAGGTATGGAAATAAAACTAAAAGTACTTCAAATTTTCAATCTTTTGTATTTTGTAAAGAAATTTTCTATTTTCGTAAAACCTGTGTATCTCGAAACCTGTTTATCTCGAATTTCACCAACACAATATTTTAGCTACTGTGGGTGTAAAGTAAGAGAATATCACCAGAAAAACATAGCAGGGTGTATAGGTTTCCTATAATTTCATGGGAAATATTTTCCCTATGGACCATAAAAGTAAATAAACGAAGAGTTAGGTTGATTATATCTGTATTTTATTTTTTGCTTTGTAATACAAATTTATTGCTTTGTAATATAAAAATTATCAGAAAAGTAAAATAAATAGCTAGTTATGGTATTCTACGAAACAATTTCATTTACTTGTGAAGCACAAGTGGACATTGCACATAACACATTTATTATGTGTCCTATTTTCTATACGTTTTTTTTTATTATTATTCGTTCAGAAACACATTTGCTGCCTTGGACATACGTTTTATTTTGACATCCAGTAAAAAAAATATCGATTCAATAATAATTGAACAATCGATAACGATTTTTGTAGAAGGGAAAAATATTTCCCTTGGGCGTGAAAGGGTTAACCTTTTGTCCAGAAGTACAATGTTGGATTTTTATTCCAAATGTCCCAGTTTCAAATACAGCTTCCCACACTCACTTCTGCATTGGCGACCATGGACATACGAATAAACGGCGCATATAACTTACATCTGGAACAATAGATGGCAGCACCAGACACTGTAAAATGTTCACAGCATAAAGCCTGTTACACCGCACATCAACTTTACACATGGACATCTGACAGCACAATCTGGCAACCGCTACTATCCAAACTGTTGTAATATGAGTTCCATTAAATCGAAATTCTTGAATATATATAGCTGACATTTATTAAAGACGATAAACAAGACGATTTACATTACACACATTCAAAATAAGTAGAATTAAACATATTTAAATGCAGATTATCTTTGTACTTTTTAGTTTTTTACCACACAGGTAATAATGGCCACCAAGGCCGGTGCACACAGCTACATTCTTTTTTCAACACTGGCGTGCCTCGCCGGGAGCAGTTGGAGAGCTCTCTTTCACGCGCATGCGCAATTAAAGGCGCATCTGTTTTATTTATTAAAATGAATCGTTCTCTACTCCAACACACACACCCTGCGAGCAACGCATTTTATTCTACACAAAAATAAAAAATATAAATACAAATATAACATAATACAGGATGAACACATAAAAATAAAAATATATAAAATTAAGAAATTAAGGAAATATTTTCCATTGAATATAATAGTTTTTCTTCGTTTACAGCCTTTGTCAAGAAATCTGATATTAGGGCTTCACTTGGAGTATAATATAGATCAATTATTCTGTCTCTGATCAAGTCTTTTACGAAATGTAACCTAAGATTTATATGCCTGGACTTGTTCGATGATCTTGTACAATTAGCCCATTGTATGGCTGCTTGACTATCTGAACTCAGTGACACAGTATTGTTTATAAAATTTTTAAAGTTTAATTCCAATAATAATTTTATTATCCATGTTATGTCCTTAGAGATTTCTGAAATAGCAAACAACTCGGCTTCACAAGTTGATAAACTTACACTTTTTTGTTTATGACACTTCCATGATATTAATGAATTACCCAACAAAATTACACCACCAGAAAATGATTTTCCATTTTCTGCGTTCCCCCAACTTGCATCTGAACTTGCATTTAAATACCCAAATTCTGTACTATAGAATAATTTTTTATCTTTAGTTCCCTTTAAATATCTTAAAACCCTTTTTGCGAGTAAAAAATGCCTTTTTTCAGGCTTATGATTAAACTGTGACAAATAAGTAATTACAAAAGCTATGTCTAGATGCGTTCTATTAGATAAATATAATAATTCACCTATAATTTCCTGATACATGTTTACATCAATAGTTTCATTTGTAAGTGGTAAGCTTTTATCTTCTCCTTTAACAATTGGGGTTTTTACTGTTTTACAATCACTTAGATTGTGTTTAGCTAGTAATGACTCAATGTATTGTGTCTGTGACAAATAGATACCATTATTATTTTGTAATATTTCTATACCTAGAAATTTCGATTTATTATTTTCATGTAATTCAAATATTACTCTAATTTTGGAGATTATATCTTCATACATTTCTTGATTATTACTGAAAATACAGAAATCGTCCACATAGATGCTCAAAATAAGAAATTTATCATTATCAGTTTTAATGAATCTGAAGCTGTTTGTACTAATCCTAATTTTTCTAATTCAAATTTTATTTTCAAATACCAGTTTCTCCCACTCTGTTTTAAGCCATAGATGCTTTTCTTTAATTTACATACTTTTCCTGTACCTATAGACCCTTCAAAACCCTGCGGTGGTAACATGTATACATTTTCCTCTAAATTACTGTATAAATACGCAGTTTTAACATCAAAGAATTTTACAATTAAATTTAATTTAGCGGCAATTGCAATTAGCAAACGGAATGTTTCCATGCACAGAACAGGTGAGAAAGATTCCGAATAATCGACGTTTTTAATTTGATTATAGCCCGCTGCACATAACCTTGCCTTAAAAATTATGTTACCTGAATCATTTTGTTTCTTAGTATAAACCCATTTGCTTTTTATTAATTTCGCGTCAGTTGGCTTATCAACGATCTCCCAAACATTATGTTTATTTAATGAATCCATTTCATTTTGCATTGCAATTTCCCAATTTTGCCAATTAATATCAGTTTTTGCTTCTAAATAATTATTTGGGACACTTTCCGTAAAATTACTCACTATCTGTTTATTTTTTATTCTTTCACTTCTTCGTAATTCCAAATTACTTCTGGCTTCAAATCTGCTCTCCTCAATTTGCTTCCCCCCTGTTTCATTGGTGTTCCCCTGTTCATCACCAGACATAGAGGGTTTTAACATGCTACTTTCTTTCGTTTTCTCATCAGAGAGTTCTAAATGTGGAATTTTGTTCTCTGTTGTTTGAGTTTCGATTTCATTTGGGGATGAATTATAGAATGATTGAATATCCCAGACATTATTATTTTTCTCAAAAAATGAACTGCCTTTTAATGAATCGTTGAATTTGACCGATCTTTCCTCAATTACTTTTTTACTTTCTAGATCATAAATTCTATACGCCCTACGTTCACGGCTATACCCTAGAAAAATTCCCCTCTTCCCTGGAATTTCAAATTTATTTCTCAATACTTTAGGGATATGATAATATGCTACACAACCAAATTTTCTTAAGTAATTTAATTTAGGTTTTTTACCGGTCCAAATTTCTAGGGGTATTTTATTTTTTCCTTTACGTGGTGTTACATTAGAAACTCGTGTACTAAAGTTTATACCTTCTGCCCAAAAATATAATGGTAACTGACTTTCGTATAATATAGTCCTAGTTCTTTCTAGTAATACTCTGTTTCCACGTTCCGCTTTACCGTTCGATTCGCTATTATAAGGAACCGTTTTTTCATGTGAAATACCAGAATTAATTAGATAATTATCCAATTTTTCATTTACAAACTCTAGGCCATTATCTGACCTGAGCCTTTTGATTCTTTTACCAGTTAAATTTTCATGCTTACTCTTAAAGTTACAGAATGTTTCATATACCTCACTTTTATTTTTCAAAAAATAAGTAAAGTACATGCCAGAAAAATCATCCACTAAAATCATAAAATATTTAGCACCCCCTAACGACACAGGATTAATAGGCCCACACAAATCTATATGAATCAATTCTAGAATTTCGGAACTTTGTTCTATATTAACAGGTGGATGATTTTTTCTAGTTACCTTACTTATATCACAAATTTCACAATTAAAATCATTTATGATATCTATATTTATATAATCACTCATTTTAAGCATGTAGTTAGGATTTAAATGGCATAATCTACTATGACAGGTTTCATAATTAATATCATTCATCACAGCATTACATTCTTTACTAGTAATTGGTTCTAAATTAATTTCAAGTTTGTTATTATTTCTATATGCTTTAGTAACTAACTTATTACTATCAAAAATTAGTACAGAATTTTTAGTAGATTTTATACTACATCCTTTATCCATTAATGAGGTTACCGACAAAAGATTATATCTAAGATCAGGGACATAATAAACATTTTCGATAGTTAAATAAATAGGATTTTTACTTACGGTTTTTGCTTTGATGCTTCCGGTGCCATGGCACTTAATTTTTGCATCCTTACCTGCTTATTTTCTGTTTTAAATTTATCAAACCAAATTTTATCTTTTATCATATGGTCGCTCGCCCCAGAATCTAAAACGAAAACATTATCACACAATGAATCAATAGTAGAAGCACTAAAAACAGAATTATTTTTTTTTTCTTTCTTATCAAAGTGAGAATTGTTTTTTCTATTTTTCTGTCCTTTATAGCCATAAGAGTTAAATGTTTTTTGGGAATTGTTTTTATAAAAACAGTCCTTGGCAAGATGATTACTCCTTCTACAGATATAATAAAGTTTTTTGTTCTTGTCCTTTTTTACGAAGAACGCTTCGGGTTTATTTTGTTCATTATGCGGATTCAAGTTTGCTTCTTCCTCTCTTAAAATTTCTAAAACTTCCTCCATAGATTTTTCCCTTTGTGTTTTCAACACATCTCTGATTTTGATAAAGTTTCCCGATAGTCCTCTTACTGTGTGATAGACCAGCTCTCTTGTAGAAATTTCCAATCCTAACGATTGACATTTTACAGCTAGTCCTTTTGAACGTGCTATATAATCATTTACAGGTTCATTTTGTTTCATCAGTAAGTTTTTCAGTTCATTTCCGGCGTCTATTCTTCTATCCTCTAATTGCCCAGTAAAAGTGTTCTTTATATTTTCCCATAAGATTTTGGCATTTTCTTCATTAGAAAATTGAAGAGTGTGTTCGTCGGATAGAGAAAGCTTCATATAGGCGACTGCATCGGAGTTTTTCAGATCCCATTCTTGAGATTCCGCTGCATTCAGTCCTTCTGGTTTCACCGTTGTAATTACAGAATCGAGTCTCTTAATTGATAGAGCCGCTTTTATTTTCATGGCCCATATAAAATAATTATTACCGTTCAACTCCGGTATATTTATTCTATCCATTCTTTTCTTTTAGAATAATTAATTCAGCAATTTTGATTTCAAGAATTTCCTTCACAACCATGCTCTGCTACCAATTGCTGTAATATGAGTTCCATTAAATCGAAATTCTTGAATATATATAGCTGACATTTATTAAAGACGATAAACAAGACGATTTACATTACACACATTCAAAATAAGTAGAATTAAACATATTTAAATGCAGATTATCTTTGTACTTTTTAGTTTTTTACCACACAGGTAATAATGGCCACCAAGGCCGGTGCACACAGCTACATTCTTTTTTCAACACTGGCGTGCCTCGCCGGGAGCAGTTGGAGAGCTCTCTTTCACGCACATGCTCAATTAAAGGCGCATCTGTTTTATTTATTAAAATGAATCATTCGCTACTCCAACACAAACAATTAATAACACTCGTACAATTTCATACTCACTGGAGAGGGGAGTACAATAGTAGTGCTGTTCTCAGATAGATTATAATAACTTACTGATGGACAATGAGTTAACCTTTTATTCAGAGGTACGATGTTGGATTTCTATTCCGAAGGTCCCAGGTTCAAATACAGCTTCCTGAACACACTCCTGCAAATCTGACTTTGGTGTGTTGCATATGATTTCAGATGTTACACACATACAAATGTTAACAAATTTCTTTTGCATAATTTATTAGTCAAACATATAGAGTTACTCTTATTAAAATTATTCTATTCTCCTCCTCCCCCGTCGGGGAATCTGTGACTGCCCATTGGGACATATTCTTAAAATCTGTTTGGGAGGGGGGGGGGGGAATGACAACGTTTTCAAATTTTCTCTTTTTAACAGCATTTTTTTTTTTTCCTTTTACAAAGAAATTTCCGAGAATTTCCTTAATTTCTTAGACAAAGTAAAGGAGTGTTGATGTTGGGGATTAAGGCCGATTAACTACGCACGAGTCCTAGGCCTGGGGTTTTGTGCCCTCTATGGGGTTTTTCTAAGGGTTCTTAACGCATATTTATGTAAATTTTGGTTGAAGAAAAGGAAATATGATCCTAATTTACAAAATGTTTGTTGTTTCTTTTGTAATATGAAGATGACTAGTCATAGAATGTTGAAATTGTATATATCCGATTTTACCTATACCTATTTCACTGCCGGTAACCCAATTTTACCAGCAGGTCAAGTTTGGATCAAATCAACAAAGTGATTGTGGTATATTTATGTGTGTGGCAACACTGATATTATGTATTACCAAGTGGCAACTCTCATATATTGCTGATATTCCATATTCTCTTTATTATTCATATCTTATTCTCTTATATCGCGATGTTGCTGCTTATGCTCCAATTTTAGTTAAATAAAGCTTCTAATTGAGCTCCTATTTATTGTAATGCAATATTTATTACAATTTATTTAACTAAAATTCAAATCAAAAAACGCATTTACTGAGAAGATGGAACGACTGTTGCAACCTGAAAGATTTGATGTCGAACCCACTTGTACGGGTGCTGAGTCGAAGTGGAAGCATTGGAAAAGAACTTTTTCGAACTCTTTATCTCAAGTAACTGACATTACAGACGATCATAAGCTACAAGCGTTATGCAATTATGTTTCCGCAAATGTTTTTCAATACATAAGTGACTGTGAAAAGTATGACGACGCTATCGAAATACTGGATTCTTTGTACATTACAAAGAGAAACGAAATCTTTGCCAGACACTGCTTGGCGTCAAGAACACAACAGTCAAGCGAATCTGTAGATGAATATCTGCAGATACTAAAACAAATGAGCAAGGAGTGCGATTTCAAGGCCGTTACAGCCGAACAGTACAGAAACGAGTATGTTAGGGATGCCTTCATTCGGGGCTTAAAGAGTTCACGCTTTCAGGAACGTCTTCTAGAAAATACGATTATCACTCTAGAAAAGGCTTACGATCAGGCTAGAGCTCTAGAACTAGCCGAACATCACTCTGCTTCATATTCAAGCATAACTTATTCAACACCTGTGGCGGCTACTGAAGAGCCAATAAGTCACATTGAAGAAGTTCAGTCTGCAGTGGTTACTCAGGTTCGATCTGGGAAATGTTTCTTTTGTGGGTATGATCGCCATTTATGAAGTGTCTGCCCTGCTAAAGAGGCACTATGCCGTGGATGCGGTAAAAAGGGGCACTATCAAAGAGTATGCAAGTCAAAATCTTTGCGCAACACTACAAATTCGACTGCAGCAACCTACAACTTAGCATCGGTATCTGCAGTTCCTAATGGTCTCCGAAGGTCACTAACTAAAGCCCTGATTAATGGTATCGAACTAAATGCTTTGATTGATACTGGCAGCTCTCTCAGTTTCATAAATCAGCGTTTTGTAGAAAAGTGTCGAATTAAAACTAAACCATACTTCGGCAGAATAACAATGGCTAATTCCTCCCTGAGTTCGGACATTACAGGTTGTTGTACAGTAACTGTAAAATTACAAAACCATTTATATAGAAATGCTGAAGTTTTGATCATGAAAAATCTTTGTGCAGATTTACTAATCGGTCACGACTTACTAAAAGACCATTCTTCAGTTGAGATTGATTTCAATGGGGACAGACCACCACTTAAAATATGTTCTCTGGCGATGGTCCTTGTACCTCCTGTCTCACTCTTTTCTAATTTAACACCAGACTGCAAACCTATCATTACTAAATCAAGGCGTCAAACTGAGGAAGACAAGCTATTTATAGCTGCAGAGATAAGCAGACTATTGAAAGAAGGTGTAATCGAGCCAAGTGACTCTCCTTGGCATGCTCAAGCATTTGTAGTGAGAGGAGAACACTGCAAACCCAGAATGGTTGTAGATTATTCCCAGACAATAAATAAATTTACAATGCTTGATGCCTATCCTCTGCCCAAAATCAAAGAGCTGATTGCACGCATATCCAAATATGAAGTATTTAGCACTATTGATCTTAAGAGCGCTTACCACCAAGTACCCATCAAGCATTCTGAGAAACATTATACGGCCTTTGAGGCTGATGGTAAATTATATCAGTTTCTTCGAGTACCCTTTGGTGTTACAAATGGAGTTGCTAGTTTTCAGAGAACCATAGACAAAATAATTGCAAATGAAAAGTTAGAAGGCACTTTTCCTTACCTTGATGATGTAACGATATGTGGGAAAAATCAAGACGAGCATGACCGTAACTTAGAGAAATTTATGTCTGCTGCCAAGAAATATAACTTGACATTAAATGAAGATAAATGCTCATTTTCTACTAAATCTGTGAAATTATTAGGATACTCTATTACAAACAAAATAATAAAACCTGATCCTGAAAGACTTGCACCCCTAATGAACATGCCTATCCCTAAAGACACTGCCTCCTTACAGCGAGCCCTAGGGATGTTTGCCCATTATTGTCGTTGGATCCCTAATTTCTCTGAAACAATTCGGCCTTTGCTAACGAAAGGCCCTTTTCCCCTTACAAAAGATGCTGCTAAAGCATTTAATTCTCTAAAATCTGATATAGCTGATGCTTCCTTAGCTGCTATTGAAGACAATATTCCTTTTAGAGTGGAGACTGATGCGCCAGAATTCGCCATCGGGGCCACCCTAAGTCAGGCTGAATGTCCTATAGCATTCTTCTCTAGAACATTGAATGCATCTGAACGAAGGCACTCCTCTATTGAAAAAGAAGCCTATGCTATTGTAGAGTCTCTACGAAACTGGAGGCACTACTTGATTGGCCGTCACTTTGAGGTCTTTACAGATCAAAGATCAGTTGCATTCATGTTCGATCAATGCCATAGTAGTAAGATTAAAAATGAAAAAATTATGAGATGGAGATTGGAACTTGCTTGTTTCAAATTTGACATAATATACCGTCCGGGGAAAAGAAATGCAACAGCCGATACATTATCTAGAATAACTGCAGCTATAAGCCCACAAGTGAATTTAAAGGAGCTGCATGACGCCTTGTGTCATCCCGGAATTACACGAATGTACCATTGGGTTAGGTCTAAAAACTTACCTTTCTCTCTTGACGACATCAAAAGGGTCATAAAATCGTGTTATTGCTGTAATGAAGTAAAGCCACATTTCTGTAAAAATGAAGGAAAATTAATTAAAGCAACTGCTCCATTTGAAAGATTGAACCTAGATTTCAAAGGCCCTTTACCCTCAGTTTCTAGAAATTGTTTTCTTCTTACTATCGTGGATGAGTTTTCAAGATTCCCTTTTGCAATTCCTTGTTCTGATATGTCAGCTGCTACTATAATTACTAACTTACAGAATATTTTTTCTATTTTTGGAATTCCCGCATACATACATTCTGACAGAGGACCCTCATTTATGTCTAGAGAATTGAAATCCTTCCTAACATCTCTTGGAATTGCAACAAGCCGGACTACCGCGTACAATCCTTCGGGTAATGGCCAGGTAGAAAGTTATAATGCAATAATATGGGAATCCATACAATTGGCATTACACTCTAAGAAAATGAAAATTGAACGTTGGGAAGAGGTAATTCAACCAGCCCTACACTCAATCCGCTCTCTCCTATGTACTGCTACCAATGTTACACCGCATGAGCGTATGTTCACCCACCCTAGAAGATCCCACAATGGAAGCTCATTACCTACCTGGCTATTTCATCCTGGACCCGTACTGATGAGAAACCATGTCCGAACTAATAAGTATGAGCCTATTGTTCAAGAAGTCGAACTCATTGAAGCAAACCCAAATTATGCTCATGTTAGATTACCTGATGGACGGGAAACCAGTGTTTCTATACGACACCTAGCTCCTAGAGGAGAAATCTCTACACCTACTATAGATAAAACAGACGTTGATGACAATCAGTTGCACCCACCATCCTCGTTTCACCAGAATTCTGAGTTGGTCGATAGGTCTCTAGAACCCGCATCTCCTGAGAATAGTGCTTCACCAAGACCTAGCAATCCAGAACTTCTCCTGGAGAGTCCCAGAAAATATGCTGAGGATAATTTGCCTGATGGTCCATCCTTACGTCCTAAAAGACAGAGGCGCCAACCAACCTATTTGATGGATTATATAACAGACTGAACTAGTTTTGGGGAGGGGTGATTGTGGTATATTTATGTGTGTGGCAACACTGATATTATGTATTACCAAGTGGCAACTCTCATATATTGCTGATATTCCATATTCTCTTTATTATTCATATCTTATTCTCTTATATCGCGACGTTGCTGCTTATGCTCCAATTTTAGTTAAATAAAGCTTCTAATTGAGCTCCTATTTATTGTAATGCAATATTTATTACAGTGGTTTAGGCAACAAATATTTTATCTGAAAAACAAAACTCAACTTTAAGTTTTTTGTTTTATTGTATTTTTGTAAAAGTTAAATCTTAGCATTTTCCTCTTCAAATGAGTAGATTTGCACAATAATAACAGCTCTAGAAGTAATTTGTTGTTGATTCAATGTAAACAATGATTATAAATGGATTGAAAATAAAAATTTGTCCCCTCCACAACAAAGATGTCCCCTCCACAACAAAGATGTCCCCTCCAAAACATTTTTTTTTTTTTTTCCATTCATATTTTAAAATTATTAAATTTGAAAGAAAAAAAACATTCTGAATTTATTTATGACATTATGCTAGTACTTGATAAGTTTATAGTCAAATGTTTTTTTTAAATTGTACTCATACTGAAAAAAAAATAAATAAAAATGAAAAATGTTTTGGAAGGGATGACTAAAATTTTCTATCTGCCTAAATTTATTAATTATATGAATTTATTTTCAATTAAGAGCTTAATATAATTTATTCATCATGAAACATAAAGGGCTTAAGCCTTATTTGTTAAAAGAAATGCATGAATATTTCTTTTACTTTAAATAATGTATTTTAGTAGGTCCTCTCTACAACATATTTTCTCTCTGAACATAATTTTAATTAAAATATGAATGAATTACTACAATTTACATTTTTCAGAAACTTCAATGTCTGTACATTAAAAAAAAAAAAAAAAAAAAAAAAAAAAAAATGGCATGGGAGCAATTACCATGGCTTGGTGTACATAGCAAAATATATACAGTAAACTCCTGATTATCCGCGGTGAACGGGGAATGACACGGGAATGACTGCGGATAATCTGCAAAATGGTAAAAAAAGGGATATAAATCAACACATAAAGCCTTTTCAGCAATACTATTTAATTAACAGTTAAGCATGGCCTACATATACAATTTAACATACTAATAAAAATTTCTACTTACATTTTGCTCTATTTTTTAACAAAGAAATCGGTCAAGCATTTTTGTTTTGTTTTTTGTACTAAAACACTTTTTCTTAATTTTGCGATTGCCATTTCTATATCAGCATTTTGTCACAAAGTGATACACCGTCCTGTTCCTCGAGATATTTTATAAGTCCATCTGTATGTGCTAGGGCTACATCGTGGCTCATCCTCTGCTGAGTTTTATCTCCTTCCTCTTCTTCTTCACTTTCTTCTGAAACTGGGTCTAATGCTTGGCCTACAATTTGTTCATCTGTAAGATGTTCAATACCTGGATCATTGGCGTCTCAATTAATCTACTCTTCAATGTTTCCTCCTTTGACTTTCTCTCCTCCAGTAACAGATTCAGCTAAATTTGCCAAATCATGAGCAGAAATTTCTTCCTCCTCTATAAACTCTACCAAAGTATTTTCTACATTTGGTAAAATTTTTCTCCAAGACCTTGCCAATGTAGACTGCTTAACTGCCTCCCCAGCAGTGTGTATGCCATAAATGCTGTCAAGAATCGTGTAATGTCTCCAAGAGCCTTGAAGGTCATTACTCTCTTCGATCTTTTTTTTTTTTAATAAGTGTGTTCTGTATTTTTAAATTCAGGCCCTTGAGGACCGTGGATAATCCGACCGCCGATAATCGGGAGTCTACTGTATTGTGTATATATATATATATATATATATACATACACTATTGATTACTGCTCATTTCTAATAATGTTGTTCTGCTTAATAGAAGTTACCTGGTTGGGTATGCCCCAGTTTAGAAGTCAAAGAATCTATTTTTATTGAGCCTCAAGATATTTACATAAATACAGTTGATGGGAATGATTCTGTATTAATTCAAGCACCATCCTCTCACATACCTGCTGCTCCAGTTAGGTGCCTTTTATTATCAACAAAATATCGGGATGGTCAGGTTTGTATTCTATTAGTATTTTAAGCTGTTACTAGTGTAAATGTCTGAAGTAATGGTTTTAACATAATGAAATATTAAATTAAATATATGTTAAAGATTTAAAAAAAAAAAAAAAAAACGATTTTAACGTTTATATTGTATTATTATTTTTTTTTTTAAATCAGTATTTTAAGTTTTATTTAGCTGATATCTTGTTTTAAAAAATCATCCTTTTTTCCTTCATATGTAACTTTAGTTTACAAACTAAAATAGCAATTGTGGGAATACTCGCAACACTGAGATTGAGGATATATGAACCTTGGTTCAACTCTCCTTACTGGCAAACTAGTGTTGATTAACTTTGTTAATTAAAAATTTTAAGAAGGTTTTCAAAATTTGCTGTGAATAAAATATGTCTGAGTAACAGGCTTTCTTAAAAAGAGCAATGCCACTTATCGGCTGATGTACACACAAGTGGAATTAGAATAGTTTTCTGTAATAGCCATCTCACATGACAAGAGTTCATATCAACACAGTACGCTTTAAAATCTGGAAACAATAAGTAAAGTCATTGGTGAATTTTACCTGAATACAAATTTTCTAAAATAAGTTATTGTATTGATTTTTTTTTTTTTTTTTTTTAAGCATGTTTAAAGACAAATTATAGATGGAGTATAGCTGATCATTGCTAAATCATCCAAACTTTAGCTCGTTTCAATTCTTAGCCAATTTCAAAAGACGATTATGATGTACTTGTTGTATGTGTGATAGGAAGCAGTTAGATCCAAAATGTGTATTAATGCTAAAATAGAAACTCAGTTGATTGAGTCCCCTCAATATAAAGCAGTTGTATCCAAATGGTCTGTTAATCATGCCATAGAAACTTTTAATAGAGTCTGAAAAAAATTACTGTGGAAAACATGAAGAAGAAATAAGAAATGAATTTTTATATAAATTATCACTTTGTGGAAATTAATTATTAACATTTAATATTATACGCTATAGGAATAAATCTATTAAAGGAAACATTAAAAATATAAACAATTTATTTTTTAATTTGTGATGATTAATTATATCTGTCAAAAGCTTTTGCAAATATATATATTGTGCTGATCTTTTTTTTTTATACATTGATTTTAAAAATTACTATTTTCTTATTAATAAATTTAAAATTATTAGTTTTTATTTATTTTACCTTTATCCATGATAGAATTTTCTGTTTAAAAAATATTTATTTCTAGTTTGTGCGTTGGTAAAATTTCTTTCTTTCTTTTTTTTTTTTTTTTTTTTCCCCCACACGACTACATTTTTTTTCCCCAATGTAATATCAAGTATGCAAAATCAATCAGTGTAAATTAACAAGATAAAATTTATCATAGAGTAATATAATTTATCATATCATTCATTTATTATTTTATTATAAATTTATCATTTAAAATACCTTTTAAATTTATAGGAAGCAGATAAAATAATTTTATTTTCTTTGTATTATAGAGTAATTAAAACAAAAAATCTTTTAGAATTATGGCTTTACATATAGTTGAAACTATTTCCATAACATTGGACAATAATTTTATATATTTGCATAATGTATTAAAAACTGTACTTTGAATGAACAGTTTTAGTTCAAAATTTCTTCTAATCAAAGTTTTGGCTAGCTTATGTTATTGTTTATCTTTATTTTATTATTTTAAAAAATATTCTAATAATATTTTCATTAATGAAAAAACTCGGATGGTTGAAATAAGACATCAAAAATTGCACTATAAATGTAATAATTGGTATTGGTTACTTTTTAACATACAATGATATAACACTTTATATGTTTCACTGTTATATGTGAATATTGTAAGGTCCTGCCATGAAGAATAGGAAAATAATACTAAAGATCTCTCACTTATAAGTATCATTTTAAATTATCTCTCTCAGTTATACACAAAAATAATTAACACAAACACTATAGGTAAATTTGATGTGTAAAGTTTTTATTAGACTTGAATCAAAAAAGAGATTTAATCAACTTTAAATTTTAATGTTATGCATCAGTGAGGTAAATTTATATCATTGATATGCATATACTGGTTCCTCCTGAAATAGAGTAACAGAAATTTCAGACAACTTTAAAAAAAAACAGATTTTATTTAGTCATATGATACACAAGTTATTCTGTTACAGGAAATTTTCAACAACCCAATAATAATTTTAACATTGATAATGAAGAACAGCAACGTAATCCAAGATTCACTTATTTTTCAAGATTTTAAAGTTGATAATTTAACATTAACTGAATTAAGAGACATTAAAATAGTTTTTGATAATGTTTACAGATAAAGAAGAAGAAAATAATAAAGCAAGATAGGATAATGAGGCAACTGATACACAAATACAATAATACATTTTAATAGATTTAAAAGGTTGTTTTACAAATATGGCCAAAGTAAAATCAAGCTACCATTTATGACTTTTAAAGAATTAATTAGCACTTTTTTAAAAAGTAAGTACAATTGTTTATTCTATTTAAAATGAAATTATACATTTACAGAGGGTAGTCACTCATTTTTGTAAGGATTTCATAAAGATATATATATAAACAAATAGGCAAATATTATTTTTATATGTTCAATCTGACAGCCATTTTGTTAAACTCTAATATTGCATCTTGATTTCCAAGATAATGGAGTATTTCTTTTAACAGGATTAATTTATATTCCACTCCTTCAAAATCTTCCAGAGTCCATCTAATATTTTGGGATGCCATTTCTAAAGAGCTTGTTTTAAAAATCCAATTGCACAGTAATCCATAGATGACACAAAAGTGGATGCATTTAAAAGGAATTGCTCTAATTCAGTTTCATTTTTCTTTTTCTTTTTTTTTTTTTTTTTCAAAAATAGAGAAGTAGATTTAGAAATATGGCTTGTAGCCTTATCCTGATGAACTTTAACACTGTGAAGATTGAATAAAACAATTTTCCACCAGAAGCATATCAACATTATTTAAATATAAGAAAACCTTACTTTATGCTTCTGTTTAGTAGTTACCATAGTCCTTTCAAGGGGGCTCCTCCTCATCATCATTGGCTGGCTTCTGTATGATCGTGGTGCTGCTGTAAAAATTAAAAATTTAGGTAACAAACATAATGTCAGAATTCCCATTAAACTAAACCCTATCATCTATCAAATTATAAGAAATGAAAACAATCCAATATCTCCATTAGAAACTGCCGGTATTTATAAGATCCAGATGATAGATAATTAAAACAAAAAATGATATATTGGTATGACCAAGAGAAAAATAAAAACACATATTAAGGAGCACCAAAGTGATGTCAAATTTGGTAAAGCCTTCACTGCATTAGCAAAAACCTACCTTAACTGTGATATAACTGTTAATTTCAATGACACCAAGAAAATAGCTAACTTTAATAATACGACATATGTATTTAATAGAGAAATCTTTGAAATATTTTCTAATTGTAACTCAATAAATGGCAATGAGCCGATGGGATTGAACTGATCGTGATGTCATCTCGTCAACCACCAGACAGGAGAGAGTCAGTCCAAGGAACAGACAGAACCATGCAAGCCAGCCACTGATGATGAGGGGGCTCTTGAAAGGACTGTGACAACTAAACAGAAGCTTAAGGTAAGGTTTTCTTATATTTAAATAATGTGAAGATTGTTTAGGCAAAGGTATGAAATTTCTTCTTTGAAAATATATGTTAAAACACATTTTTGGTAATTGAATTAATTTTGACATTTTTTTACTTTCCTTATTTTAAATTTATGCTATAAGAGAATCCAGTAATAATCATAAAACCTTTAACCAAACTTTCCTTGTTTTTTCTGAACCAACATTTTAAGTCCTTTTCTCCTCTTTTTCGGTAGGTTGGATATTCTTTTGTTGGGTATGCATTTTTCGCTTTTTACTTAGTCAAATGTAAACTTTTTTTTTTTTTTATTAATTATGTCAGGTATTTTAAGTGTAGAATTAATAAAACCATTGCATTTTACATCTTTTTTAATAATTGAATACAGGTATTTATATTCAGGAAGCGCAAAAATATGTCCTCCGATACGTTGTTTATTTTCCAGCGACATTTTAAAGCAATGAATATTTTTAATGCTGCAGATGATAATTAAACTTTATTCTGATTTGATGCCAGTAACATTTTTATTCTAAAATTAAAATTTTAACTTACAGAGAAAGTCAAAACCGTTACGAAAATGTATGAACACTCTCTGTATTATATTCTTTGAATTAAAAATAAAACTTAATTGTATAATTAGATTTATTTTTCTTTTAAAGTAATATAATATGCACATTTTTACCATATAAAATATTGTTTAAGTTAAAATGGTATTTTATCGTATAATGTATATAGAGAATTAGAACACAAAGAGCTCTTGGTTTCCCTTCAAAAGCATATATATCAGAGATGAGTGACAATATGTCACAAATAAATCCTTTTTTTTTTAAGCAATCTTTCAAGTAACAAATTACATTTGTATCTCATTATTATTTACATTAGCAATAATTATGTAATATTTAATAATTTTGTTGAAAAAACATTTTCATGATCCAAGCTTGCACATAAATAAAAATGTTGTTTGTATAAAACTATTTTATCTTATTAATTTCATGTGATTATTTATTTAAAAAATATTAATATTTTGTTCATTTTTTAATATTATTTATAAATGTTTTCTTTAGGTACTTAGCTCAAAAAAGAAATTTTGTAAACAGTTTAAATCTCCTTATCTGATTTTCCATTGTCATGGAGGTGGTTTCATTGCTCAAAATCCAGAAGCTCATGAAGTATAAATTCTCTCTCTCTCTCTCTATATATATATATATATATTAATATATAAATTATCTTATTTTTTACTTATATATTTATACAAAGTAGGCCAAAAATTGCTCAATGTTTTTTGAAAGTTGATAAGCTCTTGATTTACTTTTTTTCCTTATTGATTCATCAAAATTTTATCAAACTAACATATATGTTTGACCCAAAACTTATGACATTATTTCCAAGATCAATACTGAGTTATTCTTGCTCAGAAAGAGTTTATGTGAGAAATTTTTTCTCAAATGTGTCAGTAAAAAAAAAAAAAAAAAAAAAAAAAAAAATGCATATTTTTAACAACAATGTTCTTCCCTCTCAAAAGAAGATTGCATTTGTCTGTGCTAACATAACTGAATATTGAGTTAATTTAAAATATATAATTCTACCACTGCTATTTCTTGTTTGACTGAGTATCTCTGAGTAGTTGAAAGCAGAGTGTATAGATCAAACTTCTCTGAAGAAAACATTATCAAATTAGAAAGTTATTAACTTTAAATGCTTTAGTAACTTTTGGTCACTTTTTATGGTACATAATTGGATATGTATTCATTTATAACTATATATTTCTTAATACAGTACACTCCCAAAAATTAGCATAGCTTGGGACCAGAGACTGTGTGGATTTTAGGTAGTTTTTGTTTGCATATCTGAGCTAGAATTTTAATACTATAATGCATTAAAAATGATAGTGATATAAGTAAGTATGTAAAATATGTTTAATATTTAAAAAGTAATAATAATTAAGGCAATTAAAAAGTAATAAATGTAGTAAAAAAATACAACAACAAACACAAATGTTCGATTGAAAAAAAATAGGTATTTATCTCAAAGACCTTGACTTCAATTAAAATTACCTTTCTTTATCTAATTTACATTCACCTTCTAAAATATCAACCTTAAAATAAGTGCTATGTTGATTTTTTCCTTGAAAATTTCACTATAAATTTCATTATTTACATTGGTTGTGATGTGTGGATATCTGGAGTTTGCTGATTTTAGGAGTGCAGATTTCTGGGAGTATACTGTATTTAAATTTATGAACTATGTATTTGGGAAAATATGTATTTAATAGTAATTATATATGTTCTGTAATTCTGTGTTCTTTTGTGGTTAATAGAAGTTCTGTATGTTCTTTTTCAGTTAATGTGCATTAACTACAAAGATTTCAAAAATATGTGTATTTCCTTTTATTCTCTCAATTTTTCTCTATGTATTTCACTTAAAATATATATATGGATTGACAACTAAACTGCACTTTTGTTATAAAATTCACAATCTCCAGCTCAATTTTTTCTTTTTTTCCCTGCAATTTTATTAGCTTGGAAATTCTTAAACAAAAAAATGGAAATAATTTGGTATAAAAACAAGATTTCAGATTATTTTTTAATATAACGTTTTACCAATTATCTTACACTTCTCTGAGATTTGTAGATTATTTTATTGCAGTGTTAATAATACTACTACTGGGCAGCTACTACAGACTATATGCTTGCAGACCTTTTATGTTATTCCATTACTCATTGCATTGTACTATCCAATAGCAATGGTGTCTTATGCTAAAATTTAAATTTTATATTAATGTCTATTATTTTTATGGATTTCCACTACTGGTTTCACAAAATGTCATCGTGACAAGTAGTAGACTCACTATTGGCTCATTTTACTTTTAAGATCAGATCCAATTGTTTACATATCTCAATTCTCAACATTCTCTGAAATTCAGAAAGTGGAATGAATATCAATTCATTTCACTCAAAATTTGATTTGAACACTTGTATTCATAAGCAGTCAATTTTCCCTCAAATTTTTTGAAGATATTTGCAATTTTTGAAAATGGCACACATATTTGAAAGAAAAACAGCCGTAGTATTGATAAGATTATAATATATAGCGTAATTAAAATCTTTAAAAAAAATTAAGTCTCATTTTCAATAAAATAGTGGGTTATTGAAGCCGTTAATTATTTTTTTAGATAATTTGTTTTCAATATGTTACAAGTTTATATATTTTATCACTCTTTTAATAAATTAATGAAACAGAAAATACCTTTTATTTTTAAGCTCTCTGATAAATGATATTTTGGACATAAAAATGATTTCCCCCCCCCCCCCCAGTACAATCTTGCACAGAAAGAATTGTGTTATTAAACTATAACCAGTGTTATAGTTCCAGCCTCTAAAATTAAGAACATTACACAAAAAATAGTCAGAAAATGTGTTTAAAGTATCCACTACTGGTGCAGCTACCCTAAATAGTTTAAGACTTAATTACTGAGGTTGTAGAATCTGTTAGATTTTTCCTCAATAAATATAAAATCCTATATCATCAAACAAAAATTGTGCTAGGTCTTATGCAGGGTACACAACACCAGTAACTGAAAATGTAAAATAAGAGATGTGCAATGCAGATTTCTAATATATTTTATAACCATTTTTTCCGTCAGTTAAAAAATATTGTGTCACAAAATTTATTATGCTAGTAAAAAGTGTACTTCAGAGATATTGACTTTGAGTAATATGTATACACATTCATTAGATATTTGGAAAACATCTGGCTTTTGTTTATGTTCACATTATGTCACAATCCTACCAGACAAATTTTAAAGAAATTTTTTAAAATTTATTTTATTTATTTATTTTTTAAAATATTATTTCATTAAACTCTAAACTTGCCGTAAAATATTAGATATTTTTTAATCATAAAAGTGTTTATTTATTATTTTTTAATGTATATGTGTGTAATCTTTGGTGTAGAATGAATGACTTATGCATTCATTTAAGATTTCATTTTACAATTGTAAGAAATATTTTTTAAATCTATATTAACTGATTTCGTAGAAAATCTAATAATTAGCATATACAATTCTCAAGCAACTCTAAATGTTAGACTTTTAATGTGATGAATGCTAAAATATACAGAATATCCCAAAAAGATTGAAACTCAAATTAATTTTCATTCAAAACATTCAAAATAAGGTTCATTATACTATATTAAAAAAAAAAAAAGTTAATTTTTCAAAAGTTACATTTTTTAAAAAATTTATGCTATCCTCATACATTAAAACAATCTGTTAGAAAGATTTTATTTTCTGTAAAACAACACCATTAGAAAAAAAAATCACTACTGTATATCTTTAAAAGAAACTGTCACAATACAGAGGAAGTAATAACTAAGGCCACTAAGACTTAGGCCATTGAGGACTAAGGCCATTTTTCTGTATCACTTAAAAATATCTTACTATGGTGAAAACAGATATGATATACAAATTGATAATGGTATTTTTAATAAAAAATACAGTGACGTATGTAAAAAAAATTCCAATTGCACTTAAATGTAGTCTCGATAGACAGAGATAAAAGGGGTCATGTGTGCCATGGGACACATGTGGCCTAGGATTTCATTTATTGTGGTTTGACACTTAGGACACATAGTTAAAAAAAAAAAAAATGCATGTAGATAGATATTTTATCAAACTAATTTTATTTAAAAAAAAAAAAAAAAAAAAAAAAAAAAAAAAAAACGTTTGCTTTTAAAGTTTGATGCAATAAAATTAAAACAATTACTTATGCTAAACTTTATATATATATATATATATATATTAATCTTACTGGTCATTGGTGTTTCAGTGATCTTGTATCTGTTGCTTGGCTTCTACTATGCTTAATAGATCATCTTTATTATATTTACATTTAAAATTAAACCTGCTGCAATTGCGCATAAATTTTGAATGTATTTTGTCTTTAACACGTTAATCGCCACAATAATATCAGAAAAATTTTCACATGGGCCATGGTAACTTTATTAGTTAATTTAGTTTAAAATGTGTCAAGGAAACTTAATGTATCACAGAAAAAAAAAAATTTGCCAAAATTCCCGGAAAAACACTATTTTTTATGTCACACATATATGACTGACATGGCCCTATATTAAAACTTTTTTTCTCGACAAGCCGTGTCAGTCTTATATGTCTGACACATCCAAACAACATACAACAAGTATTAACACGTTAATCGCCATGTCAGTCATATGTGCCTGACGCTAAGAAGTTCTACATGAGCCATGTCAGACATATATGTCTGACATGGCTCATGTAGAACTTCTTAGCGTCAGGCACATATATGACTGACATGGCGATTAACGTGTTAATAAAACTTACTGCTTTATGTCATTTAAATTATCTAATATATGAATTTCATATATTTAGATTTGTCTTAAATTGGCATTAACACTATTTTTTTTATTATACACTTTGTTTAAAGCTGCATTTGCGCTCATACAATTTGTATTATTTCTGTAATTTTTTCAATATGTTATTTACTGATTTAAAATTTATATTATGCTTCTTGTAGTGTTGTGAAGTTTTGCGACAGTATTTTGTCACTGGCCCTGGATCATTTTTAACTAACTGTATAGTTGGCAACTTACTTTAATAATTTATTCTTTAATTAAATAAATATCTTTAGAATATCATTCACTGGTCCATCGTAAATCATGATAAAAAATATGTTGTGTATGTGTAGTCGAATATTTAATTCTAATATTATTATTTAGCATTTTGTGCCTGACACTTTGTGAATTGTGTTGGTTAGTTTTTCTTACTTTACTTAAAAAATGGGTGGAATTTAATTTGTAATTGGAACCATATCAATAGATTCGGTTAAAGGAGGTTTAGTGTAAATATGTACATATTATTTTATTATTATTTTTTTTTTTTTCTCTCTTCACTTTTCATTAATCCAGATACTTATTAATCAAGAATCAATTTAATTAAGTAATTGAATTAGGTATAGCCCACTTTCGATAAAACTAATGTAAATACTTACTTGCCTTGTGATTTCTAATATACAAAAACATTTTTCCTCTATAATGACTCTGTTTAGTAAATATTTAGATCCTGGCAAAAAATACTTAGCTTCACAGCAGTATTGTGCCCGGTACAAGGATATTTATAGGAATATCCTTGGATCGACATCCAGTTACCTATCATCTCCTCCTCCTTTACTTCAATTTAGAACATGCGGTTCTAATCGTTGTAAAACTTGCCCTATGGCCTCTTGCACACAATTGAATAATAATCACTCTTTGATTCCATTTTGTCAGGCATACAATGTTATTTATAAAATCAGTTGTGGTCTTTGTAAACTTAGGTGAAACTTCCACTCCTCTACATCTACGTATTAATCAGCATCGATCAGATTCTAAAAACCTTTCATCTTCAGCTGCACCTTCTAAATCAACTATAGAATTACAACACTTTAAATCACATAATTTTAATTCATGTACCATAGAGATTGTCAAAATTCAGAAAAATAAAAGTGAGCGTCTATTTCTTGAATCAAAATTTATGCAATATTACAATACAATTTATCCATATAGCCTAAATTCTGAATACTTTAATAAAACTATTAAAGCATATTCTAACATCAACCCTCTACATGATTATTCGACTATTTATGCACAACTCAATCACAAAATTAACAATAAAACTGCTAGAACTAAACGAGGTAGTAAAAAAACAGATTTAATCTTTTCTAAAAGTGCCATTATTAAACTCATTTCAGATCTACAGACTAATTACTTATCTAACTATAACTGGTTCATTATTCGAAAATTTATTTTTGCAATCAAAAAGAAATACTTAATAAACTTTCTGAATGTCTTTCAAAGCCAATCCTATAATAAACATTTTTCAGACATTTTTTATGATATTATAATGTACAAAATCAAACAATTTAATTTAAAAATTAATAAAAAGCCCAACAAATTTAAAACAAATACTCAATTAATTGTGACTTTTACAAATCAAATATTGAACAGTATTAACATTACGTCTATCATTAATGGCAAAGAATGTTTGTTTCCGATTAAAGATTTAAATCTATCTCGTACCTTCAAATATCCTCTTCCACTTGGCAGAAAGATATTCAACTATAATTATGTATCTAAGGCTACCTCTTTTACTAACACTGTAACCTGTAAATGCAATGATCCTTCTTTCTCAAAATTTATTGACAGAGACCATGGACACATTGTCACTGGTAATCTCAATATTATTGATAATTATCAATTAAAAAAAATCATGAAATTTGGCACCAAATTTAGACTTCCGGTTAAAACTAGCATTCCACAAATCTTTCAACAGTTTTCTTATGACCTAGATTTATTTATTTATAAAATATCTATTACTCATAATAAACCTATTGCCTACTTCACTCAATGGAAAGTTTTAGTGTTACAAAAAATTAAAAATGCATTATTTATCAATTCTTCAAATCTGGTGTTATTTAAAAAATCTGTACTTCTTAACTCAATCAAATCACTACAGGATGACTTTGTGATCACTTATGTTGACAAATCACCTAATAATTATGCCATTATTTGTAAATCATACTCTCTCTCTATTTTAAACTCTTCAGTCACTAATAGTAACATCTTCAGTTTAACTAATAATAACCTTATTATTAATAACCGAAAAATACATAATTACTATAAACTACTTCGAGTTCCCTTCAATAACTTTAATTATCCTTATATAGTTCTCATACCTAAGTTTCACAAATCTCCAATTAAATTTCGTACTGTCACTGTTGGGTGTAACACTTATAACAACAATGCTAATAAAGCTCTACTGGATATTCTAAAACAAATTTACAAATGTACTTGCAAAGTTGATAATTTACACTGTCTTAAAAATAGCTTTCAATTAATTCAGTACATCAAATTGCTCGATTCAATAGACAATATTATGACTTTTGACTTTCAAGATCTTTTCAATAATATTGAGTTATCAGATCTTAGTAATATCATTTACAGTCTTTTTCAAGAATATAAAGGTCAAATTAATCTTCCTTACAATTTTAAAGCAGAAAACTTTAAAACACTTCTTAACTTTGTTATCCATAATAATTATACCTTCCACAACAACAATATCTATTTGCAAAAATTAGGCATCCCACAAGGAGGTTGTAGCTTCAGTATTTTGGCAGATCTCTATCTTTATTATTATGAAAAGCAAATTTGCAATGATGATGTTCGATTTTATTGTTACATCAATGATATTATTGTATTTCATCTCAACAAGAACTCACAAAATGGCTTTTCCTTCAATTATCCACCTAATTTAAAGCTAACTCAAAATACTCTTAACTAATCAATCAATTAACTTTTTAGATCTCAAAATAATCATCGATGGTAATAAACTTTACACAGATATCTATGACAAACGGCAAGATTTTAGTTTTAATGTAAACTTATTTACACATTTTAATTCATGTCTGCATCTTTTGGTATTTAGAAACATCATCATTAACCATTTATTTCGAATTAATAATTTATGCTCTGCAAAGTTTAAAAACAAGAATATTAATAAACTGATCACAGCCACTGCTAAAATGGGTTTTCCTAAAAACTTTGTATTTTCTATTTTATATCCTTAACCATGTCTCTGTACGAAAAAAAAAAAAAAAAAAAAAACTGTGTACACTTTTGTGTATATCAACAAAAAAATTATAAAATAATAGCAGACAATAAAAAAGGTAGCGGTTGGGTGGGCAGATGTTTGATTACGGAGGTGGGGTGGTGTTGTAAGGCTGGATGGTTGGGTGGGTTTGTGAAATTAAATTAAAAAAAAAAAAGTAGAAGGCTTGTTGCATTTGCTTTGTATTACTCTGCAAACTTTCTTTTTCCAATAATATTTTAAATTCTTCCTTTTTGAGTTGTCAACTATATTTAATGTTCTAATTTTACTGTTAAACACAATGTGATCAATCGGTATATTTCATTGTTGCTACATGGTTTCATTGCTGTTCATCTGCTTTGAAATTTTGCTTTTTTGAATCCATATGGTTCCTGTTCTGGTTGTGGCAGGCTGGGGGAGTGTTGCTGGTGTAAAACTAGTGTAACCCCACAGGCAAGTCACAAGTCTTGCCGCCTGCCTCCTTCTTCCTATCTTGTGTTTCTTGGGTTGTTTTTTCATTAATTTTGATAAGTTTTTGGTTTTAAGTTAAGATTTGTTGTTTTACTTTATTGATTCGTTTGTTTTGCAGGCTGTTAATTAATAGATCTGGTTTCTTTAAATTAGTGTATTTCATCCACTGATGTTTTTTTTTTTTTTTTTTTTTTTTTAAATCTTATTGGTCATTGGTATTTCAGTGATCTTGTATCTGTTGCTTGGCTTCTACTATGCTTAATAGATCATCTTTATTATATATATATATATATATATATATATATATATATATATATAATCTTAAAATGTTTTGAATTTAGCATCTTGTTTAAAAACAGCTGAAAAACTTTTTAGTTCAGCAATGTTATTTGATAATGAAAGTTAGATGCAGACCTCATAAACCAAATAAAATCTTCAAAACTGTCTGGAAATTAATTTGTTAGAGTTTAGAATGTCATTTTGAGAAGAATGATAAATTTGAAATAAATTACATATTTGCATATTTTTATTTTCTAATTATTTCAAAAATAAAACATTGCAATCTTAATATTTAAAAAAATATATTCAAGAATACGTGACTGGATCATGAAGTTAATCTAAACATGTAGGTATGGTTTTTATGTACAAATTGTCATATATTTTACTGTTTTATAATATGTCATACATTTGCATCTGTTTTGGTCCCTAATAAAACTGACTGACTGCTGTTTTTATTCTAAATGATACAGTTATAGTATGTTTTTTCAGCTAGACTATCCACATGTATAAGTCATATAAAATTAAAAGTAACAAGCTAAGAAAACTAAAAGAAGAGTAAAAAATAAATAAAATAAAAAACTTTCAAGCTTGAAGCATCTCTATTTAAAAGTGTTTAGAAACAATCAATAAAGTGAATATTTGTGGTTCAATTTGATATCAACTTCATAAGCAACATCTCAAGCTGATTTATAAAACTGTTCACATTAGGGGCATTCATGTAGTAATATAAATTCAGAATTTATTATTTATTACTTTCATTTATTTATTTATTTATAGAGTTTGCTTAGAAAAAAAAAGAAAAAGGAATTATCATTATCATAAGAGCATTTATAACAGTGTGTTATTAATAAAATTTTTACAAAACATGTTAGTGAAGAAGAAGAAAAAAAATTAATATATATTAAAGTTACAGAACTGGGAAAGTAAGATGATTTTGGAAATACAATGCCTGTTACAAGAAAAAAGATGTCATATTTATCTACAAAAGATTAAATAGATAAATAAATATGTTTTAGAAAACAGCATTAAGATTAAAATTAAATTTATTTTATTACTATTATTATTATTAGTTTTTTTTTTTTCTAATGTCAAATTGCAGAAACTGACAAAAGCAATAATTGAAAAATATTTTCATTTATATTACATTTATTCATTGAAAAATTATATTTTTAATTGTTACTATTTTAAATGCATCAAAAAATGCTTTTTAATAAATGAAAATCAGACTTTTTGAATTTTCATAAAAATTAAGTTAAGTCATAAATTTTTTACTCTCAGATTCTGGAAACACATTCTAAAGTCCTTTTTCTTTTAGAAGTTAAATTTTTATTACACGTACTACTTTGTACATTGCTTTCAACTTGAAATTGTAGTTTCTAAATGAAATACTTTTGTTAAGGTTTTAAACATAATTAACTTCCAAAAAATGCATTAATAGTGAATCATATTAAGTTTACAATTCCACTTGGTATTGTTCATTTTTAAACTAATTTGTATTTCAGATATATTTGCGACACTGGGCTCATGACTTGAATGTTCCTATTCTAACTGTGGATTATTCACTTGCACCTGGTGCTCCTTTTCCTAGAGCTATAGAAGAAGTATTGTTTGCATATGTTTGGGCCTTGAAGAATCCTGAGAAATTAGGCAAGAAGTTTTTATATTGTTAAAAGGGAGAGGGGAAATGATCATTTTTTGATATTTTCAATTAATGTAAATTCTAAATATCACTTAACTATACTGCAGGACATTAAAAAAAAAGAAAAATATATATTTGTAATCAATTTATAAATTTTACTAGTTAGAACTGTTTGAGTAAGAAATTAAATCTAATAATAATTCAAGCTTAGACATCTTTTTTTTTTTTTTTTTTTATACCATTGTTAAATAGATAATAAAATAGTCAATTTGTTGTTCTGAAAATGTACAGTGTTGTACTTGAAGAAAATAACTTGTAAAAAATATTTTTGTCTAAACAGTCACATCTATCCCTACTCTCCTACCTCTAAGATAAATTTATTGTATGTATATATCTATTAGACATGTGCCAGAGCTCGGTATCTGGAGATATGCACATTAAAAATAAGATTCATATTCATATAAGTGAGGAAAAAAAAATCTATATTTGTATCCATATCCATTTTTTTTTCTTCAATAGATATAATATGGATTTTTTTGTGGAAATTTTATGAAAATCAGAAAGAAACTGTTATAATATATATATATTTTTTAATGTATATAACAGTAATAGTGTAATAGATAAAAATATTGTGGTTAAAAGAAAAAATAAAACTGTAGCCATTACAAAATTTTCTTCTGTGTCATTTTATCTAGCACTTGAAAAAGGTTGCATAACAGCGCCGCATATCAGCTGTTATACATTCAAATTGATTCAGCTGAGTTTTTCACATTAGCCATCTTATTTCTTATGTATTAAGTCTTTTTTTTTTTTTTTTTTTTTTTTTATTAGAGAATGAAGCAAGAAGTGAAAGAGGAAAGACTAGGTGAATTTATTTTGTATTTTAAGAACAGATGTTTTAGAGATATTTATTATTATTTTAGACTGTCTTTCAAACTCTTTAATGGTGTTTCTATTTTTTTTTTATTCACTAATTTTAAATTGTAAAAAATATAAAAACTCTGAACTAAGTTTTTCTCCTCTTCACAACTGAAGAACTTCTCTTTTTAAATTGTGAGAAAAACTTCTCTTTTTTTTCAATTGTTGCTTTTTTTTTTTTTTTTTTTTTTTAATTTGAACTTTAGGCACATACATATTTCTCAAAGTCATACAAAATTTATTGTATTTTTTTTTAAATGTCACTCTTAATTTACTGTTTTGTGCTAAACCACAAATGATGATATCTTGCATTTTTTAAAATTTCAGAAAGAGGAAGTTATTTTTTATGATTGAAACTTTTATATTATTGTTTGATTTTTTCTAATTCTTTCCTGGAAATTGAAATAGCGATGCATATGTATATGTTCCTTGAAGATCTAAATATATATTTTGTTTTTGTTTATTTTGAATTCTTGCGTTAAAAGTAACTGCAAAGTTAGACAATTAAATCCTAATTAGTATGAGGATATATGAGCTATTGTTAACAATTATTTAAATTTTACAATCTTTGTAAGCTATTAAATATCCCTAACAGCGAATTTATCCCTAATACATACTAAGGATGTTTGTGGGATATACTTTTAATCTCAGGCTATCCTGAGAATGTCTTGGGAAGATGTGCTGTTATGGATATCATTCTTGATCTGAAGCATTCAAATAAGTTAATTTCAATATATGCAAGTTCTAGTTATTTCTAGTAAAAATATTTGAAAAAATAATTGCATTACATAAAACTAGTTTAATAAGAACATGTTTTAATTGAACTGAATCAAATAACAGGTAAAGAAAAATATATTCAAGTTTAGTTTATGTGTTTCATTTCTTACTCTAAAAAGTTAGTCTGGTATGAACTTGGTTATTATACATATAATTATAATTATCAAACTGAAATTTATTTATTTAGCTACAGATATTTAAATTTTACTTCTATAATATAACATAATGTTGTAATAACTAAAATTTTTGGAAGATGCATCAGTGGCGGATCCAGAGCTTGACTTTTTTTTGGGGGGGGGAGAGGGGGCTAAGATTTTTCAAAGTGTTATTCTAGACGAATAAAAAAATTATAATTGCAATATTCAATTGCGAATGTCAGTGTTTTTTTTGGGGGGGGGGGTTTAGCCCCCTAGCCTCCCTCCCCCCTTAAATCTGCCACTGAGATGCATTTCATTCACAAAAAAAAAAAAAAAAAAAAATTCTAGACTGTTTTGTCTATTAATAAAATTAAAAATTTAAAAAAAAAAAATGCTAAATGTAACTGAATGAAATATTTTCTATTTATTAGTTAGAAATATTGATAATTTTACTGTCATATTTTTTTTTTTTTTTTTTTTTTTTTTTTTTTTTTTTTCATAAAATAATTTATTAGTATAATTAATTCATAGAATATTTACAATAATTTTCAAAAAATTTTCAGGATGGACTGGAGAAGTTATATGCTGTGCTGGTGATAGTGCTGGTGGGAATATTTTAATGGGAATTATATTAAAACTGATTTCTTTAAAAGTACGATTACCAGATGCAGTATTATGTGCTTATACGCCTTTGATACTTGATCTTGTTCCATCTCCTTCACGATTGCTTTGTTGGATTGATCCTCTCTTACCACTTGGCTTCATGATTAGTTGCTTAGATGGTATGTTATTTATATATACATTCTGTTTATTTAAAAGGTTTTTATCTTAAATAAATATTAAATTTTAGTGAATTCTTTAATTACATAATAAATTTAGAAATACCTATTTAAGTTTCTTGCTTGCAATTTCAACTGGGCACTTGGTCATCTTCAGAGCTGGCTTCCTGATAGCTGATGTTGTTTCCCTTTTTTTTTTTGCATGTTAAAAAGTAGTGCCACCTTTTATCACTTTTTCTGTTTAGTTCTGCATCATTCCATCATAATGCAATGATGTAGAACCTAACAGAAATTTAGATGCAAGGTAGCACTACTTTTAAACATTCAAAATAAGAGAAAGAATATCATTCATTGTGAAGACAGTTCTAAGGATAAACACCATGCCCAATTGAAACTGTAAACAAAAACTTAAAATAGGTATGAAGGCCAAGAAGGGAAAAGGAGGGATGGGTGCTTCAAACCTTCCAAAAGAATTTTCTTGCTATGTCTTTGATAAGTTTTTCTAAATTAATTTTCTATCTTGTCAAAAGTAAACCATTTTCAGAAAGTTTAGTATGATTTTTTTTTAACTCATTAATCAACGTAATAGATATGCTGTGTATTAAATTATTATGAACTTTCATTCATAGTTTTATTTCCAAACAGAAATAAAATATCATTCTGATACTTTTTTTTTTTCAAATATAGCTTATGCTGGAGATATGCAAACAGATGGAGATGAATATGATGAAAAGCCAATTTATGATTCATCTGTCCCTACTTCTAGAAAAATGTCTAGAAAAATATCTAGAAAAATATCATCAATCAGTGAAATATTTGATTCAAGTATGATGTTTTTAAAAGAATGTGAATGGGCTGAAGTTGAAGCAAATGAACCATTTCCAAATGATTTTGTTACTCAACATTCAAATCCTGAAAATAGAAACAGTCCACAAACCTGTGCTAATAGTTATGTATCCAATCTTGTTGAAAAGAGTATGAAAACAAAAGAACACGCTTTTGCCTTTGACACAGATTCTGAACAGCCTTTATTTGATTTCCATAAAGATATCTTATTTGATGTTAAGTCAAAATGTCAAAATTTTACAAAATCTGGACTAAACAGAATATCTGAAGCCTTTATGTCTTCCTCTCTGTACAAAAAATATATTAGGCCAGTTTTACCTCTCAATATTTATAGCAATCAGTCATTCCAAAGTTCATTTGCAAAACGTGATTCAGACTATGTTCTCCAGAAGATAAAAAAATTAAAAATAATTTCAAAAAATCCTTTCATGTCACCATTATTAGCATCAGATGAGCTTCTAAAACAAATGCCTCCTGTATATTTTGTGGTGAGTTGGTCCTTTATACAATATAATAATCTTATGTCTGATAAATTATTTTCTTATTTGAATATGTTCATTCATACTGTTTCTCATAATATTGAATATTTTTTTTTTCACTTATTTTTATATAAATAGTTATATATTTTAAGCATATATTATGAAGCATTTTTCTGAATTTCTTTTTTTAAGTGAAATGTCGTAAATTATATTACATGTTTTAACTTGAAATACATTTAAATAATGATGCAACAATTTTTGAAACATTACAATCAATAAAGTGACTGTCGAATTTGACGAGTTCCAGCTAGTTAATTGATTAATTGGATTTTTAATTGGTTTTCATTTTTCTTTATATAATTTTATTTGAATGATGTATATAAGTCTTATGTATATATATGCATAGTTTAATAGATCACAACAAAGTATAAAAATGATATAGATGTTATTGTAACTAGTTCCTTAAACAATAAATAATAATAATAATAACATGCAAATAAATAATGAAAAATATTTTCCTAATATATTCTTAAGTAAAATTTTTATTCAGAAATACTGCTGAGAAATAACTTATATTTATTATTACTTTTATATTCTAAAAACTAAATTCTCTACAATATTATTTTATTCATAAGTTTGACTGATTTTTTTTTTTTTTTTTTGTCTAATTGATTATATCTATTTCATAACTGAAATTTAAATCAATTTTCAGAGTAATAATTCGTGACTTTAAGTGTTAATTTTCTATAAATATTTCTGCTTATTTAATTTTTATTTTAATAAACCTCACTTGTCTTTATTTTTAAATGAATTCTCAAAATTTCATATCATTATTATAAAAATCTCAAATTCTTCATTGTTCTATTATTTCAGCTCTTCTTCACTTCAGACTAGAAAACAGAATGTTATTTTTTGTTTCTACTTATAGTTATCAGCAATTCTGAACAGACAATAAATGCTTGAAGATATAAACATTAATAAAGATAATACCACAAAGACCATTTACAATTTATACCTGAGAACTTTCGGCCAAACACTTTCATGGCCATAATCATAGGTGAATGATAATTGCTCTTCATCTGTTTGAGAGCTTCATCAAGTAGCGCCATCTATCGTTGATCTCGGCTTTTGTTGAGTCACAGGCATTTTCAAACTTAATAGTTTCTACTGCTTCCCTTTTTATTGCATAATAGTGGCTATTGTAATTAGAGAGGTTTTTTTATATTATCGGAATCAATATTAATATTTTCATTTTGGTGAGCCTGGGCAAGTATTTTTATTAAATTTAATGTCATTGGAATGCACTTTTATCCTATCCTTTAATTTGCATTTATTCATACCTAGGTAAGAACCGGAACCCACCCCCCATATTTTTGAAAATTAATTTTGTAGATTATTATTTAAATTTAATAAAAATACCACTGCCCTTGCCCAGGCTCACCAAAATGAAAATATTAATATTGATTTCGATAAATATAAAAAACTCTCTAATTACAATAGCCACTATTTTTAATAAAAAAGCACCACAAAACTGGCATTGTAAAAAATATTACTTACAAACTTTGAATAAACACCATAAAATGCAATAAACTCACAACAATTGTTTCGGGTCGTGTGTTTTTTCGACCCGAAACAATTGTTGCAAGTTTATTGCATTTTATGGTGTTTATTCAAAGTTTGTAAGTAATAGCCACTATTGCACAATAAAAAGGGAAGCAGTAGAAATTATTACCTGTGAAAATGCCTGTAACTCAACCGAAGCAGAGATCGACAATAGATGACACTACATGCTGAAGTTCTCAAACAGATGAAGAGCAAGTATCGTTCACCTATGATATTATGGCCATGAAAGTGTTTGGCCAAAAGTTCTCAGGTATAAATTTTAAATGGTCTTTGTAGTATTATCTTTATTAATGTTAATTACGACCACTTTTACTCATTTTTTATATATATGCTTGAAGATATTGTGAAACTCTGTTGACTTTTCCCCCAACAAAAGGATAGTAGAAATCTACAATCCTTTTTTTTTTTTTTTTAACCTTGAGCTTTTCCATTTTTTGGAAGCTTCTTCTTTCTGGGAAAACTATTGCCCTAGCCAACACTCACTGTGGAAGATTACAGGTGGTGTTGCCCCAGCAGGGACATAAAACAGCATTTTGTTTAATGACAGTCCTCCCCCTTTTCCCTATCAACAAAAGTGCAACAACTTCTCTTGAGAGGTTTTATTTTTTTTTATTTATCTATTTATTTGCTTTTTCATTATTTGATGGAAGTTTCTTAGAATGTTTGTTAGCAAAATATGTGAAAAAATATTTTTTTATGCAGAACAACATTTTAACTTTAATTCATAGTTTAAAAATTTTAATCGGATTTTGAAAATTTTTAATTGAATTAATCGAGCTGATTAACTCGATTAAAAAAAAATGATTGTGACTAAGCCTTGATCAATTAACCAAACCGATTAATTGGCACAGCCCTAATATATTTGATATAAGAACTGAATAAATATGTAAAACAAAAGCAAAATCCAAACACTTAAAACAGAAAAACAAGAAGGATTAGCAGAAGCTACCACTGTTTAAAACGGGTATTGCCATATGTGCCAACTTAACAGGGGCAGTAGGGAACAGTCAACCCTACTATAATTTTTCATGGGGGTAAAAGTATCTTTTGGCCCCCATGCCTCCAACAGGTTGCAATTTCAAACACAAAAAATATTTTTTTATCAGAAATTTGAATTTGAATGAAAATTTTCATATTGTGAAAAATATTTGTCTTCTTCTCTCTTTTTTTCTTTACTGACGGGTTAGCAGAAATGAGATGTACTTAATACAATTCTCATTTTGTGCATAAAAACTAAGTGTTGAGAGAACCCCTGGTCAAGTTCAACCCCTGTCCTTATATAGCCTAAAGATAGGTTGACATAGAAAAGCTGTTGTTCATGGCCATTTGGAGTCTGGGAGTTCCATTTCTCAAGAAAGTGTTTGTATTGCCAAGTACTAAATGGAAACGTTTTTGTTTAGAATAACATTTGCTATCCATAACACAAAAATTTCATGCCCAATAACTTTTTTATTTGGTTACCGAGGCAAAAAGTACTAATATTTGAAAGGAAGCAAATTGATAATGCTGTTGAAAATAGACATATTTCTGTTTAATTTAAATTTATCTGTATTTGTATATGTCTTTTTTTTTTTTTTTTTTTTTTTTTAATTGCTTTTTATTACTGTCCAATCAATATCAGTAAGTTCAATCTTTCACAAGAAAACGGAAGAGGAAGATTGGTTGTTGGTTGTAAGGGTTAAGGTCGACTGACTGCACTAGGATCCTAAGCCTATAGGTGGAATGTCTTCCACGAGGATCTTTCTAAGGAGTGTTTGGCCGTATTATGTGAGTTTCAGAGAAAACCATGGAAAATTCCGAACGGCTATGTAAAAAAATCAAGCTAGAGACACTGTACTTCCTTTCTACTAACTTTGAGCACAAAACTGGTTGGCCATTGGTGGGACCAATGAAAGTGAAGGAGTTGTTAAAAATTATAATTTATAGGTTAAAAGCATAGTTTTACACGACCAGATCTCATAATTAATATTACTTTAGTGGACACGTATGTACAACATATTTCTACAAGATGTCTTATCAATTTATGTAATTAATAAATATATTGGAAAAAGTCATAAAAATCTATGATATAAGAGTTGATTTAGATACTCTTAGTATGTAGATAATGTTGTGTTGTTTACATATAATTATATATGTAAATAATTTTAATTATAGGTTCTCTATTCTTATATATTTTTTATGTAAGTAACAGCAACGGTATTTAAAAAAAAAACTATATTTATTTGCATGCAAATGTTTACAGAACTATAACTCTTATTCTATATGTCTACCATCACCACAAATTACAGTTTGCAAATTTGTTACAATGCTGCCAACTGAAGCTTTAGTTGGCAATTCTTAGGTGAGGGAAAAATCTCAATAACGCTTTGTCCACCAATTCGGCACTGCACTTGAAACTTCATACACAAGTAGAAGACAATATAAAAAAATAAGCTATCTTAATCATAAAACTGTGCAATTTATAGGACTCTTGCATATTTCTCGTTATGTGTACGCGCAGCATTCTCTAGCTTCAAAAAATCTAACTATTTTTTATTTAAAAAGAAGGGGGGGAAGTCCCCCTTCATGAGAATAACTTTCTCGCAAACTGTGTTCAATTCTACCAATTCCTTTATTTTTTATGAATTTTTAAAATGTCTACAGACTTATTCGACACATGGGATATATGATAGTAATAGTCAAACAAAGAAAAAAATTTCTTTATGTGGGGATATCGTCCTCCCCCTTCCCTAAGGGGTGTAAATTAGTAACATAGATATCTTTCAAAACACCTTTAAAACAATTGTTTAATTATATACCTCTGATAATTTGAAACATTTTTTTTCTCCATTCCATTTAACAAGAAAGAAAAAAAAAAAAAAAAAAATGGGTTCATTTTGATGAGAATCTAGCTTTTCTAAACCAAATTACAAATGAAAGATAAAAAAATTGATAACAAACAAACAAATAAAAAAAAAGGTCCATGTTATTGCCTCTAAATAGAACCTCTGAGTTCAATTTCACAGATATTGAATTATATGTATGCTGAAACTGAAATTTAAGAAATAATGGAAATGTGCTAATTTTCATTTATACTGTTTTGTACTATTTTTGAAAGCAATTCACAGGTTTGAACTGAATTTATTATAAAAGAAAATTTGATTGAATAATCACTGATTGTGAATCTGCCTCCAAAGTGTAACTCTTGTTGAATCAAAAAAGAATAAAAATGGAGTATTAAAAAAATTAGTTCTAAATTCTAGAATAAAATATGTGTATTTCACTTTTGATAAGCAACATTGTAAATTAAACATAATGTAAACTACTTTAGCTTTAGAAAATATTTACTGAATAATTTATATAACACAGATTTTTTTTTTTTTTTAATTAGTTTGTATCTTTAGTACAGTTTATGCCAATTTAAGTAAAAAATTGTCAAAGAAATTTTGCAACTTCAGTATTTATACAGGTTGAATATTCTTATTAAACACCACAATCCACAATACTGATAAATAAACATTTTTCTTCTCTAATTTTAAACTATTAATTAAAACATTTCAATATTTTAATTTAATTAAAAATGTATTTTTAATTTTATTTGTTTGCTGAATATTAAAATATCCAGCTGAACCGAATGTTTCTTATCACCTACCAAATACCAACCAAATATTCAGTTTAATTCTATTATATAAGTTACATGCATATTATTTGTACAACAATTGTTTTATTTTGCATAAAAGGCTATCTTAAACTAAAGGTTAAAATAAATCCATTATTTGATCGAATTTTTTTTATAAATTTTATAAAAATGACAAAATAACCTCATATTTTATGTTTAATTTATTTTGTTTGAAATTCTGCATAAAAGTTACTCTGTAACACTATAATTAAATTGCTAAGATTTTAATTTGTTTTTTTTTGTTTTTTTTGTTTTTTTTTAAATAACCTCCTGCTCAAAAGTTTAGCAAGATTTACAAACGATCAGTTTTTTCAATTTAAAAACGTATCTCTTGATGAAATGTTTTCAAACATTGGGTATTTAAAGAATTGGGTTTTCCTCATGTTTTTCAGTGAAGATTGGTTTAAGACAATATTTAGGGGACTGGAAACAAATTGAACAAAATCAATAATGTTTGTGATCACCCTGTATCATTAAGCGAACGAAAGGAACTGTAACTTTAGGCTATGTTAATACAGACCCAGTTTAATTTGTGAATGAATTTGTGTGATGATACCATATTAAATAACAGAGCTATAAGCATTTATTTTAAAATTCCAAAACAAATTAGCACACACACAAAAAAAAAATTAACATGCTTTTTTTTTCATAATATACAGAGTTTTTAACGAAAATTATTCCCACTGTCAGATAAGCTGAAAAGATACTTTTAAAACAATATACTGCAATCAGAATACAAATATCTCACGAAATATAAACATGTTTATGAAAAACGTTTTCACTGCACATGTGCGAAAAGTAAAATTTTTTTTATCACATAAGTTGAAAGCTAGATATATTGGGCAACTTCTATCAAAATTGCATTTGAATAGAGTAAAAAATTAAGCAAATTATACAAAAAAGAGCGAGCTAGATTTGAGATATTTTTTGTTTTGGAGTTTTAAAATAAATGTTTATATCTCTGTTATTTAATATAGTATCATCACACAAATTTATCCACAAATTAAACTGGGTCTGTATTAAATAATATAATATATCCTAAAGTTAAGTTCATTTCGTTCACTTAACGATACAGGGTGATCACAAACATTATTGATTTTGCTCAGTTTGTTTCCACCATGTTGTCTTAAACAAATCTTCACTGAAAAACACGAGGAAGACCCAGTTCTTTAAATACCCAATGTTTGAAAACATTTCATCGAGATTGCAAATCTCGATTATTCATTACCTTTTTGAACAAATTTTAAATAAATTTTATTTGGTCATTATATATAAGTGTTAATGTGGTAAAAACACTTAGAAATCTTTAAATTGTGTTTCCATCCTTTAATTTATAACACAAATTTTTAGGGTACAACAAAAAATTTGGTGACAAAGTATAGAAAGCAGTAGAAAAAAAAATTTAAAAATTCTTCAAAAAAAAAAAAAAAAAAATTCTACATTTTTTTTTTAATGTAATTCCTGTTTTTCTGTAAAAATTACTTTGTTAATAACATTTCATAATTTACCTATGGGATAAATAAAAGTTTCTAAATAAAGAAAACTTGTTGAAAAGGTGCTGGATCCCTTTAATTGTACAGACTAAAGCATAATTATATTAACTTGGTTTTCTTAAAATAGTGATTTTCCATCAAACTATTAAAGTAATTGTAAATGAATAAAATTTAATTAATGACTATATAATTATCAGTATCATTGTCATTGTTTATTTCTAGTAAAGTGATATTAATTTTAATATTTTTTTCAGTATTTTACTTCCCCTTCCTATCCTCCCCCCCCCCCTTCCAGCTATTTGTAAGCAATAAATCTCGCCCTTGTAATGAAAACTAAAAGTTGGCACCTATGGGTGGAGCAGGTTAAACCCAAAAGAAACTTGTGCACCCAATTTTCTCCAAATCCTCTGATAGGCTGTATGATAACAAAAAACTAGTTAAAATGAAGATAATAATTGCTGCAAATAAAAAAAATAATTAATTAAAATTTAATTTTAAATTTTAAATAATTAATTAAACAAAAATTAATCTATATATAATGAAAATTAATGCTTATAAAAACTATTTAATAATATTTAGGCTATTAGACTATATTAAATTATATATTTTTATACTATTAAATGAAAATAAAGTATTTCATAATTAATGACATTTATGAGCCAGATTTATGTAAATTAAATTAATCATATATATTATATTTAAAAATATTATCAACTCTGTACACCTATACTTAATGACGACCAAATCATAATCATAAAATACATTTGTACTACTAAGATATTGAAAAAATATGTATGATCATATGCAACCAAGTAGCATGACAACATTGTGGGGGGGGGGGGGGGGGGGGAACTAATAATCTATATTGTTTAATAAATTTTATTTATTATATATTTTCAGATGTCTGTAACATATTTGACAGGATTTCTCTGTATAAGTACAATTTTATGATAGGTTAATCAGTTTTATCTGGCTAAAGGTACTTAGATTAACTAAATTCATTTGTTGGCAATATTACTTATTAACAATTAAATTATAACTACACAATTTTTTTTTTTCCCTCACACATGCATTGTGTATTTGCTAGCAAAATTGTTTGAGAAGAGCAAAGTTATTCAAATAATATTTTTAAATCAAATAACTCTAAACTTTACTCATACTATTTTAACATTAAAAAAAATATTTTTATTTTTAGTAAATGTTCAAATTATAAGGAGGTTTTGTTTTTAATATGTCTGTTTTCAGGATTATTTTAAACATTAAATTGTATGTGTCAATCATTTTGTTAATGGTAAGTAATTAAAATAGTTCTTATTTATTTATATTTTAACTTCTATTAATAGGAACTAATTTATTTTAAATTTCAGTCCCCAAATTTTGATCCTTGCTTGGACGATTCCATTACCTTTGCTAAGAGGCTTGCTTCTTTAGATCGGCATGTTGTTTTAGATGTAATAGATGGTCTGCCTCATGGTTTCTTGAATTTCTTGCCATTCAGCCAAGAAGCTCATAATGGATCAAATCTCTGTGTACGACGACTCAAAGAAGCTATGAATATACTATAATATAATTATTGCTTTTTATAATATTTATGTATTGACTGATTTTTAAATAATTTTTAATAACCATTTTAAATAATTTTTTAAAGTATATTTTTAAATTCTTTGACATTGTTATTATTAAAAATCTAGACCAAATATTTCTTCTTGTTTTGAAGAATTAAAAATTTGTTCTCTTAAAGTAATCATTAATAAATTAAATTGCATCAGATTGGATTTATAGGCATAATGCTGATTTTAATTTTGCTGTAATCATATACATACAAAAGACCTTTTTTATTTTAATTGCTATTTATTTCATTGGTATCATGATTTAAATAAAATTAAAATTTTCATTTAAGGAGTATAATGATTCTTTGAAACTCGAGGTCTGCTGCTCTTTGAAATTTATCTTTTGATTCTTCTACTCTTCAACAAGCTGTTTTGTTACCTCATCATATATAACTTTTTATATATTTACGAGTTTACTTTAGTTATACTATTCAAAGTTTAAAATAGCGGAAACCTTGGTTTTTCTAAGGGTAAAGAAAGGTTTAGTCTAATTATAAAAACTAACAATAAATTAGACTCAAACTAGGAGCCTTACTTTTTAGTTATTTTACTTATACTAAAATCTGTGAAAAATGGAGACAGGTATAAAATACAATATAGATACGTGCAAAAAAAAAATTAGATATAAATGTTTTATGAAATTACATGCTACTTTAATTACTTCATACTTGATTTCAGATTTTTATCAAATCTATGGTAAGTGACATCATGATTAAAAGGCAATATATATATTTACAAGTGAAAAATGAATGTAAGAAATATTTCATGAAATTAAGTTCAGTAAAAAAATAAAATCATGCTTTTTTTTTTTTTTTTTCATTTATATATTTTTATACGATATATAGAATTGTAACTGAGTAATAATAAAGTTATTTTTATTAATAACATAATTTCAGTTTGTAAGTAAAGTAATAAGTAAACATGTTGTTTAATGAAACACATCAGGTTGAGAGTGCCAGAAAGCAAGAATTTGAACGGTAAGATTTTTTTATGGGAAATGGATAGTCTGGTGGTATCTTCCAAGGGTAAGAGGCATCAGCGAGTGACAGTTTGCTGTAGTTATAATTTTCGCAGCACAAGATTAGTGTGTCATACAAATTAAAGGCACCACAGTCATCACGGAGTAGGTATTTGCTACTGTTATAATTTTCAAGAATTGAGACCGAATTGGTCGCTGAACAGGGCTAAATACAAAGGAAAACGATAATGTGTTTGCATCATAGGAATGAAGGGTATTATAAGAGTGTTTGCCATTAAGACTAATAGGGTGCTGCCTAAGCAATGATAACTAAAGATTGTGTTGCACAAGAGCAATTTGTTCTAATCTCATTGAAAGTGATATATAAGTGTGAATTATAACTCTTGCTTATCACCCCTAACATGCTGTTGATAAATAGTTTTTTCAAAAGTGTGAGGTCCTGTGTGGCCACACCTGCTGACACCCCCCAAGGATGGTTCTGCACAAAAAAAAAAGTAACTCATTTTAAAATTAGCCCAACCTGCAGCTAAAGAAAAAGAATAGGTATTGGGTACAGATAGAATGGGTATTGTGTATGCATATTGTTTTCCTGTCAAGTATTTTTTTGTTCAATAAAAAAAGGGAGGAGGGTGAGCACTCAGGGTTGCTACGGTACCTGGAAAACTCAGGGAATTTCAAAATTTATTGCAAAACAGGGAAAATTCAGGGAATTTTCAAATTTTTCTGAAAAACATTGGAACAGTTTTTCATAATCAAACATTTTTTAAAATTTTAGTGCTTTATAATGAATCAATTATGGTTTTTTTCTCCAACTATAGTAAGTGAATAAAATTAATAAACCCTAAATATATTGAATTGACTTGTAAACATGTTAGATTCTAAATGCTGCATGATTGCATGTCATCTATTTTACATCTAAAGGAGACAGGGAGAACCCAGGGGATTTTTTCTCCTGATTTGGGTAGCAACCCTGGCACTGATTCAGTTTCTGTGAATACTTGAATATCCAGGTAGTTAGATATTGAGTAACCAAGGTTCTACTATACATTTAATAAAGATATTTTGGATTTAGATATCATTAGGTATGAGATTTTTTTATTTTATTTATTTATTTTATTGTTTACCGTATTTTTATGGAACAATGATTTTCAAAAATTATATATTTTATTATCATATTTACTGATAGTTATATTTGTGATCACAACTGCTTTATAAATTGTTCTTTGTATATTTTTATAAAGTATTTATTTGTACATTTTTGTTTTTAGTATTTTTAATTGTTCATATAATCTTTTTTTAATAAAATACTACATTTTATTAACAATTTTATGTTTTATGTATTAACATCGTTTATCAAGAACAAGTTATGATTATATTGTTATCTTTTTATCAATATTTATTGTTTTTATAATCACCACTCTTTGTAGAGGATATTATGTATAGCTTTAGATATTTATATTGTATATCTATATATTATTTGGCATTTTTTAAATGTGGAATGCAGTAAAATAAATAGTTAATTTTCTTCTGAATTCGCTTTCTGTCATTACTGATAATTCTGTGCATACTTTCTAAAATTTATTGATATCCAAATTTGTATGGCATCATTATCAAATGCTTTTGTTTCTACAATATTTGTTTGTTGCCAGTTTCATAAAATTAGCTAACTGTAATTAGTACTTCATATGAGACTAAATTGCATTACAATATTATTATCAATACAATATATAGAATCAAGTACATATTTTGAATAACTTCTATAAAATTTAGGGGCCTATAAAATGATATGAATGGCTGTATTACAAGAGATGTTCCAAAAGTAAGTTTTTCCTGCTTTTTGACAAGAAAGCTTTATTATAAATAAAAACATAGAGTTCACATCAGCATAATGACATGGTAACAATTGTTGGCAATTCATTGACAGATGTTGCCAAAATGTCAAACATGGACAACCTAACATTTCCTCTGAAAATATTTACAAGACATTGTATTTTCTACCAGGGTTGAAACTGCCATTAGTTCTTTTTAGCATTTTGCTAAAATTGGTTAGTAGCTGTTTTGCTAAAAAGCTAAAACTGGATTGTTTAATAAAATATCTCTATATAGTCGAACCTCGTTAACGTGAATCTCAAAGGGAAAAAAATATTGTTCATGTTATCAGTAGTTCATACTATCAGTAACTAATCTTCATATAATTAAATTAATCTTTATTTTGATGGGGATTGTGGAAACAGTTAATGTTAAAAATAATTCCCGTTAAGCATGTTCACGTTAATGAGGTTTGACTGCATTATCACTCCTAATTTTTATTCAAATATTCAGGGGCAAAAATTACAAAACCACTGAAATATCAGGAATCTTTATTTAATGTATTTGGATTTAATTTTGACTTTTAATGGTTGAATTTAAAAGAAAAATATTTAAATATGTATCAGAATTCAGAATTTGTTTCATAGATGCAGTCTCAGTACTAGTACTAAATTTGTTGAAATTGAAACAGTTTTGCTGATTCATGTTTTTTGAATCACAAGTATGAATGCTTAGTTAAAATCATCAGTGAACAGAAGAAATAGGAAATAAAATTAAGGATAATCAAGTTAAGAAAAAGAAATCAATAGCATCCAAAGAATGAAATCAGTTTAAAAAAAGAAAAAAACTAAAATACTGCTTGTGCGTTTTAGCTAAAATGCTAAAGAAATGTTTTTGCCTGATTAAACCTTCTTTTCTACTTATGCTTTAAAACTATTGAATTGAATTTACTTTGATATTTAATAATTTAAAGAGAAAACTAGTTTAGAAATTAAATTAAAGTATGTCTCGGTTTCTTTAAAAAAAAAAAAAAAAAAAAATGTGTACTTAACTGTACGACTAAAGTGTGTTATACGAGTGATTGGTACCAAAAGTTGACTGGCAGTAATATATGACAAGGTGCATCTACATATAAATTTATACGAAATTCTGCACAGTAATTCCTGAGATATAGCCTTCCTTTAAATTGCAGAAATCTCAGTATAGCAGCACCACCTGTTGAGAGATTTGCACTAAAAGTTGATAGGCATTAATTTATGTTATGGTGCAGCTACGTAATATAAATTTATATGTAATTCTGTGCTGTAATTCTGCAAATACAGCTGGAACAGAATTTTTGTCGCACACACACAGACATTTGTTAAAAATCATCAAGTGGGGTTTGTTTGGGCCTATTAAAATGTATAAATCCATCAAAAATAGGAAGTTGAAATTATTTTTATGAATCCAATACTTTCTTCTATTAAATATAGAAGAAAGTAAAAAAAAAAAAAAAAAAAAAAAAAACAATGATTATCTCATTCTTTTAATTATTTAATGCTATTTAGTTTTATTTAGAATTTAATTGTTTTGAGACATTCATAAGAAAACATAAAAGAAATAAGCATAAGAAACTAAAAGCATCAAACTAGTATGTTATTGTTATGGCCATCACAAAACTTTCTTCTATGTCACTCTATATAACAGCCAACGACGTACCCAGGATTTTATTTCGGGAGGGGTCCAAAATCAAGGTTTCATTTAGGCACGTAGGGTGTAAGGCTATGGTTTTTTTTAGGGGCCCCTTACATACTTATTATAAATACGCTTAAAACTGAGCATCCTTTTGCCCTTCTCGTAAGGAGACTCTTGTTCACAGTAATTGAAACCTTCACCATTACTTATGAAAAATTTAAGCTTTTCCTAGAATTTGAGTTTAAGCTCATTTTTTTTTAACATAAAAATTTAAAATTCCAGATCATACTGAACCCACACGAAAAATGATACATTTCTCTAAGAGTTTTTCGCAATTTAAAACATCATTCAATTTCTTAACACCTGAATAGTAACTTCAGCGAATGCTGTGTATGTTTTGTCTATAAATGTCTCTGGAAGTATTAGAAAGTTTCTCTTTACCAGGAAGATGGTTAGTTGTGGTTGCCGGGTTAAGGCCGATTGACTATGCTAGGATCCTACGCCTATGGATGGAATTTCCATCGTGTGTGTGTGGGGGGGGGGGATCCTTTTAAGAGATCGTAGCCCGTATTTACGCAAATTTTAGAGAAAACCACGGAAAACAGCAAACGGCTGGGTCGACGAGAGCGACCTGTGATCGAACCCGGCACTTCCTGTCTACCAGCTTTGAGTGCAGAAACGCTCGGCCACTGGTAGGGCATTGGGAAGGGGGAAAATATTTTTTGAGAACATACTTAATTGAAGTACATACATTTACAACATATCTGTAGCAATTGTTGGCCCTTGTTATCCTATAGTAAACTTTTTTACTCTTTACCTAATGCCTTTTTTAAAATTCTGTTTTCACATTCAGAAAATTCACAATCGTTAAATAAGTATTCATTTTTGAAAAATTAGTTTATGAAATTTTTACATTTTAATTTTTAGTTAAAATATGCAAATTTTCACTGAGTGTATTTTTCTCATTTTTTAGCCACAAAATGAAATACTAAAAATTTAAAAAATCAGTTTTTGGAAAATAAATTCTAATTTAATGATTATAAGTTTTCTGAATGTGAAAACGGATTTTTAAAAAACACATTAGGTAATGAGTAATTATAGAAACAAATTTTCTCATGGATAACATGGGGGGGCCACAGTTGTCAGCGATTTTAGGTATTATTTGCTATTAAGTAGATCATATGTTAATTGTTAAGTAAAGATACAGTAATATTAAATACTTTTCTATAAATGCTCATTTATTTAAATATTTATGAAATTACTTATATATTAATAACTAGTTGGCATAGGTGGACTCTGCTCAGTTCCCCATCATATTTATGTTCTCACAAATTTTTAGTGCGAGACATATTATAATCATATTCATGTTAAAAGAAATGAATTTGACCAAAGCTTGATACAGTGACAGAATGAAATCCCCGCCTAATAGGCTATCCACCGTTCACTTCGATATATTTATCTTATTCTAATCTATTAATTTATTTTATCAAGGTCAATTCCTTTGTTTAGTTTTCATGCTACTATTTCCGATGCAATAATCCTCAAAATTCAGATTTATATGAAAAATTTACAATTTCGCTATGTTGATAAAAATATACAATTTCGCTATGTGCTGTCATAAATTAGGGTCATTCTCATATAATGGTAAATTTTGTGTCCTTGAGTAAAAAATGTTACTTGAGCAAGTCAGCTATGAAAATTAAAATTTTTTTTCAACAATTCTTTTCAAGCACTACACTGTGCAGCAATTTGAATACCAAAAAATGTAAAATTTCAATATTTAAAAAAATTTTTAAGTTGTAAATGTCATTACCAAGGCTTGTCTCAAACTCCAAACTTTTTATTTGAACCATTATTTTAAAGAATTGAAAAAATTTTAAACAAAGCTAACAATTTGCTAGGTATATTTCACTTTTCTACTTTTAATATCTTTGGAATTTTAGGCATAAAAAAAAGAAATCTATTAATTATTCTTATTTAAAATTTGTCCCAAAGGGTAATTGTCATTACCAAGGTGTGTAAGTTTTTTTTCAGTACCTCACTACTAGATGGTGCTGTCATAATTATCAACCTGTCAAAAGTAAAGTGTTTCATGCCCTTACAAGCAGAGAAGTTTTTTTTTTAGTTTAAGTAAATACAAATTATTTCATTTTGCTGTTTTTGTTCTAAAATTATAGTCAGTGTACTTATTGTGTGCCATTACAAAGTCCATTATTACGGAAATACACAATTAATAAATTTAAATTTACTGAATGATTTATAAAGATCTTTGGGACCACATACAGAATAAATATTGCATTAGCTTTTAATTGCTATAATTTAGCCATAAATAGGCTTAACATTAAAAAAGTCATTACCAAGGTGTTCTGAAAACATGGTAATGATATCTAGGAACATGGTAATGACTGCTGGGCAGTAAAGTGTAAATCACTTTATGTCGCCTGTTAAAACAGACATACGATTCGTATAGTGAAAATTATTTCAAAAAATCTCACCACTATATATCATCTAGACATTTTAATTATTCTGTTACAAATTAGAATGATAAATACAGCTATCCATAAATAAATGTGTAATTATTTCGCCATTGGTCATTTCTGTGGTTCTGTCTGTCATTACAATTTTCACAAATGTCATTACCATGTTGCAATGGAAATTAAAAAATTAATTAATCTGTAATTAAGGCAAACGATCTCTGCTGGTAATTTTTTCCTCTATAGCAGACATGGATAATTGCATTAATGTAAAAAAATCAGAAATTAAACCATTTTTTTTTTTTTTTTTTTTTTTTTTCTGAAACCAATATTTACCATTATTTGAGAATGACCCATTATGAATAATTTACGAAATTTTCCTATTAGAATATTTGCATTCAATCATGTTCATTAGAATATTTGTATTCAATCATGTTCAAACCAATGTCATAAATGTAATTTTGAAGTTGTCTAATGTATTTATGATCTTCAAAATGGAAGTTTATACTCAATTGTGCCTTATTCTGACATGTTAAGTAAATCGTAAATTTCAAATAACTTACGAATTTTTTAAATTGAAAGAATCGTAGTCTATGATATTCATACCAGTATCCTAAATAATATTTCGAAAGTGGTTTGACATCTTTACGGTGAAAATATCCCTCAAGATTGACGTTTATGTGAAATTTTGCTCTATTCTGCCATGTTAAGAAATTCATAAATTTCCAATAACTTACGAATTTTTTATATTGGAAAATTTATAGTCATTAATATTCATGCCAGTGTCCTAACTAATATTTTAAAAGTAGTCTGACATCTTTACGATGAAAATATCTCTCAAAATTGACGTTTATGTGAAATTTTGCCCTATATTGCCATGTTAAGAAATTCGTAAATTTCCAATAACTTGCGAAATTTTCATAGTGGCATATTTATAGTTTCTGATGTTCCTTACGGCATCAAAACTGATATTTTAAAACTGGTCTGACATTTTTACAGTAAAAAGTTTCCATTTAATAAACGTTTAAGTGAATTTTTGTCCTATTCTCCCATGTTAAGAAAATCGTAAATTTCTCATAACTTACGAAGTTTTTTAATTCGAATGTTGCAAATGAATAGGGTCCTTGCCAGTATCGAAAGCAATATTTTAAAACTGATCTGACCTCTCTGCGATCATTTGTTCGTGAGATATCGTGTAAACAGACTAACAAACTAACGGACTAACTCACTAACGGACTGACACACTAACGGACTGACACACTAACAGACACCCTACAGACAGACACAATACAAATTTTGTCATTTTCGGATTCCTCACACCTGAAAACATATAAAAAAGTGAAAAAACCGAGGTCGAAATTTTTCACGATTACCTAAGTTTCCCATACCTATAGTATGATGGGGAACTAAAGAATGCAGAATCAAATTGAGACTTTGTTGTCTCGAGAACATCTTGTTCAATGCATCATAAAAATTTCATGTTAAATTATGATGTTTTGAGAGTATTGCTATGCAAAAATAGTCTTTCATGTGCAGTTCTGTTTATAGTAAACGTCTTTAAAAGATGTTATTGAGCTCGTAGTACATAAACTGTCAATTTCGTTCAATTGCTAAAGAAATACAATAGGCGCAATTGTGTATCAGAAAAAAGGCAATTTAAGTCGAAAATTAGCTTATTTTTAATACTGTTTGCTTGCTTTTTTTTTTTTTTTTTTTTTTGTTTATAGACCACAAAAAATATAATTAGGAATATTTGATAAACCTTAAAATTTTGAAAAAGTAACCAAAAAGTTGCTCATGTACATAAAATATATATATATATATATATATATATATATATATATATATATATATATATAAGAAATCCTGTTTTCTCGATAAATTTTATATATGTCTCTAATGCTCTAATGTAGGTGGCTATTGCCCCCCCCCTTATGAAAAACTAATTCTGTAAAATGATACAATTAAAGAACTTATTAAAAAACATATTTTCTTTTCAAAGTTATGGATGATATAAAACAATTTAGAACATCAGAAGAGCATATTTATTAACCTTTTACATGCCAATGTTCCTATTTGGGAACATGGAAATAAAAATTCATTTAAAAATTAAATATTATGAATACTGACTTGAAAAAATTATCAGATATAATAGAAAGATGACTTGAATTTTTTAAACAGAAATTACAGTTCAATCATAAAAGGGGAAATGTACAGAAAATTATAAAAATGGCCTATTCTACCATTTTTCCTTTTACCCCACAGTTTAAAAATTCACATAATTTAGAAAGATAAGCAAATGCTTCTAAAAATGGGTTGGCATGTTTAAATAGCTTGCATTATTAAAATATAATATAATATAATAATATTAAAATATAATAGCATTAAATTAATAATATTAAATATAATAATATTAATAAATAATAAATATATTATTAATAATCTTAAATTATGTTAAAAAAAATTTTTTTATACATTTTAATGATAGTTCTACAAACTAAAGCATTAGAAGGCAAAATATGTAAAAAACTAATTTAAATATCCCCCGGATCTGAATGTGGCATGTAAAAGGTTGTAACTTTTATTAAATTTTATTTCGGGAGGGGTCCAGACCCCATGGACCCCCTCCCTGGGTACGTCCTTGATAACAGCGCTACATACTGTTTAACATGTACAGAAGAAACTTAGTCATAGCTTCTCACAATAAAGATTTTAGATATAGATTTTGAGCAATTTTAATCAACAGATTTTGAGATATAGGCATGTAGAGAATCACAAGATGAAAAGCTGTGACTCCTGTTGGTTGATAAACACCCAAATTAAGCCAACATTAATTGCAGCATAGTAGTGCCACCTATCAGTCGTTATACACCAAAATTGAATCAACATAATGTTTTATAATAATAGACTACATATCAAATTTTGTGCAATTACACACAATACAATCTGAGATATAGCTTTCCCATTCACAGGAAATTTGCAGCGTAGCAGCATCACCTATCGGCCGATATGCACCGAAAATAAATAAGCATAAAGTTTCATAATGGCCCTGTGACGCACTAAGTTTTAGTATGACAGGACTATTTCTTTCAGACAGCGATTTTGTGTTGTCACCATTTTGTGGTGTTCCACTTCCAGTATGCCAGGATGCCTGACAATATTCAAGTTTACTATTTAATTTATTAAGCTATTTTAAAATATTTAGAAATTTTACTGATAAACTCAGTAACTATGAAAATTCATTTTAAGTAATTTGGTGTATAAAGTTGATTTTTTTTTATAACAACTATGTGAAAAATGCTAGGGCTATGAATCAAACCTGGGCCCTCAGCTTAACGTGCGGATGCTCTTCCACTGAGCCAACTTGGCAGATGACTAATTCAACATTTCTCACATAATAATAATAACCGTTGGCAAGTTCACCGTATCTACAAACTCTAATGTAATGGTTATTGTGTGAGAAATGTCTAGCTGGTTATCAGCCAGGGTGGCTCAGTGGAAGTGTATCTGCACGTTAAGTGGAGGGCCCAGGTTCGATTCCCGGCTTTTTCACATAGTTGGTATGAAAAATCAACCTTATACTCCAAACTACTTAAAATATTTTAAAACATTTTATCAAATCTGTAAAAACTTTTATATTTTTAAAAACCTACTCTTAAGCTAGAGATTCTTCCACGATCGCATGTAGAAACCAATTGCTGATCATAATATCCAAGACCATCAATATTCATAAATTGGATGGCTTCTGAATGTTCATTGGCTATAACTTCCATATATATATTGATGATGGTTTCTGGATATTGTTGGCGATATTTTCTGCAAACATACATACTGATAATGGCTTTTGCATATTGGCAATATCTTCCGAATATTGTTGGCGATATCTTTGGAGTACATATTTATGATGGCTTCTTACTATGTGTTGACGATATCTTTCTGAATATGTATTGATTATAACTTTTGAATATATGTTGGTGATAACTTGAGGATATATATATAGATTATGGTTTCTGAATTTTGTTGCTGAGGCCTCTCAGATATCCATGGATTATGGCTTCTAAATATTTGTCAGCTTTCTTCTGAATATGTTTTGAAAATGGCTTCTATATATTGGTTACGTATTCTTAATGATCTTCTGAATAATTGGTGAAGGTTTCTATACATCTGTATTATTAGTATTACAGTGAACTCTCGTTAAGACGGCCCCGTTTAAGATGGATTTCTCGTTATTACGTACAAAAACAGAATCCTCGGCTAAGGCCTATAGGAATTGCATATAATAAACATTGCTTTATATGTACAATTCATTCGTTAAGATGGACGTTTTTTTCCCTCAAATACTTTCTTCGAAAAAGAGTCAGTTCCCAAAATCTTTTCAAATTCAATATATATATTTTTTTTAACATGAAAAGGTTCAATAATAAAAGGGTTAATCTCTTTCACTCTATGCTATTACACTGTGGGACGTAAATAGTATTGATTGACAGTGACAGTTGAGGTCAACAATTCGCACCTGTCTCTACTTCTATTGTGGAGACATAACAAAGGATTTTGTTATCAAGTTGTACTATATGAAGAAAAGTTTATCGGTTTTCATGCTTTTATATTTTTAGTGAATAAAAGTGTTTGAGGAAACAAATTTTTATTCGTTATACTGTGTATGTATACATAATAGTGATTATGATTTTAGAGTTCATATAGAACTTCAGTTTATGAACTCCTGTTATAATGGACTCTCGTTAATATAGACAAAAACTGCTGGCCCTTGATTGTCCATTTTAACAAGAGTTCACTGTATTATTATTTTCTTTTTTTTAACTTTGCAACAAGGTTGAAAAGTGTTAATGACTTTGGTTTGTCTGTCTTATGGAATTTCTTGAAACTGAGCATTCCAAAGCACTTGTGTTCTATGAGATGAATTTCTTTAACACGTTCACGCCGGCGCAGGCCACTGGTGGTTCACAGCAAAATTATCCGAACACTAACAATAATCCTTGTCCAAAAAAAGTACACTTAATACTGCTTTGTTAAATAAATCCTTGTCGAATAATAATCTTAGTCAGTCTAAGAACATGATTCAACAAGGATTTATTGAACAAAACAGTTTTAAGTATACTTTTTTGATATCCAAATTATTGGCTAGTGCTCAGATACTTTTGAGAAGAATGCGCCGGCGCGAACATGTTAAACAATGTTTTCATATCTTTACTTTAGACAGACAAATCTTAATTAAATTAAAATATGTTATTTAAATTCACTATCTATGGTTTTCTATAGAAAATAGAGTACATAGCACCACTGGTTTATGTATAGGGACACCTGAAAGTATTCCAAAGCATTACGTTCTATGAGAGTTATTTTTAGAAACCAAATTTTAATAACTTTGCACAAATCTTAATGAAATTAAAATGTGTTATTCATATTCACAAAAGAAAGCTTTCTAAAGAATATAGAATGATTAGCATTCAGATTTACAGGGACGCACAAAAATATTCAGTTACATTAAGGGATATAATTGGAAATTTACTAGAATTACATTTTCATTTACATTATGCAATTTTAACATTTTATAACAATTTTTAATTGTGAATATGTTTTGAATTTGTGTACTTGTCTGTCTGTCTGTCCATGCTCTAACTCCTATAAATATTTATGGAATTTCTTGAAACTGATATATGTTATTCAAGTTCACTATCAGATGTTCCTTATTGAAAGTGGAGTGAATATCTCTACTGGTTTGTGTACAGGGACACCCAAAAGTATTCCAAAGCATTGTGTTCTATGAGACGTATTTCTTTAAACCATATTTTCATATCTTTACTTTAGACAAATCTTAATGAAATTGAAATACATTTTTTAAATTCACTGTTGGATATTTTCCATAGAAAATGGAGTACATATCCCCATTAGTTTATATACAAGGACACTCGAAAGTATTCCAAAGCATTACGTTCTGTGAGAGATATTTCTAGAAACAAAATTTTAATAGTTTTACAAATCTTAATGAAATTAAAATATGTTATTCGAATTCACAAAAGAATGCTTTCTAAAGAATATAGAACAGATAAGAAAGAAATTTACATATCCCCATTAGTTTATATACAAGGACACTCGAAAGTATTCCAAAGCATTACGTTCTATTGAGAGTTAATCACAGTAACTGTTTTATATTTGATGTAATCACTGTTATTTTGTATCACATTTAAACTGTCATTCATTTCTACCATATATGTAACCATAACTGTAAGTTTTCTTTATATATATGTTTTGGCAACACTTTTGTTTTGTTGTCGTTTCTTGGGTACGCTGACGCTCTAGCGTGATGTACGTGAGTGCAATTTCTGCACGTTTTTCATTATTAAACTTCATCTTATATCCATGAACATCGGACTCTGATTTAATTTAACAGCAGAGCGTGGTTCGATGCTCTAAAAGAAGTTTAACAAGCCAATGAAGTATATATTTTGATTAGTTTTCGTAGTGTGTTTGTCACGTGTGAAATGGCAAGTGAAGATTCAAAATATAGTGTTGAACCGTTCAACGGCAAGAACTTCTCGCTATGGAGTCGACGTGTTGAAGCTGTGTTTGCAGCGAAAGAGCTGGATTTGTATTTAGAAAAGGAATGTGATAGAACCAAAGAAGCGGAAGTACGTGCCGCGAAAAAGGCTTATGCCTTATTGCTGACTCTATTAGATGATTCGGTTTTGGCTGCTCTGGCCAATGAAAAGTCAGCTTGTGAAATATGGAAAACTTTAAAAACAAAATATGCTAAAACGAGTGCTGTTAGTCAGATTTTGGCTAGAAAGAGATTAGCAACTATGAAGAAACGATCTGATTGCAGTATGCAGCAACATATTGATGAAATGCTAGGAACTGTAAATGACTTAAGAATGTCCGGTGCGGCTGTGCAGGATATGGATGTGGTGATATATCTTATGATGTCTCTTCCACCTGAATATGATGTAGTTAAAGCTACAATTGAAAATCAACCGAGCGAGAACCTGACTTTGAACTTTGTTACCCAAAGACTCTTAAGTGCAGAAGCCCTGAAAGGCGATAAAAGTAGTGAACAGATACGCAATTGTGGAACGAGTGACAATGCAGCTTTTCGTGTGAATAAATCTAATTTAACTTGCTATCGTTGCAAATTTAAAGGTCATGTAGCAAAGAACTGCAAAAGTAAAGTAACTTGTTTTAATTGTGGCCGTTCTGGGCATTACAAAAGGGACTGTAGAGTAAAATCAAAGATGGATCATAAAGAAACAGCTGCAGCAGTGACTTTTATGATGGGTGAATCTGACGACAATCTGTTTCTGTTGGACTCTGGAGCTACAGCACATATGTGCAGTAAAAGTGAGTGGTTTGATGATTTGAAAAGTTTTTCTGGTTCAGTGGCCTGTGCATCCAAAAATGACACTTTAAAAATAGAAGGAATTGGAAAAATTTCAGGAATTTTGCATGGAAAGAAAATTATTCTGACTGATGTACTTTATGTGCCTGATTTAAATGGTGAACTAATATCAGTAAAGAACATTCAAAAGGCAGGTTACAGTATTATATTTAAAGATGATAAAGCGTTAGTGCAAAAGGGTAAACAGAGCTTTGTAATGGCTCAGCTTAATGATAAAGGGCACTATGTTAGTGAATTTAAGCCCATTAAAGCTGTAGCTAGTGTCGCTAACCATTCTTCAGATCTTTGGCATAGACGCATGGGACACTCATCAAATAAAGTTTTAGAGCAAATGGGCCTTCCTACTTCAGATAATTTCTGTGAAGAATGTGTCATGGCTAAGCAATCAAATGAACCTGCTGGAAAGGGTCCCAGAAGTCGAGAAACCTCAGCTATGAGAATGGTTCATACCGACATATGTGGCCCTATTTCACCACCTACACCTTCTGGTGAAAAATATTTTGTAACAATCATTGATGATCACTCAAGATTCTGTGAGGTACATTTACTGAAGCATAAAAATGACATAGTTCCAGTATTTAAGCTATTCTTAAAGCAAAATCCTAATTTGTATAAAATCAGATGTGACAATGCGGGAGAGTATGTCTCTGGAGAATTAGCCAAGTGTTGCAAGGAAACTGGTATACTGCTAGATCCTGCTCCACCATACTCAGCTTGTTTAAACGGTGTTGCTGAAAGAGCCAATCGATACTTGTTGGAGAAAGCTCGTGCATTGGTGTATGAAGCACAGTTACCAAAAAGTTTCTGGGGCTATGCTGTACAGACTGCAGCCTATCTTAAAAATAGAATTCCCTGCCAAAGTATTAATAATTGCATGCCATTTGAGCTGAAGTATGGAAAACCTCCTGACTTAAATTTAATAAAGGTATTTGGATGTGATGCATACATGAGAATTTCAGACAACCTGAGGAAGAAGTTGGATCCCAAATCAAGAAAAATGATTTTTGTTGGCTACTCAAGCATGGGTTACCGTTTGTTGGACCCTGAAACAAATAGAGTTACAAATTCTCGCAATGTTAAGTTTAACGAAGAAAAGAAAAGAATTTCTATATCTGATACAAGTCAAGAAAATGTTCCATTAGACATTAATTCTCAACCTGAAGTTTTGCTTGAATCGAATGATGCTGAATCTAATAATGATGAAGAAAATGAAACCAGAAGTTCAAGAAGAAGCACAAAGCCACCTGCTAGACTAAATGACTACTACCTATACAGTGCACTTGTAGCAAATCCTGATCCAATTTTGTTTGAAGATTTAGAGAAATTACCAGTTAATGAGCAGAATTTATGGTGAAATGCTATGAATCAAGAAATGAAATCTTTGAATCAAAACAAAGTGTGGGAACTTGTGGAGTTACCAGAAAATGAGAAAACAATATCCTGCAAATGGGTGTTTAGAATTAAACAAAATGGTGTCTATAAGGCAAGACTGGTTGCAAGAGGCTTTGAACAGAAAGCAGGTGTTGATTTCTTTGAAACTTATGCTCCTGTTATTAGTACATCCTCTCTCAGACTTGTACTTGCCATCATCATCCATAAAGAACTAAAAATGTTTGCACTTGATGTTAAAACTGCTTTCCTAAATGGTGAACTTAATGAAAATATCTTTATGGAACAACCCATGGGATATAGTGATAACAGTGGTAGAGTGTGCAAACTTTTAAAAAGTCTATATGGACTGAAACAAGCACCAAGGCAGTGGTTCGAGAAATTTACAGACTTCATAATTCATCTGAAATTTCAACAACTCAATAATGAGCCATGTGTATTTGTAAAAAGGTCAGATCACAGTGAAATGATAGTTGTTTTGTACGTCGATGATTTGCTGATTTCTGGTTCTGACATATCAGAAGTTAAAGTGGTAATTCAGCTTCTTCAGCAAAAGTTTGAGATGTCAAGATCTGAAATTGCCAGTGAATTTTTGGGCATATGTTTTGAACAATCCAGTAACCATCTTTGTTTAAGTCAAAAATCTTATGTGTTGAAAATTTTAGAAAAATTTAAGATGGCCGATTGTAAGCCCTGTGATACACCACTTGTACCAAAAGCAACTGCATCAAACTTTGACAATGGTGAACATTTTGAAGGTCCCTATCGTGAACTTGTTGGTACTTTATTATATTTAGCAATGACAACTAGACCAGATATTTTGTACTCTGTAAACTGTTTTGGTCAATTGCAAGAGCAACCTACAGTTGCTGCTTGGACTGGTCTGAAAAGAGTGCTACGTTATCTCAAAGGGACTCTTGAGCTAAAATTATTTTTTCCTAAGTGTAGTAGTGATGATATTGTCATTTCTCTGTATGTTGATGCTGATTGGGGGGCTGATTTACGTGATCGAAAATCAATTTCAGGTTATATTTTAATGCTAAACAGTTGTCCAATAATTTGGAATGTTAAGAAGCAGACATCCATAGCTCTGTCTTCTACTGAAGCAGAGATTTTAGCCTTAGCTAAAGCTATTCAAATTTTAGTGATTGTTTATAACTTAACAAAAGAAATTTTGGGATGTAAAGAAATAAAAATGATAATTTTTGAAGATAATCAATCTGCCATAAAAGCTGTCTGTAATGAAAATCATTGTGCTAGATTAAAGCACCTAGACATTAAGCTAAAGTATATCAGGGAAATTATAAAATTAAATTCTATTAGTGTTGAATACATAGCTACTGAAGATCAGCTGGCAGACTTATTTACAAAAAGCTTACCAAAACCTAGATTATGTAAACTAATTAATCATTGTGGTCTAATATGTGATTAAGGGTGGGTATTGAGAGTTAATCACAGTAACTGTTTTATATTTGATGTAATCACTGTTATTTTGTATCGCATTTAAACTGTCATTCATTTCTACCATATATGTAACCATAACTGTAAGTTTTCTTTATATATATGTTTTGGCAACACTTTTGTTTTGTTGTCGTTTCTTGGGTACGCTGACGCTCTAGCGTGATGTACGTGAGTGCAATTTCTGCATGTTTTTCATTATTAAACTTCATCTTATATCCATGAACATCGGACTCTGATTGATTTAATTTAACACGTTCTGTGAGAGATATTTCTAGAAACAAAATTTTAATAGTTTTACAAATCTTAATGAAATTAAAATATGTTATTATTTAATTTTATTTTTATTTTTAATATAATTTTAATATTTTATTATATAATTTAATATTTTATTATATAATATTTTATTTAACAATATTAAATAATGTTCTTACACTGACTAAGAACAGGATTCGACAAGGATTTATTTAACTAAACCGTATGAAGTGTACTTTTTTTACATAGGAATTTTTGCTAGTGTTCGGAGACTTTTGTTACCGACTGTGCATCTTTATCAATGATTATAATATCTGATCATATTGGAAAATACTTCAACATTTCTATGATTCGGATAGTCAGAACATGAGGATATGATTATAAATAATGCATTTTACAGTTCTAATGCAAGTCCCTTTTCATTGCACAAGATTCAAAAACATTTTCCCCCAATGACCTCACATTTTGTTCGGGCACAAGAATATGCTGAGTCAAAAGTATACTACTGGCCATTAAAATCGCTACACCAGAGAGGAATGCAAATATCAGAATGATATTTATTGAGCACATACATTAGAGTAGGAAGAACAATTGATTGCATTTTCAGGAAATTTGGAGTAATATATCCTGAGAAAAGAGTACATAAAAATGCGACCTCTGGGAGCAATAACTGCACTTATCTGCCTAGGCATTGAATCGAACAGCGATTGGATAACATATTTGGGTACAGCACTTCATGAAGCTTCAACACGATGCCACAGTTCATCGACCGTAATTACTGATGAATGGTGGCGGGGTATTCGCTTCACAGCGATTAAATAGTCATTTTCATTGGTGCGAGATCAGAAGAACACGCTGGCCAGAGCAACAGTCGAACACAATCTGTATCAACCCCATACACAATACAGGCAACTTGCGGTCGTGCATTGTCCTGCTTAAATATTGTGCTACAGAGGCCTCGAATATAGGGCAGAGGACGGGCTTTAATTCCTCAGAAATGAAATGGCCGCTATTCAAGGTGCCAGGAATGCGAACAAGAGGAAATGGAGATGTGTATCCATTGGGACCCCATACCATCATTCCCGGTGTTGGACCAGTATAAAGATGTCGAATGCCAACTGGCTACGTGCATTATTACCAATGCAATCTTGATGCTGTAAACAGGAATGTGATTTGTCTGAAAAGCGGCGTCACGCCATTCCTGCATCCTGATGTCAAATTATTTCCATGTTGTTTTTTTTGGATAGTTTTATAATTTTTATATAAAGAAATTGTCAGGCAAAAATAGTAAAATAAAGTGTTAGGCTTGATTAACATAGGAAAATAAATTTTAGGCTGTTGCATAAAAAGCATTGTTTACATGTGGAAAAATTGTTTTTTTATTATGCATAAAATTGGGTAATCATACTATAATTAATGTTTAAAGCCCTATTACTCACCTTTAATACAGAGCTTTTTTTTTTGGAGGTATTGTTTACATTTCTCCAGGAGAGCACGATCAACAGAAGTTCGTAGTTACCGGCATCCACGCAACACTTGCAAGCTTTACTTGTCTATCTGGAGTAGTATCCATCGCCGCTAATAGATGGCGTGGCGTTCGGCTGTTACCGCGAGTTTTCATTGGCCAGGTGTTGAGATCCGCCGGGCTCTATTTATAGACAAGGAGGTGAGCTTCTCATTGCATCAGTTTCCCTGTTTTATTTTGTTTTGAATGCAGCATGGTAATAGTCGATGGCTCTTAGTATATTTGTGGGCGTTATAAGTTTAAAAATGCCGTGACAATATTGAATTAAAGGATGTTTATTGCTTCTCCATTATCTCCTCTCGTCTGGGCTCTGGTGATAAGATATAATTAAGTTAATGTTAATATTGTTGATATTGTTTACTAATTGTTGAATTTAATAACATTGTTGAAATCGTTTACAAGTTGTTAAGATATGGAATTTAATAAAAGTTGTTAGTTTTTAAACTGTTCTCTTTATTTCATAACAAAGTTATATTACTTTTGAACACTTTAGCTGTCAATTTTTCAGTAGCTTTCACTGTGTATTCTATTTACTCTGCAAACTATTCTTGAGCAAAATTTGTTTTTTCAAATTTGCTAACATATGGTTATGGGCATTTGCTGAATGGCAGCTCATTTGATGTTTCTATTTTAAATATAACTTTTGGCAGTTGGGATTTCGAGAATGGCTTTAAATATCCTGCCGGGAATTGAAAAACTAAGTACGCATAATTATGCAACTTGGATTAAGGATATTAGGTTTGTACTTATTGAGAAAAACGCATGGGACTTGGTCAATGGTGACGAAACTTTGCCGGAGCCTGATGAGAAGGGGGGAGTTGCAAGTAAAGGCAGTATCAACGATTTCAAGGCTCGTTCTCGTTTAGCCTTATCCACGATTTATTTGAATATAACACCTGAATATAGAGGATTAATAGATAATTGTTCATGCCCTAAGGAAGCTTGGAAGGTTTTAAAGCAGCATTTTGTGAAAGATTCGCGTGCTCATCATATGCACCTCGTAAATGAATTGTTTAGCTGCAAAATGAAACCTGATGAGTCTGTTAACTTGTATGCTCAACGTCTATCAAGGATTGCTGACCAGTTAAAAGATATGGGTCATCCTATGGAGGATACCTACATTTCCTATCAATTTTTACAGAATTTATCTGCTAAGTTTGAGTCGGCCGTCCAGTATATCCTCAGATGGGAAAATAACTTTGAGTTCAGGAAAATTGTGGTAGAAATGATCGCAGAGGAATCACGTTTGGAATTAAGAAATATAAGTGTAAATCACCGAGTTGAGTTGCAGAACATTAGTCATGCCAGAAATTTTTCAAGTAAAGTAAAGTGTTTCCGCTGCGGCCGTCTTGGTCATATTCGTAAAAATTGTCGAGTGACTTTACCTAAACAACCTGTTAATAGTCAACATAAAAATACTTCAATAGATAAATCTCCAAATGTATATAAAAATAAAACTAAAGCTGTCAACCGTAATGTTTCATCAAAAAATTATTTCATCGCTCAGGCTAATTTTAGCAATGTTGATGATGATAGCTGCTGGGCTTTCGATACAGCAGCTTCACATCATTTCTGTAAGAATGTGGAATATTTTTGTGAATTTACACCAATTGAAGGTGAGGATTTATACGTTGCGGTTGATGGCGTTAGTTTCCCCATTGAGGGGGAAGGTTCTGTTAATTTGAAATTTGATAATAATGTATATATGTTGAAAAATGTTTTATTTTCCTCTAAACTTCGTAAAAATCTGATTTCTGGTCCTGTAATGGGCATTAACGGGGCAAGTTTTTCTGGCAGGGGGGGGGGAAATATTGACGTACTTGACAAGGATGGCAAAAAGATTTTTTCTGCTAAATTAAATAACGGTGTTTATAATGTATACCCTAAAGTCTTAAACAAATGTGATAATCAGATCTCAAATAGTTTAAATTGTAGTGCCTTTAATGTAAAAGCTAATAGTGTTGAATCCTGGCATGCTCGTTTTGGCCACATAAGTCCAGATCTTGTGATTCACACTAGTAAATGCAATGGTGTAAAGGGTCTGCCGAAATTGAAATTTTCTAAGTTCATTTGTGAACCTTGTCGTTTAAGTAAACAAAAAAGGATCCAGTTTAAAGCTTTTTCTGGTACCCAGTGTGATGGTCCTTTGGAACGTATTTTTATGGACATTTGGGGGCCTATTAAGATCAAAGGATATAAAGGGGAAAGTTTTTTCTTATCAATTGTTGACATGTTTTCTAAAAGGACTGCTATCTATCCATTGAATAATAAGTCTGACGTTTTTTCTATTTTTGTTCGCCACATTGCTCGAGCAGAGAGACTGTTGGGGAGAAAATTGAAGTTTATACGAACCGATAATGGTTCTGAATTTGTGAACGACGATTTCAAGAACTTTTGTGATACGAATGGAGTTGTTCATGAATTGACAAACACATATACCCCTGAACAGAACGGCGTTTGTGAACGTCTTAATCAGACGGCAATGAACTGTGTTAGAGCAATGTTGGTGGACAGTGGTTTACCACTACGTTTTTGGTCCGAAGCAGTTCTTTATTTTTCTTATACTTGGAACCGTGTGATTCACAGAGGTGAGAAAAAGACCCCTTTCGAGTTATACTTTGGTCATAAACCTTCGGTTAGACATCTAAAACCTTTTGGATTGGTAGTATATGCGGGTATCCCTAAACAGAGGCGTCAGCACAAACTGTCACCCAGGTCCCAAAAAGGAGTCCTAATTGGTTACGCCCTCAGAACTAAAGGTTACCGGGTTTGGCTGCCACAGGAGGATAAAATCATCGAAACGCTGAATGTTTCTTTTGGTGTGGACTTGTATGGTAAGGACAGTGGAGCTGTGCTGGGCACCCCGTCTTCCGATTTAGACCTGCTCGCCGATAGTCCAGTAGATCAGAACATATCTGATCCTGTCGATATAATCGCGCAGAGTGAGCCTGGAGAGGTCGACGAAGGTGTTTCAGATGAACCTGTCGATTCCCCTGTTGGATTGCAGTCTGAACTTGTGTGGCGACGTAAAGCTGTCCCGAGACCTACTGGTAAACGAGTTGACATATACTATTATCCAGATGGCTCTAATACGAGATTAAGGTCGATTAACGATGTCCAGAGGTTTTGTTTAGATAAGAATATTTTGTTTAATCCCGATATATTTGATTTTTCTGGGGGGAATTTGTTTGAAGGGGTAGTAAATCAGAATATTGTTCCATCATCACAATTGACCAAGTTCAAGAAAAGACGTAGGCAGAAAGCAAAATGACTAGATGTTTTGGTTCCAAAGACGTTTAACCAGGCTATTAAATCCCAACAATATGACGAGTGGAAAATTACTATGGATGAAGAAATGGAAAGTATGGAAAATCGTAAAGTCTGGCACTTAGTTGAGCTACCTAAGGATAAAGCTCCTTTGGGAAACCGCTGGGTCTACGCCTTAAAGAGAGACGAGCATGGAAACATCGCACGCTTCAAGGCTAGACTTGTGGCCCAAGGTTTTTACCAGATTAAAGGCGATTCTTACGACGAAACATTTTCACCTGTAGTAAATTTTTCCGTAGTACGTTTTTTCTTCTCCCTTTTGGTGTCAAATTTGAAATGGTTTAACACTCAGTGTGATGTTAAATGTGCATACTTGTATGCCCCTCTGGATGAGGATATATACATGTGCCAACCACCTGGGTATATAGTACGAGGAAAGGAGCACCTTGTGTGCAAACTTGATCGTGCAATATATGGTTTACACCAAAGTGGGCGTTTATGGTTTTATGAATTGAACCGGGTTTTGTTGGATTTGGGTTTTGAAAAGTTTAATTGGTGCAATTGCACATATAAGTTTAAAAGTTTTATTGTTCTTCTAGTCTATGTGGATGATATTGTCATCTTTGGCAAGAAACAATCTCAAATTGACGACATGGTTAAACGTTTGGGACAGAAATTTGACTTAAAGATTTTAGGCAAGACTCAAAAACTTTTGGGAGTCGAATTTTCATACGATAATGGTGATGTTCAATTGTTTCAGTCATCATATATCGAAGAGGTAGCCGATCGTTTTAAGTCTTTTCATATTCCTATCTCTTCGCTTCCAATTGTAAAAGGAGTTAAATTTTCTAAAAAGGACTGTCCGACTAATAAGCAAGAAAGTGACGAAATGACTAGATTTCCATATAGGAATGTTTTAGGATGTTTGTCATTTGTTGCCAGTAGGACACGCCCAGATATAGCCTATGCAGTCAATATCTTAAGTCAGTTTCAAAGCAACCCTGGTCTGCCTCATTGGAATGGCTTGTTAAAACTTTTGGGATATGTTTTATATACTAAGCAATTCAAATTGAATTTAAAATGTCGTAACTCAAATTTAAATGCTTATTCAGATGCCGACTTTGCGATGAATCGAGACGACTTTGTGTCTATGGGAGGTTTGATTGTGTTTGTTGATGAGAGCCCTATTTCATGGAGAACCTTCAAAGAGAGGGGTGTAAGTTTGTCTACAATGGAGAGCGAGTTCGTCGCAATGTGCGAGTGTGTGAAGGAGTTGATGTGGTTGGACCATATATTGGAAGACTGTTTTAAATTTAATATAATTCCTGGTTCACACACTCCCCCACTTTTACTTGCTGACAATCAACCCGCGATCGATTTTACAAAGTCCCCGATCGAAAATAATAGATCAAAACATATCAACGTCAAATTATTTTTTATTCGCGAATGGTTATTTGAAGAACAGTTTAAGCTTAGATATATTCCCAGTCAGTCCAATTTGGCAGATCCTTTCACAAAGCCTCTTACTAAGTTTAATCTTAATAAATTTATTAATAAAGTTTTTTTAAAAGTAAATCAAGGATAAAGATTAGTAAATTAAAATTGTGTCGGGTTAATGAGACCTATCAAAATCCATTTAAGTTTTTTCAAGTTTAATATTTCGGGTTTATGGATCCTACCAAAATCCATGTTTTTTTGAAGTTTTCTATTTCTCATTGCCTTTGTGATGTTTTGTATACGTTTTTTTAATTTATTTTGGAATGAATGGTGTAAGACATGAGCGCTCATGCATGGTTAATGTTTATGTGGTTGTCAAATCATTGTATATATATCATATTAAATGTATTCATACCTTGTATATAGTTTTTTGTTTGCAATGAGGAAGTGAAAATTTGGTAAATGTAATATGCAATTAATGTTTTTTTGAGGTTTTTGCAGCATCCACTTAGTGCTAACATACTGTGCCATGGACTTAAATTATCAATTAGCAGATGTTTGTTCTTGCTGCCTGAAGTTTTTATATGAGTTCTTCAACAAAGTAATGTTGAAGTCTTGTTGGAAATTGGTTTGTTATATGTTAAATATTTTATATCTTGTTAATATTTTCTTGTGTAAATCTTGGGCAACCATTTTTTTTAAGTAAAAAGAAAACGGGAAAAAAATCAACATGGAGGGGGAAATCTGATGTCAAATTATTTCCATGTTGTTTTTTTTGGATAGTTTTATAATTTTTATATAAAGAAATTGTCAGGCAAAAATAGTAAAATAAAGTGTTAGGCTTGATTAACATAGGAAAATAAATTTTAGGCTGTTGCATAAAAAGCATTGTTTACATGTGGAAAAATTGTCTTTTTATTATGCATAAAATTGGGTAATCATACTATAATTAATGTTTAAAGCCCTATTACTCACCTTTAATACAGAGCTTTTTTTTTTTGGAGGTATTGTTTACATTTCTCCAGGAGAGCACGATCAACAGAAGTTCGTAGTTACCGGCATCCACGCAACACTTGCAAGCTTTACTTGTCTATCTGGAGTAGTATCCATCGCCGCTAATAGATGGCGTGGCGTTCGGCTGTTACCGCGAGTTTTCATTGGCCAGGTGTTGAGATCCGCCGGGCTCTATTTATAGACAAGGAGGTGAGCTTCTCATTGCATCAGTTTCCCTGTTTTATTTTGTTTTGAATGCAGCATGGTAATAGTCGATGGCTCTTAGTATATTTGTGGGCGTTATAAGTTTAAAAATGCCGTGACAATATTGAATTAAAGGATGTTTATTGCTTCTCCATTATCTCCTCTCGTCTGGGCTCTGGTGATAAGATATAATTAAGTTAATGTTAATATTGTTGATATTGTTTACTAATTGTTGAATTTAATAACATTGTTGAAATCGTTTACAAGTTGTTAAGATATGGAATTTAATAAAAGTTGTTAGTTTTTAAACTGTTCTCTTTATTTCATAACAAAGTTATATTACTTTTGAACACTTTAGCTGTCAATTTTTCAGTAGCTTTCACTGTGTATTCTATTTACTCTGCAAACTATTCTTGAGCAAAATTTGTTTTTTCAAATTTGCTAACACACAGGCCCCGATTTACGGCAGGGCATACGGGGCAAATGCCCTGGGCCCCCCTTCTGGAAGGGGCCCCCCTACAGGCGAAAACAGAAATTCTGCAACCTAAAGACCTCTTATGCCACTGCAAGGGGGCCCCCCAGAATAGGCTTGCCCCGGGGCTGCATGTAGTCTAAGTCGGGCCCTGCTAACACATCCAGGTTCGTCGTTGATCACACATTAAAGGCGCCCATATCAGTGATGCAGCTTTGAGGGTAATCAAAATTTTGGTAACCGCATAGTGAGTCACCATCTGGAGTGATGGTATGTGGTACTATTGGATACACGTAGAGATGTGAGCGGGGAAAAAACCCGGATTTAAATCTGGGAATAAACCCGGGTTTTAGGAAGGAAATTTTGAAAATTTCCAAAACAAGTGAATTTTGAAAATTTTCAAAAATAGCAAATTCAGCATTTTTTTTTTTTTTTTTTTTTTTCTGATATATTTTAATGCGACATTTTGACTGCACTCGCAGAATATCTTCGATCGTAACTGCAATTTATTATTATTATTATATTCAGAATATCGCACGAGATAAACAGTCTTTCTTTGATTTGTCGGTACAACTTAAATTGAATGTTGATGTGGTTTGCCATACACAAAATGAGATAAAGTAGAGTGCTTTCAATGGATAAAGGATTAGCTTTCTGTGGTTCAACATGAATCATGTGATATGAACGAATATATTGCTATGTTTGGCTCTTTGTCGCTATTCTAGCATTTAAAAATTCAGTTTGACAAATTATCATTATTATTAGGTAACACGACAGTCTTATGACCGAAATAAATTGTTTTATAGATAATTTTTCAGATATTTCACATTATAATAAATAATAAAATACTTTTTTTTTTTTTTTTTCATTATTTCCCAACAAAGTTTTAAAGTCTTTATAAAGAAAAGTTAAACTTTTAAAAGAGCTAAATTTAAAAACAAATAATAATTCCTCAACTATTTTTAAATATTTTGTTGGTTAAATTTTGAGTAAATGAAATAAAAAATATTTTTGTAAAAAAATAGAACCGACTACAAAAAGCAACTACTATTCAAACAACTAAAAAAAAAAAAAAATTGGTATGAGATAAAACTAAATTGCGCCTAAAAGTATCAAAAAATTTCCTTTGCCAAACAACCTATATCACTACAATTAATCATACCTTTTGAAGTCGGCGAAAAATTAAATAAAATTTAATTAGTTTTTAAAGGTTTGTTTTTAGGTCAGTAGCAACAAATGCTGTTGTCTCGAATGATCCATTTTCATGTTTCCTTTATTATTTTATCACTGTATACAATTCTTCCATTAGTAGCATTTACATAAAAGAGTGGTCATTCTTCACAATGCGGTATTTATGTTTCTACGAAGTTAGAGTTTCCTTTGCAAATTTGGTATAACTTTGATAACTATCATCCTTGGTGGCTTTTGGATTTGGCGATCAAAACGTAATGCAAAAATATACACGCAAGATGTATATTTTCATAATATATATTGTACGAAGTATTGTTTCATATTCTTTATTACTCTCTTAATATACCTTATCAAAATAATCATGATATCCCCAAGAAATTAAATATGTTTGCCAGATAATTTTGCGATTTTTCTTTCACCAAGGATGTCAGATACCAGCATCTTCGCCAACTTTTGCTGCTTACGAAATCTTATTTGTTTTCTTGAATCAAAGTAGTTTTCGGCTGCGTTTTGCAGGTGACAATGTGAGATGTGTATTTTGAATAGGATTTGATTTCTGCATTGAATAAAGGTGTCAATTTTTATTTAATTTTGCACGGACTTCAAAAGTTATGATTAATTGTAGTGTTATAGGTTGTTTGGCGAAGGAAATTACTTGATACTTTTAGGGGCAATTTAGTTTCATTTCATACCAATTTTTTTTTTTAGTTGTTTGAATAGTAGTTGCTTTTTGGAGTCGGTTCTATTTTTTTACAAAAAGATTTTATTTTTCTCTTTTCAATGAAAACTTGTTCGATATAGCAGAACATCAGAAGACGTTCGACGGCAGTTTCACAAATCACAACGTCCAAGGAAAGTGAGATAACTCAAAGTTTCTGGTGTGTCACTCACACGACTTTCTCTTACCCTGAAATTTAATACTATAAATACAGGTTGGAGATTAAGAGGTAAGATACGATGTTATGTAAACCTATGTTAAACAATTCAAATTAGGCTTCGGAAGAGTTTTGTATGATAATTAATTCTGTGTGAGGGGAGCTACCGCCCCCCTCAACCACCCGATTCATTAACGCACCTACATTTATATAGAATTTAATTCGGTTATTAAAAAATAATTCTGTTTTTAAAAAATAATTTATAAAAATTATTATTTAAAAAAATTATCTTTTATAATAATGCAGACGATTTCCATATTAGAGAAGTAGTATGACACTAAATATCCAAAAAAAGTCCATTTTATTCTCAATATTTAAAAAAAAAAAAAAAAAAAAAAATGCGATTTTTTTTTCTAAGTTTTTTTTTTTTTTTTTTTTTTTTTTTTGTTAAAAGTGAAAAAAATCGATAACTTTTTAAATTATCGCAGATCGATGGTTCAACCATTCGTTTTAAAGGTATTGGCGAGCTCTTTTGAAAGATACCCATCATGAAAATTTACTCCCCTCGAGAGGGGACTTCCCCCCCAGGGGGGGAGGCGAGGCTCCTACATACACAAAAAATTTTTCCCAGTTGACTATCTCTATTACAATATATATATATATTCGTTTCATTTGGTTTAGTGCAGTCTATAGACGTTAAACTCTACTTACCTGCAATTTCCACCATAGACGTAATGTATTAGAATTCTCTTGATTGTCCCTGTACACGAACCATTTGCTTGATATTAACGAAAAGCTTACTGTAGCATCCCTATATGATACACATTTGGAATACCAAGTTTGAACTTTCAGCCATAATTTGTTTTTGAGATATGCTGATAACAGACAAACACACAGACACACAGACCATTTGCTAAAAACATGATTTTCGTATTCAGGGGACCTCAAAACGTGTAAATATAACAAAATCTCGCGTTTGAAAATTTAACCCAAAAACAATACTTTCTCTACCTTATGGGTAAGAGAAAGTAAAAATGGTTTATGTCACTGAAAAATACATGAAATGTACCCAATGTGAACAAATAAGTTACATCTCCATCTAGAAAGTTATCCACTCGAGAGACAGTTGTGCCAGTTTTATTCTAGTCAAGTTATTTTTAAGTTGGTTTTTCTCAAATGCTGCATTTTTAAGTTGTGTCACTTTTCTTGCCTTTATCGGATATGAGCAAAAAACTAACCATTGAATGAACATACGTTAAATTAAAAAATCTTTAGAAATGCAGAGCTGCCAACCTAATCCGGCAAATTGTTAGTACCGCCCCTTTTTCTACACCACTTAATTTTTAGAGTATTTTTCTACTTAATTCCTCATAGATACATTTGAAGAGAATTGCTCTAAAAATTAAGTGGTGTAGAAAAAGGGGCGTTTTTCAATAGGCGTTAACAATTTGCCGGATTAGGTTGGCAGCTCTGGAAATGTAAAGAATGGATACGCTGTATTCGTAACCAAAAATTCTGTTAGGCATACATATTGAACTTTACAGTGAATAAGTGTCTCCCGCTGTGATGGAAATTGCGTAGCGTAAAGTTCAAACAAAGAGCAAAATATGCATTGCAGCTGACGGACGAAGTGTCAACATCGATATTTACATATTGCTTTTACCAGTCTAGCTGCATGCGTTCAGCAGTTAGAGTGAGAACAGACTTTTGTGAGTATCATGTAATTTGTTTATATCTTAATGAAATCATAATGAAACCTATTTCAGGCCAAGATCATTACGACAACAAAAAAAGTATTTAAATTAAATCATGAAGTTATAAGCTAACAAATTCTAACAATAACAACAATGAGAAACATGGTTTGTAACCTCTTCCTTTATGAAGTCGGTTTAAAACGACTATGCGTTAATCGATGTGACCGCGGGGAGCCAAGCGGGGAAGCCATCACCTCCGTGAAGATTCAAAATTGTGATGGCATGTATCCGAACCATTCTTAGGAGTCTGTCCCAGACCGTCACCAATTCCCCATATACTGTTAAAAATTTCAATTCAAACTTGAACCACTACAGACGACAGAAAAATTGTTCGAGCATTAGCAATTATTCCTATATTAAAAAAAAAGTACACTTAATACTGTTTTGTTAAATAATTCCTTGTCGAGTCAAAGGATTTATTTAACAAAGCAGTATTAAGAGTACCTGTTTTATATAGGAATTATTGCTAGCGCTCGAATAATTTTGCTGCCGACTATATATATATATTACACCTGCTAACTATGCTAGTTTATCCGTAACGGCAATAAGCCCCGCCTTTTTCTCATACCAGAATAGTTGAAGAGCAATAGTCTACTTAATTAATCATGAGAACATATTGCTGAATATTACCCTACAACTATTCTGGTGTGAAAAAAAGGCGAGGCCTAATACCATTACGGATAAACTAGCATAGTTAGCAGGTCTAATATATATATATATATATATATATATATATATATATATATATATATATATATATATATATATATATATATATATATATATATATATATGGAGTAAAGGAGTAAAGTTATAAGCAATACCATAATATGGTTCAACCTCATTTTTAAGTTTTCTACTTGCGAATGAATTTAAGTTGCACCAAAACTTGGAGCTACCATACATCCACTCACAAGGGAAGTATGAATCAGTAAAATTCCTATTGAAACCAAACCAAGATTAAATTAAAGAGCGTGGTCGAAAACGTAGGCTAAAGGGCAAATTTTGTGCTACAAGTTACCCATAGGCTAAGATAAGAATAGAAAATTTAATCCCTTTTATCAAAATCAACGAAACTTAATTAGTGAGCAAAAAATCGGGGCACAGTGCCAGGGGTGTTTGACTTGAGACAAGAAAGTCTTCAGTTCAGTCCCCGTCTCGGTCGAATTTTGATTTTTTTTTTTAGTCCTAACGTGTAGGAACTAATCCCTATACCACAGACTAAGGAATCACTTAGACCCGGCAAGGCGATTCTAAAAGTGAAGTCTCAACTGTAACCGAGCCGCCATTTTGGGACAAACAAAACATTAATGTATTTTTCATACAATTGTATTGATATTATTCTACATTAATTGTAAAAGAGACTATACAATATAGTTTTTGTGTGTTTCATAGGCCTTATCAAGATTTATTTAAGGGGGTGGCAAATTTGCATTTTATTTTTTATTTTTTAATTATACAGTAAATAATTTACTAAATTAAAGTATTAATATTAATCTGCTTAACCTGACCAGTGACTATGAGATTTATTTTGTATAAGCTTTCTTGTGTTTGCTACATAATAAAATAACATAATCAAATTGCACTTAGAACAAATTTTTCAAGTACCTGCAATGGTAATAAGTCCTTTTACACTGCACTGTAAAAAAACTTTCTTTCAATGCTACATATTGCCTTTCCAATAGTGCATTTCAATAACACTTTCAAATTTCATGACAACTTTACATATTTATAAAAGTTACAGCTTTGTTAGTCACATTTAAATCAATAATCAGTAAGGTTTTTAAAAAAGCTTATACTAAATGATGAAGAATGAAGAAATTTCATGAAGAGTCAAAATTTATCAAATTATTCTGGAACACCAAATTAAATTAATAAATTGCTGATTTTATTGCGTTTTGGGTAACTTTTTTAATGAAAATTTAATTGTAAAATGTTTAACTTAAAAAAAAAAAAAAAAAAAAAGAAAAAGAAATTTTATACAAAATACTAGAGAAGCTGAATATTTTAACATTGATGCTTCTAAGGTTCCATAAAAAGAAAAAGAAAAAAATATATGCATAAGTGCAGGCTAGAACCTCTTAGATAGACCCTCTCTCAAAGGGCACTCTCTCTAAACCCTAAACCATAGCACAGTTAGAGTTAGTTGGCCTTATAATGCTAACACTAACACCGGGGAAGCTCAAAACGTGTTAATATAGCAAAAACTGAAAATCAAAAATTTGACTCCAAAATATTTTCTCTATCATTATATGAATAAGAGAAAGTAAAAATTAAATTAAATACTATTATATTTGTAATTTTTATTATATAAATTAATAATTTAGATACATATATATTAATATTATAAATAATTTAAATTTGAAAATATTTTTAATTGTTCTGATCAGAAATATTAAAAATTATGAGAAAAATGGGATGACAATGCCACCATGTTAAGAAAATTGTCCCTCAAATGTAATCAACAGCAGTTTGTCAAAATCTAACTAAATATCTTAATATGTTGATTGGTTTGTGAGATGCAGCATTCACAAAATTCGTATCATACAGACAGACATATATCTTCTAAAACTGGTCAAATCATGATCGGGATATCTCGAAACGTGTAAGTCCATCGAAAACTAGAGGTCGAAAAATTTCGAACTCCAGAACAATACTTTCGTCTTATGTGTATAGAACTAATAAAGGGATAAGATAAGAAGATATCTGAATATATTTAACCCTTTCATTCCCAATTTTTTCCCTCCATAAAATAATAAATCTTATATTTAGTCATAAATTTATTTCAAAGGAAATATATATATATATTTTTTTTTTAATAGGAGTAATAGCGGAGAAAGAATTAAAATAGCTAACAAAGCAACTGAGAGGTGTTTATTCATGTTTAATATAACCCTTGATGCTATTAAAAATCCTAACTTTTCAATAAATAAAAATGTCAACATTTTGGAAGAAATACATATTGTAATTAATTGAAATACAAATTATAAACATTGAAAAATAAAATAAAAAATATTTCAAGCAGTTAATTTACTTAACCCTTTACATCCCAAATTACCTTACTTTTGGAAAAATAGTTTGAAACTTTTTTATTATATTTCTTTGCTGCATAAGAAACACCTCATATTAAATTTAGCTTAAACTATAGCTTAACTATAGGGAAAACTTAAACTATAGGGACTTTGAAGTTCCAATGAAATCCTGTAGTAAATTTAGGCTATATTGAGGAATTTTTTTTGATGGGACTTTAAAGTCCCAGTGGGATACAAAGGGTTAAATCGTTTTATTCGACGTATTTCAGTGTGGGAGGGACAAGACACCCCTCCCCCAATTTTGAAACAGATGTATAAGCAATTTTATAAGTAGATTAGCAGGCTTTGCCCGCTCCGTTGGTCATTATATGGAAATGAATTCTCAAAATACTATAGGTATCAATAATAATAATAAAACTTAAAAATAAATAAATAAATCATTGAAATCACTCAAAATCTAAGTTAAAGTTCCCGCTACCTTAGGTAACGGCTTTCCTGCTCGTCGCATGCCCGAAAGTTGCCGAGCGGTTCTACGCTCAAAGCTGGTAGACGTGAGATGCCGGGTTCGATCCCAGGTCGCGCTCGTCGGCCTAGCCGTCCGGGTTTTCCATGGTTTTCTAAAAAACTTGCGTAAATATGGGCTAGGACCCCTTATAAAGACCCCCCACGGAGGGCACGCCCCCTCAGGCTTAGGACCTACAGCAGTCAATCGGCCTTATTCCCAAATCCAATCCAATCCTGCTCGTCACATGTCGAGTCTGAAGTCCCAATGCCTTTGGCAGTGCCTTACCTGTTTTTACTCCCTCTCCCTCGCCGTGAAGTTTAAAGTTTTGCAAAATCCCATTAAAGTGCATATTTCGTACATTTAATTAACACCCACAACCCCTCCCCCCCCTTAAAAATACAAAATTCCAAAATCACAGGCATTGATTTCTTTCTACTCAGTTCTAGTCTGCTGATCTGCAATTTTTGTCTCCTAATCTGCAATTTTTTCTTTTTACCGTGAAGAATTTGACGCCGAGTTATGCTAATAAATGTGTTTTGCATTCTGCTCCCAGGGGAGGGGGGGGGGGTGAGGGGAGTATATCGCAAAATACCATCTTAGTGGGGGTCAGGGTCCGAAAACCAACCTGCTCACCAAAATTTGTGACTATATCTCCCATAATAGAATACCCACGGCTGTGTTGAGTCAGTGAACCAATGAGTTTAATCTTATATGTATATATATAGATATTTTTTACCCCTTCCCCCTTGTTGCCGATTTTTTTTTTTTTTTTTTTTTTTTGTAATATTTGTTTTTAATATCTTGAAGTTAAAACCTTTTGAATATTTATTTTTTTTTTCATTGAGAAATAAAAGAAATGTGAAAAATCTGTTTTAATCCCGTTCTTAGCAAGGGGGAGGGGGAGGCGATATTTAAAAGAAAAATATGCCAGAAACCTTCCTAGTGTAATCAACAACTTCCCAAAGTTTCATGGCGATCGGATGAAAGGCGTTGCAATACATAAAGGGCAAACAGATATGCATTCTTTTTACATATATAGATTGCTTTGGTACCTGTTTCTTGCTTGTCCCAATATGGCCGCCGGTTACTCTGCATTTCCCCCCATTCCAGATAGTCGTCTGACCGGGTTTAAGTGATTCTTTAGGCAGTTATTCACCAATAACTTCAACTCCCGGTCGATCATAAAAATTTGAAAAGCGTATAAAGGCGGGGCGCAAATTTTAAGCAAATTTTGCCGTGTTGTTTCTATCATCTTGTGGTATAGTTATTTTCAGATTTTTTAGGTGAAAATAACCAATCAAAGATTATATGAAATCTTCGACGCTAGATGGCAGAAACAGTGTGCCAAATTTTGCTGGAAAGCTGTACCCTGCCTTTAGACGCTTTTCAAGTTTCTGCTTTGAACCGGGAGTTAAAGTTAATGGTGAATACGGCCATTAGTCTGTGATCCCTACAGTGGGTAACGCTGCATTAAATCGATATATCCTTATATCTGTATTTTTGAAGAACGACATATCAATTTATGAAATGTCAACATCGCCCAGCACTAATAAATATTACTTGGTAAAGATATGGATAAAAAATATTTAACAAAAAAAAAAAAAAAAAAATCTAATGAAAGGACTTTTGTCCGTTTTCATTATCTGAGGTTTTTGTATAATATGTATATAAAATTGTTTAAAACTACAATACATGCCTTTGCATAATAATAGTAAGATTAGAAATACTGTTTTAAACTATTTTGTTGCAGCGTTTGTACGCTGTACAGATATAAATAACAGATAAATTTATGAGTATATAAAATAGGAATATATAAGAATTGTTAAGTTTCAATGTACTAGATTAAATGAATACTTAAACAGAAAATATTACTTAATGAAATGCATTTTATTTGCTTGTATTTTTAAAAATTCTTTATTAATTTATATCTATTTGATCAAAAATATCTTGTTCTATCGATATAATTGCAAGATTTGAAAAATCTTCTCTGTATCATTGTAGAGCGTAAGTGTTTTTTTATTACTTTAAGTTAAAAAAAAATTGTTTAGCTTTGGTCACATGATTTCGAACCGGCATTATGAAATTTATTTTAATAAAGCATTTTTTTTTTTTTCAATATCTCCTCGGCTGGTCGGCTGGCGCCTTTATTTTCCTAACGCCTGTGTGCGCCGCACACATCGCACACCGGGTCGGCGTGCCCAGTGCCCCTGTGTATGTGTATTTGAGGAGGGGGAGGGGACAGAAAATTTAAGTAGTCAGTGAGTCTATTTCATGTTCCTAAAACAGGAAGTGATTGATACCTTATTTATTAAATAAATAAATGCTTCAAATTACTCAAGTTATGCATTGCATAAGTATTACTTCAGAGATATCTAATTTAATTTATGCTGTTTATATAGGTTGACCAAATTTTCAGATATCGAAATGGGGACTTGTTCCCATTTTTTACTTTGAAAATGGGGACACCATGTTCGCTGTAACCATGTATTTAATTCAAATTGCGCCAGAAGTTCGTGCAAACTTTAAAAATTCATTAAAAAAGAACAAATGACGATAAAAAAGTGCGGTTTGCACGAATGGCATCAGAAAGAGGGCGGATTATTTTAAGAACAGAAAAAAAAAATGGCCAATAAGTGGTGCTGATGTTGAATATGTTAAGCAAATTAATGCAAATGAGCCATACATTAAATTATAATGAGCAGAAACACAATACCAATACAATTCTATATTTTCAAAGATTTATTTAAGCTGAAGTTGCTCAACATGACCTTTACCACGACACCACGCTGTATGGAGCAAGTAAGACGAGTCACACATTTGATCCTGCAGCGATAACACAATGCCGGCATCGAATGAAGAGTCCATTTCCATTCAGGTGATTTATTGACAACCTGATTTGCATAAATCAGCTTCGTGTATGCACCGCAGCGCCACCTATCGGTCATTTTTGAACTAATTTTTTTTTTTAATGTTCTTTAAAAATATATATATATCCACCCTCTTTCTGATGCCATTCGGGCAAACCGCACTTTTTTTTTATCACCATTTGTTCTTTTTAAATGAGTTTTTAAAGTTTGCACGAACTTTTGGCTCACCCGGTATATGCTTAATATATGCACGCAATACATAAGCATATATTTTTCCTTCCAAGAGCTTCACGCATATATCTTTGTCAGTATTATAACATCTTATCATAATGGAAAAGACTTCAAAATTTTAATGGTTTGAATATTCAGAAGAAGAACATGAAGTTATGATTACAAATGATACATTTTCTAGTTCTAATGTGCTAGATTCACAAACATTTTCCACAATGACCTCACATTTTGTTTGGCCACAAGAATATGCTGGGTCAAGAGTTTCTTTAATATTTTGGGCAGGTAGTCGATTTCTCTAAAAGTTTGTGCATGTTATTATGATAAGTAAAAATGTCTTCAGACAGAGCAATCTTCAAACTGGCATTATTTATTAGTTGTCAGAACCCTTTCATTGTAGCCTATGTTGATACAACTATAGAAGCTTTTCATGTTTTTCAGAGTTAATATGAGTTGAAACATATTTTTTTTTTTTTACCACATGAATTATGAATAAAACGAAAGAAAAAAAAGTAACAAAATTATGAATACTTAAGAATTTTTTTGCAAATTGGAGACCTTTTGGGACAAACGACAGAAAATGTGGTCACCAATGCCCCAATCGCTGTTTTTGTTTTTGGTGACAGATGGTCGAAATTAGGGACAGTCCCCGGAAAATGGGAACGTTTGGTCACCCTATGTTTATACTGAATACTTAATTTAAAATATAAGTAAAAATAGCAATTTAAAAAATCTAAAAGAGAGAAAATTCCGCGTTTTTTGTTATATAATGCTCGTTTCTTTTAAATTATTATAGCCCCTCCAATAGAGATGCAAAAAACCCGGGAATTTAAAACCAAGGGAAAAAACCCGGGAGTTTTGGGGAAAAAACTGGGAAATTTGGGAATTTTGCGGTGAAAAAACAAATTAGAAATCTCTAAAGTAAATAATATGTTGTTTACTTAATATGAATGGCAATTTTAAGGACTTTCATATACTGATAAGCTTATAACATTGTTTTAATTTATCATTTTATTTCAATTTATCAGAACTGCAGCCAAATCATTAGCTTTTCATATATAAACAAGTCAAACTTTATGTATCTGAAAAGATATTCCAATATAAAACCCTTTTTTACTAGATTTAATATGATGATATTTATCTAACTAAACACAATTACAAAATATATAAGCTTAAAAGATAATGATATGATTATGAGAAAACGATTCTTTGAATCATAACATGTTATTTTTCTTAGGCTTGTCGATTGGCAAGAATTAGAATTGTCATAAGCATTTTTCTCCACAGACTCCTCTTACATACAGTTCTTAATTCCACAAGATAACGTTATTTCATAAGCTTAAAATTCAATTAATTTCGCTGCATTATTCTAGATAAAATAACATGTTTATTAGCTACTTTTCAACCAGTGTTGCCAGATGGTGCAAAGTGAATTTCCCCAAACAGTTCTCAAATTTCCCCAAAACAAGGGTTTTTTCCAAAAAAATCCCCAACTCAATTTATACTAAAAATGTAAATTTTTTGGAAAAAGTTAAAAAATATTTAATAAATTTAAGTTCACATTTTTCCCCAAATGAAGCTCTTTATACCAAAAATAAATTCAAAAACTGGCGTACAGACAATAGCAAGAAATAAAAAACTTCTTCACACACCATAAACTTTAAATCAGCACAACCGGTTTCGAAAGGACGTAGCCTTTCTTCATCAGGTGCAAACACGTGCAACTGCCTTGGAGGCAAAAGCAAGACTGAAAGCAGGACAAAATCCAGAGGGGGAGGAGCAACACAAACAACCAATAGGAAGTAACATGCAGGGCAGGACCAATCAGAGAGGAACGCACGTACACACACACCACAAAAAGAGGAGGGAGGAAAGGAGTAAACAATTTTTTTTTTTATTTATTTATTTTTTATTTTTATTTTTTTCCAATAATATTAAACTAATAAGTAAATTTAATAAAATTTATCCATTAATTATTATTATTATTATTATTATTATTATTATTATTTTTTTTTTTTAATTAGAATTATTTTATTATAACCAATATCATGTTATAAACATAATGAAGGAAATTATTTAATTGAATTAAACAAATTTTTCCAGGCTGTAGACAGCAAAGTGGAATCAGATTTTTCATTGACAATTTTATCACGATTAAGGTAAATAGCTAAATTTTCCAAAAAATCCAGTTCGGAAACGCGTTTGGCATGAAAGATAATTTTGGCACTCTTAAAATTAAAACTATGATCAAATTCCCAACTGTGCTTCGCAATAGAAGATTTAGAAATTTCTTGATTAACAACATACCGAGAATGTTCACGTAAACGACATTCAAGATTTCTTTTAGTTTGACCAATATAAGTTAAATCGCAGTTATTACAAGGGACATTATAGATACCCCATTTTTGAAGCTCAGGAACAGGGGATTTGGTTGAAGGGAATTGGAATTTATTGACAGGTTTAAAAATAACTTGAAAATTGAAACGCTTCAAAACTTTGGCTAATTTAAAACATAAGGGGGGATAAAAAAGTAAGACAACAAGATTATCAGGTTTAATTTTATCATCAATGGAAAGAGTAGAATTATAAGTTGGCCTACTGAACTTTTTGAGAGCTTTATCAATTATAGAGGGTCTAAAACCTCTTTTAATAGCAACAGACTTTAAATAATTCAGTTCTTCTTTAAGAGAAGAAGTATCAGAACAAATTTTAAGGGGACGATACACGTAAGTGTAAAAGGTGCCAATTTTTTTGTTTAGCCGGATGATTGGAGAGAGCATGGGGAGGGTTAGAAACAGAGAAAGGTTTCCTGTACACAGAGGTTTTAAAAGAGGAATCGTACCTAGTAACTAAAACATCAAGAAAGGAAAGTTGATTACAATTTTCTAACTCGAAGGTAAACTGAATATGGGAATCAATAGCATTAGCAATATTAAGAATGGCAGAAACATCAAACGGATTTTCAACAAGAATGAAAGTGTCATCTACGTAACGTAACCAGCATTTTAAATTTAACATCTTTAATAATTTTTCCTCAAAATAATGCATATAGATATCGGCAAGAATAGGAGATAAAGGATTACCCATACTTAAACCATCACACTGTTTATAAAATTTGTTATTAAATTCAAAAGTAGTTTGGGAAACACAGAGTTTAGTTAGATTGACAAATTCTTTGATTTCAATGTCAGAATAATGAAATTCGCGTAACCTTTTTTCTAAACAATTAAGCGCACATTCAGTGGGGACGTTAGTAAATAAAGACTTCACATCAAGAGATAACATTGAGCAATTTACAAGATTCAAATTATTTAACTTCATAACAAAATCATAGGAATTTTTTATAGTATGACTATTAGTGCTGCATAAAGGAGAAAAAATAGAAGCTAAAAATTTAGAGAGGGGATAAGTAGCAGTACCAATATTCGAAACAATAGGTCTGAGGGGAACATTATTTTTATGAACTTTAGGTAAAGCATAAAAACGAGCACAAATTGCTGAAGAAGGGGAAACCGAGAATTTGGTATTTTCATGAAGAACGGTGGAATTTTTAACAACTTTTTGAACAGAGCTTAGAAGAGATTTAGTTTGGTCTTTTTTAATTTCAGTATAAGGTCCTTCAGATAAAAGAGAATTAACTTTATCAACATAATCAGTTTTGTCCATGAGAACAATCTCGCCACCTTTATCTGCTTTAGTAATGACAAGATTTTGATTAGATTTAAGTTCCTTAAGAGCAACACTTTCAGATTTAGAAAGATTAGATTTATAATTGGAATTATTGGAAGAAATGCAATCAGCAAGCATATGGCGCAGAGATTCTTTTTGAGAGGTAGATATTTTACTATATTTTAAAGAAGCCTCAATGGGAGCAATTAATTTAGAAATTGAAGGTTTACAAGATTGGGAAAAATTTAAACCGAGTTCTAACACTTTATTTTGTTGGGCAGTTAAGTTATGTGAAGACAGATTAACAATGTATTTTTCTTCAGGAACTTTGTTAATTTTACGAGAGGATTTTTGGTTTTTACACAAAACAGAAAACTTAGAATCTAAATTACGCTGATGAGCAGAATTAAGTGAATGTAAGGATAAATAATTATCATTTTCCGAAACAGCAAAAGCATTGAAGTTTTTTCCAAGGAAAAGATGAATCTCATAAAGCCCTTCCTCAATTTTGGCGATACGTTGACGAAAATCTTGAATACAAGCATTTAAGAGAATAAATTTGGAGCGAAATAAGGCTTTAGATACCCTACCAGTTACAGGAACAGAACACTGCAATTTAATAAAATTAGGAATAACTTTGTTATATTTACATTTTTGAAGAAATCTCAAATGGTTAAGAAATTTTACACGTTTACGTCTAAGTTTTAACTAGTTTAACATTATTTTTTGTGCTACCATGTTTAACTCCCATTTCAACAGATTTTGTAAACTTAGACGTAAACGTGTAAAATTTCTTAACCATCTGAGATTTCTTCAAAAATGTAAATATAACAAAGTTATTCCTAATTTTATTAAATTGCAGTGTTCTGTTCCTGTAACTGGTAGGGTATCTAAAGCCTTATTTCGCTCCAAATTTATTCTCTTAAATGCTTGTATTCAAGATTTTCGTCAACGTATCGCCAAAATTGAGGAAGAGCTTTATGAGATTCATCTTTTCCTTGGAAAAAACTTCAATGATTTTGCTGTTTCGGAAAATGATAATTATTTATCCTTACATTCACTTAATTCTGCTCATCAGCGTAATTTAGATTCTAAGTTTTCTGTTTTGTGTAAAAACCAAAAATCCTCTCGTAAAATTAACAAAGTTCCTGAAGAAAAATACATTGTTAATCTGTCTTCACATAACTTAACTGCCCAACAAAATAAAGTGTTAGAACTCGGTTTAAATTTTTCCCAATCTTGTAAACCTTCAATTTCTAAATTAATTGCTCCCATTGAGGCTTCTTTAAAATATAGTAAAATATCTACCTCTCAAAAAGAATCTCTGCGCCATATTCTTGCTGATTGCATTTCTTCCAATAATTCCAATTATAAATCTAATCTTTCTAAATCTGAAAGTGTTGCTCTTAAGGAACTTAAATCTAATCAAAATCTTGTCATTACTAAAGCAGATAAAGGTGGCCAGATTGTTCTCATAGACAAAACTGATTATGTTGATAAAGTTAATTCTCTTTTATCTGAAGGACCTTATACTGAAATTAAAAAAGACCAAACTAAATCTCTTCTAAGCTCTGTTCAAAAAGCTGTTAAAATTCCACCGTTCTTCATGAAAATACCAAATTCTCGGTTTCCCCTTCTTCAGCAATTTGTGCTCGTTTTTATGCTTTACCTAAAGTTCATAAAAATAATGTTCCCCTCAGACCTATTGTTTCGAATATTGGTACTGCTACTTATCCCCTCTCTAAATTTTTAGCTTCTATTTTTTCTCCTTTATGCAGCACTAATAGTCATACTATAAAAAATTCCTATGATTTTGTTATGAAGTTAAATAATTTGGATCCTGTAAATTGCTCAATGTTATCTCTTGATGTGAAGTCTTTATTTACTAACGTCCCCACTGAAGGTGCGCTTAATTGTTTAGAAAAAAGGTTACGCGAATTTCATTATTCTGACATTGAAATCAAAGAATTTGTCAATCTAACTAAACTCTGTGTTTCCCAAACTACTTTTGAATTTAATAACAAATTTTATAAACAGTGTGATGGTTTAAGTATGGGTAATCCATTATCTCCTATTCTTGCCGATATCTATATGCATTATTTTGAGGAAAAATTATTAAAGATGTTAAATATAAAATGCTGGTTACGTTACGTAGATGACACTTTCATTCTTGTTGAAAATCCGTTTGATGTTTCTGCCATTCTTAATATTGCTAATGCTATTGATTCCCATATTCAGTTTACCTTCGAGTTAGAAAATTGTAATCAACTTTCCTTTCTTGATGTTTTAGTTACTAGGTACGATTCCTCTTTTAAAACCTCTGTGTACAGGAAACCTTTCTCTGTTTCTAACCCTCCCCATGCTCTCTCCAATCATCCGGCTAAACAAAAAAATTGGCACCTTTTACACTTACGTGTATCGTCCCCTTAAAATTTGTTCTGATACTTCTTCTCTTAAAGAAGAACTGAATTATTTAAAGTCTGTTGCTATTAAAAGAGGTTTTAGACCCTCTATAATTGATAAAGCTCTCAAAAAGTTCAGTAGGCCAACTTATAATTCTACTCTTTCCATTGATGATAAAATTAAACCTGATAATCTTGTTGTCTTACCTTTTTATCCCCCCTTATGTTTTAAATTAGCCAAAGTTTTGAAGCGTTTCAATTTTCGCGTTATTTTTAAACCTGTCAATAAATTCCAATTCCCTTCAACCAAATCCCCTGTTCCTGAGCTTCAAAAATGGGGTATCTATAATGTCCTTTGTAATAACTGCGATTTATCTTATATTGGTCAAACTAAAAGAAATCTTGAATGTCGTTTACGTGAACATTCTCGGTATGTTGTTAATCAAGAAATTTCTAAATCTTCTATTGCGAAGCACAGTTGGGAATTTGATCATAGTTTTAATTTTAAAAGTGCCAAAATTATCTTTCATGCCAAACGCGTTTCCGAACTGGAAAAATTTGTTTAATTCAATTAAATAATTTGCTTCATTATGTTTATAACATGATATTAGTTATAATAAAATAATTCTAATTAAAATAATAATAATAATAATAATAATAATTAATGGATAAATTTTATTAAATTTACTTATTAGTTTAATATTATTGGAAAAAAAAAAAAAATAAATAAATAAAAAAAATTGTTTACTCCTTTCCCCCCTCCTCTTTTTGTGGTGTGTGTGTACGTGTGTTCCTCTCTGATTGGTCCTGCCCTGCATGTTGCTTCGTATTGGTTGTTTGTGTTGCTCCTCCCCCTCTGGATTTTGTCCTGCTTTCAGTCTTGCTTTTGCCTCCAAGGCAGTTGCACGTGTTTGCACCTGATGAAGAAAGGCTACGTCCTTTCGAAACCGGTTGTGCTGATTTAAAGTTTATGGTGTGTGAAGCTCTTTATAGAAAAAAAATCCCCATTTATAAATTTCAATACGCTAGTTTTCGGAAAATTTTAAATTTGTGTAACTTTTGGCTATTTGTCTAACTTTCTGAGATTCCTCATGTCTAATCATTTGTACTTAACCCATAAGTATATATAAAAACATTTTTTTTTCTTTTTTAATACAAGAAAAACAAGGTATACCCAGGGAGCTTAAAGAGCTTTCGTTAAACTGAACATTCCATCCGTGCAAGTTTAATTCAAGCTAGCTAAGACAAAGCATCCAAATTTATGTTAGTCCAGCTTACTATAAGTTTGATTATTCAAGCGAAGCAGTAATCAATAAGTATTAAGCATTCACTATACTTGCTACAACACATATAATCCAAATAATTCTTGGAATCAGAGATTACAAGTGGGGAGGGGGGGGGAATACAGAATAAATTTTATAATCAAAAAGATGAAAAAGTTGCTTTTCTATTTCTGAAATAGAAATAGCATCCAGAATTGCCCATTTTTTTGTTTTTATTGAATTTTAGGAAAATGTCATCTTTTACTAATTTTAAAGAAAATCCCCGTGTATTTCCCCAAAATTTTTCTTTTCCCCATACTGTTCCCCACTAAATTTCTGTCCCCAAGTATTTCCCCTGAAGCTTCTAAACTCCCCAAAATGGGGAGAAATCCCCAAGTCTGGCAACACTGTTTTCAAATCAGTCAAAACAATTGTTATTTTCCCTTTAAGCACTACAAATTTTTATATTATAATTGTTATTATTACAAAGTTTTACATAAATAAATAAAATTATAGACTTTCCACTTGTGATTCAGTTGGTAAAAATGCTAAGTTCTTTTAGTACATTTATGTACAGTCGGTATCAAAAGTGTCCGAACACTAGCAAAAATTCCTATGTAAAAAAAGCACACTTCATACGATTTTGTTAAATAAATCCTTGTCGAATCCTGTTCTTAGTCAGTGTAAGAACATGATTCGATAAGGATTTATTTAACAAAACCGTATGAAATGTACTTTTTATACATAGGAATTTTTGCTATTGTTCGGACACTTTTGTTACCGACTGTCTATTGGTTTGAAGGCACTGGACATTATAAAGCTCTTTCGTAAATTATTGTCTCAAAATTAAGAAAATTGTCAACTAAAATTTAACAATATCAGGTATATTAATATTTTTTCGAAATTATTTAAAATTGTTGGAGCAAGCTAAATCTATATTAAATCTTATAAAAAGTATATCAGACACCTTGCAGACAAAAAATGCCCAAGAATAGAAAGGATATCTTAAGAACATAACAAAATAATATTAATGAATAATTACAGAAACTTGCCGTTATTGTTAGTGACGAATTAATTATAATAATTATTTTCTTCGTTTACGGAGAACATAAACATCGAAGATGCTAGAATTAGCGGTGAAGGGAAATGAAATCTACGCAGAAGTTAAAGTTGAAATAAGGATAGGAGACTGTTTATACACAAAAAATATTTAACAAAAGTTATAAAAATATTAATAATTTCAAAATTCCCAGTTTTTGGGAATTTTCAAAATTTCCAATTTTGTCTTAAATTCCCAGGGAAAAACAAAACCGGGTGTTTTGAAAGCCTTGCATCTCTACCCACCAATGACCTAGAGATTCTGATTACTTTGATATCTGATTTTACTATTCACACAATTTACCACATTTTACATCTGTTTTTATTATATATACACTGGTTTTAACATTTCACATTTGATTTTATGATATACACTGTTTATTTTTTTATTTTATGTTGTTTTTACTTTTTATATTATTCTAACTTTTTATCTTTTATTGTTTTGTATTGTTGGTGTGGATCATTTTAAACGACAGTCTGGATGGGTAAACCCATCCAGAAGCTATAGTTTCTTTTTTAGATATAACTGTTTGGCACAGTATGTCCCATAGTGGACCTTGCGCCTTGCGCCACTAAAAGCCAATCAACCTAGAGATTCTGCTCTCAAAGCTGCTACACGAAAAGTGCCGAGTTCAGTCCTAGGTTGCGTTCGTCTGTCTAGCTATTCGGAGTTTTCCGTGTTTTCCCCTGAAACTTACGTAAATGGACACCTTAGAAAGATCCCCACGGAGGGCATTTCCTCTCAGGCTTAAGACCTTAGCACAGTCAATCGGTCTTACTCCCAAACCAGTGGCGGCTCGTGCACCGAAAATTGGTGAAGAGGCACACTGTATACGCTGTATTCATTTATGGAATATAAATTTACATTTAAATAAGTATTTTTAGTTATTTTTAGTTAAGACCATGCTTAATAAAAATTATGATTAAAAATACTTAAATATTATTTCTGAGCTCTTTACCTATTTTCGGTTTACGAGCCGCCACTGTACCCAAACACTAAACACCTTTTAAATCTCACCTGTTTAGAAAATTAAATAATTTTTTTAAATTATATTTACTTTTAAAATAAAAATTTGAATTGAATTTTAGATTTCTTACAATATTCGAAAATTTCCTGAAATGATTAATTCGTTTTCATAACAAAAATTTGCAAGTTAAATAAGATATTTTTCATTAAATTGTTATTTAGAATATACGTTTTCTATTGCTAACGACAGATGGCGCTCCCGACGTTTCGCATGCTGAAAACTCGATGTACCCACTGAGCTGAAGAACAACTGGAGGAAAAGCTATACCGGTTCTTGTGTGCCGTTTTTGGAAGGTTTGTCTTCCGAGCGTTGCACGGCAGAAAGCATTTGATACCTTTATATTTCAAAGTAAAATTGTGTAAAGGTTGTCTGTTCGAACAAAAATATGCTAAACATGATATTACAATTTTAAATTTTAATTCTTTAAAGAGTATAATAGTAATAGGCGACCCGACAAATGTTGCCTGCCGTGCAATGTTTGACTCTGTACGGCAAATGATTGCAGAAAAACTGTCACGCACGAACACTGTGTAAAGGTATTGGAAGCATTTGCTCCAGTTGTTCTTTAGTTCAGTGGATGTAGTCGGTAACAAAAGTGTCCGAACACTAGCAAAAACTCCTATGTAAAAAAAGTGCACTTTATACAGTTTTGTTAAATAAATCCTTATCGAATCATGTTCTTACACTGACTAAGAACGGGATTCGACAAGGATTTATTTAACAAAATCGTATGAAGTGTACTTTTTTTATATAGGAATTTTTGCTAGTGTTCGGACACTTTTGTTACCGACTGTATATATATCTGACCCTCTACTACCATGTCTTTACTCTTAAAATATCCCTAAAAATGGACATTTACACAAAATTTTGTCCTATTCTGCCATGTTAAGAAATTCTAAAGTTTCAAATAACTTATGAAATTTTCAAAGTTAGACAAATGAGAACATATGATTTTTTTCAAGGCATCTGAGGACAACACTCTTAAATAAGAATTGTCCTCTGAGAACGTCTGATCCACGGAGTAATATTAATAGGAGTTGAAGGTCCAATGGGAGAAAGCTACGAAACTGTGATCTAAATTTTTGGTAAATATTGAGGGCGCCACTTGTCATTCCTCCCTACTTCGGCGCGGATATACTGTTGTTTTCAATAGAATTTTGCTGAAGTACATTTAAAATTTTTTATTTTAAGCAATTTAATTTGTTTGTAAGTTCTTAAAACTGCATAATTCAGATGTTTCAAATAAATGCTTCGTTCCTAGTTGTAAAACAGGCTATGATAGTGATAAGAAAAACAAAAAAAAAGCCCTAGGAGAAAAATAAAGTCCGAGTTCGTGTTTTCTGCACCTAAAGTAAGTTTATTTTTTTTCTTTACAAAATTTCATCCATTCTCCTTCATCCCAATTGTCTGTTTTAGCTAGCTTCGGTTCATAAGAATCGTCATTTTTTAAAAGCTTTCTTTCAAAGTAAAATTAGTATAAAATGGCTCTTAAAAAAAACATGTTGGTTAGAATACTCTATTTAATGAAATTTGCTTTCAATCGAAATTTTTTCAGCTTGATATTATTTTTAAAAAAATAAATAAAACGAGACATTTCCCCATTGAATAACATTGCGGAAGCTGGAGAGAAGGAAGGATTGCACGCTGGCGCCATCTGTAAACATTAGAAAACAACATCACAAAATTTCAGCGTTACCTTCTTCTCCTGTCTTTTTACTCCGTGGTCTGATCACTCTGTCATCACAATTTTGATACTCCATGGAGGACAAAAGTACAGCGTACAAAAGTTAGGAGTTAGGATTAGGACTAGGAGTTTACAAAATTGAGATCAGATTTGTTTCCTCCATGTTATTCATTCCAGTGTAACGATTCTTCGCTGTTTAAGATGGCAACATTCTGATATGTCAGTGTTTCATTTCAGAAAACATTGATGAAGTTCTGTTTTTCTTCCACTTAGCTACGCTGACAATGAGTGGCTCCAATTTTACCTAGCATAATGCCGATCGGTTGAGAGTAGTTTTACTATATAGAGATCACTGCTGCTGATAGAAAATGTAGCTACTTAACTACTCACGATTGAAATTAAATGAAGTATCAGTAATTTAGTTTGTGAATCATCACCGGTCATGAAATTTGATTTGTTTTGAATAGATCATAATGTGAACCCTGTGTTTGAATCTGTTAAGCTTTATTCAGAGAAAAGTTTTGGAAGTCCTATGAGTTATAAAACCTTTACGATAGGACTTCTTTTGTAACATTGTGTCTTCATATTGAAGCTTGTTTTGTTAAATGTAAAGCGAATTAAAATTATTGAACCGGCTTCAAATTTTGACAGTTACCAAATTAATGACTTAATTTTTCAACAGAAAGAAACAATTATAATCCCTCTGATAATTGCTGTTGTACAGCAGAATTATATTTGAATAATAAGTAATTTTGTATGTTGACTGTTAGCAAACAGTAACTATTTATCCTCGGATGAATTCGAGTCGTCTTCTAAAGATATTTCCGAGTAAGTACTAGAATGTATTGTTTTATATTTACATTTAATAAAATTTCAGTGTAATTTTTCATATTACCAGCCAGAGTATATTTCTTGTTATTTAGGTTTCTGTGGTAAGTTTCATGAACAAAGTATTTATACTTCCTCGTTAATTGTCATGATTGTTCATTGATTTACTTGAGTTCCCTACTTATTTTTTAAAATGAATACTTAACTTAAACGTATTTATATTTATTGTTTGATTTTTGGCTGCACTCATAATGTTAGATTAATCTGTGGTTGTATTTTTGCTTGTTGGTACTCTAGGTTTGTTGTGTACTGTGTAATCTTTTGATATATTAACAAAGGTAGTGTTGTTGAATCAAAAATTTTAACTTTGTGTAGGTGAATGCTAATTGTATTCAAAATGAGGGAGTAATTTCATAAAGATTTCAAGTAAAGAAATGTGTAAAGTATTCCATTTTGAGCTTAAATGTTTTCTGCAGGAAATTTAAAAAGAGCTTTCCTCAGTCATTACCTTCAAACCCCAAAACATTTTGTTTTGTTTGGGTCTTAGAAATGTACATATTTTTGCAATATGTGTGCATTTTGTATGCACTATTTTTAATATATGCAAATCATATTATAAAGCAGTCTACATATTATCTTAATTTTTTAAAAAATCTAGGAACGCCAGGTATAGGATTGTAATAATGCTTCAATCTGATTGGTTGGGGAGATTTTTGAATCATCTCGTCTCTCTGTCAATCAGTCAGCGAGGCAGCACCCACAACAAACAGTGATAAATGCACCGAGGATGGATGCCCTACTTCAAGGAATTGCGCACCCAGAGAAACTTTCACTGGCAATTCACTAGAAGGGGTTTTTAAGCATTAGAGTATTGACGTGCACCTTTTTCCTTGATTATTATTCTATTGTACGGTACAGAAGCAATCACAAAACAAACTAATAAAATCACATAAAAATCCGTACTGCAACAATCAGTATCCTGATATTAAAAAAAAAATCATTGGATATCCCTAATTTGTCGTATATGAATAAGAAAATGCATGAAAATCTGTACTGCAGCAGTCAGTATCCTGCTATCCCCCCCCCCCCCCCAAAAAAAAAAAAAAAAAAAAAAAAATCACTGGATACCCCTAATGAGCCGCATGAATCAGAAAATGTGTAAAATTCTGCAGATCGTTCATTACTACCGTGTTGTATTCCCCCCCCCCCCCCCCAATATTACCATTTATTTAAAAATAATAATAAAAACACTGAATCACATCATCACGTCATGAATCGCCAATGGGTGTCCCATAGTAAAGTTTAGCCAAAAAGGGCATTTTCTGGATTCACAAGGGCAGTTTTGGATTCTTAAGGACACATTTATTATTTAAAATACAGACACTTATTTTAAAATTTCAAATTTAGGTATAAATAGAAAATTTTTTTTTAATTTTAACTTTCTTTACACTTTAATTTTTGCTTGTTACTGATGTATGAACGAATATTGATTGTTATGCTTGATACATTTATTTATATTTGTAACATACCTTCAGTTTGAAGGTTATTTTCAGTAAAAGGCAGGAAGGGTGTAACTTTTTTAGATTAATAGCAAGAAGTGTGCTATTTTTTTTCAGTCATAGGGCAGGCAGGGCACAGCGTCCTCCTGAAACTGTCTGGGGGGGGGGGGGAACTCTGTAGTAATGCAGTAGTTAAAAGATGGGTTTTGGGGACAAAATAACCCACCCCTGAAGTTTTTTGAACATTTTATTACCTTAAACAAAGAAACTAAATTTTATAAACTCAAGTTTATATCACAATTTTCTTTTTTTATTGCCAGTACAGTAGATTTTAGGTTATTTGGTTGCTATCCAACATAATTGAAATATTTTGCTATATTAAATTGAAGGTATATGACATTACTCTATCAAGGCATTATTGGCTAAGAATATTTGCTATCTTCTTATGATTGTATTCATCTCAATGTTTGAAATTAACCAGTCGTTAGTTGTCAAATATGACTAATTTGATCTCCAGTTTTTGATAAGTTTGCACATTTTTTTGAGGTGTCCTGAAATAGATTTTATCATTACATAAATTGATGATTACACAAGGCATTTTCAAACTTTACATTAGTAGAGAAACCTTTATTACTTGCCTTATTTGTGGCCGGAACATTTTCTGCTGGGCACCCAGCTCTCCTCAGCAGTGACGACTTCTATGTTGGAGAGTCTGTCTTTACTGAAACGATGTTTTTGTGCAGCATCCATCATTAGGTGGTGCCACATTTTACCTGGATCCGTTGCATCACTATTGTTGCAAACATTCATATTAGTAGCGATCTCTATTGATTCGCAATACATAGCATAATATCTCTGATTTTTGCAGTTAGTGAGTTTTTTAACACTATTAAAATCAGTCTTGATATCCTCGCTATTGTAAACCTTTGTAAGAGCAGTAGTAATTTTCCTGGTTTTTATGTCATTTTTATGTTCATTAACTCTAGTTAGAACTCTCATTCATTAAAAGTAGATCTCTAGTTAGAACTGTCATTATTATGTTCATTAACTCTAGTTATGTTCATTAACTAGAGTTAATGAACATAAAAATGACATAAAATCCGAGAAAATTACTACTGCTCTTACAAAGGTTTACAATAGGGAGGCTATCAAGATTGATTTTACTAGTGTAAAAAACCTTGCTAACTACGAAAATCAGATATATGCTATGTATTGCTAATCAATAGAGATTGCTACTAATATGAATGTTTGCAACGATAGTGACGCAATGAGACTGGATAAAATGTGGCACCACCTAATGATGGATGCTGCACAAAAACATCGTTTCAGTAGAGACACTCCAACACAGAAGTCGTCACGGCTGAGGAGAGCTGGGTGTCCATCAGAAAATGTTCCGGCCACAATTAAGGCAAGTAATAAAGGTTTCTCTTTATCTCTTCTAATGTAAAGATTTTACCATTTTTTAACAAAAAATCTGTGTATATGAAAAATTTTGGGGAGGAAATAATGGAGGAAATTCAACCAAGCTTAATATTTAGTTGGATCTTGACATAAATTGGTGCTGAATACATTTAGGAATCAATCATTCAATAGATAGCACTGTCATAAAGTACCTTTTTTCATTAATTTTAAATATGACAGTATAGGACAAAGTTTCATATATGCACATAATGAGAATTATTTTCAATTTTTCAACATATAATTATTAGTCAACTAGAATTTCTTTTTTTCTTTGTATGTGTTAGGGCATTGTTTTCCCCCTAGGAATCTAAATTTTTTGTATGGGTATCCTTCAAAAGAACTCATCAATATTTTAAAACAAATGGTTGAATCATAAATCTGTAATAATTAAAAATAAATTTTTTCATTTTTGACAGAGAGAAAGAAAAAAAAAAAAGATGTTGTCTATATTGCACAAAATTTCTTTTAACATTTTGTATTATACTTCTCTGGGATGAAAATTGTCTGCATTCATCATGGAGAATAGTTTTATAATCTGTATACTGTGTGAATTTGTGTCGGAAAATAAAGAAGAAATTTTGTGATGGCCACAACATATTAGTTTTTAATTAAAGTTTAAACCTTACTTGAAAAGCTTCATACTTTACGGAGCCGTTGTAGATGCCTTCGCTGGGGGATTCTCTGTGTTCTCAGCAAACTTCACAGTAGTTGATGACGCTAAGTGATGTTATCTTCTTTTACTTCTCGATCATTCTTCCAAAAGGTGGCACCATAAGCGGTCTAATCCAGCCTTAGATTCGTGGCCATTACACAAATTACAATTACTAATTATTTCTATTGTTTCACGAAAGAAAGTGTATTCAGGGTTATTGTAATTTACAATTTTTGTTGTTTTGTTGAATTTTATGTCTGTCAGTGGGCTTTGAATAATACGGTGGTGGTTTTTCCGTATTTTATGTCATTCATGTGTTCTTTAAACCTGGTGTTAATTTTTCGTTTTGATACTCTGATGTAACATTCTTCTTTATTGTTAGGGTAGTCAGGGGTCTGTCCAGGTTTTTTTTCCAGGGTCCTATCTTTGTGAAAAATTTTCTTATTTTTGTGAGATTTTTTTCTGACATAGTTATTATTTTTACTTTTGTGAAAATTTATTTCACAAATTTTATCTGCACACACACACATATGTATATATGTTTCATCTAGAGCAGGCAGGAGGGTGCTGTGCCCTGCCTGCCCTTTGTCTGAAAAAATGGCACCCTTCTTGCTCTTAATCTAAAAAAGTTGCGCCTTTGCCTTTTATTGAAAATAACCTTCAAATTGAAGATATGTTATAAATATAAATAAATGTAATGTATTGTGCATAACAATCAACAGTCGTTCATATATCAATAACAAGCAAAATTAAGGGAACAGCTTTACTATATGGCACCCATTGCTTATTGCCGTTGCCGATGATTTGATCACGTTGTATGATGGTGTTTTGATTCAGTTTGTGAGTCGGTACTGCGAATCGTTTCACAACCTCGTGACTCGAATCAAAATGTCATGAAACAATACTTTTCATTATTATGAAACATTTTTTTTATGTTTCAGTTTCACTATGTTTTCTGCTGTTTGCTCGCTTCGCGAGCATTAAAACCAAAAGAAAACATCACTGGACGCCCCTAATTCGTGGAGCATGAATCAATAAAAGTATGAAAATTCATGGAGCCGCGGTCACTATGTTTTCTGCAGTTTGCTCGCTTCGCGAGCATTAAAACCAAAAAAGACATCACTGGACGCCCCTAATTCGTGGAACATGAATCAGTAAAAGCATGAAAATTCATGGAGCCGCGGTCACTATGTTTTCTGCTGTTTGCTCGCTTCGCGAGCATTAAAACAAAAGAAAAACATCACTGGACACCCCTATTTCGAGGAGCATGAATCAAAAAATGCCTGAAATATATACTGTAATGGTGAGTATTCCGATGGTAGATCGCTACACAAGCATTATATAAATAAATAAATAATCACTGAATGCACCTAATTAAATCACGATGCATGAAAAAAATCTGTACTGAAGCAATGACTATTATGCCCTACCCTTTTTTTTTTCTTCGTAAATTTATTAAAAAATATATATAAATACACTGAAAAAATTTTGCTTTAAACATTGTAAAATCATATAAACGATCTTTAACAATTGAAGATCCTTTTGTTACGTTTCGATACAACAGAAAAAAGTATCGATACTCTGATTCGGGTCTCGAATCACCATCATATCACGCGATCAAAACATCGGCAACGGCAATAAGCAATGGGTGCCGTATAGTAAAGCTTAGCCAAATTAAGTTGTAAAGAAAGTTAATGTTTGAAAGTTTTTCTTTTATTTGTACTTAAAATCGAAATTTTGAAATAAATGTCTGGATTTTAAATATTAAATGAGCCCTTAAGAATCCAAAACTGCCCACATGAATCTAGAAAACGCCTTTTCATTAGCTGCACATTGCCCTTTTAATAATCCCGGGGGACAATCCTAATATATATGCTTATACTTTTAATGGATGATTACAACTCATAGGTAAAAAAACCCAAAAAACTAGTGTTTCAGAAAAAAAAACCACCTCTGAATTTCAAATGATACTCAAATTATTTAGACAGAAGCCCTAATCTTTCTGTACCTTGTTATCAGTCAATCAATAAAAGAGGAGCAACACAATTTGAACGTATTTTTTTAACGTAATAGTCTGAATAACAGGAATTTACTCCCGTAACTGGCCGGTCTTGCTTCATCTTTACTAAATGGAAGTGATCAAATTACTGACAAAATTACGAAAATACAAAATCACACATCTATAGCTATGCTACTCTACAAACCACATACTGAAGAATTACAAACTAAACAAAAACAAACACAACGCGGCAAAAGATATTGCCAAAATATTTGTGTAATTTTCCACAGAAAAATTTCGTCACATCAAGGAAAGGTACGCCACACCCATTATCGTGTTTGACGTCATTCCCTTACTAATCAGCAAGGACTCCGCGAGAAATGGAGGCGTGGTTTTATTGTCATGTAGTAACGATAGTGACTAGTACGAGAACATAAGAGAAAATTGATGGGATGCAATGTTTATATATTGCTGAGCAGATGTTTTTGCTCGGTATTATTTTATAAATGCTTTGTTTTTCCAAAAAATTTAGGGGAAAGTTTGTTTATCTCCGAATTGAATTTTGTAAAGGGTCCGTTTTATGAGTATGGAATTTTGTGAAGGGTCTGTTTTTTTAGCCTGCAATTTTGTGAAAGGTCCGTAAACGGACCCAGTTTTCCCCCTAGACAGACCCCTGGTAGTTAAATGGAATTTTGTATACACCTGCTGTTGCAAGAGGGGGAACGGGGTCTTTGTCACTATGGATTATTTGATAAATGTTGGGGTTAAGTTTAATGGGTATGTTTAACTTGTATTTTTTAGCTGTATTTCTAATTTCGATAGAGGTTCCTATGAATAGGCATATAGAGTAGTAAAATTCTTGAGAATAATCGAGAATTTTCTCATACAAGGTATAATAGTGGGTAATTTTGAAATGTGTGCTCTGTATAAGTGTTATATAATTTATGTGCAAGTTTAGAAATTTATAAAATTCTGATTTTAATAAAAATAATCAGATTAATTAAAATAATCAGATTAATTAAAATTGTTTAGTTGTAGATATAAAAAAAAAAAAACTCTTCAAGGCTAAAAGATAAAAGCTTATAAATTATTGGATATAAAACCTAGTGATAATCCAAATAATAAAGTGACAAACCATTGAATGAGATTTTTTTTTTTCATTAATGGCACTTATTTTTAAAGGGTGAATTTAATGAAAAATATTTCTAATTACTTATGTTTTTGCTTTGAAATGTTTTACACTTATCTGTATGAAATAAAAATGAATTTGTTTAATACCTACTGAGACTGTTCACAGTTCAAAAAGAAATTGTTTTACTATAGAAAAAAGGGAGAAATTGACATAAGTAGCTCACAACATAAATTATTAAAAGCCAAAGACAGGGCCCGACTAACAAACTTTTGTGTACAGGGCACTTTCAGTATTCCGCACCCCTTTAGAATAGGTGAAATTGTAGGGGGGGGGGGATCAGGATTATAATAAACAGGGGGGGGGGGGCAAGAAGACAAAATGCTCCAGCCATCTAATGTTGAAAAAACAATATTTTAGTCTGTCCATTAAGCTCTCCTCCTCCGGGAAAAAAAAAAATTTCTTAATCTATTTCTATTCCGACACAATTTTCAATAGGCAAACAGGCCAACTGAAATATATACCATATATTTCCGAATATAAGCTGAGAGTACGTTTTTCCCTTCAGAAATTTGCCCAAAATTGCAAACCCGTGTACAAGTTGAATTAAAAAAAATACTCTTTTAAAGTTCGATTTTATTGCCAAAATGGTGAAAATATTGCCAATCTACAAAACTTTCAGGATATTCTGTCCAATGAAATTGTGCGAAATGTATGCTTATCCAATAGAATTCCTTACCTTGCTTAGCTATGACGTAAAACGATCGCATTGTGTTCGCCAATAGTTTTAACTCTGGCAATCCTATCAGAAGGGAGGCTAGCACAGGCATCGAACAGGCATGCTCGCACACGCAGCGAAGGACAAGTGCCGGCAGCTGAAAACGATAGCCGCCGTAATACCGGGAGGCCTAACGTCGATGCTGCAGCCGCTGGATGTTTGCATAAATAAGCCGTTTAAAGACCGATTGCATTGATTTTTTTTAATAACGTATCTAAATTATTTTGTTTATTTCTACTTTTGAGTATTTTTATCAGTGCCTCAAGGCAATCTTACAAAAAAAAAAAAAAAAAAAAAAAAAAAACCTTCTGTAAAAAAAAAAAAAAAAAAAAAAAATGAAGATTTGCCACTTCTTTTGATAGTGTAAGCCTAGAAACATTTTAAACAGAGATGATTTAATTGTATAAATTAAAAATATGATTGGGAGTCCTGTTTTTCAAGTTTCTCTTATACTATATTACGAATCAGACAGAGAAGTTACTCCTTTCGTGCAATCTGCCGATGACATCAGCTATCGGCAGGTCAAAAAAAAAAAAAAAAAAGAAATGTAAATACACGTGACTACATCGAGCTGCTCTAGAAATAAATTTAAAATTGCTAATTTAAGAGTTTTATATGTGATAATTATTTAAAAATTAGGTTTAATATCACTATTTTACTTTATATATAGTTTTTAAGCTTAGTTTCAACGTTTTAAGCATTCAATCATTGTTTCTAATGTACGTTTTTTGCTAGAATTTTGTGAACTCGTATATAAGCCGACCCCTGTACTTCAGCCTCTGAAAAGTTTCCAAAAATTCTCAGCTAATATATGGAAATATACGGTATATATGCTGAAATAATATTTCTCTCCTTTTGTTCCCAAAGATGAATAAAAATTTCCAGTGAGCCTAATGACAGCTGTTATTTTGAAATTTTATTCATATTAATGAAACAAAACAAAGCACAGACGGAAGGAAAAACTGGGATATTTAAACCATATATTTTTAGCTGTCAGTAAACTTTTGTGCCCCTTAGAAATTTCGTGCCTAGGGCACTGGCCCCATGTACCCTTAATAATCATATCCTGGCCAAAGAAAGAGTAGAAACAGTTGAGTTTAAATAAAGTATTGTCTTTGATAAAGAACTAGATAAGTTGTTTGTAATTAAAGAAGGTAGCATTGAATGATCTTTCATTGAAACATGAAGCTGACTATTAACTTTGAATGATTCTAAGTTTTATGTAACAAGTAATTAATTACAAAATAAAATTAATTTCATTTTAAAGCTATTTGTTATTTTGGTTTTAAATTTGAATCGAACATATTTTATTTATTATTTACTATAAAATGTTGTCTAATTTAAATTTGCTAACTTTTAGTGCAATTTCATTTTTAAATTAAGAGACTTTTATGATTCAGAAATTTTTTTCAAGCAAATTAATTTTCATACACATATCATCAAATTACTCCTTAGTTAAAAATTATCAATATAATAGACAATAAACCTATGGTTTAAAAATTGGTTAAGAATTATGTAAACTACATTTCTTAAATAAATCCACTTTTTTTTTTTTTTTTTCGAAAATCTTTTTGAGGAGAATACTCTCTTTAAATTTCAAATTTTAGTGATGGTTTTGTTACAAATGCAAATCTTTAAACATTAAAGAAATTGAAATTTATATTTTAATATGAATAATTATTCATTATTTGCTATTGAATGCTTTTTGTCATGGAATAAGTAATGAACGTTTAGAAAAATTACTTTGTGGAGCTTACTGGAGAATATTTCTCTGATTGAAAATCATGAATTGTAAAGAGAATATCATGAAATAAAGTAAGTTTCTTCTAGTTGTGCCTTTAAAATTGAATAATTATGAATAAGGTTTATAATTTAAGTCATAAACATGAAAATTTTTTATATGTTTAAGAAAAATAAGAATATTCTCGATTATTCTCTGAATTTTTAGCACCAGAGAATATTGGCAGTATGTTCTCATTCTCAGAGAATATTCTCACCTTACATTTCTAGGCATAGACATAAAATTCAATGAAACAACAAAAATCACAAATTACAATAACTCTGAATATGCTTTCTTTCATGAAACAATAGAAATGATTAGTAATTGTAATTTGTTTAATGGTCACATATCTAAGGCTGGATTAGACCACTTATGGCGCCACCTTTTGGAAGAAACATTGAGAAATAAAGGAAGGCAGCATCATTTAGCGTCATCAACCACTGTGGAGTTTGCTGATGATGTGAGGTGTATCCCCCAGTGAAAGCACCTACATCGTCTCTATAAAATATGGAGCTTTTCAAGTAAGGTTTAAACTTTAATTAAGTTAAATATGCTCCATTTAAATTTATTTTAAAATATTAGTTTTTGTTAAACTTTGTAAGTTTGTACTGAATTTTTTTTTTCTTGCCTCATGGGGTTCTATTATAACTAAAATAGTAGGGGAGAAGGGGGTACATTGGGACACGGGGCACATTGGGACAAAGGCTTTTATCCCTTTATAATTGCAAAATAAAATTTGTAAAAAATTACACTAGACGGCACTTAGTAGTACATCTTCATATTTGTGATTTCAACTCAATCATTCAAGTCTGCTGCTTGTGAACAAGGTTAGTTTATTTTATCATATGAAAAGTAATTTTTTTCAAGTAAATTAATGTTGATTTTTTAGGTAATACGAAATAAATATTTTAATTTTTAAAAGTACTATGTGTTTTTATAAACATTAAGCTTTCATTTTTACTATAGATCATTAGCCCATGTGCTCTAGAAAATTAGGCCTAAACATTTGTTTTGAAAATGACCTGATGGGGTACATTGGGACACCAATGCATGGGGCACATTGGGACTGCTCCAATGGCCCATTCATTTCTAACACCAATATATTTTTATTTTTATTTATTTTTTTTTTGCACATATAAGCTACTAATTGTATTAATTTTTTTTCTAGGTATTCTTTAAATAAATAGAAAATGATTAGAAATTATAAGCCAAAAACTGAAAGAACTAAAATTTCAGAAGAAAATATAGAAAAGGCAATAAATGAAATAATCAAAGATAAACTTTCTGTGAGGGAAGTTGCAATTAAATGTTATATACCAAAATCTACTTTATTTAATAGATTGAAAAAAATGAGAGAAAATAAGATTGAGTGTGTACTACAAATATAAATTATAAGTTTCAATCCAAATATACTTCTCAACAAATATTCACAGCTGAACAAGAACTCTTGTTGAAAGATTATTTAATATCATGTTCTCAAATTAACTATGCCATCAACACGATCCTACATAACATTAAAGTTTTGTGTAGACTTGCAGGGTTTTGATGTGCGTTAAGATATGAATATGCAGTAATGCTTCATAACAGTTTCATTTTTTTCATAATTACCTACTTTATTATTATTTGTTATTGTATCAAATTCATTGTTTTGAAAGCCTTTCATTAACTTTAGCAAAATATTTTGCAATATTGTAATTAGATAAATAAAAAGATGGTTGTCCCAAAGTGCCCCATCATTAAATCAGTGTTGTCCCAATCTGCCCCTGCACGGGGAGAACATTGGGACACTTTTGCGTAAGTTATGTTTTAATTATTTCTGTTTGCAAAACACATTAAACAATGCTCATTACACATTTAAAAGGTGACCAATAACACAAGTATTTAAATAAAAATGCACAAAAGCATTAAAACTTTTATAAATTGGAAAATAATATGCTTTTATAAAAAGTGTCCCAATGTCCCCCCTCTTCCCCTACTATTATTTTAACAGTAAATGTAACACACACACACATAAAATGGTCTTTTTGATTTCATGTTATACGATTTGACTATAATGTATAGCAGTGGTGGATTTACGGGGGGGGGGGGGGGGGCTAGGGGGCTGAAGCCACCCCCCCAAAACACTGACACTCACAATTGAATATTGCAATTGTAAATTTTTTATTGGTCTAGAATAACACTTTGAAAAATCTTAGCCCCCCCCCCAAAAGTCAAGTTCTGGATCCGCCACTGATGTATAGGAATGCAAGCTTAACTATCGACATTGGATAAAATTTTGTTCATGACTTCCTAGAAAGTTATCCTGTTTAAATTTTATTTTACATGATTAAGTGCATTTTTCTGTTCATTTCTAAAAGTAGTAATAAATTAAAAGTGCTTTGTACCAGTTTTACATCTGCTTCAAATTTTACAATCTTAGTAATTAAAAACTTAAAAAAAAAAAAAAAAAGTTTATTGAGTAGCATATAATGTTAGTTATTATATACTGGGTGTCCTATAAGTCTGTAGATATTTTGAAAATTCCTAAAAATTGGAAGAATTAATTAAATTAAACGTCAGTGTGTTTTGCAAAAAAGTTTTTCTTGTGAAGAGAGGTTTTTTTTTTGTGTGTGTGTGTGTAAGAAAACATAATTAAAATTTTTGTCGATAGAGTGTACTGTTCATGAGCATTGCACACATTTCCATGAAAAACTATATTTATTTGCATTTGAAGCTTTACAAGCATATAACTCCTATTCTATGTGTCTATCATCACCACAAATTACAACTTGCAAATGAGTTACAACACTGCTAACTGCAACTTCAATCAACAATTCTTAATTCAGGTAAAACATTTTCACCAATAACGCCTTTATTCACCAACTCAGCATTGCAATTAAAATTTTATGTATGTACAAGTAGGAAGAAAAATAATACGATGCATGTTAATCGTACAATTTATAGGACTCTGATTTGCATATTTCTTGTGCATTTGTGCAGTATTTTTCTATCGATGAAAATTTTAACCATTTAAAAAAAAAAAAAAAAAAAAAAAACTTCACAAGAACATTTTTTTCACAAACCACGTCTGTCCAGAGGAAAAAATTGGGTCTGTTAAAGGACCTTTCGCAAAGTTATTTATTCTAAAAAGAGAACCTTCACAAAATTTTTTGTCCTAGAAAAGAACACTTTAGAAAACTTTTTATCTTAAAAGCAGACCTTTGATAAATCTGTTTCATTTCAAAAACTAATCTTCCATGGAACGAACAGGCCACTGGATTAATCATATGTGCTTTGTTGTATTTCTACAAAAAACTGATATTCAGTTTCTAATTTAATAAAAGGTTTCTGTGCATATGTGCGAGTTTGGATCTATAAAAGTGAACCATCATGTCTAAAATGAAACCTTAACTCTTAATTTAGCCCCTTAGCTGCTAAGTGGTGTAAGTCCAAAATTTACGAAATTGAGTTAGAGGTATGATATTGTTCCTCGAGGGGTCCTCTATTCATTTGCCAAGTGGTGTAAATCCTAGTTTTTATTTATGCCACTGAGATCAATTAGAATTAATTGTGAGCATAAACACAAAAGCCCTTTTTACTCAAAATGGTATTTTTGGACTTACACCACTTGGCAGCTAAAGGGCTCAACTGTAATTTTATTTTGCAAAATGACAATTTTTACAAAAAGGGGACTCTAGGCGAAAAATCTGAAAGAACTTCATTTTCACACTAAATTTAAATTCACAAAATTATGTGTAGAATTTTTAACAATTTCACAAAAACAGAACCCTGTCTAAAAAGTGTGGACTGCATGCTCAATTCTACCAATTCTCTCAGTTTTTAGGACTTCTTAAAATGTCAACAGATTTACAGGACTCACAGTAGTAAAAATGAATTTTAGAAATTGTAACTAGGAATTTTAATGTGTCTCTAATATATTTGTCACATTAATAGTCAGTTTCCCTGCTAATTATCCAGCAATTTTGGTAACCATTCTAGTGTGTGGGCATATTTTACTGGATAAATGAAAACCTCTTGAATCTATAACAAATATTTAACTGTACCACATCAAAGAATTTTGTTATTTAACATTACTTCATAATTTTTTCATAATTATGTGTGATATTTATGTCTATTTATCTAGAGTTTATATTGTCAATTTTGAATAAATTTCCTTTTTTTTTTTCATTTAGGTCTTTACCTTCTGTCATTAAGTTTTTACAATTGTTATTAGCTAAACAATGCAACATAATTATCTTTTTAAATAAGTATTTCCATCCTGTAAAAATAATTGTATATTGTAAATAATAAATATTCATATGAAAAGGACATGTAAAATATTAATATCCCCCGAAAATGTGGTTTAGCTATGACACTGTCCTACGATATCAGCTGGCATGCACCAGCACACTATATAATCCTATCTTAATAAAAATTTCTTTATGCAGTGTTATGTGTCAGGCAGAGAAATTAAAGTACAGTGGAACCTGTCTAAAGTGACCACCCTAGGGACCGGCTAAAATGGTCACTATACGCAGGTGGTCACTTTATAAAGTCTCTTTAAAATTGGAAAATGGTCACTTTAGTCAGGTGATCACTTTACCAAGGTGGTCAGTTTTACAGGTTCCACTGTATATACGTGTTTGATCCTTATAAATATTGTTGACATTCTTCCTATAAATTCAATTTTATGTACTTTTTAAACTTTTGGGATTTTACAGTCCCGTTGTTTATTACAGGTTAAAAAAAAACTTTCTTACAAAATTGTTTTACATATTTAAACTCTAATATATATATATATTATATATTGGGTTGGCCAAAAAGTAATTGTGTTTTTTTTTTTCTGTATAAATGAAAGGGGAATTTGTTATGGATAATCCATTTTTCATCGCCTGTTTGTTATCATACATTAAAAAAAAAAAAGGGTCGTTTTCTTCATGTTTCAGAAAAGAATTGCAGATGTCAACCCGCTTAGTGAGATGGATTTCTTTGAGGTCATCAGACACCAAAATATCGAGCCTCGTAACATATCCCAGTTGCTTTAAATGGTTTTCAACACTTCATTTTGATATTTTAATATTCTCGGCAATCTCTCGTGTTCTGAAATGTCTATTGGATTCAGTTAGTGCCTTTATTTTGCATCCTTCCCTTTTCAGAAGTAATACAACAAAATATGGTGAAAATGATCTTTTTGATTTCCTATTTTGAAATAGACACCAAACAAACAATTGCTAACGAAAAAACAAAAACTATTTTATTTATGAGGCAAAAGTTAGTTAATACATTTAAGAACAAAATATGCAAATAAAAATAATTAAAATCTAGACGTTTCGAAACCCATCCGGGTTTCCTCATCAGTATCCATTACAACATAATATGCAAGCATTATATGAATACCCAAGGAATTTATAGAAGTACAGAATATTGAGGAGCCAGTGTGCATGCTTCATTGATAGTGTGGAGATGGCTGGCAGTGTGCCAGCTCTCAAGGAAATTACGTGATTTATAATTATCAAAACCAGAATTTAGAACTTTTATATTATCGAAGTCAGGAATGTGATCGGTTTCTATTGAATAGATTACAATTTTAGAATTTTGGTTGCAATTTCTCCTCTCCTCCAATGCAAATGAAAAATTCACTAATTAATAAGAAAAATTATATTTCTATGCCATATTTTGGTTTTCCTTCAGAATTTATTTCTAAATTACTTAAACCACATATTTATACTGCTTTCCGGCCGATTAAACAATTAGAAAACATTCTTTTTAACTTTAAACCATAACCCTTTCCCTGAATCTAACTGGCATAATATATTTAATTCCTTGTAAAAATTGTAAATATGTTTATATAGGTGAAACTGGCCGTACAGCAAAAATTAGACTACAGGAGCGCAGACGATCTTTTAAAAATTGCAACCAAAATTTTAAAATTGTAATTCATTCAGTAGAAACCGATCACATTCCTAACTTCGATAATATAACAGTTCTAAATTCTGGTTTTGATAATTATAAATCACATATTTTCCTTGAGTGCTGGCACACTGCCAGCCATCTCCACACTATCAATGAAGCATGCGCACTGGCTCCACAATATTCTGTACTTCTATAAATTCCTTGGGTATTCATGTAATGCTTGCATATTATGTTGTATTTGATACTGATGAGGAAACCCAGACGGGTTTTGAAAGTCTAGATTTTAATTATTTTTATATGTATATTTTGCTTTTAAATGTATTTTAACTTAAGTTTTGTCTCTTAAATAAAATAGTTTTTGTTTTTAATATATATATAATTGAGACTGTTTGATGTTTGTGTACATTAATTGCTAACGAAATTGTGCACTTTTTTCTAAATCAAGTTTGAAGTTTCTGCTTTGAAGGTACATAATGACATTGTAGTTTTAAAGGAAGTTAGTGGCATTTCAAAACAATTATTATCATCTATTAGAAAAAATGCAATGACTTCTTGGCCAACATAATGTGTCCCCCTCTGCAAGTTTTCTAAGGGTGTGGGTTGCTGCTTCTGAAATTCTCATTCTTTTTTTCACTTTAAATAAAATACAAATTCTCAGAAAATTTCTGTACTATTATGATAGATTCAATTAAAATGTACATTTTTTTAAAAATACTTTCTAACATAACTAAAAATTATTTATCTGTTCATTTTATGTCTGTTTTTGCTCATGCTTTTGTTTGTAAATATGCAGGTTTACTATGCCCATATTCTTTCTAGCACTATTTTTGTATAGAAATCTTAGCTTTTTTCAATCACATAAACATATTACAAAAAGATTGCTACTTATAAATAGTGGTGGAAAAAGGTACGGGCATTGACAACTTTAAGTATGCTTAAATGTTAAATTATCATGAAATTGTAAATTCTAAAAACATTCACCGCAAAATATTGATGGCGATAAAGCATGTGCGAAACCTACAGCTTGGGGGGGGGGACTATGGGATTTAAGGGTTGTGGGAGAGCCCTTGGGACTTAAGGGTTGGGTTGGGGGATTAAGGCTGATTGACTGCACTAGTCAGTGCCCTAGACCTGAGGGGGTGTGCCCTCCATGGTGGTCTTTGTAAGAGGTCCTAGCTCAGATTTAAGCAAGTTTCGGTGAAAAACACTGAAAACTCCGGAGAATCGAAAACTGAGATTATTTGCAAATAAAGTATATATTTAAAAGCAACTATGTCAACTGTGATATCATGAAAGCCTATTAAATTTTAATATTTATTAGCCATGGCTCTTATAACTAAGCACATTAAACCAAAGTAAATAATACCCATTTATTTTGCCAAAGTATGTTTTTGTTTATTTTATAATTCGTAAATAAATAAATAAATATATATACAATATTCAAATATCATTTTGTGTTAAAGGCCTTTTCCCCTATATGCTAAAATTCTTGAAAAAGAGAATATTATTCATTGAATTTTAAAATCTTATGATGAAATATTACAAAATTTGACTTTGCATTCAATGAAAACCAAGGTCGAAGGGTTCTGGAGAATAATAAATCAATCGAGCAAGTTTTCATTTCATGCAAAATTAATTTTCATTGTTTCCACTTTTCGAATTAGTAAAACACATAACAGAAAATAAACTACTTTTACTGATTCGATAAAATACGTATTGATAAGTAAAAGCACTGCTCGAAATATAAGAGCTGTAGTCCTTTGATATTAGCATAGCTGTCAAGTACTCCGATTTTTATCGACGTGCTCCGTTATTCCGAAAATTATCGAAGAGCTTGACAATTCTTTATTTGTTATTTTCACTTTTATTCATAGCTGCCAACTTTTCCGTTTTTAGCAGACGTTTTCCAATTTTTAGGTAATCTTCCGGCTTCTGATATTAAGTCGATTTCTTCCATTTCTTAAAAAGTCGTGTATATCGTTCGTTACTAAAAAAGAAAACCCATTAACTATTGGGAATCATCGCTTCACAAAAGCCTTCTGATTCCCAATCTTTTCCCATCCACAACATAAATGTTAATATTCATTTTAAACTTACTTTATGAGATTCTAGAGCATATAATTATTATAGAAATATAATTATTCAATATTACTCACTCCTATAATTATTTTTTACCTCTTTCCCCCTCCCCCCGTTCTTATTTCCAACTAGCGATTAGCAATTAAATGCTTTGCAAAAGCCATTTGTTACCCAATCTTTTTCCCATCACAAAAAAAAGTCAGTATTCATTTTAAACTTGCTTTATTAGATTTAAAAACCTATAAAGAAGTAAAATTATTTCTCAATCATGTATTCCCCCTCCCCCCCTTCTCCCCTCATTGATTTAAAGAAATCTATATTAAGACTGTGTAAATGTAGATTATATATGGAAATCTTATTTAAAATTTTCATTTCATAATAGTTGCTCTGATTTTTTCTTGTTTGCTCCAATTTTTTAAGTCTCTTGCTCCTAAATTTTTACTCATGAGGTTGGCAGCTCTGTATTAGGTTTTTAATCTGTCAAAAAAGGTTTTACTTTATTTTTTTACAACATATCTGCCAGTTGAAAGTATTTGCATCTCTGAAGGGTCCTTTTTTAGGATTTTTTTTTTTTTTTAAGTGAAGGTTTTTTTTTTTTTTTTTCTTTTCTTAAAGATATAAAATTTTGTAAAGGGTTCTTCAACGTGTCTTGTTTTACAGACCCCTTGACTTTTTGTTGGACAAATTTTTTTCTAATATAACAGAGAAAATAAAATACAAAAGTAGAGACAGACAAATAATTCATCTGGCATCTTTGAAAGATGTCTGTTTGACAAAAACTTAAGTACATTGTTTATTTGTAAAACAAAGAAGTCTTTGTTTATTACAAATTTATTTTTGCGTAAAGTTTAGACATAAAACAATTAAATTTAGATATAAAAAATAATTAAATTTAGACATAAAACAGATTCGGTTTACACAATTGAAACAAATAAAAGTATTAGAAAATTTCAGAATAACACTTGGACAACAATAAACTATGTATATTACCAGATATAAATTTGCACTAAATAAAGAGATTGAAGAATTAGAAAATAAAATTTTGCAACTACTTTATTTAAAAAAGCAAAATAAGAAGCCTATAAAAAATTGCAAATCTTATACAATTAGCTAAAGGTTAATATGAATGCATAATTCTCAGCTTCCATCAAATGGAGATACCTTAGCTTATTATCTTTTTTCTTTATAGCTTTGAATTAAGAGTGAATTATAGTTTTCTTAAAAGAACAACTTTAAATGGCACTATGCACGTTGACTACATGTGTGCTTTGAGGGTTCATGCTCCTGAAGCTCTTTAAAATTTAAGAGCTCGAAGAAGGGTGCTAAAGCATCCCGTGCTGTTTAAAATTTAAACTGGAATTTAAATTTACAAAGATAAAAATGAATAATAAAGGTGACTTATTATTATTATTATTTTATTTAAAAAGAACACTTACATGAAAATAAAACACTTATTGAAGTTTTATAGGGCTGTCTCCAGAGATGGCAGGCAATAACATTATCTATCGTTCCATATTATGGTTAGCACTGCAAACAGTGGTTCTGACAACTGATAGTCATTTTGCTTCTGTGGGACAGAGTAGTTGGCATTACAATGTGCCAGTGGGATACTCCCCTCCTGTTTGGTCCTTCTATCATCCCCTAGGTGCATTATGGCCATATCACACGGGAGCATATATACTCAACACAACATTATACACAACATGTTTACTATGCTGAACGAACGAGAAACCGGTCAGCTGTCCTTAGGTTTCCCCCGAATTCATAGCGTGATGTATTCCCTTCTCTAAAGGTATTCCAGGAAAAAATCCTGTTTATTCCTCCTATTGGTCAATTTTGATCAACACGCTGAATATACTCAGCTTTTTCTGAACCGTTTCATAAAAGTTGATCATCCAAAAACTTGCTGTCCTTGAACAAAATCAGGCTGAGTATGTTGGGTATAATGCTGTGTTTAGTAAAATGCTGAACGAAAGTCTCTTGTGTGATATGGCCATTAGACTGCCACAATAAGTTTTTGGTTGGCTATAACTGAAATAAATGGGCTGTATGTGTACTTGTATTATGGAACTGTGAGTGTATTGAAGTTTTGTGGAACTGTCTAGGCAGATGACAGTTAATAAGCTTAGTTACTACTAGATGCATTGCCTTTTTAAATTTTACAAATTATAGAGTATATTGTAATTGTTTTCATTATATAGATTTCTGTATTTCAGTTAGTATTGTAGTCAAAGGTTCATACAGCTAACAGTCTTTTTGCATCTGTAGGATGGAATGATTGATGATGAAGCAGTGGGGCATTGGGATGTTCCCGATACACTCAATACTTCCATCCTCCTCCGGATGTATTGGACTGTTGTACAATATGAGAATCCCCTTGCACAATAAGTGTTTGGTTGTCAATAACCTGAATAAACAAGCTGTGTGTGTACTTGTCTTCTAAAATGTTGGGTGTAGTATTGAAGCGTTATAGGGGTTGTCTCATCATGTGACAGGCAATAAGATTATATACCACTTCCACTAAGGTGCACCGCCTTTTTTTAATTTTTCAAATTATAAAGCATGTTGTAATTGTTTTAACATTATGGATTTACGTATTCTAGTTAACTCTGCAGACAGTGGTTTTCACAACTGACAGTCTTCTTGCCTCTGTGGGACAAAATGTTTGGTGCTGCAATAATGGGATATCCCCTTCCCATTCAGTACTCCTATCATCCCTGAGGTATATTAGACTGCTACACTATATTGGGCTACCATTGCACAATAAGTCTTTGATTGGCTATAACTTGAATAAACAGACCAGTGGCGTATGCAAGGGGGGGGGTGGGGGTTTAACCCCCCCCCCCCCCCTTGACAAAATGTATAAGAAAAATTAGGCTGTTCCTTACATTTTTTTTCACATTTCAGGCAGAAAAAATGTATGGCAAGCGTAGAATATTTTTTTCTACGAAGTGGTTTAAAATTATGACTAACTTTTTTTTTCATTAATCTGCGACAAACACTCCTGAAAATAACTAAACCGCTTCATTTGCGTGGCGCGAAACAATATTCCCCTGAAAACAATTCTCTGAAAGGATTTCACCTTTATGAGTTCATACTCAAGGACAAGAGGGGTCGACCATATGGGGAAGGGGTGACCATTGAAGGAGTGACCCAAACAATACCCCAACAGTAGAAGACATTTTAAATGAACTAGCGAAAACTTCTCGTCGATTAGACTTCGCTCTGTAAATAAGAAAATTCAATGAAATATTTTGCGTAACTATGTTTTGAATTTTATGTTTTGTGTAGCAGTTTGTACAGGCTCTACGTTATTCGTCGCTAATTAAAGATTTTTTAGTTTGATCTTCTAATTGGTGAGTTTGTTTTACTATTTTTCTTTTTCTTACTCTTATTTTCGGCAAGTAATTATGATATTTTAAAAGATTGTTAAACTTAATTAAAAATAAACTTAATTAAAAATTTGAAAGGACGAACCCCCTCCTTGGAAAAATCCTGGATACGCCACTGAAACAGACTATATGATGTGTACTTATGAAACGGTGGGTGTATTAAAGTCTTATGGAGCTGTCTCGGCATATGACAAGTGATAAACTTAGCTACCACTACGCTGCACTACCTTTTTCAATTTTACGTGTTATAAAGCATATATATATAGTTTTTATAATATAGATTTCTGTATTCTGGTTAGCATTGGCGACAGGGATTCACACAGCTAACAGTCTTCTTGTATCTGTGAGATAGAATGGTTTGTACAACAGTGGGGCACCAGAATATTCCCATCCTGCTAGTTACTACCATCATATCCCAGATGTATTGGACTGTAACACACTATATGGGGATACCCTTGCACAGTAAGTCTTTGGTTGGCTATAACCTCAAAGAATGAGCTATGTGTGTATTTAAGCTTTATTGGGTTGTCTTGGCAGATGACAGGTGATAAGATTATCTACCATTAAATTGAATTAACTATTTCAATTTTATAAATTATAAAGCATATTGTAGTGAGTTTTACACTACATATTTCTGTACTGCATTATAGCTTTAAAATGAAAAAAAAAAAAAAAATCAGCTGGAAAAAAGATTGGTTTAGGGGTATGAGTAATTTGCATAACAAATTTTCCCAGAGACTAACAGGGGGTTTGGTCTGCCGGCGATGATAGATTAAGAGTCAACAGGAATTTCTTCTTTTAAATTTTTAAAGTTGAATACATATTTTAAATTTTTAAAGTTGAATACCTTAAACATCACTTCGTGCTGACAGAAAACTTTCTTCTGTTTGAGTGCTTCTGTGACAGAGCACCCACAACATGTTTTTAAAGTCAGCACCATTGAATGGCTTATCTCTTTTAAAAATTATGAGGTGCCCGGCCACAAAACACAACTTACCAAAGCATGCAGTGTGTTCAAGGGAATTATTAAAAAAACTTAATTCATTATTTTTTGAGTAGGCATACCTTCAAATATTTTGTGTGTGTGTGGGGGGGGGGTTGCTAAGATTTTAGTGCCACTACTGCTGGAGAACCCTCCTATTGAGAATGATCTTCGTATCATTGATTTACAATTGTTTTGTAGTGCTGCATAAAATAATTTGATTTACATAATGGTCTATAGTCTGTGAGTATTTGAATAGTAGGGGAGATTGGGGATGAATGGGACATTTTTCATATTTTTACTGATAACATTCACCATATGTAATTCAGAATTTTGTAACATTGCTCATAAGTACACTTCAGTAATCAGTTACATATAAACATACTAACTTTAATAAAAAGTTATCATTTTTAATTAATAATAATTTTTTTTTACATGCATGTGCATTGTCGCATTCATCCCCACCTATGGGGTTGAATGGGATAGGACTGGAGTTAACAAAGAAAAGAAAATGTAAAGTAAATACATTTTTAAAGTTAAATTGGCTGATGTGATTTTATTACACACTATGCATTTACTGAAATGAACATAAACTGATATATTGACTCAAATTAGCATTAAAAGGCAAAAGTCCTTTGGTTCACACAGTTCCCAGTGCTCTAGGCTTTGGTAATTTTATCTAATAAGATCTAATCTAAAAATAAATAAATAAGACACTAGAAAGAGAAAAATCATTATAACAGAGTACAAATTTTCCAGATAAATTTTTGTTTCCGACTGATCGGGAAAAATCAGCATTCTATTCTGTATTACATTAATAAACACCAGGATTTATTTAATTAGCTTGATTGAAATTGTGATTTTAATCAAATTATTATTAGTTTATTTATTTTTTTAATTATTGATTTAAGTTGCATTGGATATTCTAACTTATAATTTTTTTTAATCATAATTATTATAAACATAGATCAGGACAATTAATTTCAATCTATTTTTGTCTAAATCCATGCTACTTTTATAATTCCATGTTATAACTACTGAAGTGCAGGTTAAAAAAATATTGAAAATCTATTTAAGATTTGTTTTAATATAATTCTTGTGTACAATTTTAAATTAGCACATAGTGGGGAATGTTCCATTCATCCCCATTCAAACTGTCCCATTCATCCCCACCACCACATGATCATATAAAACAGGAAATAGGCTTAATGACTAATTGTCAATATTCTTCTTGAATATCATAAACACAATAAAAGATTATGCCTTTTCACCATATTACAGTTATATTAACTTTAATCAAATAGTTAATGTCTTAACTACTACCTAATTGAATCAGTAAAAACTTACTTTGGCAGCTGAAAAAGACGCTTTAATTTTTTTTCTGCCCTTCTATGGATAGCACAATTCTGAAACTACACTTGATGAATGGCCTCAGTACTGCCATATATCAGAAAAAATGTCAAGTTTCCAGTTCTTGCAAAACATAAAAATCTAGCTATTGTGCCATTCATCTTGCTTCCCATTCACCCCCACTCTCCCCTACTTAAATAAACTAAAATTGTTATGAATAGAAAGTAATACATATTTTTAAAATTTACTACAATATATGTGGTAAAAGTGTATGAACCAGTGTAACAACAAACATGATTTAATAGAGCCATGAAAGATGATCCCACTATGATATAAACTACAAAATTTAAGTTTTTTTTTTGTAAATGATGGAAGTAAAAAGAACATTAAATTAGAATCAAGAAAATCTGCTGCTAAAGTGCAGCAGAGGGAGAGGGTACAGCAACTGCTGTTCTAAAGCGATAAAATATTGTGTCCTCCTTGAAATATTGAAAAGTCTGTATCTGCGGTGGAACTAAGTACTAATCACTCACTGGTCGTTCTATCACTGCTGTATAAAAGTAGCAGAATCCAAATGTTGGTAGTAATATAGTTACTATGTCGGGTGATCAATCGTAGAAATTTAGTGTAGCAGTGCTATATCTACCCCAGGGGTAGAAATTAAGAAAATAAAATGGGTGGAGGTTGATTCCCCTGACGTATGATATCTTGACAGAAAAAATGGGTCATTTCCCCTCACCCTTTTTTCGCAAGCACAGGTCGTTTGCCCTGACACCCCCCCCCCTTTCCTGTGTTCATTGTCCATGTTTATGACTGACATGTACTGATAAGCAGGGGGGGAGTGATGTGTCCTTCAGGGTGGAGGTCGATTCCCCCGATGTATGATATCTTGACAGAAAAAATGGGTTGTTTCCCCTCACCCTTTTTTCGAAGGGACAGGTCGTTTGCCCTGATTCCCCCTTCCTGTGTCCATGTTTATCACTGACATGTACTGATGAATCGGGGAAGGGGGGGGGTGTCCTTCATTCCCTTACAGGTGACTTAAATAGTACACACACACACAAGGGGAAAAAAAATTCTGCGGCGCATTTATAGCATTTATAATAACCTCTCGGAAGAAAATAGTTTTATTTGCATATGTATATTGCATAACTGGTCCTCATGTATAGTGTAATTATTTATGTATGTATGTGCTGTACTTTTATTTTACCAAAACTTCAAGCATTGATTTATCAGGTCATGATATTAAAATATAAATTTATTATTTTTGTATTAACAATATTAATGAGATATTTTGTAAAGATTTCGCATGGAATACGATGGGAATATTTTCTTTTCTTATTTTTAAGTTTTAAAATAAAATTTTTGTTTTTAATAATTTACGATAAAAATTTCAAAACTAGGTTGAAGAGGAAAAAAAAAAATCTTTCAAGTCTTTTTTTCTTTCTTTCTTTTTGTTTATTAATTATCACAATAAATAATTTTTTATAACCAACTGGTGGTAAAAGAAAAGAGAAAGTTTGAATATATGTATATATATATAATTTATCATTACTGTGATCAAACATAAGGAAAGAAAGTTTGGGTTAATCAATAAACAGTTACATATAGAAGTATAGCCTTTTACAAGGCAGAAGATATCGAAAAAGTTAATGATTTGTATCTGCTATATTGATTTATGAGTTATGTGTAAAAATACAAACAAACTGTAACAGAAAAATAATAATAATAATAATTACTAGAAGAAGAATAATGAACAGTAATTTTATGACCATAATGCAATTTTTTTTTTTTTTTTTTTTTTTTTTTTTGGGGGGGGGGGGGGATAAATGAGATTAGAGACGATTATAGGATATCAACAATTGTGTTAGACAATATTTTATATTATGTTATTGAAAGACACTGATTAAAATGAATTTTAATTTGGTATAATAATTTAATTATTTTAAACACCTTCATCAATAACTTTACTTTTTAAAAAATACAATTATTGTGATGATAATTTAAACTTGTTACGCATTGAATGAAGTTATAACCCTCATATTAAAGCTAAAATAGTTATTTAAATCCTTAAATGTTATATTGCAGTGTTAATAATTTGTAAAAAAAATTGTTACAATATACTTCAGTTGCAATAACTTTGCAGTATAAAATACATAGGATCAAAAATAAGGAAATAATTGAAGTACAGTATTTTTTTTTTTCTTTCTTTATATATATATAGCCGTAGGACCTCTGCACCTTCTTCTAGTTATCATTTATTTATGTCTGTTATACTTGTTTCATATTTGTTATGTATTATCTTATATATCAGGCTCCCAGAAAAGCTCATTAACTTTTCAATATCTGTTGCTTTTATAAAATTTCATTTCCATGTATAATTGTTTAATGATTAAAGTATGAGTACTATGGATTAATTCATATTTCATTTGAATCCTGAATATATATTTTTAAATTTATAGATAATTTTGGCAACTGTTCATTTGTTTCTCTTGCATTCTACAGTTCTACTGCATCATAAATAGGCATATATATTTTAATTAATAGGGGTGATGGGTGGGGTATAAAAAAATTATTTTGTTTTTATTATTTTAGCTTTATTGAAATTTAGGAAAATAATTATATCCGGGTTTTTACTTATGTATTACGCATTTAATTTTCACAAGCCTTCCAGTTTTTTAATGTTGGTTAATTTATACTCTGCTGTTTATTAATGTCAATTGTTTAATTAACAAAAAAGTATTCCCTATTTTTGTTAAATACCAAATGAAAGTTTAAAAATTATATTTATTCTGTGTTCATAAATACTAAAGTCTTACAACTTCCAATTGCATTTGACATATCTGACATTAACTTTACAAAACTGAACTGTAATGAAAATTTCTGCATTATATATGAATAACAAAAGCCCGCGTTTTAGAAGAAAAGTCTTTTTCATCAGGCAAGAAATGCGTTCTATTTATTCTATAAAGAAGCACAGGAAATCATACTCCGTATTTTATCTCATAAAAGTAAAATGCATTTCTTTCCTAACGAAGGAATATTTTGTTCTTCCGAAATACGTTGCCTATATTAATCTTTCATGGCGCATTCAAAAAGTTTTTTGTTTTAATTTGTGACTCTGCACTTATTTTATACTATCTACTTGCCATACCTTTTACATCTTTGAAAATAAAGAAAATATTTCATGTGCACAAATTCAAAATTTACCAAAATCTGTATTTTCATTGTATTATTATTGTTGTTAATTTTTTCCCTTGAGCAATACTAGTTTAAACAGCAATAATAAGGCAGTATGGTTGTTCCCAAATTTATATAATTAGTAATATTATAACTCTAAAGATTTAAAATGTGTTCTTGGTTACGACTGTTAAATGTACTTGTAACTTATTTTTTTATTCGGAACCTAATTTTTGTCTTAAAAGTTAAAGTTCTTGCTTTTTAAGTTTAACTTTTTATTTAAAATTGGTGTATGAAAATGAACTTTTATTATTATTATTATTAAAAAAAAAAAAAAAAAAAAAAAAAAAACTGCAGCTTTTAGAGAAAAAAATAGTTTGTGAAAATGGAAAATTTAATTAAATGTGTCATAATTGCCAATTTTATCACCCGTGTTTCCTATAGATAAATAGCTCTAATCCCTTTGAGAAGTGTATGGATATTTCTAGTTATCTTGAAAAAGAAATAGGGGGAAGAGATGGGGAAAGATAATGTGGGGGAACTTACCAGCGCAATCGACCTGTAGGGAAAAACCAAATTTCTTTCACCCCCTTTAAATCAGGGGAAACGACCAGGCCCCAATAAAATTACTGGTCCGCAGGGCTAGTAATTTTCAGATTTCACTAGTCCATACATACTTTGACTGGTCCATTATTCCATTCTATTATAATTAAAAAAATATTTACAAATTTGTAAATTGTTAATTTTACTAAGACTTCACTTGTTTATAAATTTACAAGTGAAACATGATAAATTTTTGTAAATTAATTTAAAAATCAGGGGTTAATACAGGTCGAGTTTACTACCGTTTATGGGTACCTTCACAAAAATCGACCTGGCAAAAACGGTATCTTCACAAAAATCATACAGCTAAAATCGGTACTTTCACAAAAATCTTAGTCCTCCCAGCAAAATCTAACATTTTTAATTAGCACATTTTCAAAGGAAAGTAATTCGTACATTTCTGTTGATGCAATTTGCGAAGCAAGAATCATACAGAATGTTGGTTTTAATCTACACACAAGCGTTTGTTATGGGCGCGAAACAGTGCAGCATATGTAAACAAAATGATCCTTGTGTGTATCGGTACAGACACGCTCTGAAATTGTGGCCATAGTGTACTGTTTGCTGATTCGTCAGGTGGTTTAACATTTTGGTGACTGTATGGTGATGTGTTTATCCTTCCTGGTACAATTCATGTATACTGCAGTGATACTAACACAAATAAAAACAACTTCTACTTACACTATCTCCACTGAACTGTTTACTTCAGAGTGAAGTAAGTTTTGGATTTTGGTTCCTGTTCTGCTATAAGCCTCACACTAGCTGCTGAGAGTTAATTTTATTATTCTACTTTGTTCAAACACCCCCCCCCCCCCCCCCATACACACAGAGAGAAAGAAAAAGAGTGCACTACAATTTTTCACAAAAATAAAATATAGTTAAGATTTTTCACAAAAATAGGTATTAAGTTTGAAATCTTAGATTGGCTCCTGAAAATACAAATGAAATCTTATATAAATCAAAAATTTATGCTTTGGTAAATGAGCTTAATGTCATATATTTACTATTAAGAATTAAAAGTAAAAAATGGTTATGAAACAAATTAAACGAAAAATTGCCGAGAAGGGGTGATATTGACAATTGTAAGGAAGTACACCTACTATTGTTATAATATACTGTTCCGTGACAGATTTACAGACAATTTTAGGGAAAAGTAAAAAATACAAAAGAACTGGGAAAGCTTCACTGGTCCGATGGACCACTAGAATTTACCACTATTAATTTTGAGCCCTGTATCCATTTGTTTCATCCATACGAAAAAAAGTATCAAATAGCATAAATAATGTTCTTTTAGTTGATGAAAATTTGAATAAATTTTAGCCATAGAGTTCCCTTTCAAATTTTACCCCTTCTAAAACTTTGGTACCATTAAAGTTTTCATGCCTTGTGATCACTGTATAAAATGCTGTTAAAACTTACAAAACTGTATGAACTAACATTTCTTAAAATAAGACTATGTGTTACTAATATTAAGATATGATGAAATCTGCTTTAAAAACACACTGGTTTTATATAGGGTATATCTATAGTAACTTTTAATATACATATTAAAAGTTGTTAAAATATACAAAAATGTTGAAATATTACATTTCTTTTAACTTGATGTGTTTCAAAGAGATTTTTATATCATAATATGAATAACACTAACACATGGTCTTTTTAGTCTCTTTCTTTTTAAGAAATGATATTTTCTACATTATTGAATAATTCTTCCAAATGCCCTTTTTAATGGCTTTATAAAAATATTAAATTTCAGTAAATATAATCTGTATATAATATTGCTTAGAGTTTGCTTGTAGCTCATAATCTGCATATATTCTTTAACCACTTTTCTTGCGACCACGGAAGCTTCTGTGCAGTTGCTGACTCGACAAGTCCAGTGTTAAAATGGGGGTGATAACTCTTCTGCTTGAGAGAAAATAGCGATAAAGTAATGCCGAATGGCTGGATGTTTACCAAATCTTATCCTGTTGGTCAATTTGGCACCCCCTCCATGCCTTTCCGCTTGTCTTCAAAGTTACTTTTGAGAAACAAGGTTACACTATAGCTTATAATCCGTTAACTTCAGCAGGGCAGGCCACCTTGCTAAAATGCTCTAGAGGGACTTCTGGATTACATTAATTGACAAAAGTTGTCTTTATTTCTAACAGCATGCACATGTATGTGTCTCTAATTTTGAGTTTTTAAGGAGCTTCCATTAAGGAGTACTAATTAGATTAAATCTTCTGTTACTCAGACTCTGTGTAGAAACGCACCTCTGTATAAAAATTACTGTTTATGGAAAGGGAAATTCCTTCTGCGGAAGATCAAATTTGTGATGGCATGTCTCTAGATCACCCCTACCTAGGATATTCCCAAATTAAAAACTGCCCTAATTTTCGGCGTATAATCTGCAGGTAAGCTAAGTCATTTTTCCACCAGAAATTTTATTTAACAGAAAAATCTATATTTTTTCCCCAGAAACAGCTCGTACAAATACAACTTTATTTGTTAATTAAAATTTCTGGTATAAAACTGACTTATCTGACCTGCGAATTATACGCGGGAAATTACGGTATTATTATCTAATGTATGATGAATATATCCACATATATTTTCCCCCCTTGCTTTGAATGTTTCTTATGCAAGGTCAATTTACGTTTTTTTCAGTTTCTGTATCAGAAAAAAGAAAAAAAAGAGAGAATATTCTTGATTATTCTCTAAATTTCAGCTACAGGAGAATATTCTAAGCATATTCTTGTTCTCTGCCTCACATCTTTCTCTCTATACATACATATATCATATAAGAAATGATTACATATATTTAATACCCATAAGAACTGGAAACTATGTGAAACAAAGGCAATATCCAAACAAATGAAACTGAAATAACAATAAGAAGGAGCAGAGGCCACCCCGGCTTAAGACGGGTGGAGTGGGTTAAGCAAGTTTTATGGATGCCCAACTTTTCTCAAAACCTCTGCATATATATAAATATATATATGCGTATAAGGAATTGAATCTTCATATCTCACCAAGAAAATTTACGCGTCTAAAAATGACAATTTTAAGTTTGTCATTGAAAAATATGTATGAAGTGCTTCAACGTTCACGAAAAGCACTCTATCTTGTGTAATTTATTCACATGAGAGGCAGTCTTATCGATGCATTATCGTTATCTTTAAGTTGATTTTTCTCAAATACTGCATTTTTTGAGTCGTTACTTTTCTTGCCGTGGTGCGATACGGTATTACTGTATTTGTAGTATGCAGTCCCTGATTATCGTACGATAACAGATGTTAATTACAAGATATTCATTTATTATGCGTATTTGATCTTTTAAAACTTTTCAATTTCCTTAGCTGGATATTCACAGACAGACAGTGGCGGTCCGTCATTAAGGGCCAGTGGGCACGGCCCCGCTTAAATTTTTTCTCGATTGAAATAATAATAATAATAATTCTTTTGTTTTTCGTAACTGTTCAAAAATATATACACAAAATAGCAACGTCTATCCAACGTTTTCTTAATCTTCTTTCTTTTCTTAATCATTTATCTGTCTATATATTCTTTTCGGCTGTCATAAATCATTTAATGACTCACCGACCGACCGCTACTACCCTTTCCTTATCTGAGAGAACGGGCCGCAATAGCGGGCCGTTTTCAAGCGGCCCGAGATTGGCGTGTTTATTTGTACATATTTATTTTATTAGAACAGCTGGTTAACACATTTGGCGATGAACTGCTGTATCAGTGTTAGCAAGCTGTAATTTCTTCGTTGATGGGCCCATTAAGTCTGGCCCATTGAAACAAAACTATAGGGAAAAACTGTCTTCTTTAAACTATGGTAACCATAGAATTCGCGGATAAAACTTGGCGGTTTTTGCATTACTTTTTTTTTCCTTACCTATTTTTCGGAGCACTTTTTTCTGGTAATACTGAAAATCTGGTAATACTCAAAAATATTTTTCTAGATTAGCTTTTGAGATAAAAGCTCGTATAAGAATTTGAGACTTCAACTGAAGTATTTTGAATATAAATGAAGAAAGAAAAAGAGAAAGAAAGAAAATGTGATTTTTTTTTTCTTCCCTTCAAAATGGTGTACTATAACTTTTATGCAAATGAAATGTAGAATTTTTAGATGAATAATTAATGGATTTACTTGGATATGGATTAAATATCTACATAAAATTGTAATTTATTATTATTATTAAATGATTTTTTTTTTAAATACGATTTAATAGAAACATCTGCAATGTTTCTCTTCTCTTTCTTTCTTTTCTTTTCTTTTTTTAAAGATGATAGGCGGTCTCATTTATTTATTGAAATTTAATTTAAATTATCTAAAATTAAGCTCTTAAAGTGAGAAACATGGTATTTTTGTAATACGTATCTACGTTACATTAATCATGACTTTCTAAAATTCAATATAATTTCTTACAAATTGGTTAAGGTTTACTTTATTTATTTTTTAAAATAAAAAAACCTGAATATAACATTTGAAATTCTATACTTTAAAGATTTGGGGATATAATTCGCTCAAGCTGAATAATATTACACTCTTGGAATTTTTAGTTTAAATTTTAATAATGTGTAATGTTAGGGTTAAAGCCAGTTGACTAAAAGAGGGTCCTGGACCTGAGTGGTGTACTCTCTGTAAAGAGTCTTTCTAAGTGTTACATAGTTTCTAAGTGTTACCTTATTTATGAGAGATTCGGAGAAAACCATGGGAAACTCCAAATGCATAAGTCGACGAAAGCGACCTGGTATAGAACTTGGCAATTACTGTCTACCAGCTTCCAGATATTTTAATATTCAATTGATCAGAACATTACAGAATTTTGCAGTTGTAGTTACAAAACTTTAATTTTTGAGATAATTTTATGTTTTTTTTTTTTTTTTTTTTTTTTTGTCACAATATTAAATTTAAGATTCGCCATATTTTTTTTTTTTTTCCAAAATTTCGTTTTACATCCCACTTTAATAATGTTTGTTTTCATGTTTGAGTAATGAATAGTATTTATGTTAAATAACATAGCATGCGATGGTCCGGGCCCCACCTATGAAAATTTGCACGAGCCGCCACTGCAGACAGAGTTGGCTTTTTTGGCAATATAATAAAAAAATTACATAATTAAAGATATCTAGGGTTTTTTTTTTTTTTCTGTTATTAAATCATGTAACTTATTTATTTTTTATTTTATTTATTTTTTTAACGTCTCTCGAATGACAGTTATATTTTAATCTCATGTTAAAATAAACATTTTTAGTAAACTGAAGAAACCGTACTCTGTGCATAATTATAATCTTGCCTTTTTTTTTAAGGTGACCAAAAAGTTAAAGTATGTAATATAAATTTCGACATTTTTATTCTCTTCTGTTTCTTGACATGAGTGTAAATTGTAGTGCTGGTTTTATCTTTCTTTTTTATTTATTTTTTATTAAAGCTATAAATATTTTTAAGAAATTTGAAATACAAAAGTAATAATTTACGTGCAAAGTTACGAAATCTCTATTAACAAAATAAAGAAAATTCATATGTTTACTGAGTAGCTTTGTGCATTGATATCTGAATCGTGAAACATATTGTTTGACATGAATACGTTTAAAATACATTAGTCCTTAAAGTGGCATTAGCTGACAGATCTCCTTAAAAATAATACGCATTATTTTTTCCCTTTTGCTAAAGGATCTTCAAAAGTCAAGACTCACTCCTAAAAGAATAAAAATTCTCTTTCTCGGATGAGCTGTTATCATAGGTTTATTGCATATGCGTGTATTTTTATTCCGTTGCATCTCAGAGATTTATGTAAGTGCCGTACTCAGAATAACAGTTCAACTGATCTGTTTTTAGTGCAATTTACTTTTGGAAAAAATAATCCCTGTCTCTCTTTTCCGGCCGGTGTAATTGATGGTCTGTTTTAAATGTTTCTATGTGGAGTGCTTTTAATTATGTACTCCTTTTGAAAGGAAAGACGTTCCTAATCTGTTTTAAGAGTTTTAAGTGGCCTTTCTGAAGATGCTTATAAAAACATCTTTGTTATTCCCAAAACTGATCGAAATAGACGTAAAAGCTTCTTAAAATTGAGTTCAGTGGCATCCGTGAGAACAGAATATCTGTGTTTAAATAGAGATATTTTTTTCTTTTAGAAGTTAGGCTATATAGTATGTATAAAGTTAGATAAACGCTCCCCCCCCCTTTTATAGATATTCAAATCATGTTGAGAAAATAATATTAAGAATTTACAACGCGAGATTTCTGGAACAAATGTGTGTGTTGGAGTGGGGGAAGATACTCCTTTTTTAGTGTAATATTTTCTTCTATTTCTCTAACTTCTAGGATATTCTGATAAATATCCTAATAAATATTGCTTTTTGCTTCCATAAAAGTGTTCTTGTGAAATAGATTAGAACTTCATTTTTCTGCCATTTACATTATATATGTACTAGCATTCTTTGTCCGCTTCGCCAACGCTCAATTGGAAGATTGCGGGTGCGGTACTCAAGCCGGCCATAGACCGTCGTGTACAATAATGGTGGCTGGTGCACGTAAAATCTGTCGTGACTGCAATGTCCTCCATGTTCCCATCAAAAATTATACCTCTGGGGGGTCACCGAAGCGGGAGAACCATCCCTTCCGTAGAGGATCAAAATTGTGATGGCATGTCTCCGGACCACCTCTAGGGGTGAGTCCCAGACCGTCGCCAATTGCCCATTGCGCAACACTAGTGCGACGTAAAACCCACCCAACCCGCTTCGCTGATCACTATATTTAAAGGAATTAAAAACAGAATAGCTCATTTTTATATCGCTTTATAAATAAAAAAGAAACCCATTGAAATTTCTCAAAAGCTCGTTTTGATGCTCTGCTGCCTTCGACAGTGACTTCTTCAACCACAATAATTTCGGATACGCGTCTCTATTACCTGCGACAATACCTTATCAGTGGGTTTCAATTTGGGTGCTGATCGGATTATGTACAGTATTGAAAAAAACTGAACTAGCCCTTTTATATTTAAATCTCAGTTACACATGAATAGCACAATACGTATTATACATAATATTTACTTTCACGTTATTTCCTATTCATTATTTGATATATCTGGTCGACCATAAAGTGACAGCAATTTTACGCCAAATATAATATTACAATATGCTATTAGCGCTACGTCTACAGTATGAGACAACTAATTTTTTTGTGGTTATATATGTTTTCAATTTTAAATATTTTATTGTTAATAGTGGTTGTTATATAGAAAAATAGATAAATAATTATGTAAACCTGATCATGGTACAGTTTTATTATAGTTCTCCTTGGCGAGTTTTGAATTTTTGTCGCCATTTTGACTTTTTCTATAAAATGATACAGTAAGAAAAAAATAGATAATTCATGTGATTGTTTCTTTCTTTCTTCTTTTTTAATATTTTACAATTAATTTATATTTTTGATGCGATACTGGTCTTAAAACGGCTGTCGCGAAAGTAGACTCCTTGGCGAAAAATGTCCGGTGTACTTCAGCGTCAAAATTAAAAAAAAAAAAAAAAAAAAAAAAAATTGCCCAGGATTATCTTTAAGTATATTATTATTATTTCATTTTAAAGTTCAGAGCCACGTCGTTTACAGGTGAAACAGTTTTCGTTACAGTTACAATATTTCTTTCTTTTTTTCTTTTTTTTTTTTTTTAATGGCTTGTATGGAGATTTTAATTAAAATATTAAAATTTCGAATAAAAAAAAATATTTTATCAAAATTAATTGTAGCCTATAGCGTGGATAGTGTAGCTTTTGATTAATGATTTTTTTTTTTTTTTTTAATGGTCTCAGTAGTTCCAGAGATTGTCCTCCACAAACAAACTTACTTTTCCTCTTTTGGTATTAGTATATATGTTACCGCTAAAGTGCAGAAATCAGTTAATCTGCAGATTAGCTAGGTAATCTGCGCATTATCTAGGGTGATCCGTTAAAGTGGGGAAAATTGTTTCATTTCTCAATTTACCTAGGTAATCTGCAAATTACCTAGATAATCTGCACATTACCTACTAGGCACTCGTTAAAGTGAAAATAAGATCGCTGGTGGTGTAATTTTACAGCACGCTGTGTTGTATTTGTTTTTTTCATTCGGGGAAAAAAAATAGTTTTTTTTTTCTTTTCTTTCTTTCTTTACTTATTTTAATCTCTATGTGTTTTAATTTTTATGTCTTTTAAAGTTGTATTTGTTTTTATTTATTTCATCTTTTTTATTCTGTCAGTATAAGTTTGAAGATATTATGCATTTTTAATATGAAATATAATAACTTAGCTTTCAGTAAATTCTATTTTATAAATGAAAGTTAGAATTGTAATACAGTAACGATTTCTTTTCAAAATAAAAATATTTAAATAAAAAAAAATGTTTTATTAACAACTTATATTGCTATTACTATATATATATATATATATTTTTTTTTTTAAAGTTATGCACCAATTTTTAATTCGCTAAAGAAATATTAAATTAGACAAACCAGAAGCATTTTAAGAAGTGCTTCAAATAATTAAAACTGCTTTAATAATTTTTAGAAAGCATGAAGATTAAAATGACAGTTTTCCAATTCTTTATTAAACTATATTTTGCAGCATACACATATCTGTACAAGTTAAGCAAATATATTATTTTTACCAAAAAAAAAAAAAAAAAAAAAAAAAAAAAACTTTATTAACACATTTTATGTGATAAACTGCAACGAAATTATCTGAAAAAGCGAACAAAATTAAAAATAAAAATATAATCATGATATATAAAATATATAAAGGAAACTTGACATTGAAAAAAAAAAAAAAAAAATGTAATGAAATGCTAAAAAATGCATAAAAACTTCATATTAAGTATATTTTAAATAATGCCATAATATTGAATGCCATATATTCTAGAGTTAAAAATTAATACATCTGTTTTTTTTTTTTTTTCCAGCAAATAATAGTAATTTAAATCAATTTAAATCAATTTAAAAATAAATTATTTAAAAAAGTTGTGGTTTAATAGTTTTATTTCGGGAAAAAATAATTACTGTGCTGTAAATTTAATATTCATAATTCAAAATGAAGTTTCACCAGAGATAGCTTTTAATTAAGATTAGATTTCATTAATAAAATGCAGACCCTTATCAAACTTATATTGACAGAATTAAAAAAGAGAAGAAATAAAATCAAAGGAATTATAACTTACTTGTTACTTTAAATTTTGTATTGGTCATAATCAATACAAAAAACCCTTAACGGGTTAAAAGTTTGTGAAGCAGCACTGTACTTCATGGCTATAAGAATTAGAAATACGGGTCTTAAAAATATCAAATTTTCAGTAACGCTTTGATATTAATTAAATTATACATAGATTTTCTTATTTGAATTTGCTTTTTCCTTTTATTTATATTTACAGTGTAAACGTTATTTTCAACATAAAATAATATATAGCATTTACTCATTGATACCTTTTCATTCACATCTCTTATACTATGAAAGCATGTGTTTTAAAAGAAATTATATGAAATTCCAGTAACGCATGGTATTACATTAAATGATTTGTTTTTAAATTTCACTGCAATTATTTTGTTTTGCATATTAAAGTATATGTGCACATTGAAATATTGCTTTTAATTTTCAAATACGCTGTCAAATATATCACTTTCATTAAACTTGTATTATGTACTGAAATATATTTATTTCAATGAATTATTCTATCTTTTGCGTCACGCCATCCAAAACTGAAAAAAAATTCACAATTTTTTTCTTTGCAGCACAATATCTATTTACATGCATTTTCAATTTATTTGGATGAGCGTATCATAGCGGAGCGGAAGGGATAAAAGTTTTAGTTTGTGTTTAAAGGTCAATCGCGTCACAGACTAATCTGTGATTCGCGTATCTGTATCACATGACTGTTTGACGTCATAGGGAATGTAAGAAAACTAAGGCTCGAAACAAACATTTGAACTTTAACGACACAGAAGCCGCTAATGTGGAGATTACCTAGTTAAAATGCGGAAAATTCTTGATTCCGCACTTTAACGAGTCATTTTAGTTAATCTGCAGATTAGCTAGGCAATCTGCACATTAACGGATTTCGAGCTTTAACGTTAACATATATACATATTTACCCGCATCTGTGTAAAATCTTCATTCCTTATTCCCATGCCCAAACATGTAAACAAAGTTTTATTCATAATTAAAATAAAGCAGTCTTTCTGTTCCTATAGAATTGTTTTATTAAGTTCCTCAATTTTATAGAATTAATCTCTCTCTCTCTCTCTCTTCTTTTAATGTTTTGCGAACACGCTGTTTTAGTCAATTCAGTTTATGTTTATAAAATCGCTTTTAGTTTTTATCAGTAAGGATCAGCGTTTTTTAAGAGAACAAAAGCTTACACTTCTTCACTAGTTGTAAAAAATTTCTGCTCGATTTTTTTTCAAATTCGAATTTATAAATAAATCTATGAGTAGCAGTGAATTATTTACCCGCCTCATATTACTCTGAACAAATACACTTGAATAATAATAATAACCTTTTTCAAGGAAGCCCCCCCCCCCTTCTTTTTGTTCATTTTTCTACCTGAATTCATCTTTGAATTTATGGACATCAGTAACGTTACCTGATGTCCATAAATTCAAAGATGGATCTGATTTCCTTCGGAGTAAATGGGGCCGTCCGGACCCCCTATTTATAAGAGGTTCCTCAAATTATCTGACTTCTGAAATTAAAAATATATTACAAATGTTCAAAATTCACTTTATGCATTGTATGGTGTAAGGGCCCTCCAAATTAATGATTTTGCCCTAGGCCCCTATTTCTGCTGAGCGTTACAGAACTTTCAACTTGAAAGAAAAGGAGGAGGGGGGGGGGGAGTCCTTGGTGAGAAAGGAAATATGATGAACAACACTTTTTCTTGCATGTTTCAAATCACATAATTTTCATTCTCTTATTTGTGCTTTTGATTTTAGAAGTCATGGGTGGTACAGTGGAAATTTAAAGGAGCAAGCTCATCTAATGCGATGCATAGAGTTACTCTCGTCTATTTCACGAATTCAAATTATAGGTTTTTTTTTCTCATTATTCCGGTCTTCCGACAGGGAAATCTGGTAGGGAAGTTTTGGCGGATTTTTAGAGAATCATCATTAGAAAGCGGCAATTTAAAAGAGGGAAAGACTAGTTTTAAAAAATCTAATAGGCAGTTTGTGATTGTAAAAAGGAATTACGCAGTAATACTAAAATCCCGGAAAGAACAACTGTTGGTAAGGCGAACTAAAATATTTTTTCCTTAATTAGGGACACTTCTTTATCTACTTAATAGTAAACATGTTAATACTGTCTTAATTTAGAAGTTTAATGGCAATAATGATCTTATATATTTTAATAAAATATTTTAGTGTGTATGTTTGGCATTTTTATTTATTTATTTATTATTATTTTATTGCTTTCATTGTCCGAAATCTTCAAATGGAAGAATTTAAAAACATAAAAAAGGCCTAAAATACATAAAAAGTACCAAATTGCAAAATGTCCAAATTTTACGAGCATGTCCACTTTTCTTTCTTTCAGGTGAAAATACTCAAAAATCAACTTTTCAAACTTCTTTTAATATTATTAATGTAAAATTAAATAGTCAAAACAAATGTTAATGATATAAAAGCATGAAATGACTTACGTTTAAAGTGAAACTGATAGGAAATTGAGGTTGTGCTTCTCAGGCAGCATTGTACAATTACAGGACCTCAGTTGGGCATTTAATTCCTGTTAAACAAACTGTTAAGTTTTAACTACTATCAACTTGTTATATAGTGAATTCACTGCTTATAAAGAATTAGTCTAAAATCTTAATGCAGTTGTAACAATTACTGATGTTAAAACCTTTTTTTAGGGTGCACTGCACATATTCCTTCCTTCAGAACGAATTCATCTGATTCTTTGCTAAAATAATTTTACGCTATTTAGAGTCACTCTTATTTATGCAACAAAATCTTTGAACCGGGTCTTTTCGAAGCAAACATATCTCTAAGGTTGGAAAGACGGTCTCCCAAATCTAGAAAAATTATTTTAAACTGTTTTCGGGTGGTGGAAATTTTTCTTCATTATAAGTTATATTAGAAATAGTATACATTAAGACTAACACTTCGTGTACAGAAAGACACAGAACAATTTCAATACATTGTAGTCTATGAGCAGTTCAAAGGCATGTCTTCTATGAAAAATGGTATGAACAGCATTAATATTTTGTGCGCGGGATCACAGAAAGAATCCACACACATTATAGACTGTTATCGGAAATCAACAGAAAAATGTTTTGTTAAACAACAAAAGTTTCAACAAAGTATTTTGTTAAACAAATAAAAATTTTATTGAAACCACAAAACAATTTCTTAAGTATTTTTTTTTTTTTTTTTTTTTTTTTTTATAGCCTTAATAAAAATTATGTTTCAACAAAACATTTTTTTTTCATGTATGCTTGAAAATGCGCTTTGTTACTCCACTTTTTTAAATTTGCCAAATTTTCGTACACTGTATGTTACATAGTAAAAAAAATATACAGGTCTACTTAACCCTTTAACGTTTTTTGGTTTCGCACTGAAACCAAAAATTAAAAAATTTCTTATCCAACAATTTTTTCCTATTTCCCCCTTCCGAAACTCGCGTAAATACGGGCTGGGACCCCTTAGAAAGACTCCCACGGAGGGCATTCCCCCTATAGGCCTAGGACACATAAGGAGTCAATCGGCCTTAATCCTCCAACCAACCAACCAACCTATTTCCCCCTCCCTTTTGTTGTAATCGATTTTTAAACATTTATTCCTTCTCTATTCATTAGATAGCAACACTACTCCGAAATTTAACAAATGTTTATAGAAGAAGCCATGTGCAGAAGTCACTTTACATTTCTTAGTAGGCGCGAGTACACCTTGTTGCTTTGATTCTGCACTCGTGTCTAGTTTTTTTTCACCTGATAAAAGGCCGTACTATTAATTTGATTTTGAGCAACTGTCACGAGTTGTTGCAATTTATGGAGTTCACTCACAAAATTATTTATTTATTAAATTATTATTTGTATTTAATCAGGTTCAACATATCGAAATTGAAACTGTCTCGGAAATTAAATTTGCTATTTTTTTTTTCTTTCTACACATTTATGATGAACTATGTGTGTAAAATAGCTATTAAAAAAAAAAAAAAAAAAAAAAAAAAAGCAATTTTCAAAAAAAATGTATAACGAAGTAAAAGGGTTAAAAACAGTGAAATATATTGCTTTCTGTTTGATAAAACTGACAGGAATGCTTTTAAAATATTGTATGAATCACTATACAACCTCACGATCGAAGCATAAATTTCTAAACACATACGCATCCCCCTTCCCATTAATTCATTTAATTGAGATCGTTTTCTAAAACTCATTTCTACTCCAAAACTCATTTTCACGAGTTTACTTAATTAATATTCTAAATTTTAATATTTCTTCTTGATAGATCTTATTTATTTGAAAGTCGCACTTATTTGTATTTCAAAAATTACATCTCTGCAAAATACAGTTCTGTTGTCTGCCTGGCTACGAAATATATATGTATCATAAAAAGTTGATGTATGTGTTAAATTAGTAAAATAATTTATGATCTAGAAACGTCACGTCCATTTGCATGCATATTAAATAATTTGGAATAATAATTATTAAAAGAATGATCGTGAGCCGTCTTTCGTTTAGCGGAAATTTATTTCTGAAGAGAAAAAACTAATTATTTTTCTAAGAAAATTAATCTTATATCTTTGCTAGCTATATCCGGCTTTGACCTTGTCGTTTCCCAGCACCCGGATTTAGCTCATTGATGACGATCCAACCACATGATGCATATAATGGTTTGTGATGATGATAATAAAAAAAAGTTCTGTTGATATACTTTTTTAAAATTCTTTTTTTTACGAAAATCCTTTTTTGAAAACACAGACGATTAAGGAGTGGATGATAAAATCTTCTTTCAGTGGTTTTAGAAAGCTTCTCAGCTTTTAAGAAATAGTTAAAAGGTTCTTTAGGGCGTTTACTAATTCTTATAGAAACATTTTATAGATTTCAATTTAAACGAATGTTTAAATTATTCATATTACTAGCCGCGTTCGGCAACCTGCTAGCTCGCGATCCTTGAAAGATCTCACCGTATTAAACTCCTGCTCGGTTGGTACCTGCGGCGCCTTCTCTCCGTTTTAGAACCTACATCTTGCTTCCTCATAGTGCAAATATCTTTAAAAATTCTAACTGTAGCAAATTTTCCCTCTGTGGTGACTGCAGTGCCCCTTTACGTTTCGTGATATAAAACAGCCTGTTCGCTCACCATGTAAACTACCTTTGAAAATTCTGATCGTGGCAAACCCCCAACCTGGTTGCGCTTACGGTCTCCTAGTCTACCCCTATAACTAATCTGTACTTCTCCAGATAGAAAACCGTTTTTATTATTATATTTATACTAGCCACGGAAAAGAAAAATGTTTTAAAGAAAGCTATTTTAATAATGATGAATCGCCAATATGCAGCGTTACAAATAACCCCCACCCCCGCGTTTTTTTTTTTTTTTTTTTTAAATAAAAAATTGATTTGATTTAAATATCAAAATGCAGTTTTTATCAACAAAATTAGAACTTTCTAGATAAGAATGACTATGATAATAATTTAAAATCTGTTTTTTGAAATAATTTTCTTTAGTATGCGTAGAATTTAGAAAAGAGTAACTTTTCAGTTTGGAATAGCAATGTAAAAGGTTTTGCATTTCTTCGATAAGTCGCATGTTAAGAAAGAAAGAAAAAAAATAAAAATAAAACAGCAAATTATCCGATAAGACTATGTTCTCAGTCATAAGTTTAATTAACGAATGTTTAATACATATGAGCAGGTATCGAATTCTTGACAGATGAAGGAGCTGGATACATGGCACACGCTTATAAATAATGCATGTTAATAATTACTGAAATCAAACGTCGATCGCGACTGTCTTCGAAGATAGATTTTACTTTATTTCCTCTGGCAAAAAATTATACTAGCAATTATTTTAAAATATTTCTTAGCTTACCCGCTTTATTTGAATTGCCTAATTCTCTTTGAAATAACAACGGACTTTTGATTCTGGTTTGTGAGAGGGGGCTAAGGTTTAATCGGTAACTAGTCTATGCTGCATTAACTTTTTCTGTCTCATTTTCTAGATATTATTAAAAACTATTTCTTATGATCGGCGTATTTAAAGGCAGTCTCTCTCAATCGATCCCTCACCTTGTAAAATTTACAAGGCATGAAAATGAAGTGCTATGGAATCGTTTGATTAATGGGGAAATGATAGTTCGGTTCTTCTTCCCGGAAAACGCAAATTCGAGACATATAATTTTAAATTCAGGCGTATCATTCAGTCTGGGGCGTCTGCTGGAATGAAGCTTGAGAGTTTGCTTTTTCAAGTTTCAAGTGATGGATTTCATCGTGTCTTCTTTAATGTAAGTCAAACAGAAATGTGTTAATTCCCCTCTTTATTTTAATGTTTTCAGCTTTAGAATCATATGTAATTTTTTCTTACACAATTTTGTGATTTTTGTGGCTGCATCTGTTATCAGGGTTCGAACAAGGTTTAAATTTTTTGAGATCCATTTTTGTGAAAAATGAGTTTTTTTTTTTTTTTTTTTTTTTAAATAAATAAATAAATAAATAAATATATTTTAAGAAAAAATGTATAAAAATTGCCATTTTACCAATCATTGATTAATATTAAATATTTTATTATGAAAAAACTTCTTCACACACCATACAATTAATAGAAGCACTACCGGTTTCGAAAGGACGTGGCCTTTCTTCTTCCGGCGCCAAATACGTACTACTGTGCTAGTAGCACGGAAGAAGAAAGGCCACGTCCTTTCGAAACCGGTAATGCTTCCATTAATTGTATGGTGTGTAAAGAAATTTTTTCAAGTTTAAATATTGATTGTACACCAGCTCTTTTATTTAGTATTGTAATATGGAATATCAAGTTAATAATGTTTGTTTTATTGGCAGTGTAGTCGGTCATTTGAAATAATACTTAAAACATAGAAAAATTTTATAAAAGGATCATTTTTATGAAAGGTAATTTGTTAAAAGGCTGTTTTCATGAACTTGAATTTTTTAAAAGGGCCGTTTTTTATGAATTTGAATTTTGTGAAGGGGCCTACTTTTTAAATTTGAATTATATTAAATAATTTATTTTATGAATTCGAATTTTGTGAAGGAGCTGCTAAAAAGCCCCGATTTTCGCCTGGATCGACCCCTGATTTTGTTTTAAATAAATTTTAATTTTAAAAAAGTTTTGCATGTTAAGAAAGATTTTTTTTCTTTTTCTTTTTGGAGTTTAATTGATTGTGTGTATCTTGTCTCTTTAGGTATTATCTTTTAATTACTAAATATTTAAACGTAAAATTCTTATTCAGCAATTCTTATTTTTATTGTTAGTATTTGTTATAACTGCACCGAATAATATGCTCCAAAGGCTTTATAAGTATTCATATCGATATAAAGAAGTCGATTTTATTTTATTACTATTACTTTTTTAATTCTACTTGTTTTAAAATTCCGTTCGAATATATTTTTTTATTCTGTATATTTTTTATATTTAAATGGAAAAATTAATATCAGAATTATTAAAAAATAAGAATTAGTCACTTTTAAAATTTAACACATGAAATGTTTTTTTTTTTTTTTAAGTAGAAGCAGTCGATAGCTAGTATGATTGTTACTTGTTTTGAAGCTTCAATTTTTAGTCTTGGTGTTTTTCATATTATCGAACGAATTCCTATTCATTTAAATCAGCGGAGAAGTTGAGTCAAAAATATATTCCCCACTTTTTACTTTTCCCCCCGAAATCTTTTAGAAAACTTTCCTCACCACATTTCGCTTCAGCAAATTTTATCCTCTATACACCCCACCCCTCACCCCAACTTGTTAGAAGATAGGTCGTTTCAAATGAATTTCAAAGAAAAAATAATAATTTCTTAGGAAGAAATGTTTGAAATATTTATAATTTCTTTAAATTAATCTTCCACAAGTGGCTCTTGAAACTTTTTAATACTTTCTCCTGTGGCTAATGTACCCCCCTACTCAGTGATTCGTAGAATTCCTGAATCAATCAGTCGCTCAGCTGACTCTTCATTTTCTGTAAACCTTTTACTTTTTTCTCCGAGTCTTTCGAGAGAAAATTTTCATTAGAGTGCGATCCGTTCGAGTTATTTGGTTTCTGCTGAACAATGTCGGGTGGAATCGATTGTCAATTCGTGATGACTAAGTGGATTACTCTACATTTCACGAAATTTAAAGAGACGAGAATATGTCGGTAATTTTGCCACCCTTGCACAAATTATATTAAAATATTGGTAGCATAATGCTTTAGGTTAAAATTTGTGAACAGATAATTTGAGCGCTTTTAAGCGCTAGATGAAATAGATAACAAAAACTTTATGCTTAGAAGGAATGCGTCGCATTTATAAACTAAGTCAAATGATAGTTTAAATTAGCAGAATAAACTGTTTCGAAGTTTTGTAATGGAGTGTCTTCTTTAAAAAAATTAATTAATTGAAAAAAAAAAAGAATGCTGCATGTTATGTATATACAGGGATGAGCTTCTTTTTTAGATTGATAACTCAGCTGTAACATTGTGCAATTGAGACTGTTAGTTCTTACAAGAAAACATTCAAAAGGTGTCTGTCGTCTTTAAAAAAAATATTGAAAAAAATATATGTTATTCTACTCTTCATAAAACACCAGTAAGTGAAAAAATTATCGGCTGAAATAAATTACAGAGACCACAAAAAATGATCAAAATTAAGCATTTTTGGCGATTTAGCGCTGTTAGGCGATAAGCTCGCTGGCACCGAGATTGCCGTGTACGAACAGAACCGTGTTTTGCTTCTCCGCCAAGTACTCAAAATTAATCGCCTAACAGTGTGAAATCGCCAAATGTGCTTAATTTTGATAATTTTTTGTGGTCACTGTAATTCATTTCAGCCGACAATTTTTTAACTTCCTGGTGTTTTATGAAGAGTAGAATCACATATATTTTTCTCAATATTTTTTGAAGACGACACATTTTGAATGTTTCCTTGTTAGTATATCGAAAGATTGCATTTACATATAGATCATCTAATTAAATAAGGTTAATGTGCCCATTTAAGTGAAAACAATTTGTTGACCTTTTTTATAGGTTAACAATAAAATAATCAAATAAATTAATTCTTTCATCATAATGCTTCTGCCATCTGATTTTTGGTATTTTTGTGTAAAGTTTCAACTGTTTTACCCTTTTGTCAATCTTTCCACCAGTTTCTGAGAGGCCCAGTAGCAGAAACTGTGCAGCACGGCAGCGAGCAAATTTTATGTATTTTATAAATTGTTGATGATACTTATGATACACCACAATGTATCTGTCATTCCAAGCTCGCAGACAAACTTTGTTTTGCTGGAGATTGATACAGAAAAATCTTAGCTATTGGGCTGAGAGGCTCTCCTCTCGAAGTTGGTAGATAAGGAATGCCGGGTTCGAACCGAAGTCGCGCTCGTCGGCCTAGCCGTTTTGAGTTTTCGTGTTTTTTCTCCAAACTCGCGTGGATAAGGACTAACAACACTTAGGTAAGGTGCATTCCACCTAGTCCTAAGATCTTTGTGTATCCTAATAACGCAGTGGTAATTACGCGCTTGGTGTAATTCTGCAAGCCTGAATTATCTCTTCTCACACGATTTTAAACTATATGAAAATAAAACATGTTCATTTAAATGTATACCCCTGAAAGTAAGCATCAGTAAAATATAATTTAAAAATAAATGTGATTATTTCTGTTATTATTATAATTTAATCTTACATTGATTTATTTTTTTAATACAGTGAAGCATCCACAATCCGGAATTCTATAATCTAGTAGCACCCATAAACCAGCACTAATGACTTTTTCTGTTTTTTTTTAATTTTTTTTTTTTTTTTTTAAACCCCTGCCTGTAAATCGTAGTAATACTCAACTTGTTATTCGCAACATGCTTGCCAGCTTTCATAGATCGTTATAAAAGTTTACGGATTTTCATTTAATTTTATTGATTTACAGACTAACTGAACTTATTACGGACTAACTGAATTTTTTACAGATTAATCAGGATGATGGCAAAAACTTCGAAAAAGAACAACGAAATTTTTATCTCGCTATGGCAAATCCAAAAGTTATTAATAAAGAGATCGTTCCTATTCCTGATACCGAAAGTCAAAATAAACACGACCACCTAAAATCTCGGTCAACAGTTTTTACAAGGACTTGAAAAATATGATTTTATCTGCGATAACCAACTAATGAACGTGTATATGTTAATCAGTCAACGACAAACTGAAAAACAAAAAAGAATGAAACAAATTAAATTGACTGACATATTTAATATAATGTAGTATTGTTAAATTCCTGATCTTATTTGTTATCAAGCCAGTTTTAATATAAATTTATTATTATTTGTACAAAAATAAACGATCTGTATTACTGTTTTATAATTTTATCTTAAAAATTTTAATTTATTTCAAACGTTATTTTAATTATTTTCGTTTTTGATAAGGGTTTGCATACGTTTTTTGAAACTAATAAATATATATATATATATATATATATATATATATATATTTCTTTAGATGCTGTGCTGTGACTGATATATGATTTCGATATACATTTTCGTAATACCTATAATCCGGAAAAATCCGTTATCCGGCAATGTCTGTTTTCCGCTGATGCCGAATTATCGATGCTTCACTGTACATTATATTTTACTTTCAATTTAATTTTTCTGGATGGTTGGGTTTTACGTCGCACTAGTGCTGCGCAGATGTGCAATTGGTGACGGTCTGGGACGCACCCCCTAGATGTGTTCCGGAGACATGACATCAGAATTTTGATCCTTCACGGAAGGGATGGCTCTTCCGCTTCGGTGACCCCCAGGTGATGCATCTAAAGAGAAACTAAAAAGAAATTTTGGATCTTAATTATTCATTTTTGTTTAAGCTGGAAGGCGGACGATGCCAAGTTCAATCCCTAATTAACGGTCTTCCTCCTAACCGTTCGGTGTTTTTCTCCGATTAGAAAGACCCCATGGAGGGTATTCCATCCAGGCCTAGCCTAGGTCCCCAGACGAGTCGCTTTAACACTTATACCACCATTGCTCATTTTTGCCAAATAATGGTTTTTTTTTTTCTTTTTTTTTTTTAAACTGCCATTCTGTTTTCTATCCATTGACGTGAAAAGACAGAATGTTAAGTATTATGTATATTTTGCGTTTTTGTTCATTGTACTCTTTTTTAACCCTTTATCTATCGCATTATGAAACAGACAAAATATGTATTTTAAACATATATTTTAGTTATTTAAAAGTATTTTTTCAAGATATATGCAAGAAAAATTATGCATATCTCCTCATTATAGTAATTAATGAGGAGAAATGCATAATTTTTATTGCAGATATCTTTAAAAAATACTCTTATACTCCTCATTAATTACCTCATTATAATAATTAATGAGTATTTAGTGAGATGGTAGTTCTCTCTCTCCGTGTACCTTTGTTGCATAAAGGTCAAAAGAAATATCAGGACCTTAAAAAAGGGTAAAAAAAAAAAAAAAAAAAAAAAAAAAGTATTTACTTTTATGTTCCTTATACTTTTTCTAAGCTTGGTGATAAATTCTTAAGGTAATGTAGGAATTCATTATATCATACGTGAAGATCGCGCAAAATGCCAAGAAAAGACAGCGATAGCGTTCTACAAAAATCTTTCTTGAATATAAACGGCTACATGTATCGTCTAGCACTATGGAGCAGTGTTGCCAGATTGGGGACTTTTTTTTTTTATTCAACTCTCACCAATAATTTTTAGACGTGGTGTTTGATATACATAATTATTAATCTTCGAAGTGATTAGGCAACCGTTGCAATTAAAATTTAGTGGTGGATGTTGAATAAAAAAAAGTCCCCAATCTGACAAACACTGCTATGGAGTGAAATTAAAGTGAGGCTTATACGATCTGTTCTTATAAACACATCTGACAGTTGTTATTTTTAGATATTTTTTAAAGATTTTAACTCGTTTTTTATTCTGTAATTTTTCCGAAGATTGGATAAGCCGGTTTGCTGTTTTATTGTATACTCAATGACAGTGGCGGATCCAGAACTTAACTTTTGGGGGGGGGGGGCTAAGAATTTTTAAGATGTAATTCCAGATCAATAAAAAGTTTGCAATTGTACTATTCAATTGGGAATGTCAGTATTTTTTTTTTTTTTTTTTTTGGGGGGGGGGGGGGCTTTAGCCCCCTAGCCCCCCCTCCCTTAAATCCGCCACTGCTCAATGATTGTAAATATAATTAGATGTAGATTTTAGAGGTCTCTTACTTAAGGTGGTAGTATTTGTTAGTGTATTTTTATCAAGATAAATATTCGTTCATTTCTTCATTTGGTTTGGTGGATTTTATCTCGGATGTAAAGTTTGCATGGGTTTATTTTGCATTCTTTTAATTTTGAAATATATTGGTTACAGTAATATTTCACTGTGGAATTCTTAATGATATTTTTCTATTATGAGTGAGTATTTTTCAAAGATTCTAAAGCTCTCTTCACAACACATTTGATAAAGTACAAAATTTTGTTTGAGTTTAAGAACGCACAGCAATTTATGTATATTGCAAGAAAAGGGACACAACTCAAAAATGCAGCATTTGAGAAAAATCAGCTGAAAGATAACGATAAAGCATTTACTAGCATCGACGTAAAACTGACGCAGCTGCCTCTCGGGTGATAATTTTCGAGATAGAGATGTGACGATTTTTGTGTGCGTTCAGATTCTTCACATTTTTCAATAACATAAACTCAAAATTGCCGTATTTTGATTTGTCACTTTTCTTGCCAAGTGGGGGGGGGGGATATCCCACATCAAGAGATAATTATCCAATAGACTAATTGCCCATGTGGTAGCCGAATCGTTTGCATTTTGGTCATCATTTTGCAGACGCCAGGTTCGAATTCCTGTTGAGGTATGAATGCTCCTAGTGGTTCAAAATTCACTTAAAGCCGTAGGTCCCGGTTTAATAAACCTTAATGTGCAAAAAATGACTGTGTAGATTATTCACAATCTCTTAAATCTAGTTTTATATTATCAGACCTATTTAAGTAAAAGTCCACTATCTTCAACTTATTATTAACATCATTAAAAGTTAATTAAAAAATAAGCTTTTTAATTATATGAAAATATTTCGTTTAAAAAAAAAAAAAAAGCTTTTGAACATTTTCTAGAATATTTCTTCCTCACTTGAATGGCTTTTCTGGGGAAAATATTTCCGAGTAATTTACACAGTTAAAGAAATGTCAACATTAGGGATTAATAAGAGTGAAAGAGTCATCCACTCTCCTACATGAATTTCTCTAATCGATGAAAAATAAGATGATTGCGGGAAGAGGGGAATGTCATTTAACTTTGTCACTAAGTAAAGTGGCGCCAAAGTAAAAGGGAACGAGTACTTTGTCTGTGCTTCCTTTTCTTGTTTTTGCTAAAATAGAAGGCTGCTTTTCGTTCTTCTGTTTTTACTGTGAATTCTAACTTCCGAATAAACTTTGTAACACAATCGTAAAATTATTTTGATATGTATTTATATGAAATATTCAACAATCCCCCCTCCCCCCGTTAAATAACTATCCAAATAAATAAATAAATGAAAAGAAAAATCACGAATTCTGAAAAAGTTAGCATTAAAAAATATTTCGATAAATATTCCCTTTCCCCTTCTTTTTTTAAAAGGTTAATAATCACTTTTTCACATTTCTAAATATTCAAATGGTTATGTGGCTGACTGGTTCTGCTCTCAAAATTGGAGGATGGAATTGCTTCGTTGGAAACCAGGTCGTGCTCGTCGTTCTAGACATTCGGAATTTTTTCATTGTTTTCTATAAACGTGAGTGGATAGGGGCTAGGACCCTTTAGAAAAGTCCCCCCTCCTCCTCCACTAAGACGGCACTGCACCCAGGTTTAGGTCCGTAGAGTAGACAATTGACCGTAAGCGTACACCCACACTTGGAAAGAAATTAAAAAAAAAAAAAAAAAATTATACAGACACGACATTATTTCATTATTTAAAACATGAAAATCTGACATTGACAGATTTTAATTTAGTGCCAGAGGCCTACTGCTAAACTTGTTAATATCGACAAATTCTTCTTTAGTTAATTCGTGACGATCTAAATTCCATGATAAAGTTTTCATTAAATCAAACCAATGTGTTTCAGCTGCAGATATTGTAACAAATAACGTTGGAACTCCAAACTGTCTTATAGCCGCAAAACAACGTTTTTTCTCTTTTTCCCAATGAGGGGGAGGTGTGCCTTTGGGGGGGACTCATGTCAAAGGTGTGCCTTGGGGGGGGACTCATGTCAAAGTTGTACCTTGGGGAGGACTCATGTCAAAGTTGGGCCTTGGGGGGGACTAATGTCAAAGTTGGGCCTGGGGGGGGACTCATGTCAAAGTTGGGCCTGGGGGGGACTCATGTCAAAGTTGCACCTTGGGGGGACTCATGTCAAAGTTGTACCTTGGGGGGGACTCATGTCAAAGTTGTGCCTGGGGGGGACTCATGTCAAAGTTGTGCCTTGGGGGAACTTCATTCAATAAATCCTCATTCAATAAACCGACTGAAATAGGCCTTTAGCACTATTAAGAGTGTATTATAAAAATTCGACAACGCTGTACCGACTGAAATAGGGATACCTTGGGGGGGGGGGGGACTCATGTCAAAGTTGTGCCTTGGGGGGACTTCATTCAATAAATCCCCATTCAATAAACCGACTGAAATAGGCCCTTAGCACTATTAAGAGTGTATTATAAAAATTCGACAACTGTACCGACTGTAATACGCCTCTAGCACTAAAAAAAAACATAATTTAAATGTTTTTGAAAAACATATATTAGAATTAGCAGATATATATATATATTTTTAATTTAAATAATACACTAATAATAAATAAATGAAATCTAGAATAATATAGAAAACTTTGGACTAAGTAGATCAAAAGTTGCTTCGCGATTGTGGCATAAAGTACCGGTTTAATGCCAGGAAAAGGTTTTAAGTTATAGGGCCATGCCTAATGGGCCTTAGTGTTTAAAAACGGTTGTTGCGACGACCATTGTGCGACAAACCAAACCAACTCTGGGAGGAAAGCGGAAATACAACAGGAGAGGCCGACCCACGGTATAGGGTCGCACGCGACCCGCCGTGTAAAATTTTGCATCCCATGATGGAATGCACGAAATTTTTGATTTTATATCTTTTGTTAACACAGCAGTCCCACTAGTGGCTGAGAAGTTCTGCTGTCGAAACTTGTAGATGGGAAGTGCTGGGTTTTGACACCAGGTCGCGTAATTCGAACTAGCTTATTCAGAGTTTTCCATGATTTTATCCGCAACTCTCATAAATACGGACTAGGAGCTAGGACCCCTTAAAAAGACCCCTACGGAGAACACCCAAACTTAAGATGCAAGTGCAGTTGATATGCCTCAACCCCTACACTTACACCTGTTAACACAGCAAAAATTAATAAATCCGTTCTGACTCTTCGGAATGTTATCAGTTGTTTTATCGAGTGTTATCAGGGGTTGATCCAGGTTTTAATTTTTGGGGCCCATTTTTGTGAAAAATAAATTATATTTGTGAAAATAAAAATATTTTTGTGAAAATTTATTTCTTTTTGTGAAAAAAAGAACTGTCGTTAGAAACCTTTCATTTTAGCAGTTACTCTATCTAATGTTTAATATCAAGTTAATAGCATTTTATTAAACAAAAGTACAGACACTCATTAAAAATAATACAGTAAACATGGAAAAAATTTACAAAAGTGTTATTTTTATAAAACAAAATTTTGTGAAGGAGCTGTTTTTATAAATCCGAATTTTGTGAAGGGACCCATTTTATGGATTTGAATTTTGTCAAAAGACCTATTTTATGGAATTGAATTTTGTGAAAGGGCCCATTTTAGAGTTTTGAATTTTGTGAAGGGGCAGCAAAAGGGTCCCAATTTTTGCCTGGATCGACCCCAGTTATATACAGTCATTTAAATGTTCTATTGTTAATTTATGAATATGTGTTTATGTATTCAGTTTCAAAAATTCACTTCCCCTTTCAAATATATACAATATACACACATGCAATGCACGTTCGCAGGAATAATAATAATAATAAATGCATTTCCTGAGTGGCCCACAAGTTTTTTTGGGGGGTTGGATAGGCATGTTTATTGGTACAGTTTTTCAATTTTTTCCGAATTTTGGCATGGTATAATTTTTTGAAACCCAAAATATATGCTTTTCTGAATAGAGTATGAATATACACTCACGCAGTAAGGAGAAATCTATAATTATTTTTTTTAAATGATTTTAATACATACATATTCATTATTTACGTTAGTTCCAGTACTTTTTGTTCAGGAGTCGAACGGGTGCCTGTGTGGGCATTATTTAAACGTGTTTTTTGTATTTGATCCTTAGATGTTCTCTTAAATGCGTATTTCCCTTTTCTGTCCTCTTCCTAAATCATTGCATCCTTCCCAGATACCTTAAAAAAAAAAAAAACTTAAAAAAATATCGTCGTTATAATCTCTAATGTAGTTTATTTTAATAAAATATAATATTTTCACACATTAATGTCTACCCAAATTTAATTTCTATTAGTTTAAAACAGATGCATTTTTTTTTTTTTTTTTTTTTTACTTTCTACTATATTGAATAGAAGAAAGTATTCGATTAGTAAAAATTTTCTACTTCCGGATTTTGATGGATTCACACGTTTTGAGAGCCCCAGAACACGATTTGACCGTTTATTGAAAATGTGTCTGTGTGTAATAATTTTTTTTTGCCTGCTGTATCTCGGGAACTACTGCGCAAAAATGCATATAAATTTACATGTAGATGCACCTTGACCTATATTAGTGCCTGTCAACTTTTGTTGTCAATCGCTCAACAAGTGGCCCTGCTATGCAGCGATTTCCGCAATTTAAGGGAAGGCTATATCATAATTCTATTGCGTATAATCAAACGAAACTATATATGTGAAAAGGCCATTATGAGATATTATGGGGACTCATGTCAAAGTTGTACCTTGGGGAGGACTCATGTCAAAGTTGGGCCTGGGGGGGACTCATGTCAAAGTTGTACCTTGGGGGGGACTCATGTCAAAGTTGTACCTTGGGGGGGACTCATGTCAAAGTTGTACCTTGGGGGGGACTCATGTCAAAGTTGGGCCTGGGGGGGACTCATGTCAAAGTTGTGCCTTGGGGGGACTTCATTCAATAAATCCTCATTCAATAAACCGACTGAAATAGGCCCTTAGCACTATTAAGAGTGTATTATAAACATTCGACAACGCTGTACCGACTGAAATAGGGATACCTTGGGGGGGGACTCATGTCAAAGTTGTACCTTGGGGAGGACTCATGTCAAAGTTGGGCCTGGGGGGGACTCATGTCAAAGTTGTACCTTGGGGGGACTCATGTCAAAGTTGGGCCTGGGGGGGACTCATGTCAAAGTTGTGCCTTGGGGGGACTTCATTCAATAAATCCCCATTCAATAAACCGACTGAAATAGGCCCTTAGCACTATTAAGAGTGTATTATAAAAATTCGACAACTGTACCGACTGAAATAGGCCTCTAGCACTAAAAAAAAAACATAATTTAAATGTTTTTGAAAAACATATATTAGAATTAGCAGATATATATATTCTTTTTTTAATTTAAATAATACACTAATAATAAATAAATGAAATCTAGAATAATATAGAAAACTTTGGACTAAGTAGATCAAAAGTTGCTTTGCGATTGTGGCATAAAGTACCGGTTTAATGCCAGGAAAAGGTTTTAAGTTATAGGGCCATGCCTAATGGGCCTTAGTGTTTAAAAACGGTTGTTGCGACGACCATTGTGCGACAAACCAAACCAACTCTGGGAGGAAAGCGGAAATACATCAGGAGAGGCCTACCCACGGTATAGGGTCGCACGCGGCCCGCCGTGTAAAATTTTGCATCCCATGATGGAATGCACGAAATTTTTGATTTTATATCTTTTGTTAACACAGCAGTCCCACTAGTGGCTGAGAAGTTCTGCTGTCGAAACTTGTAGATGGGAAGTGCTGGGTTTTGACACCAGGTCGCGTAATTCGAACTAGCTTATTCAGAGTTTTCCATGATTTTATCCGCAACTCTCATAAATACGGACTAGGAGCTAGGACCCCTTAAAAAGACCCCTACGGAGAACACCCAAACTTAAGATGCAAGTGCAGTTGATATGCCTCAACCCCTACACTTACACCTGTTAACACAGCAAAAATTAATAAATCCGTTCTGACTCTTCGGAATGTTATCAGTTGTTTTATCGAGTGTTATCAGGGGTTGATCCAGGTTTTAATTTTTGGGGCCCATTTTTGTGAAAAATAAATTATATTTGGGAAAATAAAAATATTTTTGTGAAAATTTATTTCTTTTTGAGAAAAAAAGAACTGTCGTTAGAAACCTTTCATTTTAGCAGTTACTCTATCTAATGTTTAATATCAAGTTAATAGCATTTTATTAAACAAAAGTACAGACACTCATTAAAAATAATACAGTAAACATGGAAAAAATTTACAAAAGTGTTATTTTTATAAAACAAAATTTTGTGAAGGAGCTGTTTTTATAAATCTGAATTTTGTGAAGGGACCCATTTTATGGATTGGAATTTTGTCAAAAGACCTATTTTATGGAATTGTATTTTGTGAAAGGGCCCATTTTAGAGTTTTGAATTTTGTGAAGGGGCAGCAAAAGGGTCCCAATTTTTGCCTGGATCGACCCCAGTTATATACAGTCATTTAAATGTTCTATTGTTAATTTATGAATATGTGTTTATGTATTCAGTTTCAAAAATTCACTTCCCCTTTCAAATATATACAATATACACACATGCAATGCACGTTCGCAGGAATAATAATAATAATAAATGCATTTCCTGAGTGGCCCACAAGTTTTTTTGGGGGGTTGGATAGGCATGTTTATTGGTACAGTTTTTCAATTTTTTCCGAATTTTGGCATGGTATAATTTTTTGAAACCCAAAATATATGCTTTTCTGAATAGAGTATGAATATACACTCACGCAGTAAGGAGAAATCTATAATTATTTTTTTAAAATGATTTTAATACATACATATTCATTATTTACGTTAGTTCCAGTACTTTTTGTTCAGGAGTCGAACGGGTGCCTGTGTGGGCATTATTTAAACGTGTTTTTTAGTTGTATTTGATCCTTAGACGTTCTCTTAAATGCGTATTTCCCTTTTCTGTCCTCTTCCTAAATCATTGCATCCTTCCCAGATACCTTAAAAAAAAAAAAAAAAAAAAAAAATCTTAAACAAATATCGTCGTTATAATCTCTAATGTAGTTTATTTTAATAAAATATAATATTTTCACGCATTAATGTCTACCCAAATTTAATTTCTATTAGTTTAAAACAGATGCATTTTTTTTTTTTTTTTTTTTTACTTTCTACTATATTCAATAGAAGAAAGTATTCGATTAGTAAAAATTTTCTACTGCCGGATTTTGATGGATTCACACGTTTTGAGAGCCCCAGAACACGATTTGACCGTTTATTGAAAATGTGTCTGTGTGTAATAATTTTTTTTTGCCTGCTGTATCTCGGGAACTACTGCGCAAAAATGCATATAAATTTACATGTAGATGCACCTTGACCTATATTAGTGCCTGTCAACTTTTGTTGTCAATCGCTCAACAAGTGGCCCTGCTATGCAGCGATTTCCGCAATTTAAGGGAAGGCTATATCATAATTCTATTGCGTATAATCAAACGAAACTATATATGTGAAAAGGCCATTATGAGATATTATGCTGATTTAATTTGCATACAGATCGACTAGTAGGTGGCGCTGCTATACTATAATTTTTTCCGAGAACGGGAAGGCTATATCTCAACTTCTATGACATATAACTGTTTAAAACGTGATATTTGAGATAGTCATTATGAAAACTTCCTTTTTAAGATGCTATTTATAGAAGATAAAACTATCTTTCTTTGGATATTTAGTGTTAGCTCTCTAAAATGAAAATCGTCTGCCTTCATCATGGTAGATAATTTTAATAAATAATAGTTTTTAATAAATTATTTGTACTGAGTGAATTTGTATAGGAAAATGTAGAAGAAAGTCTTGTGGTGGCCACAACATACTAGATTTTTTTTTTTTTTTTTTTTGCCTAACATTTATTATGAAATATGTTGTATGCATATTTATAACAAATAAAATATCTATAATTAATAATAGGTATAAAAATATATGATATATTTTAACTTTTGAAATGAAACCCAGAAACTGCAGTTATTTTTAGAAAATTTATTTCATGTACGTTGTAGAGAGGAAAGAAAGAAAAAGAAGAAAAGAAAAAAAAAAAAAAAGGCTAATATTCATATATAACAGAATTCTTCTAATTTGTTTTTCTGTTAAAACCATTATAATGTGTGGAGGAAAAAAAAAAATTAGCCTTCATAATGCTTATATATAATATTAAGTAATTTTATTTCCACATTCAATAACATTAACTGCAGCAGAAAATCCTTGAAGAAAGCTTTTAAGTACGGGAACGGTAGTTTATTTTATTTATTTTCCTTATTGGACTCTACGAAAAATATTTTGTTTTAATGACCTGAAGTTAAATAAAATAATAAGCTTGTTGCTAACTTTTTAAAATGTTAGAATTAAATGGTGAAAATCTATTAAAAAAAAAAAAAAAAAAAAAAGAAAGAAATGATGTATAATCATTAGAAAATGTGGAAAAAAAGCAACTTTTGTTTGCTTTTATGATTTAACAAAATTGCCCCTTTTAGTTTTAACGGTTTCATAAAGGTTTTATTTAGGGTGCTCTCATGTTTTTCATTGTTTATTTATTCAGTTTTTTTTTTTTCCCTTTTTAAATGTTTATAAAAGGTAAAATGGCGATTTATTTATAATATTAGCTTAAAGTTTTATGTTTTATCTATGTATTTGGCTATCTTAAATAACTATGCATTTTTAAAGAGTAATACATGATCTTATTGTATTTATAATCAATTTTTATTGTATGGAAGAAAAAAAAAATCTGATTTGAACTTATATATTAAAAAAAGTTAAGTTGCAAAAGAAGAAATTGCTGCACAAAATTTAACTTTTTTGAAATGATTTTTAAATGCATGTTAAAAAAAAGTTTTTTTTTTCCACAAAATCATTTTTATCTAATTTTAATAAGAGCTATATGACAGTTGTTACCAAAATTTAATTTATAAGTCAATTATTTTTAAATAAAAAAAAAAGGTTGCTTGTACTCAAGGTTTTACTACATAATATACTCTTAACTAAATAAAACAGCTTTAAAAAAGGTTTCAAAAATGGTTTTAGCTGATCTTAACAGAAAGTGTTATACTTAAATCAATAATTAAATGGGTGAACTGATTGTAAATTGAAATAGAAGTTAAATTTCTATAAAATTTGCTGCATAGACTCCATTCAGATTTCTAAAATATGAATGTTTTGAAATCAGATGAGTGAGTGCTGTTAAAGCGTGAAATAATCATTTTTAGATATTTAAAACGATTTTGATGTAATTTTCAATTAAGAGAGAGAGAAAAATCTGTCACTTAGAATTTATAAATAGAATTAAAGTTTATTACTTTGTAAAAGCTTCTAAATATTATTTAAAAAGTTCTAAAGGATATTATTCCAAACATTTTATATATTTTAACACATTTTATTATTAATAATAATTGTATAAACACAAAAATAATAAACACTTTGAACGCCGAACTAAATAATAAGTTAGCAGACAGCTGTTTCCGTAGAATTTAGCATATCGTCATCAGTGCATAAAAGAAACTAAACAAAACTGCTCCTATACCTATGAATATGAAAGGATTCGGATTTTAGTGCTTTTTAAAATATTTTGAATTTCGAGACCAATATTCGTAGTTATTAGTTTGTATATAATTATTCGTTAAGCTATAAATTTTAGAGGTCTCGAAAGCTTTTTAAAATATTTTGAATATTTAAAATTTTTCATTTCTTGCAAATGTGAAACATCTATACTTTTCTAAAATTTTTTTAGTGTTGAAACTTTCATTTCTTTTGAGTAAATTTTTATTTTATGCTTTTTTAGGACTTCACAATAAAAAACTTCTAATTAAAAAAAATATTTTTTTGCTTAAACTTTTATTTTGAACTGCATCATTATTGATCGTTTTATTCATTCTTTTTTCTTTAAAGGAAAAAAAAAGGGGGGGGGGGAGGATTTACTACTATTTTAGAGGAAATTCCCATTTTCTGTGTTTAAAGGGCAAAACCCGTAAAAGGTTATGTCCATTTTCTCAAGAAATTTGTCCAGTACAATTACTGGAAACTTTCTCTTTTACAAAAGAATGAAAGTAATTCTAAAAGACTTTCCTGGTATTTTTACTGTCAGAAATCTCAAATTTCGAAGAATTTTTTTTCTTCTTTTTTTAAACATCGTTTTACAAAAAACTATAGATGACTTTTGAATTGCGAAAGATTAGTTTTTATAAATCGCGAGGAGCGTTATATATATATATCGTTCTTCCTGTTGTGAACATCAACGACAGACAGAGGAAAATAATAATAATATTTTAAAATAAAAGTAAAATTTCTTAAGAATTAATCAATTTATTAAAGTGGGCATGATGACAATTGCGGACCTCATCTGATATATCTGATGAGAATAAAAAGTCTGACCCACTGAAGTCATTTCATCAGGGAAATAATATGTTATGTAATTTTCAATTAAGGAAAAAACAAAATCTGTCCAAGACTAAATAAATATATATTTGGTGAATTATTTGTACAGTCAAACCCCGATTTAGCGCCATCATCGGTACGCATAATAATATGGCGCTATAAAGGATTTGGCGCTATATCGAATTATAATCCTAACTGTTTAAAATAAATAAAATTAAATATTCATTTAACTCATTATATTATAAGCATCATAAAAATTGCGGATCATGGCACTGAATTTGTGATAACTAGTATTTTATTTCGATCTACGTAGTAATTATATATTTGCAGGATAAAAAAAAATATTTTAAAATACTAGCCTTTTTTTTTTGGGGGGGGGGGGGGCGACTTAAATGTTTTTAATATTTTTTTCCAAAGTTAAAAGATTGCCCATCTGCGCAGCACTAGTGCAACGTTATACCCAACCATCCAACCAAAGTTAACAGATTATTAATCATCTTTTTATCGGTTAAATTTTTTTCTAAATATATCCTCAGTTTACTAATGCTGTCTTTTGCTTCATCAGGCTTAATTTCTTCTTCTTCAATTTCAATTTCGTGTTGAGATGAATCCGCATTCGGGTCGTTGTTTGTTCTTAGTCCAGCAATTTTTTCTTGACTCATTTTTTCAAATGATGGAACATCTGGAAATATCTGTAAATCTTTAACTTATGCAGTTTTAGTTCATCCATAGATGTTTTAGTATTTTTTAGGCCAGAACGACTTCAGCAGTTAAGTATAGTCTCCGTAGAAACTTCATCCCACGCTCTTTCCATCATCCGAATCGCATCTTTTAGGAACAAAACAGAAAAATTATTTTTTACTGATACGGTCAATAATATGTCTGATATGATATTTCCAGTAATACGCTTTGAAAAAATTTATGATTCCGAAATCTAAAGGTTGTACAACACGAGTGCAATCAGGAGGTAAAACTTCTATTCGGATATTGCTGACTGGAGTTGCTTTATGATAGAAGGCATCTAATACCAATAATATCTGACGCTTTTTCTTCCTCATTTCAGCATTAAAATTCAGTAACCAGTCTTGAAATAAAATTGCAGTCATCCATGCTTTATTGTTATTCACATAATCAACATATAAAGCAGGATTGAAAATTTTTAACGCATCTTGGTTTAGCGAATTTTCCAATAAAAGTTAATTGTCGTTTGTAAGATCCATCAACATTCGTGCAAAACACAAATGATACACGATCTTTAATTTTCATACACTCTTTAACATATCCATTGGATAATGTTTTGTCGGGTTGCAAACGATTAAAAATAGCATCTTTCATACATATTATAGACATGAGCAGGTTCATATTCTGAAATAATAACATTTCATTTTTCCCGACCTCTTACCACAAGATCTTCATTCATATTAGTTGTTTCACCACATCGTATATACTGAGAGAGTCCCCTTCGTTTTTTATTTCTTAAATCTATTAAGACAGACATTGCTATATTCAATGTCTGTGATATTCATTTGTTTACCAAAAGTTTTTGCATATTCCTTGAGAACGTCTGCAGTTATAGTAGCATTTTTCGCACTCATCTGCAATATCCACATGCAAAGAGCATCTTCTAATTTTTCATGTTTAGCTTATTTCAGTTTTTTAATATTTGACTGAGTATTGTTAACATTAAACCATTTTTTCCGTTGACATAATATGTCGCCAATACAACGTCGACTAATAGGCTTTACTACAAGACTGCAAAATGACTAGGATCTATCACAGCGAGGAGGTTTGCATGACGTAATCGGTGGCAGGAACAGCGGAGAAGAAATATTTCTTTGTTTTATCAGTCCATGATACAATGCGTCAAAAGAACGTCAATAAGCATAGCGTTTGACTGAAAAAAAAAAAAAAAAAATGCGAATTTTAACTAAAAGTTATTTTTATTTATTTATTTATTTTTTTTTTTTGGAAAATATAGGTTGGCGCTACATCGAGTTGGCGTAATAACGGATACTTTACATTACAGTTCCTATTCGGAAGATTTGTTCACCCATACATGTGGCGGTTAAACGGGTTTGGCGGTATTTCGGGGGGCGTTATATCGGAGTTTGACTGTACTTTATATATTTTATATATACCGGGTGCCCTATAATAATTGTCTGTAAATATTTTTAAAAATTATTAAAATTTGAAAGAATTAGTAGAATTGAATGCAGTTTGCAAAAAAGTCATTATTGTGAAAAGGGACTTTTTTTTTCCCCTTGAAAGAAGAAAAAAAATAGTGTCCTACAAATTGCAGGGTTTTAAGATTAACAGGTCATTTCTGGTGTTTCTTCCTACTTACTTGTACATAAAATTTCAATTTAACTTATATTCTTTGTTACAGTTAAAAATTGCCATTCGCCTTCTTACAGAAAAAGTGAAAATCCTTAGAGAAAATAAGAAATCAGTATGGGGAAACTTTTTACTACTGTTTTAGGGAAAATTCCCCTTTTCTGTGTTTTAAAAGCAAAACACTTAAATTTAAGTTATGCCCAATTTTTTCAAGGGATTTATTTACTTGTCCCGTGAAGCTACTGTAATCTCTCTCTTTAATGGAAGATTGAAAGTAATTTTATAAAATTTTCCTGGCGTTTTTGTTATTAGAAAAGCTGTCCATAATTTGAAGTGATTTTTTTTTTTTTTTTTTTTTTTTTTTACGTTGTTTCACAAGAAACCCAGAGATGACTTTTGAGTTGTGAGAGATTATAGTATATGTATATAGTTTTTATAAGTGGAGAAGTGGAGGGGAGAGTTATATATATCGTTCTTCCTCTTGTGATCATTAACGACAGACGGATGGGAAAAAAAAAATAATAATAGTAGTAATTTTATGAATCAGTTTTTTAAATTGTAAATGATGACAATTTCGGACTTATATGTCTGATGAGAATAAAAGGTCTAACCCACTGAAATTATTTTATCAGGGAAATAATTTTCAATTAAGGAAAAGAAAAAAAAAAAAAAAAAAAAAAAAAAAAAGCCTAGAAAAAATATATATGTATTTATAGTATAAGTAGCAGGGAGTATCATATATATTATTTTTCCTGTTCTGAACATCAACAACGGACGGGAAAAGAAGAAGGGAAACAAAAAAAAAAAAAAAAAAAAAAAAACTTAAAAAAAAAATTTAAAATAGAAGTAAATTTATTAAGAATAAACTTTTTATAGTAGAAATCATGACAATCACCGCATCTGATATGTCTGATGCGAATAAAAATCTGACCCACTGACTGCAAAAGAATTGGATATATTATAGCTATATTTGAAAATTAACAGGAGGAAATATTTATGAAGGAATTCTTATTTTCCTACCTTATTTTGAGCAGTTTTACATTTCTCACTTATCTCTTATAGGTAAAGAATAAAACCGCGTTTCAATCTTTTTGGGGACAACCTGTATACAAAAGTGATATAGTTAACCAGGGGTCGATCCAGGTTTTAATTTTTGGGTCCCTTTTACGTGAAAAACAAAATATTTTTGTGAAATTTTATTTATATTTGTGAAATATAAAATATTTTTGTGAAAAAGTAAAATTTTCCATTTTTACAATCACTTTATGTAATGTTTAATATCATATCAAGTTAGAGTTTCGTTGAGCCAAATTAAGGCATTAATTAAAAATAATACTGAAAACATTAAATAAAAGGATCATTTTTGTAAAATAAAATCTTGTGAAGGGACTCATTTTATAAATTTGAATTTTGCGAAGGGTCTCTTTTTATGGATTTCAATTTTGTGAAAGGTCCCTTTTTATGAATTTGAATTTTGTGAAGGGCCCTTTTTTATGAATTTGAATTTTGTGAAGGGTCGCTTTTTACTATGTGGAATTTTGTGAAGGGGCCGCAAAAAGGACTCGAATTTTGTCTGTATCGATCCCTGTTAACGATACATAAAAATTGTTCTTGGTGGTGGTACTATCAACTGTTTGTCAATATTGTCATTTTATAACGTAATGAATATAATATGTAGTGACAGCGTCATAAATTGAATTTTATGACGCTGATTTTACTAATGGAAGTAAAGTGGCTGCACCAAACAGATATGAACTTAATGCTCTGCTTTTCACAATTCAGTATGCTTGTGTTTTTCTTATGCAAAATTATTAAAGTGTAATGATTATGAATAAGAATTAATTTGTTGTAATTCACTTTTTTCTATTCACACTCAGTTTGAGTAATTCTATATATACATATATGTTTGAACCCTTGTCTTTCTTCATCCACCGTTTTTTTCCAGAACCGTTCCAGTTCAAACTTCTTACTTATCCTACTCTTGGGTGCCACACATTTTCCTTTTAATTATCTGTTTTATTATATCCCCCCCCCCGCCCTCCTCAGTGGATAACAATTTTTCTCTTGTAGTGACGGTGGCGTTATGTATCCTATCAATATATTATTCTTTCTTTTATTATTATTATTTTTATTTATTTATTTATTTATTTTATTTTATTTTTTTTTTTTTTGGGGGGGGGGGGGCACATTGTTGCACATTCACAATATTCACTTCTTTTGCAATGATTTTACGTTTTTAAAAATTATCAACATTTTATTTTTTGAACAAAAGTTAATTATTAAAAATAAAAATAAATTATACATTAAAAAAAAAAAAAAAAAAAAAAAAAGCTTTAAACAAAAGTCAATTTTGGAAGAAATTGATAGTTTTTCTAAGTGGAGGGATCTCTCTCTCTATATATATGTTATATACACCTTTGTCTTTCTTCATCCACCGGTTTCAGCTCAAACTTCTTACTTATCCTACTCTTGAGTGCCACACTTTTTCCTTTTAAGGGGTTAGGGGTAATCAGAGACACGAAAAAATGATAATTTTCAGTAATTTTTTTTCGCTATTAAATCATTTTATTTTACAAAAGTAATAATATGGCATTATTATACAATGTTTTGACTTGAAGTCACGAAAATTTGAAAAAAAAAAATTTATAATTTCCAAAGTTATAGCTGTTTCTGTTGACCCAGTCCAAAAAAAAGGTCCTTGCGGTGACAATGATAAGTCCTTGGAGATTCATCTAAAATTAATCGGATAAGAAAAATTAGTTTTATAAATAGATAATCCTGGGCCTGATCGAAGCTTTTTTTTTTTTTTTCAAAAATTAAAAAAATGGCGGACTCAGGAAATTTTTTTCTAAATTTTTGGGAAAAAGTCAACAGTTAATTGGTCTTAAAAAATCGAAATTTTTGAAAAAAAAAAAAAAAAAAAATTTCGATCAGGCCCGAGTTTATTATGTATTCTAAAAGCTGTATAAATTTCATTAAAATCTACTGAGCGGTTTTCAAGTTACAGTTGTCACCAGTTCAAAAAACATAGTTTTGAGAAAAACGCATTTAAAGTTTCGCACTAGATTTACGTACAGAAATACGAATTATTTAATCAGTTACACTGAGTCATCTATTCCTGGGCCATATAATAGTTCTTCAGCCATTGTGGAAGTTTCCAAAACATCAATTTGCCGTTGCCTACGAAGCATTCTGCCTTCCCGAGTGTTGTCGTTGGCGCGCTGATCTGCCACTTTCACACGTGCAGCATCCTTTTTTTTTTTTTTTTGCATACTGATGGGAATTAGACCCACAACTTCAATCAACTTCAAATTTTCAGAGAATATTTATAAGATATTACACTTTAAGAAAATGCAAAAAAAAAAAAAAAAAAAATGATTTTTTGAAAATCCTGACTACCCCCAACCCCTTAATTATCTGTTCTTTGTTTTATTCTTTTCCTCCACAGTGGATAACAATTTATTTTCCCTTGTAGCGATGGTGACGTTATGTATCCTATCAATCAATATATTCTTCTTCTTCCTTTTTTTTTTTTTCTGTCTTGGAATACATTCTTGCACAATATTCACTTCTTTTCCAATAATTTTACATTTGTAAAAATTATCAATATCTAATTTTTTGAGCAAATAAATAAATAAATAAATAAAATAAATTATACATTTAAAAAAAAAAAAAAAGCTTAAACAATTTTAACTTGATGCTTAAAAAAAAAAAAAAAAAAAAAATGTCTGAAAGAAATTGACCTTAGTCAAAATTTAAAAAAAAAAAAGGATTTTATTTCAGCGTTTCTTGTACTGTTTTTAATTTTCTATAACAGATTGAATTCCTTAAATGTTTCCTTTTAATAACGTGCATTTAGATAATTTCTTCAAAATAATAAATAAATAATTTCCAACAGAAGATACTCTTTAGGCATAATACAACTTTTCCATTTATAAAATCTTATTCACAGTTTGATATTGCTATGGAATGCAAAAAAAAGATTTTTTTGGTTTAAAAGCTTCTTCCAGCACACTACATAACCCATTGTAAAGAATGCGTGTAAGAATGCTTGAAATCACGTGGTTTTTCTGTGAACTCCCTGTATGAGAATTCTAGCCAAATTTCGCTTTCAAATGTCAACTGCAATTCAATCCTCTAATCTTCGAATCGAAACAACAAGTTTATTTAATGTTAAGGCGCACTTAATAAAATTCAAAATTACTACCATGTTTGTTAAAAAAAAAGTTAATGAAGTCTTTAATGCTTGACTTGCATTATTCACCGAACATAATGAATTTTGTAAATTTAAACACCCCCCCCCCCCCGCAACCCAACCCCCTTTAGCACAAACAAACACATATTCTAAAAGAAAACAGAAAAAAAAAAAAAAATCCTTTTGTTTTGTCGCCTTTTAGTAGCCGATCTTTTTTTTTTCTTTTAATGTGTAATTTAATAATAAATCGTACTGTATTTTGCACATTTTTTTAAAACCCATTTCTTGGAAACACCTGATGAGTTCGTAACTGAACCGTATTGAAAACTCTCCCTATTAAGGCAATTTTTTTTTTAACGATGATTAATTTGTTTTTATTTGTGCTGTTTAATATTTGAATTTTCGAAAACAACATTCCCGAAGACACAGTACATTACGATTGATTTTTGTTTTATTTTAATAAACAAAATTCAAATTTGGAAGAAGAAAAAAAAAATCAAAACATAATTGATTTGTATATAAAAATAAATAAATGATAAAGGAAAGAAAGAAACGGAAAAAAATAACGGTTGTATTGAATCAGCAATCGCAGTTTTATTTGCGTTTTACACTGAATATAGGTAGACAAATAACAAATCAATAAAGATTTTTTTTTCTTTCTTTTAATTTTGTAGCTACTAACTATTATCGAGGAATAGTTTTAACTCCGGAAACTAGCGTATAAATCTGTCAGTTCTACAGGATTTTGCCATTTTTATCGGCCTATCGATTTTGTTTGAAAATTCGTGATTTTCAGAAGTTTTTCGGAGAATCCTAAAATTTAGGAAATTTTCCATAAAATATGTGGAGGAAAATATCAAGGCGATAATGTACAAATATAAGAAATAATGACCAAATATATTTAAGCCTATATATGATAAATAATATAAATCTTAATGGTTTTAATGTTATCACAATTTTTGCGTGTGTGTGTATGGGGGGATATCTATGTAATATTTTTATATTCAATGTAATTATAAATCCGAATTATAAACTTACATTCATTAAAATAATAATAATAATAATCCCGCATTTGTAATTATTATGCCTTGCAATATCTGGTTATCTCATCATTTTAAGGGTCTGAGTGAAAAGTTTCTGTGTTTTTTCTTTTATTTCTTCCTTTCTTTTATTTTTTGTTTGTTCCGGGCTATATTAAAGGGTATGTGGAGGGGAAAAAAAAAAAAGACGCAATAAACAAATTGGCTACACTTTTATGAAAAAATATTGTATAAGAATACCGCTAATTATATTTGGGTAAGTTCGGTTGTGAAAAAGCCTTAAATATACTAGCCTAGTTGACAAAAAGCTCAAACCTAAATTTAAGGCTAATTTTGAACGCTGAAGAGTTTATTTTACCAGTTATTTTTAAAATTAAGAGTATGCATTTAAGTGTTCCAGTTGAACTTGATGATACTTTTGTACTTTGTAATCAGAAGTGATTTTTACTCTAAGTTCTATAATGTAATGCATTTAGTTTATGTTGTTTTAAACTATTTTCACTTTCGTGTAAATGCATGCATGTGCGTATCCAAACAAAAGAATTTCTTAACTTATAGAATATTTCTTATTTTTATCTGGTGTTTATAAGAGGTTATATGTATATATGCATGTGTGTATATATATATATATATACACACATACTGATCAGCAAGAAAAGGACAGACATTTTTAAGCATTTCAATCGTAGCATCGTATGCAAATGTAGTCCTGCTCGGGTCGAGTAAACTTGACCTGCACCCGAATCGAATTCACAGTAAAAATATTTTTAAATTTATATTATAAAAAGAAACTGTATTAACATTTTATAATGCAAAATGCTGCTATATCATTAAACAAATGTTTCAGAGAAATAAACATTACATAAAAAAATTACTCGTAAAACTCCAGTATACAATATAAAAATCCCAAATATATAAAAATTTACTTTAAAAAATCCCCTGTTCGAAGTGTTTTTACAGTGTATAAAGAAGTTAAATAAGGCGCAAAATACATTAGAAAACAAATAATTTTCACAAATAAAGTTCCAAACGTTATATATTAATATTTACATAATTGCAATCTAACTTTATGTTATTAGTGACGTTGTTTTAAATTACTATGTGAAAGAGAATGTGATCCAATCTGTGCATCCAAAAGGTTAGATTCATTAAATATATTTTTTTTTCCGAAGAAATTTCTTTTTCGGACCAAAAATTAGTACACATACGACCCGTATAGCGGGTATTCGACCCGGTGCTGGACTCTATGCAGTGTTTGTGGACTGAGAATTTTGTACTTTTACTTTGTCTTTTCTCCCGCACTTTTTAATAACTGATTTAATTAAGTTTTTTTTTTTTTTTTTTAATGTCATATCCATGTGTATAGAGAGTAATATTGACAGTTAGTGAGGCCTTTAAAAATTAGTAAACTTTAGCCGATGCGAAACTAAAATTTAGAAATCACAATGAAGTTATTTTTATTTATTTATTTTTGTTTAGTGAACTTTTCGTTAGTTTTTCGTAGCTTTATTTCAGTTTTATTTTCTTACTGTGAAAGGCGCCATGACATGTACAAAATATACTGAGTGGACCTTGATGGACTTTGCTGTATCAATCATAAAAGAATTAACACTTAAAACACATAAATAAAATAATAATAATAAATAACCTTCTGGCAAAGTGTTTTACACTGAAAAAATAACATTTTCTTCCATTCCTTTTATGTATGATTTTATTTTGAAATCTTAATTTTACTGTAAAATAATAACAAAAGCCTCTTGAAATGTAAAGAAAAAAAAAAAAAAAAAAAAATCCTAAAATGGAATTTTTAATAGTCCCTTTCCAGTAATGATTCCTAATTGAGGCCGTTCAATATCATCAATTACCTGAATTGAAAGTCCTTTCCTCCAAAATAGTAAAATATTATTCATTTACATTTTTGCGACACTGATCGATCTTCTAAATCCAAAGGAAAAGGTTAAATAATACTTCAGCCTTATTTGATTTCTATTTTTATAACTTGAAACTAAGACTGCGAAGAGACTGTGTAAATATACAACAGATGGGCAGAGGGTAGATATGTATTATTTTATTTACTGTGCTGCGGACGGAGGGTGAAACCATCCATAAATACCACTGCTAAAAATACTGTGTTTTACCGCAGGGTTCTCCGAACTCTGACCCACGTTCCATATTGAAAAGGCCTTTTTTCATTTTTATTTTTGCTTTATAACAGGTTGAGATCTCGTATGATAATATTTGTTTTTGCAACTGTTTAATTTGACTTATGTTTCTATGCGTTGTTTTCTGTCAGTATTGTGGCTTTATAATTTCATATAAATGATCAATTTGATAGTTGATAAAACAATTAAATTAACGAAATTATAAACTACTAGCAAATGAAGATTTTTAATAATAAGGTAGGATATTAAAATTAGAATATAGTTGAAAATTTATTATATTAAAGAGGAGATAGTTGAACGTTATACATTTGTTTTTAAATTACTGTCTTATAGTTAATGAAAATTTGTATACTTATGCATTAAAATGTAATCATATTAAGGATATTAAAAATTTTCAAACTATTTAAATTAAAAAATAAATAAAATATATTTATTTATTTATTTTTTGAAAATCTTTAAAATGATACGTGCTAACTGTTTTTCAATTTTAGGCACTCCCTCTCGATTTTCTTCAATTTTATATTATTATTAGTCTAACAATACATTATAAACATATTTGGGTATTATTTTGTGGATTAATCGGTAAATTATTTTTTTGTTAAATGCTGAAATTTTACACAAAATTTTATTACTCAAACGCAAAAATATTTTTAAGAGATTATTTTTTCAGCGAATCCATAAGTAATACAGAAGGATTTTCAACCACCGTCAAGGATTTTCACGGAAGGACAAAATGGATTTTCAACCACCGTCTGTGAAAAAAATTTTGCTGCCTCCCTTCCTCCCTATGCGCGTTCATGTCACCCACCTAACCAAACAATGGCTGCTTTCTATACTTTTGTAAACCGTGCCCTTAATATTTGTTCAAATCCTATTTTATTAAAATCTGAAATTAAATACCTGAAAGCCATTGCAATTGACAGAGATTATGACCCTTCCATTATAGACAAAGCTATCCAAAAATTACAACTCCCTCGTATTTCGTCTACCAAATCAGTCTCTTCTAATATCAGTATTGTCTTACCCTATTTTCCTAAATCCAGTCAAACCATAGCTAAAGTTCTCAAACAATATGATTTTAAAATAATATTTTTGCATTCCAACAAACTCACCTTTTCTCAGTTAAAAGATCCCATTGACATGCATAATTCTTAGGGTATTTATAGTATTTCCTGTCAGTGTGGTTTATCATATATTGGCCAAACTAAACGCAGTCTTAAATTTCGTCTAAAAGAACATATGAATTATGTCCGCAAACAAGAAACCAATAAATCGGCTATTTCTAAACATTGCTGGGAGGAAAATCATAATTTTAAATTTAATCCAGCTAAAATAATTTGCAGACCTAAATCCATTCATGAACTCGATTTCTTTGAAGCTTTTCATATTTATAAAAAATTTAAAAACTTTGTAAATTGTGATTTCGCTATTCCCTATTTGTCTGACTGGAAATTTTATATTTAGTCCACATTTTCTTAATTTTTCTACTGTTCACGCAACTAACTGTCCTAAATTCCTATTGGCCACTCTCCCCACCTTTCCCGTAATCCTATTGGTTGAACTAAATCCGGCCCCTCTCCTATATATACGAGCACTTCTCCTGATTCAGAATCCTTTTTGCACTGAAGACGGTACGCTACAGGCTACCGAAACAGCTGTATGCATTTCCAATATTTTTCTTTGGCGTTTCTGACGTAGTAGTTTATTCTGGTTTTAATAGAGAAGTGTGTTTCGAATTTATTATTAAAGTATAATAGTGCAAAATCGAGGGACAGGATTAAAATTTTGTTACCAAGGGACATTTTTAAAAAATTTCAAAAAAATTTAAAATCTGAATTTATTAAATTCAAATAGCTTTCGAGAATTTTTAACATACATGCTATATTTCAATGAATACATTTTTCTTATAATTCTAAGACAGTAATTTAGAGAAAAAAAAAATTATAATGTCCGTCATCCCTTTATACCGAATGAGCTGTTGTATGAAAACGGTAGATTAGCAAATGTATTCGTTAAAAAGAGTTCGTAAAATAAATAAATAAATAAAAATATTTTATTTTATGCTACATATAAGTAAAACTTTAAAATTTCTTAATAGTTAAGTAGGAATAACTTGAAGTGTAGCAGTCAATATATATATTTAGCAAACATGCATACAGCACGACTGAAATATCACCTAATTTGTATGCAACATTCATTCTATGCCCTTGAAAAAGTAATGATGATGTATGTTTTTATATCAGAATGTTCAGATTTTAGAAATCTTTATTCATGTTTTTTTTTTTTTTTTTTTTCCTCTAGTTCTTCATGTGATCCTTCGTTTCATGTACTGCAGTGTTTGAAAATGTTTTCAATATATATATATATATATATATATATATATTAATTAAGGGGGGATTTGTTTTGATTGTTGACATTGCTAAAAGCCGCATGATAGAAACGTGTTATTTAAAATAATACGTCATAAATACTTTGTATTAGGTAAACTCATATTTTTCTACTTGAAGTTCTTAATTACAATTAACAAATTCAAATTAGTATTACAATTAAAATGCAAGGTAAAAAGTTATATTGCTTATTTTAAAGTAATTTTTTTTAATTTAATGCAAAAAGGTTTGTAATACTTTAGAAAAAGGTACATTTACGGAATCTAACCATGCTCAGTTTCAAGCAGACAGAATTCAATGGTAAAACGTTTGGAAATCTTTAAATACGTGGTGGTTTTGAGTGAGGGATGATTAGTATCATGGTTTTAAGAAAGATATATTTTTTAAAATGTAGATGACATGTCTTAAAAATGCCAAATATGTCACGCATTTTATTTATTTATTTTATTTTATTTTTTAATGACGCAAATTAAACTGCATTGTCAGTGTTAATGCAATAATTGCATTGTATATGTATCTGCCAAACATTGCAAAATGTTTTAGTGAATGGTTTTCACAATCTTGTCTAGTGTTTTAATATAGTCGCTCCTGGTCGAATTTCGGTTCAAACTCCATATTTTTAACTGTCGTGAGAAAAACCCTGTGCTGGAGAGGGGGGGGGGGGGGATCGTAATTAAAAACTCATAAATAAATAATAAAACTTTATAATAAGTTTTTTAAAGCGGTTATAAGCATTAGAGTTTATTCGCATAAGACATTTGACATAGTAAAAGTATGGTATTATTTGCATAAGTTAAAAGTGTAGTATAAAAATAAGACATCTTAAATACTTTCCAATTGTTATTAAAAAATATGCCATTTACAAAATTAATGCGTGACCAAATCAGAACAGCTTTATTTATTTATTTATTTATTTATTTATTTTTTAAGAAAATATGCAACAAGTCGTTTTGCCGCTGCCATCACTCATAGAAAAGTAGTAACGCATGAAATTCTAGTTTTGAAAAGTCCTACTTCTTTCACGACATCGAGAAATAGATATGATTATAACTAAAAAGTAGTTTTGATTTATTTAGCTACTAAATGGAAATAATTCAGTTGCACTACCGGCTGACAAATTTTCATTCTAGACGCTTAATGTGCACTTTCCTTTTCTAGCATTAATTGATTCGCCTACCTGTGTTAGTAGGTGGAACATATTTCATACTTCTAGCTTCCACTTCCTTGTTTTGCTTTCTGTTTTGCTTTTTTTTTTTTTTTTTTTTTCTTTGATTGTCATCTGTGGAATGCAATATAAACACCTTGATGTATGCAGTATGTTCGTTGCGTTTCTACAACTTCTCGTTTGTTTCTACATTTGCACTGCGTCTCTGAAGATGTAGAAATGAAAACTGTATGCATAATTTTTATATTGTTGTCACGTTTGTAAATCTTCTGATGCGATTCTAATGACTATTTTTAAAAGGTTTTAATAATGCTCGTAATGTCAAGACGTTGTTACTTACAGATTATATCTAAATTGTTTCTTTGTTATCTAATATAGAAACAAAAATCGACATCAATAATAATAATAAAAACGTATTTATTAGCTTTTTTGTCGTGTACATATTTTTGTTAATGTTTTCTAAGGGCAGCAACATTTTTTTTTTTTTTTTTTTTCTGTCAATTAATTGAGAGTAAAATATAGCAAAATCTCATTCACTTGCAACAATTAATAACATTTTACGTAAATAAATTATTGACAAACTGATATTTTTCCATCGGACGATAAAAACTAAGTATCTGGAACAGATTACATTGTCGATAATCAGCAGAAATGCTTATTTTGCAGCCTAATTTATAATTACAAGAGTTAAAAATTGATTTATTAAAAAAAGAAAGAAAGAAAATTGATACAAATTTTGCCTTTTTACGTACATTAAAAATTACTTAATTATTCATTTTTGCGATATTAGTTGAACTTTCTATAATTTTTTATTCTAATTTGTGATGATATACATATCATTAACGTGTCTCATAACGATTCAATTTATTTTGAAAGACTTTTCTTTTTTGTTAAAAAAAAAAAAAAAAAAAAAAAACTAATTTTAGTATTAGGCGCAGACGATGAGTTTATTATTTCGCTTTCATGAAGTTTGTAATGAGATTCCAAATTTTGAATCTTGTGGGATGTAAATTACATCTACTTAAAATAAATAAAGTTAAGTAAAATAAAATCTAAATTATTAAAAAAAAAAAAAAAAAAAAAAATGTTCACAGTGTGTGGATTAGCTCATTAAATGAATAAAATAATTTTATAAGTATAAACAAAAACAATCATAAATGCAGTGTTTAAAAATTTATATCGGAAATATATAATTAATAATTATATTTCTATTCATTAGGGAATCATAAGTAATATTTTGTTTACCACTGCAAACCGAGAGAAAAATTACTCGAAATATATGTAACTTTTGCTTTTTGAAGCTTAATTTTTTTTCTTTTCTTTCCGTTGTATATTTGCATAAAAGTTTAAGCAGATTTGGAACTCAGCAGAGTTATAAGCTTCTCAATCTAATGATTAGCTTTCATTTTACAATTTTTATGTCATGGGTAGATGGTTTTGCAGTGTAATTCATAGGCAAAAGTATTCAAAACAAGTGTTACTTAAATTCAAGCGGAAACATGTAATACCTAAAAAGATATGTCGTCAACTCTTTGCCTGTTGATTGATTTATGTGACTTTTGTTCTCCTCTTTCTTTTAACAATATAATGAATAACTAGTTTTTGGTTTATAGAATTCTTTAAGATTTATCTGTGATATTTGCAATATGTATGTGTGCGTACTTATATGAATAAAGGAATATAGTGATTTCAACGGCGCAAATTTTTATGATTTTCTTTACTTTGTTGGTCGCCAACCGGTGGTCTGTAGATCACTAGTGATCTGCGGCAAATAATGGTGTCCGTAGAAAAATCTTGACATTATTTGCATTTTTTAATGTCTCTTTTTTTATTCACTCCTTTTTTTTTTTTTTTTTTTTTTTTTTTTGTTAAACAATACGGTAGGTGCTCCAGTAATTGGCATGCTCCAGTAATTAACATCTATCCCAAAATAATTAATAAATAAGAAAAATAATAAAATCATATATTTTACATATAAGAATTTTAACATTTTATGTCAAACATTGGAGCATATGGTGCTAATAACTGGTAAAATGAATAACTAGCAGTTTCAAACACTGGAACATAGGGTGCCAATTACTAATAAAAGGAAAAACTGGCAGTGTCAATTACTGGAATATTGAGTGGGTGCTAAATAAAAATTCATAAAAAAAAAAGTATATAATAATAATTGTTATCAAATGTATATATCAGAATTCAGAAATGTAAATACCACATATATGTGGTTCTGAATGTCTTTCATGTCATATGTATTAACTTAAGATTTCTAAAAATATTTTCTGATGACTAGTACATTAAAAACATCAGAGATTGCTCTAAAAGTGTCATTCACTGATGCACTTACCCTATAATGAATAACTAGCTTTTGGTTTATTTGGTCTTTAAGATTTATCTATGATATTTGCAATATGTATATGTGCGTACTTATATGAATATAGAAATACCGTGATTTCAACGGTGCAAATTTTTATGATTTTCTTTACTCTGTGTGAATATTTAAAGCTCGCAGTAGTCGCCAGCCGGTGGTCCGTAGATCACTAGTGATCTAGTGATCTGCGGCAACATATTGTTATCCGTAGAAAAATCTTGACATTATTTGCATTTTTTAATGTTCTGATAGAAATTATGTTGATATTAGTTTTAACTTTAGGATTTTCTTTCATACTCACAACATCAAATTTCAGAATTTTCTGCATGAGAGTGTAAATGGTGTCATCTTTTATCACAAAAATTTGAATTGTAAGTATCATGCATAGTTATTGCTTTGAAGTTCTTATCTGCATTTGATATTAGCTAGGAATTGTTCTAAATTTATTAGATTATTGAAATTCTTCAAAGATTTAAAATGCGCGTCAATAATATAATATCCCATTGAATTTTATTATTCTTACAATCTATTATACATGTTACTAAATTTAGTAAATACAGTTCTATGCATGAAAATGGCAAATTTTCTTAATTTTTTTGTCAAGTTTCTCATAATATGGTTATAGGAGGAGGGTTGTTACGTTTTTACCCTATAGCCGTTTTATTATAATCAAATAACCTTTTAGTGTCACTTTTATGATTGAAAGATTATTTACTTTTTAATAATAAAATAGGCATTTGTAATGTTTTATTTTAAATAAATTTATTTCATATTTAAAAAATGGGCATTCTCTGATTATTATTCTAGAAATATATTTACGTTTCTTAATCAAAAATAGTAGTGGCACGCGGGATTTTAAATTGTGAATTTTGTGGTCCGTGAAAGTCGAGGCTAGCACTGAGTTAGAGACAACCTTTTAGGGGCGCAAGACATTCCCGCAGCTGATTGGCGATATGTCGGGGGCAACTTAATACGTCTGATTAGGATGTAGAGGGCCGATACTAAGGTTAATGTCTGTTTACAGGTTAATAATTTTGCGATTTATGTAAGAATGTCGCCAGTTTTTATAAAATTAGAATTATAAATATTAAATAAAAGCAACAAAATAATTACAAAAGCAGTTAATATTAATATTTTTAAAATTTTCGGATAGCCACAATTTAGCCCTTCAAGGGCAACATTTAGCTTGTGGTCCATTAGTTATGCACCACAAGCTTAAGCAATGTCTCTTGTTAGTTTTTACATTATTTGAAATTGAAGTAATATGCTTGGGAACAGGGGCATAACCAGAGGTATCTGCAGGAGGCTAAATATGGCTCTTCGGGGGCTGACTTCCTAGTTTGTTTCAGTGGTCAAAAATAAAAATTTATTCAATTTCGAAATATCTGGGTGGGGCGAGTTTTAGCCATTTCTGTACAAGTACGATGGTCGTGTGATATATGTGAGGTGAATGATACTTATAGTTTTCAAATACTATCGTTTTGTATAATACTGCAATATAATTTCCTGTATATTAAACTATGAATCAACATATCACAAATCACCAGTGTGTATTTAAAAACAATGCACACTGGTGATTTTATTTATCAGTGTATTTGTTTAAAGAAGAAATGGCTTTGAAAACAACTTAAGAGACTGGTGATAGTGCTGTAAAGCTTTGCTGCAACATCATTAAAAAAAAGTATAAATCTATAGACTGGAATTGACAGCGATTAATTTGTTCTATATTTCTTTTTATTGATTTAGTTTGTAATAGTATTATAAGCAGTTATCGAGTAAGTCCTGTAGATTATTTTCTCGCAGCCTAGAGAAATTAAGCAATAAATTTTATTCTTCGATACAAAATAAACCATTACGTATAACTTATTAATGAACTTTGGCGACATGATGCACATAAGTCGGCTACAAATATAAAATAAAATAAATAAACTTCTTTAAAACCTGCCATTTTCAATTAGATTAAATTTCTGTATGCTTTTTAGTAATGGGAGATAAATTCTCAGTTTTTGTTTCAGTTGTTTAGAGTGTTTAAATTAATGCATTAATACTTGAGATTGAGTTATGTTTCTAGATATTTTATTTAACAATGTGGTAAGCCAATTTTATATTTTATGGAATGTATGTAAGATAAAGAATTGCTTCCTCATAGTCAGAATATTGCCGCTTTTGTCCTGCTTGCATGTGTAGGTCGTGATCGATTTATTCTTGTCAGGAGATTAAATGTCTATTCTTCTGTGCTGTGAGTAACATGAGCTTACTTTTTATATCCTTTTTTTTATAACCATCTTTTGGTAGCTACCAGTTGTTCCTTCATGCATAATCCCCCCCCCCCCCCGATTTAACTTACACGCATCGAGTTCGTATGGCCTAGTACGGAATTAGTATGGATTAGTACATAGATCTGTGCATATCTTCTTTTAAAAGTAACACCTTTGACTATGAAAATTATAGGTTATTGAAAATCAATTTCCTAGACTGGGTTTACATTTCTCTTTAAAGAGAGAAATCTTTAAAGGAAAAAAAAGTCTGTCCTTAGACCAAACTGCATCAGGACCTGGGCCTCGCATTCGCTTGATCGGGCACTGTGTAATATATACTCGTACATATACATATTATATTCTTGTCTTAGTCCTATCTTAAACATTAAAACGATACATTATTTTAATAGCTTTTTTATTCTTAAGATAATTCTTTATTTGCACAAAGTTTGATTCAAAGATAAATGCAGATAGTATTTACATCAGGATTATCATTGAAACTACATTATATTGGCTAATAAACTTAACACTACCCTGTCTGAATGCTAAGTAATCTTCATAGAAAGTAGAACTTTAACCAGAACTTTTTTGAGATAATATATCCGTAATAAAGCCCCCCCCCTCCATTTTTTAATACTGGATGTAAATATGGTAGCATTCATTGTTGATGTCATGTGTTATATAATCTTTTTGCATCTATTATAAAAACACAGTCAGAATTCAGAGTCGCTATAAACTAACATTCATATATAGTTTCTGGTATCTCATTCTGGAAATTCGGTCGGCATTTATTGAACGCGAATACATCCCTATACTCTCCTCCTCCTCACTATCTCAAAACCTTGTTTAGTACCTAAGATAAAAATGACTCTCCGAGTGGGATTTTTCAAGATAAATGCTAGTTCTCTAATCGCATAACCTTCTTTTAAGAGCGTTCCGTGTAATACTCAATCTCACCAAAAGAGTGCCTAAAGAGAAAGCTAAGGCCCATGTTACTCTATAAAGAAATTTGTTTATAGAATGCCTCATTTCCTAATATATATATTATTTCGTTTCCACATTCAGAAAATCTACAACTGTTAAATTTATTTTTAAAAATAGACTTTTTAAAATTTTTGTATTTCATTTTGAAGCTCTAAAAGTGAGAAAAGTGAACAAACTGTATTTTTTAATATCAAAATGAAATATTCAATTAAAATAAAATAAATTAATAATTAAAAAAAAAAAAAAATCAAGAAGTGTTCTTGATTAACTTGATTCACTACTTAACGGAATATTATATATATATATATATTGCTTTAAAAATGACTTTTTTTTTTTTTTTTTTTTTTTAAACTGTTTTAAGAAAATAGTTTTTAAAAAATTCTCTTAATAAATCATTGTAAAATTAAACTCGTTTTACAGTGTTTAATTGTATATTTAATAAATATGGGGGAAAAAAAGAGAGAAATCTATCATGCAGAAAATACTTTTTTTTTTTTTCTGTTTTCTCCCTTTTCTTTCTTTTTTTTTTTTTTTTTAAGGGATATATATATATAATAAATGATAGATATCGTAATAAAATTTAACCTTAAAATTTAGTAATTTATAGATACAAAACAATACCAACACAACAAAAATGTTGCGATACAGATTAAGAACCAATAATTGACAAAAACAATTTAAATTACTTACGCCGACACGAATGATAATAATAAAAAAAGGACCATTAAACTTAATGACAGAGAAAATAAATAAAGGACCACAGAAATAATAATTAGATAAAAATGCTTAAAATTAGAAGTAAAAACTCGTCAGGGGGCATGTACTTCATATATCATTTTATGATTTGAACTGCTTCAATTATGGGATAAATTCGGTTCTTGTAATCCTAAAACACAACGAAATGGGCTTTTCCCTTCGAGAGGGGGGGGGGGGAATCATTGGGGTATTGAACGATTTTTAGTTACAGCGATACTTGGGTTTTCTTATTATTTTAGAAAACAGGTTAAAATTGGATGTAATTTTTGCAGTACATATATTCGTTTATCAATTTAGTTCTTTTATAATTTAATATTATAGTTATATTTCATTGAAAATATTTCGCTACTAAAGTGAATATCAATATTTTAAACAATATTTCATATATTGTTTGTTAATATTAGTATTTACACCGCTATGCAGTTACCCAATGTTTATTAAGTACCTCGTCACCATAGGGAGCTACATAAAAATATTCTTGCATATGAGGAATGCATTATGTTTGGAATTCGGTAAAGAATAATGAAGCATGTCATTATTGTAGGGGTAATCCTATATCGTTCAGTCTATATCGATATTTAACAATTTTTTGCAAAGCATAATATTGTATCAGTATTTACGAGCTGTTTTCGTATATAATTAATAAATATTATAATTAATATTAATAAATTCTATTTTAACTGTTTATTAATGATAACATGTTTCCTGTTGTTTATGTAATGCTTTTATTTTAACATTGGGAGTATGTTGAACCACAGACATAGCTGCCAGGATTTTTGGAAACCAGCATTTTTAAAAATAGAAATATTTACCTTTATTAGAAAACTGTTATAAAAATTTATATATATATTATTACAAGAAACACTTGTACTTAAAATCGGAAAACTTGGCAGCTACGCATAGTAAATTATGCTAATTTGAAAAATATCTAATATTTAGTGAGAGATTGTTCGCGAGACTTTTTTTTTTTTTTTTTTTTTGTATTGAAAATTTTTTTTTCTTCAGATTTCATAGTAATATATTGAAATATTCCCAAATGATTTATCTACTAAATATTATTTATATGTAATGCTTATCTCTAAATAAAGCAATATACCGGTAATTCCATTGCATATTATATGTTAGCTACGCACTACGGATGAGATTAAAATTAATTTTTACTACCACTATTTTCTAACAATAAATGCAAAAAAAAAAAAAAAAAAAAAAAAAAAATTTAAAATAAGAAAATAAAGTTGTCTGTATATAGAAATAGTGGTGGCAAAAATAAGTTTAAATCTCATGCTTGTGTGTGTGACTAACATAACATATAATAATTATAAAGCTCTGAATAAACCCCATGGAAAGCAAGAACTCGGAAGAAACCACGACCCTTTATCAGGCGCACAAAGTAGGCCCAAGTGCTGTAAACAAAGCGGCAACGCACAAAACCGATTTTAGTGATGAGCAAAAGCAAATGAAACCGAATGTCAATATAAATACTAGTGTAACCAGAATTATAAAAAGGAAGAAAAAAAAATTAATTTAAATCTAAAAAAAGAAAAATGAAAAATAAAGAAAACCAAATTTATGTAATTTCCAAGCATCAGACAAGAACGGGAGCACAACACATGTGTGCCATTACACACAATAACCCATACTTATATATGAAATATATTTGAGTTTTTTCTCAATAAGATATTTTATTCTGCTAAGAAAATACCTCTGAATGAAATAGAAGTTAAATAATTTGTGACGAGAGAATTTATAGGATTAAGTTATAATGACTGTTAAGGAGTTGAGTGGAGTTGACGATGAAGCAGTGAGCGGAAGTGAATACAAATTTGATGTTCCGATCATTTTATTCGCCATAAACAATCAAACACATTCGCCACGGTTAACCGCCTTCACGGAATGCCTCTTATTTGTTTTATACCTTTCTCATAAAGGCCGCAATTGTTTCATGTTATCTTGGGAACTTAGGGCGGACTTACTTATTGTCTGTATGGCTGAATGTACTTAGCATGTCAGAGATAGAAGTCTGCTTGCTTTATTTTTTAAAATTATTCAGTCTCGTCTTCTATATCAGGGGTGGCCAAACCGCGGCGAGACTAACGATATTTAACGTTTGAAAACTTTAGTTAACACATTGAAAATAAATTAATACGTTCTGACTTCTGACTTTTCGAAGTGAAAGGACCTCCACTACTTCAGATAAAGGCCGTAACCAAGGGGTGTTCCGGGGGTTTAGTAGTTTTTTTTTTTTTTTTTTTTTTTTTTTTTTAAATTATTATTTTAGATACTTTTGTAAAAAGATAATCTTTCTGTATCTATTTTTCTAATATGTCTGTGGTTTGAACATATTCAATACTGTCATCATCTGTACTTGATGAAATTGGTTTATAAACATCCAGGTTCTGAACTGCTAATTTGTAGTGTAGGTGCCCCCCCCCCCCCCTCTCATTCTGGATGCAGTAGCTTTCTGCTTTACAGCTTCAGTTTCAACTTTTACTGGTAAATCAGTGTGCAAAATGCAGGATTTTACTTATCTTCTCTTGCCATTGTTTTTTCGAGTTGAAGCTTTGGGAAATGCCTGAATTATTATTGGGGATGTCACACCTTAAGAATCGGAAGATGAACTTGCTACATATACAACTTTTAACTCATTTGTCGCATTTGCTGTTGTATATTCAGCAGCTTCACTTAACACATGAGTTGAATCAATTGTCTACCTGTTACATATGATGTTATACTAGAAGATTACTAATATTAATTATTATATTAAAATATTATTAATAGAATGTCATGTTAAAACATACTAAAACAATACCCAAATTATTGAGAACCATGTGTATGAAAAATGTTGTTCCTTTGAACATGTCCCAAGGTACAACATGGTGTACTGTCCCAAGGTACAATCACCACATGATTTAAATAAATCAAAATGGTAGTCAATCAAAATGCAGTATCATTACTTTCTCATCACCAAAACATTTTAAAATCTTCTGTTCAATATCCATTTAAAATTTAGTAGAGTAGTTATACAAATACTAATTCAGGAAATTAAAATGAGACATACTTTTAAGTGATGGAATTTTCTTTCATTCACCAAGCCATGTGCGTTCAGTATTTCTGATGTTGCTTTTTACTGTACTCTGTTATATAATTGTTAAAAACACAGGGAAAAAAATGTTGCCAATAGGCTTTTAGAAATTGTATTTGTCCCAAGGTACAACACTCTCCCTTGTATATGATGGGGAACTGAGCAGAGTCAGCCTATGCAAACTAGGTTCTTTCTGCCATTGTACCTCACCAGTTTTCCAAAAAATGAGACTTATTTTATGACTATGCCAAAGTCAATTTAAAGAAATCTGTTATAATCTGAAGAAATAAATTGGAGTGATGAAAAATGATTTGATGAAAACCGCGTTTCTTTTGAAATTAATAAATGCGTATATAAGTAAAGTAGGACACTTTGAAAAATTTATTCTTTTGTATTTATCTTGTTCCAGGTCGTTTTTGATACTACTTACATTATCACTCTCGTGAAATTTGTATTCAAGGATATTTTTTATTTGGGTGGGAAGGCCAAATTAATTTATAAGTGTCTTCTTCCAAATATTGCTTGTGCCTTTTTTCTTATGAAAAAGAAATGGAATCTATCTGAATGGTTTTAAGAGGGTGATGAAATATTTCGATAAACCTCCACCTCTTGTCTTCATTTTTATTAAATATTGATGTTAGATATATGTATTATAAATTTCTAAAGTGTATTTTAAAAAATACAGAATTTTGTGTGTCAGGGAATTCATTATCAATAATTGTAAAATTTGTTTTTATACGGCTCCATAAGTAAAAGAGCTCAATGAGTGAATGTAGCCCATATCTTAATTGGGTGAGGTTCAAATTTTCATCTGTGTTTCTTATGAAAGTCCTGAAGATATAGTTAAATTTTTCGACGAATTAGTCACAAATTAAAATGTAAATGTGTTTAGTTACTTTATCGTTGTTTTCACTCGTAATCTGTGTATAACACCTAAAATCCGGTCTACCTGTCTGGTTTCTGTCACAGGAAAATATACTGTCGAATCATTGGAAAGTGGTTTAAGACTTTTTTTTTCCCTTGTCATATTTCTGAATTTTTTTCTGATACAAGGTACAATTTTGAAACTTCGTACGTAAAGTAATGCGGGCGTGGGGTACATTTTGCTCATTGAACTTGTTTTTATATGGGGAGCGTATAAAAATTTTAATTTTATAATTCTTGAAATTGAATCCTCTGAAATTTTTAATTGATTTTATAAAATTATTTTAATTTCGAATCACTCCAGTAACGGAGAGGTTCTGGTCTCGAAGCTGGTTGACGCGAGGTGCCGAGTTCCAACTCAGATCGCGTTCGTTAGCCTAGCCTAGCCGAATAGAATTTTCCGTAGATTTCTCCGAAACTAACATGAATGCAGACTAGGACTACATATTAGTGCCTATCAACTTTTGGTTTAAATTGCTCAACAGGTGGCGCTGCTCCACTGCTATTTCTCTAATGTATGGGAAGGCTATATATCGGGTTCTATTGTGTATACCAAACAAAACCATGTGAGAAGACCATTATGAAAGATGCTGATTCAATTTGGATGCATGTCGGCCTATAGGTAGCGCTGCTTTGCAATTTTTCCTACAGGAAGACTATAGCTCAGTTTTTGTTGTATATATTTTCACAAAACTTGATGTGAACTATACGCATTATGAAAACATATGTTGACTTAATTTGGATGTATAGCGGTCGACAGGTGGCGCTGCTTTTATTCATCATCGGTGATTTTCCACATGCTACGCATCTCAGCATCTGTTTATTAAAACTGCACTATACTTCGTATGTAAATTCGTTATTGTGAGAAGCTATGATTAAATTTTCCTGCATGTTAAATTGTAAATGGCGCTGTTATATAAAATGATATAGTATAAAGTTTTGTGATACCCACAACATACTAGCGTACGTTCAACATTCTAGTTAATATTCCGTAAGCATCGTTAGTACTCGCCGTTTTCACACGTCAATTTTTTTTTAAAATAGAGTAATATTGTTCAAATGTAATTACGATTAAATGAGAAGAAAAATGCTCTTCAAAAATACAGGTGTGAAAAGAAGGCGGGTACTAAACAATACTACGGATTATTAATTAGAATATTAGCAGGCAGGCATACCAGTTTTCTTAATATTTTCCATCTATTCGTATTCAAATTCTTGAAATATTAAGTATATTTTCTTAGACATGCTTTTTTGGATGTATGCACCGCTGCGCTCCGTTTGATGAAGAGTATCATCAATTTATCACTCTCAAAACTGTCACTTTTTTTATGCCTGAAACAGAATTGAAAGAAAGTTATTGTTCGTTATAGTTTCCGTCTGTTCCCCCCCCCCCCCTCCCTTCCCCAACAATTAAGAAATGAAGTTTTTAAATAGATTTACTTTTAAGTTTATTTAAATGAAATGACGGTGTTTCGGTATTTATTTATTTTTTATCATCATTATCATTATTATTTTATTCTTTTGATTTTGGATGATTATCTTCAACGGAGGGGGGGGGGGAGAAAAATAAACTTTTAATACCGCAGATTTTTTTTTTAATAATGTTTATCTTTAACGGAGGGGGAGGGGGAGGAAAAAAAAAACTTTAATACCGCAGATTTTTCTTTTAATAATGTTTTTCTATGTTCTTTCTACGTACGTATCTATACAATCGGGCCCTCTTTTATCAATGTCTTCGCATCTGCTTTCTTTTCAAGTCTTTCCAGTAAACTAATGAAGAAAAAAGAGATCGTGCTTTTCAATACTTGCTTTCATTTCGAACAATGCGCTATTATTGTCCGGGTAGAAGTAAGAACATCAATAATTTTGCGCGGTAAAATAAAGAAAAAAAATCTTGAATATAGAGCCTTTATTCTATCGTTATTTCATGAAGATGCATCGGTGCTGTGTTTTTATACTGACTCAATTATTGTATCAGATTCTTCCTATTTGTTTTCATTCTTTTTGCTGTGGATGTAGAAGGTGTATAATGTTTGATAACGATATGTGCGACGATGCGCGTGTTTTATTCTTCGTATATAAAATTATTTTGGCGAGTAAATAATTGTTTTATGATTGAATAATTTAACATTGAAAAACACTGTTCAATTTTGTAATGGAAATGGTAATTAAGGTTAATATTGGTGAATGTCGGTTATTGAAATTAGATGTTTGAAAGAGTTCTGAAATTATGCGTGTACTTACTTTATTCAGCAGTATTGAAAATTGTACTGATATGTTTACATATTATATATATTGGTACACGGAATACTAACATTATTATTGCTTTTTAAAATATATAATTTATGAAAAAAGGTTCTCCTTTCAATGTTGATAATCACAATTTCTGAATTTGTAGAAGATAGATTGTCATTTAGGTTGCACGGTTTTTTAATTGGAACTATTCAATATATTTTCTGGGCTTTAAAGTATACTAAAGCTGTATGGAATTTTGTCTTTGTAGAGCTGTTGTAAATGAATAGGACAGATACAATAATTTTATAAGCAAGTTTGAAACAGAATGCAAATTATTTGCGAAAATATACTGAATATTTAACAAAACTAAAGCTACATATTTAATTTATTTTTACATGAACCACATCAGTGACAGAGAAGTTTTGCTCTCGAAGCTGTTAGACGGGAAATGCCGGGTTCGTTTTGAGGCTTTACATTTCCTTAATTCAAAGGTAAAATGTTTAATCATTTTGCCTCATTGAGGGCTCTATGAACTCCGTTCTTCTTTAAACGACTCTCTGAATTGGTCGCTTGACTGGGGGGACCTATATATATTATTACAGAGTGGACTTCTTTGATTACATTTAAATCATGTAAATATGGAATTGGAGTTGGGATTGAGGAGAATTGTCTGCACTAAAGGTATAGGCCTAAGTAGAGTGCCTTCCGTGAAAGGGAAGGGAGGTTCTTTTAAGTTGTCCTAGCCCCTATTAGAGTTTCAGGGGGGGGGGGGGGGGCAAATCATCGAAAACTCTGAACAATTAGGCCAGCGAGCGTGACTTGGGAACGAACTCGGCACTTCCCGTCTATCAGCTTCGGGAGCAAAACCTCTCTGCCACTGATGGGGTTCATGTAAAAATAATTTAAATATGTAGCTTTAGTTTTGTTAAATATTCAGTATATTTTCACAAATAATTTACATTCTGTTTCAAACTTGCTTATAGAATTCTTAAAAAAAAAAAAAAAAAAAAAAAATCTTTCATGATGGGAAAAGGGGAAAAAAAGCGGGGTTCGGTTGATTAGTTTCCATATAATGCACGCACAGTTTCAGTTTTAAAAAAAGACCCAAAGGCTTTTTTCTAACCGAAAACTGGTCTTTCTCGAACTCAAAAATTTGCTTGGATTATAATAAATGTGAAACATTCACCGGACGCGGACATCACTTAAAAAAAAAAAATAATAATAATAACTAGTGAGTACCTGTAGTTGCGAATATATTTTCTGAGGAAAAATATTAACACTATTTCTTAATAGAAGCATTTAGTATTAATTTTCTACTACATAATAAATTGATTAATATTATTCAAATATATCGTTACATAGTCACCTGGAAAAATCAAGGCAGTTGGTAGGTGTGCAGTACATTTTGCCACCTCTTTCCTAGCAAAGCAAATGATTAGGATTTATTCATTTGCCAAAATTTATGGATTAAAAATATAAACAGAAGTAGTAGACTTTCTTCGACAATATTATCTTTTTCCCTGCTGAATACCAGTATTCCATACAAGGTATTTCCTGTGTAAGTGTTGTCCGACAAAATATAAATTCCAGGGATGAGATTTTTCATATTTTCAGCTTTTTTTTTGGTGTGTGTGTGTTTCTGATGTGCATTTGTTACATCAGCTAATCAAACAAAACTTGCTTGAATACTAAAACATAATCATTTGTTCTTTTTTATAGATTGAAGATTAAAAAATAAATTTATTATTGTAATATAATTTATTTTACCATCAAAATTCTAGTATTTCTGTTCAACGTTTTTGCCATTTGTGTACAGTTTCAGCTTTTTTCTCTTTTTCTAATCTCATCTCTGTAATTCGAACGTGGACTTAGAGCGAACCTTTAAAAATTGGAAAAAAAAAAAAAAAAAGTTTTGAGGTTTTTTTCCTTTAATGGGCATTCTTTTCTGCTTAAAGATTGGACTTTATGGCGTTATAAAGCTATTAATTTAGTTGCCGATATTACCACGTTTTTATTAACTCGCTTTCTTGTTTGTTTCTCCAGTACAAATTTTGCAATTGATTTTTAACTAACTTCCGGCCTAGCTAGACATTTGAAACTTTTAGAATAGCTCAGAACACGATGACAATGCATTCTTTTAATACTTTTATTTCAATTAATAAATGTTCGAAAATTTCTTATTTGCTCTCTATATTATGCATTTGATCATTTTCTTTCAAGTTGATGGGATAATTCATAAAAAAAAAAAAAAAAAAAAATAATAATAATAATAAAATAAAATAAAATATAGAATTGTCAAAACAGAAAATCTAAAAACGTGGTGCACAAAAAGTTCGTTTTATCTTGTAATTTTTATATAAAATACATCTAAAGTCTGTCCGGGTTTGACGTCCGATTTAACTAAAGAGGTGATGGTGGAAACGTAATGAATTCGGATACGCCTTTTGTTTCTTCACGCTGCCTTTTAAAAAGCGATTGAGTGTTGTAATAAACATTGAAGCATTATATTATGTCATTCATCTCTCTTATCTACTTCAGTTACTTCCGTTTGAATTTCGCACGATTGTTTTACGTTCTTCGCCATGCTTCCAGCTGAAGGTATTATTTCGTTTCTGTATCATCCATATCTGTACTTAAAAAGAAATTTTTCTGAAGGCATTAACATAGTGTATATAAATAAGGCAAGTTACAGGGAGAAAAAATTAAAAATCAATAAAAAAAATTTAAACTGAAAGTAGTATAAAATCTCCGATTCGTACCAACCAAATTCAAGTTTTAAGCTCCTTGACCTTTCTCACGTGATAAAAGGTCAAGGTCACTGTTTTTTGCAAATTGGTTTTCAGTGGATTTATATAAGAGGGCGTAAGTTTGATGAATGAATGCCTTTCATAGTTTTTTTTTTATTTTTATGAATGATTATTTTGAAGATTTTCACGATAAGATATGCAAATATTGATATCACTAGCAGTTTACGCTGTTATTTTATTTTTCTTGGTGAATAATAATAATAGTAATAAATAATAATGATTGGCTAATAGAATCTGAAATAAAATCCTGTTAACACCCTATTCATAATGAGTTTTAAAGCTTAAATTTCGTACAAATACTTTTTTTTTTTTTTTAAATAAAATTTTAACATTTATCTCATTAACCATAAGACAAGCATAGAATCCTTCAAATTTCTTTAAAATAGTCCTTTTCAATAAATAGCTGTTGCATTTACACAGAAATAATATTTATCAAAGTTAAGTCAGGTTTCATTTTATTTTTATTTTTTCTAATTGAATGATTTATTCTTTGAAAGAATTTTGTAGCAGTTTTATTCTTCAAAATAGTTTCCATCTTTATCTGCTGCGTTATTCCTCACATTCTACTCCCGCATTATTCCAATAAGCATATTATAAGATCTGAATGCTAAAGCTGACCTGATAAGTTTTCGTGTTGATGTTCATCATATTGGACAACATAATTTTTCAGTAACTTAAAAGCTTTCATAATGTAAAACCCTTTGCTTATACGCAAAATGTAAATAATTTAAGCGTTTTGAAAATGCTTTATTATTATTAATGTTTAATGAGTTTTAAAATATGTAAGGAGAAAATTTATACATTTTGAAAACTAATGTATCTCCTTTTTTCGAGGGAAAAAAAATGTGCAGATATCTCGTTCTTTTTATCAGTTGCATTCAGTGGCGTACTGAGGTGGGGTGGGGAGTCCAAAGCAACATTATGTATCTGTTGAAATAGTGCCATTATTTTTACCTAAAATATTCGCTACATTTCTATTTTTAGCGGCAAGTTTCGATCTAAAGGGCCTTATTGTACAAAAAGTGACCTAAGAGTGATAAAACAACAAAAATAACCCATTTGTGCAAGGACTGATTAAGGTAGTGGCAAGCGGGGCCGATGCTTCTAGACCTCACGTTGGGTTGAGCTTCCAAATCAATTTAAAACTTATTTCAATGCCTTTTATTGTTATATGTTTAAATGAAGAATTACAAGGGGGACTTCCAATTAGATTGCCACAGTGAGACTTTCGCCCCAGTCCGCGAGAGTTGTAGGTTGGCCACTGTTTGCAATAAAGGGATACTTCACTTAAAGTAGATGGCGGCCTTGTCCCATTTATTCTGTGGAGAAATTTATTTTCAAAATTACTCTTTACCTATTTTTTTTTTATTATTATTCCATTTTCACATTTAAAAAAAAAATCACAATAATTAAATTGATTCCCGTTTTTCAAAAATTAATTTTTTAAATCTTTAATATTTCATTTTAAAGCTCTAAAGTGCGAAAAAATGACTAAGTGCATCCCCCCCCCCCCCTTTCTAGCCTCAAAATAAAATATTAAAAAAATAAAAAATATAAAAAACGAGAATTAGTCTAATGGTTGAGAATTTTCTAAATGTGAAAACGAATTAAAAAAAAATACATAAGGTAATGAGTAATTTTGAAAACAAAAAAAATTCTCCATAGATTAACATGGGATAAGGCCTGCCGTCAACGTTAGATGAAGTATCCCCTTAACGTAGCATTGTTTCGTTTCCGCTCATACACCCTCCCTTATTTGCATAGACTGAAGGATATTTATTATTTAATTTCCTCCTCTATCTCAAGTGATGAAGAAAGATTCATTATTTCGAAACATGGTATTTTTTTCGGTACATTTTTCGCTTACTTAAGAAATTTGCACTTTTATATAAAGTGTAATTTTTCTTTTTACTTTTTTTTTTTTTTTTTTATAAATTTACCTTTCCGTGTCTTTAATGTTAGAAAAATCTTAAACAGTTGCCCGATATACTAAAAAAAAATTTCAAAAAATTCAGAAATTCTAATCCTAGTTTATATCATTTATTATAGAAGCAACGATACTGTCTTACGTTCGTCGATTCGTGGAGGGGGGGGGGGGGGAGGTTACTGGCTTGCAGCCAAAGAAAAAGAGTAGAGAACTCCATCTATTATAGTTTATTGGATAACAAAATTTTCTTTTCAGTACCTAATGCGGAGATCGTTGGCGACAATGCATATGATCGCGAAAGATGCCAGATCCTTTACGAAATGTTAAAAAGTTACCGTGTTTCTACGCATTATTATTTTCATCTCCGCATATTTTTTGGCATCCGTTACATTTTTAATACTGAATGGGATTTGTTATTTTTTAGTATAAGGTGATTTATCTGTTGCAGCTAGTCATTTAAATGGTGTATTACGTTGATAATATATCGTATTTCATAAAAGGAATTGTTATTCCTTAATATTAACAGTGTTACTCGATTTTGTTAATATTTTTTTTAACAGTTACCAATAATTTTGAGAAGTGATTACACATAATAGAGATGATTAATCATCGAAATGATTAAGCAACCGTTACATTTAGAATTTAGTGGTGGCCATTGAATGAAAAAGTCGCAAAATCTGGAAACACTGAATATTAAATCGAGTAGGAAAAAACTACAAATAATTTTAACTGTCTTTAATTTTTGCTACAAAGTACTGGTTTTCTTTTTAAGTTAAGGGGACATATGACCCTTAGAACTAAAAAAAAAAAAAAAACATCGATTAAATTATAGTCTTTTTTTAAAGTAAATTATTATTAACTAAGCTTCAATGAGCATGTCTAGTTGTTACCTATAGGTTTATTATGCATTTTGGAATATAATTTAAATTCTGTGGAGAATTATTTAATAATTTATGTGTTAATAATAAATGCGTTTTTTTCTCCTTGCGCGCAGGATATTTCTGAAGCTATTTAATATTTTTTCTTGAAATTTTCACAGATTATGTAACATATCAGATCCTTCAAACTGAACCTAAATTTGTATCCCCCTCTTTTCCATACAGGTAGATTTTATAAAAAATTAATTATCTTTAAACTTTATTTATTTATTTATTTATTTATTTATTTATTTATTTAACCTAAATTTGAACAAATTTAGGTTTAGATTGAAAGATCTGATATGTTACATAATCTATAAAAGTTTCAAGAAAAAATATTAAATAGTTTCAGAAATATCCTGCGCGCAAGGTGAAAAAACACATTTATTATTAACACATAAATTATTAAATAATTCACCACAGAATTTAAATTATATTCCAAAATACATCATAAAATTATAGGTACAGGAGTGAAACTTTTCAGGGGCTACCCCTGAATTCAGGGTTTTTGAAATTTTTGCTGTTTTTGAATTTCATGTTAAATTACTTTGTTTTTACAGAAATTCTCATTCTGAATGTTGAAATTTCCTTATAATGCATTACAAAGTCTATAAATGTTATTTAATATAGGTAGCCATATAATATATAATTAATAAACGGCCCCTATCTGCATGTAAGGAACAGTTTTCAGGGTTTCTGCAAGCTAGGTAGTTTCACCCCTGTAGGTAGCAATTAGACATGCCCGATGAAACTTACAAAGCAATAATTTACTTAAAAAAGGACTATAATTAAATCGATGTTTTTTGAAGTTCTAAGGGTTGTATGTCCCCTTAAAGGAAATCCATTTTTTTTCATTAAAAAAAAAAAAAAGAAAAAGAAAAAGAAAAATTAATTAAAATTATGGCAAACAAAAGCCACTGAAAAATCTAACAAGTAAAATTACCCCCCCCCCCCCCAACACACACACACAAATTAAAAATGCAGAACACATCAAGAAAGAAAAAAAAAGTCTTTCAGCTATATCTTATTGTTCAAAACTGTTTTCTTTTTCACCATTTTCTTTTACGAGCCAGTTGAAAATACGGGAGGATTTTTTTTTTTCTTTTATTTCTCTTTATAAGAGTTTCCGTCATTAGTTTGTATAATAATGAAATAACTGGATTTAAAAAAATTCAATTATGCCTAAAGTAAAATGGCGGAGATTATCTCTAAAACACTAATTGTCACCAGTTATTAGAAGCTCTCGATGCTCTTTTTTATTAATAGCACGAAAATAATAGAATATTGCTAAACGGGATAAATTTGGGAGAGGATGATCTTGAAAGACTCCATCTAATCGATTATTTGACTCAACTACACTTTTTTATAAGCCCACATTTAAGCTTTTGACATTCGTATTAGCGTTTCTATTTCTGGACTTATAAGATTTGCTTTCGGCCGTTGGGTATTTTTGAAAATATTGTTTTCAATATTTAGTAAAAGATCGGTTTTTTTATACTAATTTATTTTGCGTTTTTGACTAATTTACAGTGTGTGTCGAAATGATAGGTCCACCAGTAAAAACGAAAGTTACGTTGGTAAAAAAGGTTTTATTGTGTACAAAGAACTATTTTGTAAACTACATTACTTCATTCAATGTAAAATAATACATGAATAATATACAAATAATAGGAATAATAAGGAAAACAAAAATTACATGAAAAAGCTGTTTCAAAAAGATAGGTCCACTGAACCAAGCATCAAATTAATGTTGAATTAATAAGAAATTTTTCCACCTTGTTTCAGAATAAGCTCATAAATCCTATTTGGCATGGTTTCTACAAGTTTTTGCAAACACTTTTTCTCGATTTTTGGCCATTCGGAGGAAATAGCCTTTTTCAAGTCTGCAGTACTGTTGTACTGCCTTCCGCTTGCATACACCCCTCTTGCAAGTATACCCCACATGTTTTCTACCGGATTCAGGTCAGGGCTGAAAGGTGGCCAATCGATAACATGTACACCATTATCCAGAAACCATTCGAAAGTGGACTTTGCAGTGTGCACAGGAGCATTGTCCTGTTGGAACATGAAGAATGGGCCCCCAATGTGCTCTAATTGTGGAAGAAAATATTGTTCAAGCAGCTGTTGATAGCCTGCAGCATTCAAACGATTGTATACAACTGCTATATCAGTTTTTCCTGCACCTCCGAATCCGGCCCATACCATAACGGAACCACCACCAGCTTGCCTCTTCGAGAATATCTGTCTATCGTTACGCAGATCGTGCCAGTAGTACTGACAGCCATCTGGACCATCCAGGTTGAATTTCTTCTCATCACTGAATATCATACGATGACAATCTTGTTTCCAGGACATCACTTCATGTGCGAATTTCAATCTCTTTTCTTTGTGCTTTTTTGTCAATTTCGGAGCCGCTTTCCTCTTCACGTAAACTATATTGCCGCACTTCTTTACCACTCTATGGACTGTAGATTTTGATATTGGAGGGTTTTGTTGTCTGGCCAAAGTGGATAAGCTCATATTTCCAGATTTTAACTCCTCTACGATAGTCCTTCTTTGTCGGGGTGTCACTTTTGATGGGTGGCCAGATGATTTTTCACTGCCATAAGCATTTCTAAGTCGCAAATAATTGTTTACAACATTATGTGATCTGTTTAAAAGTTTACCTATTTCTCTATTCGATTTTCCACACGTTTTAAATGCATCAATTTTCCCCTGCTCAACCAGCGAAAGACTGCAACGACAACCCATTTCGTTTGATTACAACGTGATGTTCAAATCTGTTTAAATACATCCACAGCAGCCAGCATAATCCCGCAGTAAGACTAAGCAACGATATTTATGCAAATTTTTTGGAAATAAACGTGATTGGTGCAAAATTTCTGAAGGCGGACCTATCTTTTCGAAACGGTCTGAAAATGAAAATTTGCATAAAATAAAAAAGGAATTATTTATTTTTAAGAAATTTCTTCATAAATAGTTTTAACATTTACTGATTAATTATCTCTACCAAAAAAGTGATTCTTATTCTCAATTAAGAGTCGAAATTTTGAAAAATGCGGGTGGACCTATCATTTCGATACGCACTGTAAATGCAGTTTTTTCACCAGTCCATATTACACGGGAACGTTTTTAATCGAGAAAAGAAAAGAAACGGAAATATATATTAAAAAATATTAATTTCGTTTGTATTGACTCTCAATAGTAAAAATCGCTTGGATTTTTTTTTTTTTTTTCCGAAATAGAAAATTACGTGTCGGTAATTAAAAAGGAAAAAATGTATAGCAAGCAAATAAGAATAGCTCTTTTTTAAAAACATTTATTTCAGTGCATAACTTGAAAATTGTAAGTAAAACTGATGATCAATTCAATACTTGAAGAAGGATCAGATACTTAAAATGATTCACATTACTTGCTAACTTTTAGGTTCTTTTTTTCAAGAAGCACCTTTGGACTGCATGGATACCCTCGTATCTGGGTCAGTCGATGATGGGGCGCGCTTGCGTGTCACCTGTCTTTTCAAGAAGCACCACCACTATTTTTCAATGTTTTCCGATGCACATATTTTAACCGAAATTAATTACTAGAAAATTCTTTTTAAATAAAATTGGTGGTAATACTCTACATCTTCCGGGCAACCCGGAAGTCTTCGTATATATATATATATGTGTGTGTGTGTGTGTGTGTGTGTGTGTGTGTGTGTGTGCGTGCGTGCGTGTATTTTATCTTCGTATAGTGAATAATTCAAATGACTTTATATATATACAGAGCTGTCAACCAACCTAATCTGGCAAATTGTTAGTACCGCCCATTTTTCTACACCACTTAATTTTTATAGTAATTCTCTTCAAATATATTTATGACGAATTAAGAAAAAATACTCTAAAAATTAAGTGGTGTAGAAAAATGGGCGGTACTAACAATTTGCCGGATTAGGTTGGCAGCTCTGCATATATATATATGTATTAACTGTAAATTACATATTTTGCATGTTAATGCGCTAGTCAAATCTTCAGGCAAATCAGATTTTTAATGGTTTATATTAGCAACTATTGCCCTACCTGTGTCCCAGAAGTTGCGCTTGTCATCCTAACCGTTTGAAGTTGTCCGTAGTTTTCTAATCTTTTGTGAATACGGGCTAGGACCCTTTAGAATATCTCCTACCCCACGGAAGACATCCTACGCACGCCTAGAGACCTTCGCATAAACAATTGGGCTTAATCGTTACACCCATTCTTAGCAACCATTTTAAAACTTTTATAGCATTTTTCTTCGTCCCTTTTCCATGATCTTAAAAAAAAAAAAAAAAAAAAAAAAAAATCGCAACCTGTTGCTAACAGTATTAGTAAAGGAGAACGCTTGATATAATTAAATTTTCGTGTTATAAATCGGCAGCATCATAAAAAAAATCAGAGATAATTTTTTTTTTCTTCTACATTTTAATCATTTGTCTTTTAAAGCTTTTAAAAGGCAAAAGATGCCAACAATATTTGTTTATGTACACGAATCTGAATTCGAGCAGCAAAGTATGTATTAAAACAGACGACCTTTCTCATCTTCTTCTGATGTTACTTCGGTATTTGTTTCTGTTCTACAATGTGTAGTACTGTTTTAATGTATGATTTTTCTAAATCATGAAACAATTTCAATATATCTCGTAAAAAAAAAAAAAAAAAAAAATCTGATATAGTTGTTTCAAGGTAAAATTTGTATAAAATTTGATAGCTTTAAATTTTATCCGAAGGAAGTTTTCTGTTCTGGGTTTCTGTATTCACCACAAATCTGGCATTTCAGGAGAGAAATGTAGTTTCAAATGTTTCCATTATTACACAATTACCTTTCTAAAAGAAAAATATTTTGATTTTTCGAGTCATGTAATGATTTTTCATAAATAAACGTGAAAAGAACTGTGCACTATCTAATTCTTGAAAATAGTTAATTAGTAGCAAATTACGTTAATTAGGGTTTGTTATTATGTCCTTCTGGATATTTAGATTAATCAAACACTCCTTTAGATTAAATTACGTATTCGTATTGAAATGCTATTCAAAACTAATTAAAGCATTAAAACCTATTGTTCCTCTGAATATTAGGTTACTGCCCTCAATTACCTAGCTAAAACTCTAATAAGTTATTCTGAATATTTCAGTGCTATTTTTGGTGAAACATTTTCCTCTAATTTGTAGATGACGAGATATATTTTAGAGGGAAAGGGGGGAGAGGTTTGTCTGTATCAAATGTGTTTTACCTGACGAACTGGTACGACAAAGATTGTTTTTTTGGACATGAAATAAACTGTAAATCTCACGTTTAAATACATTTTGAAGCGAACTTATGTCATAGTACTTTTAAAACCTCGTGTTTTGCGTACATTGCTCTCATATTTCTTTAGAATTTTTATTTTATCAAATATCAGTATTATTTCTTGTATAAAACATTTTGTCTTGGAGAAAGATTATTTCATTTCTTGTTTTGGGGGGAAAAAAATGCTTTTTTTATCGGCGTGCTAAAAAGTAGTAAAGGCAAAATTTTCTGTACTCAAACCAATTAAAAGATCAAAAGCATTCATTGATGACTACATCCTACTATATAATAACATACTTTGTTATCAATGAATGCTTTTGATCTTTTAATTGGTTTGAGTACAGAAAAATTTGCCTTATTTACTAACTTTTAGGACGCCGATAAAAAAAGCATTATTTTTAAAAATCTTTATTATTATTATTATTATTTTAAATTAAAACTAAAAAACCGAAATTAAAATTTAAAACCGAAATGAAGCGGGACGCGTAGGTTTTGAAATCCTTCAAATACTGTAAAATTTTCTGATATTCTGGGTTACTTATGGGTCACTCACTGATAACCCAGGGGTCACTCACTGGTTACTCGCAGGTCTCTCACTGGTCACTCCTTGGTCACCCATGGTCACTCATATTCATAATGATGACCCTTGAGTCAAAATATAGCAGAAAAGTGGCTCGATGAATGACAAACAACCATGGTTGAATAAAATAGCATTCTAAAAAATATCTGCAAAACATCTAAGCCTTTGATACTAATGTACTAATCAGTAATTTTATTTTATTTATTTATTTTTTCTTTCAAATGAATATTTTATCATACCATTGTTTATTTTATATTTCTTACATCAGTTATACTAATTCATTCCTTACCCACCATATATTTTTACGTTAATTGGTCAGTAAATCAAAAGTTACAATTTTTCCAGTTTGATTGATTATGATTAATAACTCAATATTTTTTCGTGGCATCGTATGCTTACCTATGAGATCCGACAAAGTCACAATGTAAGCCGAATTTCTTTTTTAATTATTCAAAAATAAAGGATTTACTATAAATGCCATTACCGTTGACTTACTTTGAGGTTTTATTAAACAGGAGTTTGCGAAAACGTGACTTTAATTTAGCACTAGCTCATCCCTCTCCCAAAATAAATAAAAAAATAAAGTAAATCAAAGTACATCACAATTAAAAAAAAAAAAAAAAAAAAAAAAACACAAAAAAATTACCAAATAAAGTACACCACAATTTTGATAACATCAAATAGAAAATAAGGCTTTTATGTCAGCTAGTAATCTACTCAGAGCGTCTCTATTGTCTTTCGCGGTTATCTTACACATTTCCTACATATAAAAATTCCTTAGAAATGGAATTGGGAGAAGAGAGGGGATCTGCCCTTGTTTTATGTAAGTCAGTATAAGATCCTATTATATTTGTTTATTTCTTTGAACTATAAATTTTTATTTGTGTGTAAAAAAAAAAAAAAAAAAAAAAGTAGCTTTTGTCGTACATTATTGTTAAGTCAATAAAACAGTTTTATTTTAAAATGTGTGTATGAAGGTATACATTTTTAAATATTCGATTTTACTAGATTGTTTTAGTAAATATCGAATTAAAACAATTACTTCATTGTTATCTATGAAAATATTTACGTTTTCTAAAATATTTATATAATATTTAAAGAAATTGTTTGTAACATTTATCCTCTATAAGAATGTTTCTCTTAAGAGCAGGGGTCGATCCAGGTTTTAATTTTTGGGTCCCTTTTTTGTGAAATTTTTATTTATTTTTGTGAAATGTAAAATATTTTTGTGAAAAAGTAAAATATTGTGTAAAATCTTCCGTTTTTAAAATCACTTTATGTAATGTTTAATATCAAGTTAATAGAGTGTTGTTGAACCAAATTAAGGCATTAATTAAAAATGATACTGAATAAAAGGATCATTTTTATAAACAAAATCTTGTGAAGGAACTAATTTTATAAATTTGAATTTTGTGAAGGGTCCCTTTTAATTGATTTGAATTTTGTGAAGGGTCCCTTTTTATGAATTTGAATTTTGTGAAGGGTCCCTTTTTACTATGTGGAATTTTGTGAAGAGGCCACAAAAGGGACCCAAATTTTGCCTGGATCGAACCCTGAAGAGTGTTTTGTAATTTTATGCCGCTAATATAAAGAATATAAATAAATACACCCACTCAAAAAAAAAAAAAAAAAAAAAAAACTTTTTAGTATAAGACAAAGAACTGGAAAGTTGAATCATCCAAATATAATAATAGTATTAAAAAACGATAAATATATTTATATATATCCCCGAAAATGTAAAGTTATTAGAAACAAGGCATGTTCAGTAAGTTATATTAATTTTAAAACTTTAACGGAAATAAAAAAATATATATATATGAATTTTAGTCTTTTTTTTTTTTTTTTTTTTTTTCTGTTTACAATCTAAATTTTGGTTAAAAACTAAATCTGACTACTATTAATAACACGGTATTTCCAATAGCATAAAATACAATATTTTATTCAAGGTTCTCACTTAATACTTATATAAATAAATAAAAATAAATAAAAAAATAAATAGATAAATAAATAGCCCAATTTCTAGATTTGACATTTAATGCAAAAAACTGTCAATCCTTGAATTAAGTCTGGGGCGGGACCTTGGTCCATTTCTGATGAAATCTTTCATTTTTGGGCGTGCTCAGTTGAAGAAAACTTTTGGAATCGCGAGAACTCGAGTCCTCGAAAAATAAGCCTGTTCTTATTTTTATGTTATATAGCAACGTTAAACCGTATCACCGTTTGTTTGCGGGAATGTGTTAGAATGAACTTTTAGCTCATTTGAAATTTTATCTCCTACATTACATGCTTTCATCTTTTATATGTTGTCGGTTTGAGTTGAAAATAGCATTTAAAACGGGGAAATGTGCAAAGGAATCAAGTTGAACTTAAATGGAATTTGTAAATTACGTCGGTGTCAACGAGCAAAAGCCAAAACAGGTTGTTTATGTAATTGTAATGAACATAGAAATCTCATTTCCTTAGTAAGGGAAACGACGGTTATGTATTTTGAACTAGAAATGGGAAAAAGGGTGGCTGGCTGACATTTTTCTGACGTGGAGTTCATTCTAGAAAAGAGAATAATAATTAACTTTCAGCGTATAAACCATGTATGACCTTTTAGAACCTTGCGCTTCTTGAATTAACTGTGAAAAAACGTATGTGTCTTAATTTACTTTTTAAACCAAGGGTTGATCCAGGTTTTAATATTTGGGGCCCATTTTTGTGAAAAGCAAATTTATTTTTGTGAAGAACAAAATAATTTTGTGAAAATTTATTTCCTTTTGCAATAAAAGGAATTATCGCACGAAACCTTTCACTTTAGCAGTTACTCTATCTAATGTTTAATAACAAGTTAACAGCATATTATTGATCCGAGTATAGACATTCATTAAAAATAATACTTGTTAACGTGGAAAATTTTTACAAAAACATCTTTAAAAAAAAATAATAATAATAAATCTTGTGAAAGGGCTGTTTGTTATGAATCTGAATTTTGTGAAGGGACCCATTTTATAGATTTGAATTTTGTGAAAGGGCCCATTTTAGAGATTTGAATTTTTACCTGGATCGACCCCTGTAAACTTAGTTTTGATATAATGTGCCCTTTTCCCGTAATATTAATTTTACTTACGTATTTACATATAACGTATTATTTCTTAGATATTATTTTAGTTTGTGTTTTATTTATATAATTTTCCTCAAAAATGTTTTTGAAGAGGTGTGTAAATTCATCTAGTACATTATAACGTAAAAAATTACACACAAGAGTACAACAAAATAGTGTCCCGCGCAGTCTTTTCAAAGACGGAAGGAGGCCGCTCACCACTATGCAGCAGTTTTGAGCCATTTTAACCTCCAGAAAGGGGCTCTGACGGCAGTTATCACGCTACACGGTAAAAAAAGAAGTCTAAATTTTATAAAAAGTTTAAAGTTATTTAACGAGAATGTGGATTATTTTCGCAAAGAAGGTTTATGAAGATATCTCCCTTGCAAGTTGATATGGCCAAAAATTGGTCGATTATTTAACTTTATTTTATTGGTAGCTCATTAGCTTATAAAAGCATGTCTTCGGTTCTGTAAAAATACTACAGTAAAATATGATTAATTTACGAATGTTTTACATTTTATTTACTATTTATCTAGAAAATAATAGAAACATAATTAATATACAAATACAGTAACTGCCGCTTAATAAAATCACTGGTTAATAAAATCAGCCGCTTAATCTGATCAAATCGCCAGGACCGGAATCAAATCAATACAAACTTACTTTTAAATCCGTCGCTTAATAAAATCAGCATCGCCGGTTAATAAACTCAAAAATATCTTCTCAGAAGCCAAAAATATCATTTACACACACTAATATATATTTTTTTTAAATTTACATTGCGATTTTTTTTTTTTTTTTTTTTTTTTTAATAGAAAAGGAAATTAAAGCACAACAAACCCTCCGTTATCGCTCATTGTTCAAGATTTTATACTTGCAGCACAGTTACAAATTAAACACGCCCCGCAACTTACCTCCGGAACAATTTCAAGGAACGTATTCTTCAAAGCGCAGTAATAAAGTACAAATTTGATTTGAAATGATTTTTTTTTCTAATTATTAGAAGGCAATTTCTAGTTCTTATTTTGAAATTACTATAATTCATGAGGTTTAAACGGAAAGATTTTAAAGATTTAAAAGAACAGCGTGAACTTTTGGTAAAGTAATGATGATTTTCCTCTAACGAAAGTGCACGGGAACTTACAATGCGTTTAATTTACTTATATCGAAGAAACAATTAGTTAATTATCTACCAAAAATTAATTAATATTTTTACTAATTACGTTATTCGTTACCTTTTGAAGTTTCCTTCGAAATTCAGGGAAGTAATACCTTTTCCTTAAGGGCAGGAACGTTCGCCGGATATAAAAATCAGCCGCTTAATAAAATCACTTTGGTTCAGAACGAATGTGATTTTAATAAGCGGCGGGAACTGTATTCCGTTGTTCCAGGAATTTATTAAAATATTGTTCAGCACCTTTTCACGAATCTCATAAAATTAATGGTAATTTTATCTCGATCAATGAGATCCACTCCGAGTATATAATATAACCTATTCAAAAACCACCTCGCTAAAGGGTCAGTTTTCTATGGAACGGCGGGTGACCTTTTTAGAGAGGTTTTATTGCAGTTAAAAAATAAAATAATAATAATAATAATAAAAAAATCCTCTCCACATTTTTAATATATATATATTTCAAAAGTAATTCTCTGCTATTTATCAGGTGTTGTTAATAAGCAGCTGATTCAATTCAGCCAGAGTGGTGAGCACTCGTGTCGAATTACAAAAATATATCCAGTTTCTTTTTTTTCCTCCCAATTTCAAGTCTTAAGATCTTAATCATGGTGAAATATTATATGAATAATTTGTGTTGCGAACTGCAATTAGGTCATTCATTTTTGCTAAACACAAAGCACGCCACTGTTCTATTTTTATTTATTTATTTATTTTTAAATTAGTGTTACTTTCTAATTTATGACAAATTTCAATTAAATGTTTTAATATCAGTGTTTATGTAATATATTTCTATTTATTATTTTTGAATTGCGCAACAAAAGTAAGATTTCTGCATTGTACTTTGAAACTGCTATTTCAGTATGTGAATGTTTTGTATTATAGTAAATTATAAAGGATGATTGACCTGTAATTTCGTCTTATTTAGTATTAAGATTTGCTTTCACACTTTGTTAGCTAAGGTAGGAAGAATTGTGTCATTTTGTCTCTTGTATTATGTGACAGTCCATTTTTTAGAGTCAAATGGGTGCCGGTGGCTGAGTCGAGAGGTTCTGTTCTTAAAGATGGCAGACTGGAGGTGTGTGGTTCGAATTCTGGTCGTGCTTGTCGGCTTAACTGTTTGGAGTTTTCCCATGGTTTTTCTCCGAAACTTGCGTGAATACGGACTGGGATGCCTTAGATAGCGTATTATGTATACCACTGTGTGTATTGTTTTATGGTTTTGATTTTTGAAATATATATATAGTGAAAAATTAAATAACGTTACAAAATTTAGGAATTAATATAGATATGTATGTGTGTATGTGTAAAATATGCTTAAATATTTATGAAAAAAATGAACAGAAATTTTTAATATTTTATCATAATTCCATTAAAGTAGTTTTGCGTTATTATAAAGAGCATTTTAATAAAACAAAATTAATCTGCAATTATTTAATTAAATGTTTAAGTTTCTACTTCTTCTACTGTACATAATATTTTAATAGATTAATAAATTGGCAAAGATTTTTTTTTCATTCCCTTTTGGATTATAAGAGGGGGGGGGGGTGTCTTAAAATGTCATTTTTTGTCATTTATCTGAGATTTCAGGGGGCTGTAAACTGTAAAGGATTAAAACTACACAATTACAATTAAATTTTCTCATTAGTGTGATTCCAGGGATTATTTTGTGAAGTATTTTATTTTGTGGTTTTGTCTCTTAGAAGAGTTATTCACTATGAAAATTAGTAAAAAAATTTGTTTGACCTTGAACTTTGACCTTTTGTAATTACTTTAGTTATTAAATGAGAGCAGTATAACTAAGCATGTGACACCTTTATCTTATAAGTTTAATACTAATATTTAAAATTAGCAAGCAAAAATTTAATTCAAAGATATTTGTGCCAAAATAGAGGTCTAATAATACCATGTTTAACCTGGAGAACGACTTTTAATGACCTGTATAAAATCCAAGTTCAACAGTAGAGAAAAAATAATTGCTTTAAACATATCCATGTGCTTACCCTAACAGCACATCTTTTCCAGTATCAAAAGAAACAAAAATGGTCAGGCAACACATTTTTAAATATCCCTTGAAATTATATGGCTTGACCCCGAAAAGACGTCGTTTTGAATTTTTTATACGGTTGACTCATAAAACTATGTAGACTACAAAAGCCTTAGCAAACAAAGTCTTAGTTGTTAGTTGAATAGATGCTTTAATCGAATCTTTAATTTTCGGCAACACTGGATTCGATAGTAGCTAAGACAAAATTTACATTCTGACTGTTTAGAAATCTCATATTTTGTAAATTAACGATTAATGTACACAATATTTCTCGTTTACACACAGAGACCCGCCCAGCTCAACATTATACGGCAGTTAAGCAATTTATTATTATGATTTATCTGTATTCTCGTTAGGCCTGCTTTTATTTTATCAACTAGACTTTTTTTTTTTTTTTTTAGTACGACAGGACTACTTCTTTCAATCTGGCATTTTGCGCCGTTACCAATTTAAAGTGTTCCACTTCGAAAATACCTGCCAATATCCAATTTTACCATTTAATTTCTTACTCTATCTTAAAATATTTTGTGAATATCCCTAAAAACTTTTATATAATTTTTTCCTTCCGATTGGTGAGGATCGAACTCACAACCTTCGGGTTCGTAGTTGTGTACTCTGACCACAGAGCCAACGGGTCTCGGCTAATTTCCTGATTATTTAGACTAGTGTTTTCAGATGGTTATTATTATTTATTTATTTATTTATTTTGAAAGTTTGTTAAAATACAAATATAAGTTGACCTGTCGTACTAAATTAAATTCTGTCATAGACAGAATTTCATCCATATATATATATATATATATATATATATATATATATATATATATATATATTGAACACATACACGAAAGGAAAAAAAAAAAAAACATCTTAGGTAGACTTTATAATTTTTTTTTTTTTTTTTTTTTTGGTTAAGTTGGTCAAAATGTAGAATCTGATTTTCTATGTAAAACATTTTAAGCTATTTTACATTTTTCTTTGATGCGTTGTTAATTTTGATCACCTATTGCTACATTTATTTTTATTATAATGTTTTTATTGTATTACTAAATTTATTCTTATCAATAAATTCATGTCCATTTTATTGCCTGTAAATTCCTTCTTTCTGTCAATGAATATATGACTGAATATCACATAAGTGTGCATTTTGGATTTTTTTAAACTTTTTTTTCAAACTTTGTATTTTAATTTGAATTTTTTAAAATAAGTCCGTAAGTACATCTTAAATAAATTCTGAGTTTGACAGAGATCGATCATAATTTTTTAAAATTTTATTGAAATTTTTCAATAAAAATTTATAATTTTAATTATCTTATAAAATCAAAATTACCATTTAAATTTTTTTTTGTGGTTCAGATTCATTAAAAAATACAAGACTTAGGCTTTTCTAAAAAGTTCTTCCCATTTAAAAAAATAAAAAAATAAAAAAAAAAAACCCAAAATTTTTAAATTAAAAAAAAAATAAAATAAAAAAATAAAAAAATTTAAATTTAATTTTTTATAAACATAAATTATATCAATGGGAAATATCATAGACTGCATACCTCTTGACTATAAACTGGAAATAATTAGTTTACTTGCATTAAATTTTTAATTATAGCATTTTAAGATGTCAAAAAATGATGTCACTGAAATGACTGGTTTGTCACTGAAATGACAATGTTTGTCACTGAAACGACTGTTTGTCACTGAAATGACAATATTTGTCAAAATGACTATTTTTCACTGAAATAACGCTGTTTGTCAGTGAAATAGGACCATATAATATTAAAAATGGAACATATTAGAACAATAGAAAAAAAGATTGTGAAGGGAAAAGAAAGAGCAATAATGAGAATATCAAGCAATTTTATTGTATTAAAATCCTTGTAGTTACAAGTTTAATGATTAACTGAATTAAATTCAGAAAAAGCATTTTGAACATTATTAAAATCTTCATCCTGAAGTTTAAAATATCTATTTGAAGCAGGTTCAGGAGAATTCCTAATTTTGCACAGAATATGTGGCACTTGAATTTCATGGACATCCTCTTTCTCAGGCCATGCAAACTTATTTTTTCTGCATCTTGCCATAAATGACACAAGTAAAATATTTTGAGTAACATTCTCAATGACACCTTAAAGGGAAAAAAAAAAAAAAAAAAAAAAAATTGCTTTTTTAATTGTATCTTAATATTAATGTCGTGTCGTATGTAATTTTTTTTATATTTACCTCGATACCGGAAAGTACTTTAAATATTTAAATATAAAGCTTATCCTACACCAACAAATGTTTTAACTCAAAATAAAAAATTATTTAAATCCAGGGCTTACAAAATAGTAAATCTGCAACAAATGTCATTTTCGTGACGTCACAAAAATGACCGTCACGAAAATGACAGATCGTCAATAATTCGTTCTGTACAGAAAAACATGCTTTCACTAAGCCGATATCGTCACATTTCCTTCTTCTGGTTGTCATTCTATATTAAAATAAAACTTTGTTCTAAATTTTATAATAATATTTTTTTATTTTTTATGCATCTCGAAAATGACAAGCAATAAAAATACGCACAGCATGTAAACAATAAAAATAATGTTAACTCTCACCTGTTTTTAATTTTCTTGAGACTTATTTTTTCCTCAATGTTGATTTCTGATCTTAAACTTTAAAAAAAGTGAATGGTGGCACCATCCCTTGATGATATATGAAGTTATTTTCACGTGTCACGAAAATGACGTCAAGACTTGCATACAAGCATTTTAATTACTCATGCATGAAAATTAACGTAATTAAAAATAAAAAAAAATTTCCTTTGAAAACAAATAGTTTTTTTTTACAAGAATTAACAATTATTATAATTATCATTTTATTTTTCTTAGTAAAAAACATACTACTTTGTATGTAAACATTTGGTCTTGGAGACAGTCACGAAAATGACGATTTTAAGGTTTAAAATTTTCTAAAAAATATTGAAATTGCTATAAACTCACATTTTATGATTGGATGCTTTTTTAAAAAGGTACTTCTAAAGAATAATAATAAAATTTTACAATTTATTTGCTTAAAATTAATAATAAAGACCTGAAACACTAAAATGCACATTTATGTGATATTCAGCCATATAGCATTTAAAATGTTAATGTGAGAATTTCATAAAATGTATTCTTCACAAGTAGTTCTTAATCTCGGCTGTTCCCTACACCCTCCCCGAATTCTATGAATGTAATATTAAACTGTCTAATTCATCATTTAATTGTATTTCGTAATTAACATTTGAAAACTTAATTTCAAAAATCTCTTGCAGCGAATAATAAAGTTTGAAGGATTTTTCTAAATCATTTCTATTACGATCTGTGTTGGTTTTAGATTTATAAAAATAATCAGGTGCTTGTGAATCATTCTAAGTCAACAGTTGCAAGTGATGTCATTTGGAACTACAACAATATGATTGATGAAATGCTGTATTTATTCTTAAGATTTTGTTGTAGCCTGCCAACATGTATATGATATATGTGAAGTCAAAAACATCGTTATTTCCGTGACTTTGTATATTTCGTATATCTGCATTCCATAATCTTGTAGACAATTAGTGAGTAATAGTTATTTTGAATTTATTACTCTTTTGCGTTTTACAAAATGAGTGTTTACGTAATAATAATAATAATAATAATAATAATAAATAAACTGATTATTATTAACTTTTAATAACTTCTTTAAGTTTCAATGTAAAGTGTGTAGTTTGTTGTTCATTTCTAAAGGATTTCATCATTTTTAATTGGAGAATATAGCGTTTTAAATGTTGTTTGTGAATAATAATAATAATAATAATAATAATAAAAGTTTTGAATTTTGAAGTTTTATGCGAAAAATAAACATAATGGTGGTACACAGGATTTGTACATTAAAGTTGATATTTGCCTTTTAACTAACGTTTTCCGTAATGCTACTTTAATATTAATAAATAAAAAAAAAAGCTATAATTTTATTATTTTTAAATTCCGTTTATTACTTTTAAAGTATTGCTAATTGATCCCTTTCTATATCTTACTTTTTATTCTCTCACTCTATTAGGATTATACTATTAGTGTACACGTAAATTAAGATTCCGCTGAAGAATGCTACCGTAATTTTTATTAGAGCCAAGTCAGATATTTTGCACCTCGGCAAGAAAAGTGACACAACTAAAAATGCAGTATTTGAGTAAAATCAACTTAGAGCATATGATAAAACATTAACTAGCCTACAATAAAACTGGCGCAACTGCCTCTCCGGTGGATAAATTACGAGACAGAAATCTATCGCTTTTTGTGCAGATTGGGGCACTTCATACACATTTATCAATGACATAAATTCAAAATTAACATTTTCAGTCCTTTGTCCCTTTCCTTACCGAAGTGAGAGTTGTCGTTAGAATGTTGCTTAACTTTCTTTATATTTTCGAAATCCGAGTTAACGTGCTCAGATTTTTATTATGCTGTAAAACATTTTTTGAGCTTATAAATGATTGATAAGATTTTTTTACCGCAACTTCGAATAGAAATATGATAATTTATGTTTGTAAAACTTAAAAGTATGAACCGGATAAGTTTTAAAATGGTTTATTCTCGCTCTCCAAACCCTTTGAATGCATTTATGAAAATAGAATTTTTTTTTTCATTCTAGAGGAGCGGTAGTTTTTTTGCTTTTAACCTGGATATCTCCTTCCATCTCGAGCTGTGAATACTCCCAAATATTATAGAAATATTTTATAAGAGGGTGAAAATGCGAAGGAGCTCTGCTGTTTCTCAGTAAGATGCTGCCTTATTTAAATATTATTGATGCTACCTGTAGTGTATTCTGAATTATTTAGATTCCCCTACTGCTCTTTTCATGCACAATTTATCCCATTTCAAAAATATATGTATTTATTTCCGTCATTTTTACAGCTTTTTTGTTTGTGTTAACATTTATCATACTTGATCTAAATGTATTTTTGTAACAAAAACTAAGTAATCTGATAGCTAAAAGAAAAATGATTTCGACGAACACTTTTATGTTGAATTTAATTTCAATGTAAAAGAGTTTGATGTAAAGAATTTGAATTTCCTTTTCCCTTTTCTAACGTCTGTTTTCTTTCGTTAAAATTAACTTTTAAACCAGTTTCAAGTTTTAAAACTACATTTTTAGTAAATGAGGAGATATTCTTAAAGGGAGATATTTATAAATATGAGTTAAATTTTCTGGTTGACAATAAAGGCTTCTTCTATAGAAACTTTCATCTTATTTTGTCAAGTTCATTCATGAATAACCTTGAAAGCCATATTACTTTAATCTCCATATTTAAATTTCTTAGTTACATAAACACATCGATATTATTCAAAGATGCATAAAGAATCAATAAAAATTTTGACAATTTTTTTTTTTTCTAAGATGATTTTTTTTACTCTTAATGTTGAAAGTCTTACTAGTTACTTTTTTTTCAATATAGACAAGTATTGGATTCGTAAAAATTTTGGATCTCCGGTATTCGAAGGATATACACATTTTGAGATGTCCTGAACAAGAATAGATTATTTTTTAAAAATGTCTCTGTGTGTTTTAGTAAAATTTTGTGGACGCTGTATCTCGTGAACCAATGGACAAAATTTAACCAATCTTGATATTTTGTTAGACCTTGACTTATGTTGGTGCTGATTAGTTTTTGAGATATATCGCCTTATAGGTGAGGTGGCGCTTTTATGCTACAGATTTCCCCTCAACCTCTATAGTGTGTAAGTGCACAAAACGAGGGCCACAAGGAAAACTATTCAGTTTGAGTGCATATCGACCGACAGCTGTTGCTGGTATGCTGCAATTTAAGCCAGTTTACAGGAAGGCAATACCTCAGCTTCTATATAAATGCACCAAACTTAGTATGTGAGATGGATATTATGAAAAATTATGCTAATTGAATTAGGGTGCTTATCGAACCATAGGCGGCGTTGCTGTTATTTACTTTCTTCGAATTTTCAGACGGCTATATCTTAGCATCTGTATGCTAAAATTGCTCAAACTGGATTGTAAGAAGCTATGATAATTAAACTTTTATACACGTTAACCATGTATTTGGCGCTATTACATATAATAATGTAAAAGAAAGTTTTGTGATAGCCACAACACAACGTAGTTCCCAAGTTAAAATCCATGCTAGTACCAGCAAAAAAAAATAGGCTAGTTATTGCTATGTTTTGCTTTGTCTGCTAGATTTTCATGCTGTTATATGCTTTATAATGCTAGCCAGCATAAAATGCTATATTAGCTAGCTTACACAGCAATAGCACGACAAGTTATATACAAGCATTTTATGCTTATTTGTTGTTAAAGCTTTTCCAAAGCCTGGAGAGGTATGTACCTTAACAAGCTATTATGTGCTTTTCTATGCTTGCCAGCGTAATATGTTATGTCGGCAGCTTAAGTAGAAATAGCATGGCATGCTAGATGCCAGTGAGAAGTGAGAAAATAGCAACAAAAAAGCATCTGTTGGTTGTGAATTACTGCTAGTATAGCAGAAATTTCAAGCAAATAGTAGTCATAATTACTGCTGGACCAGCAACATACTATTCAAGCAACAGAAGCTGGATTATGTATGCTGGACAAGCAATAAACTGTGCCAATACACACCATGACTTGCTGGTAATTTTGGTGGAACCAGCAAATATTTTTGGTATTTTATGCTATTTTACTTGCTGGGATACAGCATTTAATGCTAGACTAGCAAACTGCAAGAATTTTAACTTGGGTTAACACTTTCCAACAGAGTTAATGTTTGTCTGTCTGTCTGTCCGCGCTCTAACTCTCGTAAATATTCATGGAATTTCTTGGAACTGATATATGTTATTTAAGTTCACTATTGAATGTTCCCTATCGAAAATGGAGTGAATACCTTTACTGGTTTGTGTACAGGGACACCCGAAAGTATTCCAAAGCATTTGTGTCCTATGAGAGGTATTTCTATAAACCAAATTTTAATACTATTACTTTACGCAAATCTTAATGAAACTGAAATATGTTATTCAAGTTCACTATCGGATGAACCCCATTGAAAATGGAGTAAATAACGTCACTGGTTTGTATACAGGGGCACCCGAAAGTATTCCTAACCATTGCGTTCTATGAGACGTATTTCTATAAACCAAATTTGAAGAACTATACTTTGAACAAATCTTACTAAAATTAAAATATATTATTCATGTGTACAAAAGAATGCTTTCCATAGAATGCAGTATGATTACCATTAGATTTACAGGGCCAAACAAAAATATTCAGTTACATGAATGGATATTATTGGAAATTTGCTGGAATTGCATTTTTGTTTATATAATAATCGTTTTTATCGATTTCTAAATGTTTTTGACACTTTCCAATAAGGTTGAAAGGTGTTAATGACTTCGATTTGTCACTGGCTTGTGTACAGGGACACCCAAAAATATTCCAAAGCATTGTTTTCTATGAGAGGTATTTTTATGAACTATATTTTAATTTCTTTATTTTACACAAATTTCAATGAAATTGAAATATGTTATTCAAGTTCACTATCGGATGTTTGCTAAAGAAAATGGAGTAAATACTACCACTGTTTGTGTACAGGGACACCCGAAACTATTCCAAAGCATTCTTTCTATGAGAGGTATTTCTATAAATCAAATTTTAATAACTTTACTTTGAGCAAATCTTAATAAAATTAAAATATGTTATTCATATGCACAAAAGAATGCTTTCTACAGAATGTAGTATAATTAGCATTAAGCTTTACAGGGCCGCACAAAAATATTCATTTACATTGAAGGCTTTTATTGGAAATTTGCTGAAATTGCATGTTCGCTTACATTAAGTGATTTAACACTTTTTAAGTGTGAATGTGATTTCAATTTGTGTATCTATCTGTCCGTCAGCCCACCTCCAGCGTTCGTAAATATTTTCAGAATTTTTAAAAAATTATATATGTTATTCAAAATCACTATGGAAAGTTTCCTATTTTAAATGACATTAATAGGTCCTGTTCAACTGGTTTGTGTACAGGGACATCCAAAAAAAATGCCAATGCATTGCATTTTAGGACAGACATTTTTATAAATTACTTAATAACTTTCTATTGTAAAAATCATAAAGAAATTGGCATTTATTGTTTAACCTTCAGATTTACAGGGCTACACTAAAATATTCAGATACATTAAGGGTGGCAATTAGAATATAAGGGCTACGTTTTATTTTGTGTTAAGCATTTTTAACACTTTAACAATGTTTTAAGAATGATTATGAATTCAATTAGTCTATCTGTATGCCTTTCAGAACTACTGTCTGTCCTTTGTGTGATTACGTGGGCAAAGAGCATTGAAAATTATACCATACAACAATTACGTACATTTGGAAAGTGTTAATAACCAATGCGTACCGCATGATTTTTCGTTCTTGTTAATTTTACCGCAGATAAAGCACTTATTTTTTCTTTCACATAAATGTTTCAGCGCTGTTTTTTTGCGTGAAATTCACTCGAATTAACTAAAGCTTTCTTCGACACCCCATGCTGATTAAAGTCTATTTTTAAAAGTTAACTTATGAAAAGAAACCTTACATTGTTATGCTGTAATTCCGAATGAATAATAGGAACATTCCAGTATTGATTTTTCGTGCGCGTGCCCACATACAATTTTTGCTCATTAGCTACTTTTTTCCCTTTTGTGTATGTATAACCACTCGTTCTTATTTCATTATTAGTTTTGAATTTAGCGTTAATAAATCAAAAATGCACTAAATTTTGCATATGTAAAGTTATTCAGTGCATATTAAAAATTAATGAAAATTAATTAGATTTCGGATTTTTAATGCTAATTAATATCGTAAACAAAGTAATTATGAGAAGTGGAGATTACAAAAGTGAACATGTTTTGTTTACGCTTATTAATAATACAATAATGAGTAGGACAGAAAAATACGTAGAAAGGGAATATTAAAATCAGCGAGATTGAATTGAAGGCAAAGCCATTATGTGACTAATTTACCCTGCCATGATTTATAACTTTTGTAATCCATACTGGATGACTGTACATGTAAGCATTACATATTGTTGTGGATTTGATAATATTTTTATGGATGATAAGACAAAATTAATGAGTTTAAAACATTTGCGTAAATACCATAAAATGCAAAAATCTCGCAACAATTGTTTCGGATCGAAATAAAACACGACACTTAGTCAGGCGAACAAAGTAGGCGCCAGTGTTGCAAAGATAGCATTTCTGTAGTGTTTATGCAAAGTATTTTAACTTATTACTTTTCAGTGCCAGTTTCCTGGTGCATTTTTATTATAAGATAAAGCTGTATGCATGAATATGAGCATTGTGCAAACGGAATATTATCAGTTCTGTGACACAGGGGAAAAAAAAAAAAAAAAAAAAATTGCTTTGTTGAAGCAACAAAAATTTTGTTAAATCAACTAAATTGTTTTATTGATACGACTTCAACAAAAGATGTTTTAATCAGAACCAAATAATTTTGTTGATTTAGCCAATATTTGTTTAAATAAAAAAAATTGTCTATTCAAATGAATAGTTTGGTTGATTCAGGACAACGCTTGGTCATTGGCTGTTTACGGAGAAGTCTGTGACGTAGCTTATCGCAATATTCAGTAACAGTGACTCTTTGAACCATATTCTTTTTGTCAATGGAAGCAAGTTTTGGCTAACTGAACAAAATTGTTAAAATGACAAAATAAATTTAAAAGTTTGGTTTTCTCAATAAAACACTTTTTTTTTTCTTTTGTTTTCAATGTATTTAATTTGTGTTCTTGAAATTAAGTAACTTATTTTCAAGAATGTAAGTGTTCATAAAGTCTACTTTTGAATAGTAATTTAAACAATTCTGTCTGTGATCAGTTTCTTACCAGCAGTTACTCGAATCTTTCTTCATCATCTTTAAAATCTACTCACAGCTGTAACTGTTTAGGGGATTGAATTAATATAAGTTGTTGGGGGAAGAGGGAGGGTTAATTTTATTATAATTTGAAAGTTATGAGGGAAGGGAAAATCAAATCACTACAGCTTAAAATTAAAATATAAGATATGGACTTATAGAAAATTGGTGGGGGAAAAAAAAAAGTAAAATAAGCATAACACTACACCCTCAACCATTACATACCTATATTCTATAATTTTCAATTGTTAAGGTAATTAGATCACTTGAAAATTACTAGTAAGACACTTTTATTAATTTTCAGCGTTATTCAGCTTCTTTCTCATTTTATCAACTCCATTTTATCTCTTTAATACCTTTATAACAATTTTGGTTTAACCCTTTAACGTTCACTACTTAATTTATTTTAAAAAATACTAAACTAATTTTAAAAATGGCTTTTAGACACATAGCTGATCATAAATATTTAAAAAATAAAAAATTAGCATTGTTCCTTTTCGAGAAATTTTCGGTTTGAAAAATCTGTAAGTAAACCTTATTAAATTCAAATAATATTTAATTTAATAAATAAATCACTTTATAAGTAAACATTATCGACAACAAAATCTCGTAAAAGTTGCATAGATCCCAACATTTCAATTTATTCCGGAGTATTTTAACCCTTTGCGGTGCAAGGTAATTTGGATCATTTAAATTACACTGCCACCGGAATTTACGCACATAATTAAAATACAAGAAATTTAAAATTTTTACGTTAAAAAAAGGGCCTTTTCTGCTATGTTATAAATGTAAATTTTTGCTAAAAAATTTCCGGGATGAGTTTTTGCACTTGAGAATTATAATTAGGTGTTCCATCAGCGGGAACACTGCAAGGGTTAAGTGTTAAAAACTGTATAGGAAAATTTCAAACCTTTAATATTTAAGACAGTCTGATAAATGTTCACGGAAAACATAATAAATAAATAAATAAATCCCAATTTATTTACTTTTCTTTTTTTTAATTGTTCTTTTCTAATTCTCGTTTATCATTCTGCACCCATATTGATGCTACTACTCCGATTCAAAAAATTAGAATAATGAAAAGAAATATGGTCAAGGGAAATGAAAATCGAATTTATCAAATAAATAATCAACAATATCAAATATAAAGTACTATAATATGAATCTGCATATTTTGCAGATTATAAAAATGTAAACACATTACAATGAAATAGAAAATATATTTAAATCAGCTAACAACAAAAAATTCAAAATATTAGAATACTTTCTAACATGGTTCAAAAAATTAGAATAATGAAAATATATTGAACATAATTTAAACTCTAAGTATTTTTACTTGCTAATCAGTACTTTGTTGCATCACCCTTAGCTTTAATGACAGCTCTTAAACGTTTTGGCATGTTTTTAACTAAAGGTTCACAATCTTTTTTATCCAAATTCGCCCATATGCTCTTTATACTAGAAATAAGTTCTTTTTTGTCTCTAGGCGCAACTTCTTGAAGTCGTTTCTTCATAATTCCCCACAAATTCTCGATAGGATTTAGATCGGGTGAGTTGGCAGGCCAAGGGAGTACAGGTATGTCCTTCTCTTTGAGCCATTTAGTTGTTGATTTGGAAGTGTGGGGAGAAGCTGAATCTTGCTGAAACAAGAAATCGTCATCACATAAATCCTCAGCTGAAGGAATCATGAAATGTTCAAGAATTTCTTGATAGACTTCTGAATTGACTGTTGTGGAAACAATACACAACCTGCCTGGGCCTTCAGCAGTCATGCAGCCCCATACCATAACAGAGGTCGCAAATTTAAACGAACGTTTTAAACATTCTTTCTTATAAGCTTCATGTTTGAGTCTCCAGACACGTATACCTTGATTGTAGCGTAGTATTTGCTTAATATGGGACGAAAGAGCGATTTATCTGAGGCTGTGAAATATCGTATTGTGTACTTGCACGAAATAGGAAAAACACAACTTTTTATAGCAAAAGAAGTGAAATGCTCTCAAGCAAGTGTGAGTAGAGTTTTGAGAGAATATTCTAATAATAAGTGTTTTCAAAATAAACACTTTAAAAGTGGTCGAAAGCCAGTAACTTCAAGAAGAGATGAAAGGCAATTGAAAAAGATTGTGAAGAAACATCGTTTTCGGAGTGTGAGATATGTGCATAGAAAATGGAAAGAAATGGGTATAAATGTCTCCAAATCTACAACACTACGACGACTTCGCAAATCAGGTTTTAGATCACGTGTGCCTAAGATAAAGCCATTCTTATCATCTAAGCAAAGGGCTGCTAGAGTTAAATGGTGTAAACAAAGGCTATTTTGGGATCACGACGATTGGAAAAAGATACTTTTCAGCGATGAAAGTGTGTTTTGTGTGTCTCACGGAAATCAAGGTATACGTGTCTGGAGACTCAAACATGAAGCTTATAAGAAAGAATGTTTAAAACGTTCGTTTAAATTTGCGACCTCTGTTATGGTATGGGGCTGCATGACTGCTGAAGGCCCAGGCAGGTTGTGTATTGTTTCCACAACAGTCAATTCAGAAGTCTATCAAGAAATTCTTGAACATTTCATGATTCCTTCAGCTGAGGATTTATGTGATGACGATTTCTTGTTTCAGCAAGATTCAGCTTCTCCCCACACTTCCAAATCAACAACTAAATGGCTCAAAGAGAAGGACATACCTGTACTCCCTTGGCCTGCCAACTCACCCGATCTAAATCCTATCGAGAATTTGTGGGGAATTATGAAGAAACGACTTCAAGAAGTTGCGCCTAGAGACAAAAAAGAACTTATTTCTAGTATAAAGAGCATATGGGCGAATTTGGATAAAAAAGATTGTGAACCTTTAGTTAAAAACATGCCAAAACGTTTAAGAGCTGTCATTAAAGCTAAGGGTGATGCAACAAAGTACTGATTAGCAAGTAAAAATACTTAGAGTTTAAATTATGTTCAATATATTTTCATTATTCTAATTTTTTGAACCATGTTAGAAAGTATTCTAATATTTTGAATTTTTTGTTGTTAGCTGATTTAAATATATTTTCTATTTCATTGTAATGTGTTTACATTTTTATAATCTGCAAAATATGCAGATTCATATTATAGTACTTTATATTTGATATTGTTGATTATTTATTTGATAAATTCGATTTTCATTTCCCTTGACCATATTTCTTTTCATTATTCTAATTTTTTGAATCGGAGTAGTATATATGATTAATTGAAAAATTTCAATGAGGTAATATTATAAGTTACTCGGTGTTAATCAGCTTTTTTTCTCATTTTATAAACTCCCATTTTATCTTTTTAATACATAATTATTTTGGTTTAACTGTTAAAAACAGTATAGGAAAAATCCAAACCTTAAATTTCTAAGACAGTTTAATAAATGTTCACAGAAGATATAAATAAAAATAAATCCCAATTTCTTTTCTTTTTTAAATCATTTCTTTTATAATTGTCGTTTATCATTTGTGCATATATATATTAATGTTATATGGTTTTTTAATTAAATCTTCAGGCAGCAAAATTAATATAATGTTTTTATATATACATATATTTTTGATGTTAAACTCCGAAGTTTCAAACTTTATTTCATAACAATTCAATGCAAGCAAATTAGTTAAAGGTATCTCATGACGACAGCTCATGCTTTTTATAACCACACAAACTCACATCTTGAAACATTAATTCGTTCTCTAGACGCTATGAATTACTAAAATTTCTGCGTTTTTATCCTCTGCAATGCTTGCATTTTTATTTGTGTACAAACGCTCCAACCATCTTTTATTCAAAGTCTTTTCAAAAATTGGTGTCGTCGCCAAGTTTCGAAACATTGCAGCGGCAAATATAAGAAAAACTTCTCTTTTAAGTTCTAAGAAAGTCTAGAAAATTGAATCTCCAGGCATGGAATCTGAATTTCATGCTTCATACTTAACTTCGAGCGTGGTTCATTTCTAAGAAATTCCGTGAGTGCTAGACTTTGCCTCGTAGCATCCATATTTAATCAGTATAAGCGGTTCGTCTTGTGCTATCTTGGTCGGCCGCATTCCTTTCGTCCATCGATGAACGGACATTTATTTTTATTTTATTTTTATTTTCAATTTTCGTCTTTCTTTGTAAGTTACTAAACGTTTAGATAAACACCAAAGAAGTATACATCTTTTTTTATAGTCAGGGAGAAAAATCACCACACTTTTCTTTAAAAAAAAAAAAAAAAAAAAAAAAAAAACTTTGATTTAATTTTTTTTTTTTTTTTTTTGTTTATCTTTGTTTTGACAATTCCCTGAAAAAATTATTTTAATGTATTCTAGATATACTTGCTTACGTAAAGTATGATTTTTCGTATTTGTTTCTTCTTTTATTGCAAAATTATATTCGTTGAAAGTAATGCAAAAATTGAATTATTTTTAATTTTTGAGCATATTTTCAGATTTTTTTTTTTCTTTTCTCACTCTCATTTCTGTCTAGTATAAAATTCATTTAACAACTACAGTCAGATCTCCGTTTAACGAACTCATTAAATCCAGCAAAACAGTTCGTGATATACAACAATCAGTCAATAGAATACTTTATTTTTATATAATATTTTAAATTATATAAAAACAACTTTTAAATTCATACGCACGAAATATCATGTAAAAAGTATTACATTTTGTATACATATAAATTATTATTAATGTGTTACAATATATTAAAAAAAAAAAAAAAAACTAAATAATAATATAAATAAACTGTACTGTTCAGAAACATACTAATTCATCACTTTTTAATATATTTCATTGTTAATAATATTATTTAAAACTATAGAATATATGAAATTATATTCTTCCTATGTTTGTGATATTACCATATTCTTAATGCTGAGGAATTTTATGACTCAGTCATAAAATTTCGCGCGCGCATTTATGTACGACACTGTTAATGAATCACTGTATTATCACAAGGGAAAAACATAAATACAAAAAAATTCTTCCCTCATCTGTGGAATAATGTGTCCGGGCCTCCACTGCCTGCGGTAGCGTATACACGCGCGCTCACCGTTCCCGCACCTCTTAATTATTTTACACTTTCAAAAAATATCCGCAATCGTTTTCTCGGGCTTTTAAGTCTTATAATCCTAATTTCCAACTGTCTATCTGAATTTCTTTATTTTTGCCCTTGCTCCCGCCCCTCTTCTCGCCCTTCATAATAATTCTACACTTTCGAAAATATCTGCAATCGATTTACCGGTCCTAAAAACCTTATAATACTAATTTTCAACGCTCTAACTCTTATTTCTAAATTTTTGCCCCTTCGCCACCCCCTTCCCGTCTATCCTAATAATTTTTCCCTTTTGAAAATATCTGCATTCGATTTGTAGGTCCCAAAAACCTATACGTGTCAATTTTAAACGGTCTAACTCTATTTCTATTGTTTTCCCCCTTCCCGGCTCTCCTAAAAATTTTGCAAATTCGAAAATATCCGCAATCGCTTTGTAAGTATCAAAAACCACTATGTACCAATTTTGAACGATCTAACTCTATTTTTATTTTTCTTGCCCCTCCGCCACCCCTCTTCCCGCCAATCCTTATAACTTTACACTTTTGAAAATATCCTCATTCGACTTGCATGCCTCTAAAACATAACTGTACCAATTTTGAACGGTCTAACTGTATTTCTATTTTTTGCCCCATAGCCCCCCCCCCTTCCCGCCCCACCTGGACGAATTTCTGAAATTCCAGAAATTGGCTTTTAGATATTTGTGTGAGCTATATTTTAGAGCAAAAATCTCACACATATCTTTTTTTTTTTTTTTCCCAGTTTGCGATATAAAGGATTATTTGAAATTACGTGTTGCCCCTCTCCCCCTCCCCTTTTAGGGGCTGAATTTCTAAAATTCCAGAAATTGGTTATTAGGTATTTGTATTAGCTATATTTTAGAGCAAAAATTTCACGTATATCTGTTTTTTGTTTGAGATATATAGGATTATATGAAATGACGTTTTGCTCCCTCCCCCCTTGGGGACCGAGTTTCTTATATTCTAGAAACTGTTTTTTGATATTTGTGTTAGCTTTTTTTTTAAACAAAATTTTACGGATATCTGTTTTTTTTGTTGTTGTTGTTTGTTTGTTTGTTTGTTTGAGATATATGAAGGATTTTTGTGAAATTTCAATTTTTTTTTGCCGATAATTCGCTTAATTTTTACTCTATCCGTATGGAATTTTGACCTAAGTTGCGCACCATATCTAGCTTTCAATCTATGCGATTAAAAAACAAAAATCTTTCGCACATGCGCAGTAAGAAAATATTTTTTTTTTTTTTTTTTTTTTTTACAACTGCTCATATTTCAACGAAAATTACATGTGTGATTTTTATGTCTTAGAATAATGTTTTTCAAATGTTTTGTCAATTTTTTTGCAAGTTTTGTGAAATTTTGTTGAAATTCATTCGTGTTATGAGGAAAAAACTGTCAAAAAAAAAAAAAAAAAAAAAAAAAAAAGATTAATTAAAAGAAAAAAAAAAAAATCTGTTTGAATAATTGTACACTTCCCACAGAAAAGCATAGTACAAATATTGTACATAGTAAGTGAAATCATATGTCGAAATTACCAGTCATTTGTTGCATATTATGATGCAGAATGATTCAAAGTATTTTTCACTTTTCTTCAATTTGTGATTGGCCACGTAACTGCACCTGTAACTAAGTCGATAGTGAAAAACGTGAGTTTATAAAGGTTCTGACGTTTAAGGCCATTTCGTCCAGTACTTCTATAGAAAAAAAAAAAAAAAAAATCAATTATCCACAATATATATATATATATATATATATATATATATATATATATATATATATATATATAACGAATGTGCAAAGTTTAAATGTAGATCATACTTTCTTTTAAACTTAATTTCAATTTATAATTTCCTCCTTTAATTTTTCACAAGCCATATGAGTAATGAGTAAAATATTGAATATATAATGTACCCTAAAAAATAAGAATATGAATATGTTCAAACACCATTAAACTGGAAAAAAAAAAAAAAAAAAAAAAAAAAAAAAAAAAAAAACATGCAGCAGTTGTTTCGGGTCGACCCTACAAACACATCTTCTTTCCAGAACATTTATAGGACATCTTGAGGATGAAATAGACATCGTTAGGATGCAATGTGGATGAAAGGGATATATTTAGGATGAACTGTGGATAAGTGGGTTTTGTAGTAAATAGTCGAGCAGAACCCTCCATCATGCAAGGGTAACTGGGTTCGAATCCAGCATGAAAAGAGGAAGTCGCTTTTTTAATGCTGCACTCCTGTTTACTTATTCTTACTTGATGTGAGGGATGATTCTGCTTTATTATTCCGACTCGAATCTTTTTTTTTTTTTTTTTTAAATTTACGACCTTTAAATTAGAAAATTCTTATTGTCAATCTTTCAGTACTAGTTTTTCGGCATTTTTTTTTTTTTTTTTTTTTTTTTTTACTGCAATAACCATTCCTTATTTATTTCTAAGACCACCCATTATGAGTTAGTCATTTATTTAATGAAACATTTCAGGTACAAGGTCTTAAAGTTGATTATATTGTACTAGCAAAATTAGTATCCTATGGCCGTCACAAAATTCTCTTCTGTATCGTATATAACAGCGCCACCTATCGGTTAACATGTATAAATGTTTAACCCTTGAACCTTCACACAACAGATATATAACTATTTAAAAAATAAGATATTTTAAAAAGTAAGAAAAAATAGCAGCAGAACTACTCATGGTCCAATATATACGCAATTTGAATAAGCATAATGTTTCATATCTATCTCATATACTACGTTTGGGGCATTTATATATCATAAAAGCTGAATTATAGCATTCCTATAAAAAGAAAATATTGCAGCGCATATCGCCACCACCTGTCGTTTGCTATGCATCCAAATTGAATCAGCACAGTGTTTCATAATATCCATATCACATACAAAGTTCGGCGCATTTATATATCATGCAAGATGAGGTATTTCTTTCCTTTTAAACGGTGTTAAATTACAGCATAGCATTAGCGCCAGTTGTCGGTCGATTATACCCGAATTGAATTGACATAGTTTTTCATCAAGGTTCTCATATATATCAAGTTTTGTGCACTTACATAGATAGAAGCGAAGCACTTATAATATAGAAGCTGATGTGTAGTCTTCCCTTAAATGGAGGATATTGGAGCATAGCAGCGCCGCCACCTGTTAGACGATACATCTAAAAAGCTAATCAGCACCATTTTGAGTCAAGGTTCTGCTTAAATATCAAATTCGGTTAAATACCGTCCATTGATTTACGTGATACAGCGTCCACAACATTTTGCAGAGACTTTTTCTGAAAATAGTCGAATCGTGTTTAGGACATCTTAAAACGTGTAAACCCATCGAAAACCGGAAGTGGGAAAACTTCATGAATCCAATACTTTAAGAAATATATGAAAGTAAAAAAAAAAAAAAATGTATAGTATATATTAAAAAATAAAAAGTAAATTTATTAGTGCATATTACGGTGGTGCAATATATAATTGTCAAATTAAAAACACGTTTTTTTATTTTATTTTTTTTATTTATTTGAATAAAGTATTTAATTTTCCTTTACAACTTGTATCGCTTTTTGATATCGGTAGCTTGCCTGATGATATGGTTCTTCATATTTTATTTTTATCACGCTCAAACATTAACCTTTTTTCCTTCTTATTTTCTTCCACTTTTGATTTTTGATTAATCGTTTTGGGTTATTACGCCTCTGGTTATAATCTATCGAAAGTGTTCAGAGATTTCTTCAGGTTTGAAATTTAGGACAAGCTATATGTGTTTCACGGAATCACGAGGAATCTGTTCGTGTATTATTATTTTTTTTTCTTTATTACTTTCTTTTATACATATAAGAAGAAAGTAATTGATTCGTAAAAATTTACTTTTGGATTCGTAAAAACCTGACCTTTTCTTTTCTATGGTTTATACCCGTTTTTAGATGTCCTGAACATGATTTGACTACTTTTAGAAAATGTGTGTGTTAGCAAAATTTTGTGAGCGCTGTAACTCACGAATTAATAGTCGGAATTTCACTGAAGTTACTTAAATTTGAGCTTGATTAGCTTTTGCGATATATCGCCCAACTAGTGGCGTTGCGGTGCTGCAGTCTTGGCCATTTAAGGAGGGGGGGGGGGTATCTTAGCATTTATTGTGTACAAATACACCAAACTTGGTATGTGGAATGTATATTATGTTAAAAATATGCTGATTCAATTTCGGTGGATATCGGTCGACAGGTGGCGCTGCTAGGTTGCAGAATTTTCACTTACGGGAAAACTATATACATGAACCAAATTTGTGAGATGTATATTATGAAAAATCATGCTGTGTCAATTTCGGTGTATATCGTCTGACAGTTGATGCTTCTATTACTTTCTACGATTTTCAAGATGGCTATACCTCAGCATTTATTAGTGAAAATTGCACTGAATTGCGTCTATAAAATGCTAATTGTGAGAAGCTAAATTTATTAAATTTTTATGCATTTCAGTTAGTAGGTGGCGCTGTTAAATATAATGATACAGAAGAAAGTTTTGGGTGGGAAAATATGAGCGGTTTTTACTTAATACACATTTAAAAAAAGTATTATGACTATTTTATTTCATTTTTGTTGTTCAATGTGTAATACATTTGTATTAATGCTCATGTGTATGTTCAATAATTTGTAGTGTGTGCACCTTAACAGGGGGGGGGGGACTAATCTGACTAATGTGCAGCCTCAAGGCTCTGTATATGTGAACGCCAAAATCATCTAAACCCCATGTTTACCTATGGAAAAATAATTCCCATTATTATTCATTACATGTATGCATATTTTTAAAAATTCCGTTTCCTTATTCAAAAAATTCATGACTTAAATAATGCCTCGTTTTTCAAAAATTGATTTTTTGAACTTTTAGTATTGTATTTTGATGTGTGTTGTAAAATACAATTTTTCATGAAGTATAATTTTACATTTTAAAACTTTAAAATAGGGAAAGAAAATTAGTTTTTGGAAAACAAGGGCTGATTTAACATTCAATGAATTTTCTAAACGTGAAAATAGAATTTTAAAATAATGAATGATATTGAAGATTATCTTTTCTTAGGTCAGCATGGGGCTTGAATAGGGCGACCAGATTTTTTTAATTGAATTTGAGGACAAATATAGTGCCGTCCTCGAGTTTCGAGGACAAAATAAATAAACTTAAATTGTAAAATTTCAAATATATTACGTACCTGTAAGAACTTATTTCAGATTATATATTATACATGTAATAAATTATTACAATAGAACACTAATAACTTTATAACCGGCGCCCCAAATGTGTTCGAATTTTATGGGGACGAAGGTCGTTTTCGCGGACTGTCCTCGAGATTCGAGGACATCTGGTCATCCTGGGTTTGAATGATCTTGACGCTCGCTGATAAGAGAGCCTAAGATCTTCCTGTGAGATAGATTATGGTAATCTCCCTGTCTGTGTGTCTCTCTTTTTATCAGTACTCAGTCCCATGTGCACACAAGGATAGAGGAACGCTAGGTTGAATTGAGAAATCAGGTGCTTAGCCGTTCTTTAAAATTTAAGGGCCCACCAGCGGCCGAGCGGTTCTGCGTTCAGAGCTGGTAGACGTGAGGTGCTGGGTTCGATCCCAGGTTGCGCTCGTCTGTCTAGCCGTTCGGAGTTTTCCGTGGTTTTCTCCGAAACTTGTGTAAATGCGGGCTATGACCCCTTAGAAAGACCCCCACGGAGGGCACTCTTCCTCAGGCCTATGACCCTAGTGAAGTCAATCGGCTTTAATCCTCACAGCCCAACTCAACTCTCTTTAAAATTTAAAAGTTATTTTCTCTTGTATGGAATCAATTATTAAGCTTTGATATTCCTCGAATTAAATACGATTAATTATTATTATTTTAAATAAAAACGGTCTTTTATCTGTTTGTCTCAAAGAGTTTTTTAACTGGTTCTGTAAAATTTTATCAGTTTTTTCGTTATTATGAGACTGCAAATTTCATTAGATATCACGAATTTAAAAACTAATTCGAATATACTGGGGTGAATTCGGACTAGGACACCTTAGAAAGACCACACACGGAAGACAATTCACCCAGGCATTATTCGAATATTTTAATGCGTATTTTTTTTTTCTTTGTTATGAATGCTTTGAAGTAAAGTTTGTTTATTGAACAGCCGAAAGCTAAATTTTTGTCTTTCAAATTATCCCATGCCCATTCCACTTATTTTTTTCTGTTTGCGATAGAAAATATATTGTAATTAATCTAAATTTTGTACTGAATATACTAAGCATTTGGCGAGTTCAGACAGTTGCAACACCTGTCTCTAATTTCCTGTTTAAATTTCGTGTATCCAGATGTTTTCTATTAATTTTGACGGTTATATGTATTTCGTCGCTTTCACGCTTCCGACTTATTGCATAACATGAGGCTTCAGTTTTATTCATAAGGATTATATAAAAAGAGAAGAAAAAGCAAGGCGAAATTAGAATTTTTAAAGTATCTTGGTAGTGTTGGGATCGTTTGAATTTTCTCCAGTAATTGTTTAATTTATTGATCGTAAAAAGAAAAAGCCGGAAACTTCTATTTCTCAAGTTTTATCATTAGGAATATTGTCATCTATTATAATGATGTGATTGTTAAATTAATAATGTCACCTACGTCTCCGCGACACCTATATGCGACGAATCGCTGACCAAATTGACGCTTAATAATTTTCTATTAATTAATAACCAAAGTTATATATATATAACCTAAGATGACATTTTAATTTTCTGGCTACTTTTTCGTTATACAGTACTCGCCGCTTATTAAAATTACATTCGTTCTGAGCCAAAGTGATTTTATTAAGTGGCTGATTTTTATAACCTGCGAACATTCCTGCATTTCACGAAAAAGTTACTTCCCTGAATTTGGAAAGAAATTTCAGAAGGTAACAAATAATGGAATTAATGAACAAATCAATTACTTTTTGACTGATAATTAATTGTTCCTCCAAAACAGGGTTGGCAAGTTTCTTCCAAGGCGGAAAAAACCGCGGAAAAAAACCGGCCGGAAGAAATAGGTTTCTTCCAAGTGGAAGAAATGGAAGAAACTGTTTTTCTTAAAAATGTATCCTATAAATTGCAGATTTGTAAGATACAATGGATGCATTTGTCTTATAAACAACTTTAAGTAACTTTAATTATACCTATAAAAATTTAATTACATATTTAATTAATAATTATGAGATTTTTACCGAAGTGATCTTCGGTATCTGATAATCACGTTCCAAAATACTCAAAATCCAGTAAAAAAATCAATTTCAATTTAAAAAGCGTAAAGTTTTATAATTTATTATTTAGACAATTTTATTTCTTTAACTGGTAATAAATAATAGTTTGTATCACTTGCTTATACTTTCTGATAAAACAGCTCTTTACAAACATTCAGTTAATTAAAAGAGCCAGTATTCAATAATTACTGTATTACAAAATGTCATCAAAAACTTCATTTTCCTAGTATAGTACAGTGAAAAAGAAATTTACATCTCATATTTCCAATAAATTCACATTTTTCACATTTTTACTTTTTTTAAATCAAATTTTTAGCTTAATCCTTGCTTTAAAACTCAACTTGGGAGGGGGGGGGAGGGTAACATTCTTGTATTTATTATCCTGCAATTCATACAGACTAGTGCTTAAAACAAATCACTATTACATCAATGTTTAACAAAATTAATCAGTGATGAATATTATTTCCGAACTTTCAAAAATATTTAGTTTTATATTTTTTAAATATGTTTGTTTACATTTTATAGGTACCTATTATTTGAATATGCTTAAATTATTTATCATATATGAATGTGATCGATTAGTTTGAATAATATTGAAGAAATGCTTTATTCTAAAATTTATTAGAAATCGTCTTTCCATTCTGATGTCTATTCTCATGAATTAATAATAACTGACTCTGTATCTGCAAAAGAAAACTGTAAACAAAGGCAATGATCTCTAATCTACAAATTCCTATAATCCGCACAACCTCTATAGACAAAATTTTTGAGAGTTAGAGGGAGTTAAAAACTGTAAAACAAATGAAATGTTTTTTAGAGTAGTTCAATACTGCACTTAATTTTTCAACTTAAAATAGATAAATACAAACTATGCTTTTTTTTTTTTTAATCCTAGAGAACTTGCAGGAGAGTTTAAAAGTAGGTATATTACTTATTGATACAGTTTACCAGCTTCGAGTTTATACAAAAAATTGTATCCTTTAAAAAAAAAAAAAAAAAAAAAAAAAGTGCAAATATTATGGTTAATTCCGTAATTATTATCACTTGTACTGTCTGAATGTATACTAATATGAGATAGTATATATGCAAAAAGTTCTAAAAATATCAGCATTGAAAAGTAAAAACCCATCACCTATAGATATTTAGTGTTTGTTATAAAATAACTTATTTTTCTAACAATATTTTTAATATTAATTGGATTATAGTTTAGATTTGACCTTATATTTATGCTTTGAGTTTATATAGTTCATAAATTTTAATTTCGAACATCTGTTTTGTCTTCTGGTTAGTTTCTTCCATTTCTTCCGGTTTCTTCCATTTTTTCCAGTTTCTTCCGGTTTTTTCCAGTTTCTTCCGGAAGAAACCCAACCCTGCTCCAAAATAAGTAAATTAAACATATCCCATCTTAGGTTTCGATGCGCTTTCTTTTGAGGAAAATTATCATTACTTTACCAAAAGTTAACGCTTTTTTTTTTTTTTTTTAATCATTCCGTTTAAACCACTTGCTTTTTAGTTATTTCAAAATAAGAACTAAAAATTGTCTTTTAATAATTAAAAAAAAAAAAAATAAATAAATAAATACAAAACAAATTTGTAACTTATTAATGTGCTTTGAAATATACACGTTCCTTGAAAGTGTTAACTAAGACAAGTTATAGGGCATGTTTAATTTGTAACTATTTAAAATTTTCGACAAAAAGAGGAATTGCTGTGTTCTATTTTCTTTCTTTTTCTTTTTTTTTTTCAAAAATAAAAAAATTGCTTAGCGTGTGTATAAATGACATTTTTGCAGCTGAAGAGATTTTTTTTGAGTTTATTAACCGGCGATGCTGATTTTATTAAACGACGGTTTTAAAAGTAGTTTGTATGATTTGATTCAGGTCCTGGCAATTTGATCAGATTAAGCGGCTGATTTTTTTAACCAGTGAATTTATTAAGCGGCGGTTACTGTATATACACAGGTGTTGGACAAAATAATGGAAACATCTTCATTTTTTTTTTTTAGGTTTTGTCGAATCTCCCGAAAAATACTCAGTGTATTGTTCTTGAAATTAGGGAATTAAAAAAACATCTCTTTCCTTATATTTTCCAGCATAGATTTTGTCACGAACGCCTTTAGGGGGCGACCAACAAATTCAATAAAATAAAAAATATTTTTGATTACCCTGTATCTGGAAGTGCGTCCATTCATCTGCAAATTTTAGATGTGATTATAAATGTTATATTTTATACGAGTGTAGAATTTTGTGAGGTTAGCTCGAATGTTTAAGGAGTTACAAATATTTTAATAAACAAGAAAGAAAAATCATGCAGTACGCATTGATTAGTAACACTTTCCAACTGTACGCAATTGTATCGAATAACTTTTAATATTCTTTGCCTACTTTATCACACAACTGACAGAACAACTGAAAAACATGCAGATAGACTAATTGATTTTAAAATTACTCTTAGGCATTTTGGAAAGTGTTAAAAAGGCTTAACGCAAAAGAAAACGCAGCCGTCAGATTATATTTACAGCTTTTAATCTCTCTGAATATTTTAGTGTACCCCTGTAAATCTGAAAGTTAATCATATCATGTTTTATACACAACATCATTTTAGAATATTAATAATGCATGTCAATGTTTCTATGATTTTTATAGCAGAAATATTTTTAAATATAACTTTTAAAAAATTCTGTCCTAAAACGTAATACATTTTTTTTGTTGTTGTCCCTGTAAACAAACTAGTTGTACAGGACCAATTAATGGCATTTTAAATAGGGAACATTCCATAGGGAACTTGGGTGTATCATTTTTTAAAAATTCTCAAAATATTCACGGATGATAGGAGCCGGAGACAAACAGATAGAAAGGTAGACAATCGGACAGACAGATGCACAAATTGAAATCATATTGCCACTAAAATTATAAGAAAGTTTTAAAACGCTCATGTAAACAAAAGTGCAATTCCAGCAAATTTTTATTTATAGCTCTTAATGTAACTGATTATTTTTGTGTGGCCCTGTAAATCTAATGCTAACCATACTATATTACATAGAAGGCACTCTTTTGTGCACACGAATAACATATTTCAATTGCATTAAGCTTTGGGGAGAATAAAATTATTAAAATTTGGTTTATAAAAATAACTCTCATACAACACAATGCTTTGGAATACTTTCAAGTGCTCCTGTACACAAACCAGTTAGAAATGTACTCTACTTTACATAGGAAACATCCGATAGGGAATTGAATAACATGTTAAAATTTCAATGAAGTTTCTATACATTAAAGGTATTAAAATATGGTTTATAGAAACTCCTCCCATAGAACACAATGCTTTCGAATACTTTTGGGTGTCCCTGTACACAAACCAAAATAGGTATTCACTCCATTTTCAATAGGGAACATCCGATAGTCAACTTGAATAAAATATATCGGTTTAAAGAAATTCCATGAATATTTACGGGAATTAGAGCCCAGTAAAACAGACAGAGAGACAGACAGACGGAAAGAAGAACAGTCAGACAGATACAGAGATTGAAATTATATTCACACTAAAAAAATGATAGAAAGTTTCAAAAACGCGTAAAGTAAAGGAAAGTACAATTCTAGTAATTTTTTATTAATAGCTCTTAATATAACAGAATATTTTTGTGTCACCCTGTAAATCTAATGATAACCATGCTATATTCTATGCAAAGCATTCTTTTGTGCATATAAATGACATATTTCAATTTCCTAAAACTTCGTAGAAAGTAAAGATATTAAAATTTGATTTATAGAAATAACTCTCATAGAACGCAATGCTTTGGAATACTTTTAAGTGTCCCTGTACATAAATCAGTAGTGGTATTTCCTCCATTTTATACAGGAAACATCCAATAGGGAATCTGAATAACATATTTCAATTTAATTGAGATATGTCTACAGTAAAGGTAAGAAAATATGGTTTATCGAAATACCTCTCATAGGATATAATGCTTTGAAATACTTTCGGGTATCCCTGTACACAAACCAGTAGAGGTACAAACTCCATTTTCAATAGGAAACATCAGATCGTAAACTTGAATAACATATCAGTTTCAAGAAATTCCATAAATATTTACGGGAGTTAGAGCTCGGACAGACAGACAGGCAGACAGACAGACGGACAGGCAGATACACAAAACTGAAATCATATTCACACTTAAAAAATGCTAGAAAGTGTTAAAAACGCTTAACATAAACGAAAGTACAATTCTAGCAATTGTTTATTAATAGCTCTTAATGTAACTGGATATTTTTGTGCCACCCTGTAAATATAATGCTAAACATGCTATATTGTATGCAAAGTATTCTTTTGTGCATATAAATGACATATTTCAATTTCCTAAAACTTCGTGGAAAGTAAAGTTATTAAAATTTGATTTATAGAAATATCTCTCATAGAACGCAATGCTTTGGAATAATTTTGAGTATCCCTGTACATAAACCGATGGTGGTAATTCCTCCATTTTAAACAGGAAACATCCAATAGTGAACTTGAATAACATATTTCAATTTCATTCAGATATGTCTACACTAAAGGTATGAAAATATGGTTTATAGAAATACCTCTCATAGAACACAATGCTTTGAAATACTTTCGGGTGTCCCTGTACACAAACTAGTAGAGGCATAAACTCCATTTTCAATAGGGAACGTACGATAGTGAACTCGAATAACATATATCAGTTTCAAGAAATTCCATAAATATTTATGGGAGTTAGAGCTCGGACAGGCAGACGGACAGACAGACAGACAGACAAACCGAAGTCATAAATACTTTTCAACCTTGTTGGAAAGTGTTAAAAATATTAGAAAGTGTTAAAAACGCTTAACGTAAACGAAAGTACATATCTAGCAATTGTTTTATTAATAGCTCTTGATTTATCTGGATATTTTTGTGCCACCCTGTAAATATAATGCTAAACATGCTATATTGTATGCAAAGCATTCTTTTGTGCATATAAATAACATATTTCAATTACTTAAAATTTGTTGAAACTAAAGTTATTAAAATTTGATTTATAGAAATATCTCTCATAGAACGCAATGCTTTGGAATACTTTTGAGTGTCCCTGTGTATAACCCGATGGTGGTATTCCCTCCATTTTATACAGGAAACATCCAATAGTGAAATTGAATAACATATTTCAATTTCATTAAGATATGTCTACAGTGAAGGTATTAAAATATGATTTATAGAAATACCTCTCATAGAACACAATGCTTTGAAATACTTTCGGGTATCCCTGTACACAAACCAGTAGAGGTACAAACTCCATTTTCAATAGGGAACGTCCGATAGTGAACTTGAATAACATATTTTAATTTCACTAAGATATGTCTGGAGTAAAGGTATGAAAATATGGTTTATAGAAATACCTCTCATAGAACACAATGCTTTGAAATATTTTCGGGTGTCCCTGTACACAAACCAGTAGAGGTATAAACTCCATTTTCAATAGGGACCGTCCGATAGTGAACTTGAATAACATATATCAGTTTCAAGAAATTCCATAAATATTTACGGGAGTTAGAGCGCGGACAGACAGACGGACAGACAGACAGACAGACAGACAAACCGAAGTCATAAACACTTTTCAACCTTGTTGGAAAGTGTTAAAAATGGGAAAAAAAATTCTGCGAGTTTTTACTTTATAACTCTAAAGTTTTTTCCAAGATTTCATTAAACTTTCAGAAAACGTGACAGTATATGCTTTAAATCATTGTACTGTAGTTTAAAACAAATACATTTAATATTGAAAGAGATATGGACGATTGTAGTAAATAATTTATTACTGTGCATGCGCGGATTGTAGCAAGAAAACTTTGATATAGTATAATATTCAATTGTATAGAGTACCTTATAAAAAAATAATAATAATATATACATATATATATATATATATATATCCAGTTGAATATCATAAAAATTCATAGAGCTATCGGTGATTAAATAAGCTGTTTTATAAAAAGGTTTTTACGATAAGGGGTCATTCACAAATGAAAATTTGTATCGGAGAGAGGGGGAGGGGGGAACTATGTTACACAATGAAACTTTATACAATATTTGTGATTTTTTTTCTTTTTTTTTTTTTTTTCTTTTCATAGTTATATACTACATACCTAAAAAAAAAAAAAAAAAAAAAAAAAAAAAAATGTTTGAAAAGAAAAATTAAAACGTTTTTTCTGATACAAATTTTCATTTGTGAATGACCCCTTATCGTAAAGACCATTTTAGAAAACAGCTGAAAAACTAGCTCATTTAATCACGGATATCTCTATGAATTTTTATGATATTCAATTGGATTATTTTTTTAAATATATAAGGTACTCTATACAGTTGAGTATTACACTATATCAAAGTTTTTTTTTTTTTTTTTCTACACTCCGTGCACAGTAATAAATTATTTACTTCAACTGTAAATATCTCTTTGAATATTAAATGTATTTGTTTTAAACAACAGTATAATGATTTAAACATACATTAAATTGTAATTCATTTATTTAACAATGTATCATTTTTTATGCAACCACATACAACACCTCACCAATAGTATTGTATATAACTTTTTATGAAGTATAAAAAATACTTATTAAATCATCCATATACTGATATGTTAGAGTATTTCCCGTTGTTACATTTTATACTAAGCTTTCTACTCTCTATATCGTTATTAAAATTTGGTTTATGGAGATACCTCTCGTAGAACGTAATGCTTCGGAATACTTTCGGATGTTTTTGTACACAAACTAGTAGTAATATTTACTACATTTTCTATAGAAAACATCTGTCAGTGACCATGAATAACACATTTCAATTTCATTAAGATTTGTGCGAAGTAAAGTTATTAAAATTTAGTTTATAGAAATACCTCTCATCGAATGTAATGCTTTGAAATATTTTTCGGGCGTCCCTGTATACAAACCACTTGAGGTATTCACTCCATTTTCAATAGCGAACATCCGATAGTGAATTTGAATAACATACGTCAGTTTCAAGAAATTCCATGAACATTTACTGGAGTTAGAGCGCAGACGGACGGACAAACAGACTGACAAACGGAAGTCATTAACACTTTCCAGCCTTGTTGGAAAGTGTAAAAACAACAACAATAATAATAATAATAATTTACATAAATTTCTCCGTAGAATAATATGGAGTTAAGTTACTGACTACGTTAGGTGAAGTATTAAGTTGTTAATACAAAGTTCCTCTTCCTTTTAATAAAGTACTCTGACAACCACCTGGCTATACTAAGAAATATTCCTGTTGTTAAATTTTATTCTTTTTAAATATAAATAAGTAAAACCCCAAAAGTGGGTCCCTTCTCTCAAAATGACCCCCCTCTCTTAAATATTCACTTAATTTATATTTTCTTAGAATTAAAGTTTCGATTTAATGCTTCTTTTTCTTTTCTTTCTGTGTATTATTGTAATAAGAATAATATATATAGCGGAAATATCTTGTAAACTTTACTTAACAAAATACTTTGTAAATTTCTCTTTCATACTTTGGAATCTTTTTAAATGTGGTGGATTATTAAATGTTCTCCTCTGACAATAGTTCTATTGTCAAAATTCTTCATAAAGAATTTATTTGAAAAATTGTTTGTGTCAGGAAAAATCCAGAGCGTGGGTGTCATTGTACGTAAGTTGTATTCCGTTCCGATTTTTTTTTTTTTTTTTTTTTTTTCAAATATTAGAGAAAACAAAACACTTGCTTAACTCAAACCATTGCTTTAAAATTCAGAATAGGTTTGAACAACGTCGTTTACAATGTTGGATTTAAGAAGATGAAATGCAATTCTTATTTATCCATTTATTGATTTTGTATTGTCATTTCCTCATCTCCCACAGAATTTTGATGTACTAGCTGATATGTTGTTCATGTGTCAGTTATTTATAGCACGCAATATTTCCTTTGAAAGGTTCATATAGTTTTATGTCGTGAATGCCAATTATCAGAATATATAAGATTTCTATCAAAAATTCTCAGGAAATGTTATTTTAGTTGAAGCTTCAAATAACTCGCAAGTACATTTTTAGTTAATATGAAAGATTAAAAAAAAAAAAAAAAAAAAAAAAAACAGTATTGGATAATGATTGAAACTGCAATTCCGCTAGGGAATCCTCCTCCCACCCTTTTGATGTATTAATTTCATTAATGCCAAAATTTTCTTAAGGGCATTTTTTTTTTTTTTTTTTAGTTTTTTATATATAATATCACATTTACATAATAATAATATTAATTTCATTTGTTAGCTTAATAAAGCTAAAACAAACGAAATTAATATTTTTAATCCTTTAATTCCTTGGCATTGTTGAAATGTATAACGAACGCTATAGCATTCTTCTATATAAACAATTTGAAAAGGCAAACATTTGCTCAAAAACAATTTGCTATTAATATAAATTTCTTACTAAATTCAAAAACTTTCACCGAAATGTTTTGCAAGAATTATAATTATAGGTATTATAGATAAACAATGTTTTGAACGCCGAAGGAAATAATAAATTAGCAGGCAGGTGTTTCGGTAGCACTTAGCGTTCCGTCATCAGCGCATGGTGACTATACTCATGCATTGATAACGGTATGCTAAATGCTGCCGAAACAGCTGTCTGCTAGTTTATTATTTCTTTTGGCGTTCAAAATGTTTATTATTCTTGTGTTTGTTTCTAGCACCAAGTCTCCTGTCAATAATATTATAGATAAATAAGTGATGGATAAATGTTTTTTAGTTACTAACCTCGGGCTCCTAGAGATCTTCCTTTTCTCCATTGAATTTGATAAATACAATGCCTCTGGAAAAGTCTAGAAGCCTTGGTTTATAACAAAAATGTCAGTTAAACTGTCAATGTGTCAATCGGAAATAAACCATTTCTTGCGGCATAGACAAATTAGTATAATCGATTCTAATGCTACATGTGCCATTATGATTATCTTCCCCCGCAATACAAACAAAAACGGTGCCCCTTTTCGTAGCATTACGCCATATTTTTCAAGTTTTATCAATCTACTTAAACATGTATTTATTTGTTTTTAAATTATGTAGCTGCAGAACAAATACGCATGAGTATGGCAAAATACACTATTATATGTAAAGATAAATCCCCCCCCCCCTAAAAAAAATAATACAGTAAATTTCTAATTATCCGTGGGCGCAGGAAAAGGACTGGATCAAGAGAAAGGGGTTTTCTCAACAAGAAACTATAACAAATGATTGATTTTTTTGGGGGAAAAAAGAAGTAAAGAACTATGTTGCTTTTTTTTTCGGGGGGAGGGGGGGTGCCATTTTAATTTATTACAGATCATTGTTAGTACCCTCCCTGTTTGTTTGTTTTCCCACACTACTTTCCTTGAAGGGTATTTTTCTCTGTATTTAATCGTAAATTCATGTTGGAGAAAATTTCGCTACAAATAATGTGGTGTGCAAAAAAAAAAAAAAAAAAAAGCGGGTATTTACAATGCTTCGAGAATAAATTAAAATATTGGCATATCTGCAGTACTACTTAATTTAGTGCATAAATTAACTTACGGATTGTACTTTAGCTTCATCGTAAGAAGACTTAGAGGTCTGCACGGGCCGGGCAGGGCTCAGGCTCAGTTTTTTTTGTGTATATTCGGGCCGGGCCGGGCCTGAATGAATTTTTCTCCGGACCAGGCCGGGCCTGAATGAAATTTTCTCCGGGCAGTGTCGGCCCGAATCTTTTTCTGTTTTCCTCGTTATTTAACGAAAAAGGAAAATGATAAAATATTTCTTCAGTCATTTATTTTACGTAATTTTACAGGCATGTATGTCACATAAAGTTTTTTTTTTGTTAAAAAAGTGTCTGTAACGTCAATTTAATTGTCTATCAGTCTGTCTGTCCGAAATCTGATTTTTCGCAAATATTTTTAGCATGCCTCGAAATTAATATGTTTTATTTAAAGTAATATGGTTTCCTATTCAAAATAGTATGCATCTCACTACCAGTTTGCGTACATGTACATAACAAAAGAAATTAGATACATCACTGTGTATAAAGGTTTGTTTCTTATGATCTGTTGAGTTTAGGTGGTATAAAGGCAATAAAAATTCTTCCGCTGTAACTTTTTCTCTAAGGTTCCTTTTCGTTTTCTCCAGTGGACGAAAGTAGCATCATTTTTATCATGGGTAAAAGCAAATTTTCTTTTGAATATGGTTGGATTAACATTAAAGTTTTGTTTACCGGAGCACATGAAAGATTCGGATACATTATGGTATATAAGAGAAAATGGTTGAAAGTGCATTTTCAGTCGTATTAACCATTTTAAATACCTTCCTATATTGTTTGATGAATGCTAATATTTTCGATTTGACTTTCTGTTTGTCTTTGTGTCTTGTCTATAATAATGAATTTCTGTTTATATATAATTGTCTTGTAAAATTTCAGCAGTTTTGTTAAAGAACGTACTATTGTTTGGTTATATAAAACCTCTGCAAAACACATACTAAAAATATTTTTTATAAAAAGGCATTCGTTTTTTTTTTTTTTTTTTTTTTTTTGTTGTTGTTATTTTACATTTTTTTGAATCGGGCCGGGCCGGGACATAAACCGTTAAAAAATAAACGGGCCAGGCCGGGCCCGGGCCGCAGTTTTCGACTTCATAACGGTCCGGGCCGTGTAAGTAAAGTTTTCGTACGGGCCGGGCCGGGCCCGAGCCTCGAAATTCCGGCCCGTGCAGACCTCTAAGAAGACTTTTGTTTATTGTTTTTACATCCTATAGTATATACAACACAATCGCGTTTTTGAGCTACACTATATATCTCATTTACCTTCATTTCCAACCTTTTTTTGCGGTTTATTCGTGACTTACATTATCCGCGGAACTTGTACCACTCAATTGCGCGGATAATCGGGAGTATACTGTAAAGAGAAAAGAAATGAAAGACATGTATTAGGAAAAATATCTTCAGTTTTATTTATTCAGACAATATGAACAAAGTGCTTTATATTTCTGAACTTAAGACAGCATAAGATTTTTACTTACAAAACCCAATTTTTGTTCTTCACACACAGAAATAGCGATACTAATTATTAATTACAAATAACCAGGTCCATATAACAATTATGTCTCTAGAGCAAGAAAAAAAAGAAAATTTAAAATTACGAAAGAAAAGAATAATTTAAAAACGAAAACTTTTCTGAAGCATACATAAAAATAGATAAAAACAAGATTCAAAATCAAATAAAATTATTAAAAAAAGTAGCATTGATTTAAAAAAATATCTAGAAAATTATATTGATGTATATAGAAATTATTAAAATATCCAAATGAACACACAGGCAAAAGAGATGATGCAAAAAAAAAAAAAAATGAAGTAAATAAATTTTATTTCGGAAAATCTAGCAGAAGGCTAGCTTATATGTTGATATAAGCTAAATTTATATTATACATACAATCAAAACATCTTTAAGAGTATTCTTGTGACACAACACATAGCATAAATTTTTAAATGTTTGAATTTCTAAAATAAAGCAAATGCTGCTAAAAAAATTGCTTGAAAAAGACCATTTCAATGAAGTGGTTAATTTGTTTATTTTCCCAGAGTATCATAGAAATTTGTATGTATAAAAACTTAACTGTGTCAGTAATCTGTGTCATACAAGGACATTTTTTTTTAAATTAATATATGTCATTCATTCATAAGAGAATAAATAAATTTATCTTATACTACTTTTTATGCAATTTGATGACTTCTGTGGTAGTAGTATTAGTATATATTAGCTTTATTGTAACTTCGTATAATATGTCTATGACGTATTACTTTAAATTTTCTTTAATGTTACCATAATTTTTGGTGTAAAGGCCACAGGTCAGATAAATCTATATTGAATAATAATAAAATATATATATATATTTAACACGTTGAGCACCACGCGAATTCTTAAGGAAATTCCTGCCAGGCCAAGCGCATCATGTTTACTGTGTTTCAATAAAATCCATTAAAATGCCTTGATGATGTCCTGTTATAAATAAAAATTAAGTAAATTTTAAATAAATTTTCAGTAATTATTTAAAAATATGAATTTTTTTTTTTTTTTTTTTTAGTTTTACATCATATTTTCCACTGTCAGCCACTAGTGATTGACGCAGCTTTATATCATATTTTCCACTGCCAGCCACCAGTGGTTGACATGGTCTAAATGGAGTGTCAGCCGCTGATGGCTGACATGGCACTCATCATGTTAACAGACATTATATTTGTTCCAGGTGCTGAAACATCCTGTTTTATTAAATAAAATATCTGTTGTAAAATGTATGTATCTGACTTGTAGATTATTCACCACAATTTACTGTAAATGAAAATATTAATAATAATAATTAATTGGTCTGTTTCACAAAACTCGGCATAATTTTAATTATATTTTTTTTTCCAGAGTCTAGTGCCAAATGGACCCAGGTTGAAGATGGTTCAACATGCTAGAATAATGTAAAAATGTGACTACCTGCTGTTTAAAGCAGGATGAGTAAGTAATTTATTTGTTAATATATTTATTTTTTCTTATTAATTTTTACAATATATTAAACAATTTTAAAGTCAGTAGCTTTCTTTTTTTGAAGAAACTCTTATATGATATATTGGATATAACAAAAAGATGGGGGCTGGTCCAGTATCACAATAAATGAACTTTGATTTTCTCCCTCCCCCCCCCCCCCCCAAAAAAAAAAAAAAAATGTATTCAAGGGGAATGTAGAGGGGGGACTTTAAAATTTCAAATAGGAACCTTTATTTATTGTTTTTTTAATTGAAGATTTGCACTCTCCAGAATATGTCATGCTATTTTGACCCACCAATATTTTTTCACAGATAGTGTTGTAATCAATTAAAATGAAATAACTATGAGCATTTGGAAATGGGAATATCTTAAGAAATAATCTGGACAATAATAATAAATAATGCATGTTAATGTTTCTTTCTTTCTTTCTTTCTTTTTTTTTTTTTTTTTTTTTTTTTTTTTTTCATAAAGCTAAATGGTAAACTTAACTTTATCCTCCATTTTGTCAGGGGGTTGGCTAGGGGATAAATAAAAATTTTCATTTTTTCTGCCGATTTTGATGCTATGTGCATGCAACTTAATTTTTACAGTAAGTGTTCAAACTTATATTGTTTAATCTGGAAATATCCTACTGAATAATAAAATGTAGCTACAACATTTCTAATGATATTGGACTAAGTAATTAGAATTTTGTCCATTTCTTTGATAAAGTTCATTTATTGTGTTCATGGACATACCAAAGGAGCAGGATTTTGGACCCATCCACTTACTACCAACAAACTTGGGTGTATTAATTTGGGTTTACCTAGGGACCCTATATATCTGGACATTGACCGAAAGTCGGCCATCTTAGTGCCAATTCGGAGCGATCCCCATAGAACGTAATGCTTTTTCCTTTGCGATTGACGCTTTACTATACGACATAAATGAAAGGAAATTGTGTTAAATTTGTGCAGAAAGTAATGCAGAATATAAATATGTAATTTTTTTTCGTCTTAGAGAAAAAGAATTTGAAGAAAAACGAATTTTGTTTTAACCTTCGACATGGTTACTTTTTCAATTCCTATTGGAGAACAGAGGAATTTTTTGTTGTATATTTCTATATTAAGCAAAATACGTTGATTGTGAAAGCAATTCTGCCTTAGTGAAAGTAATTCTACTTATTTTTTCTGAGGACATACATTCTATATATAAAAAGTTAGAAAATTTTTAACAAAAATATGGTAATCTTAGTTTTTGTCAAGTAATTCATGAATAAATGTAAAACTACGGCAGAAGAACCGAAATTATTTTTTATTATTTTATAAAAATATTTACGTAATATTTTTACAAGCTAAAAATACATATTTTATTTATTTCAATTACGCATTATTAATAATAATGACTTAGTTAAATATTAAAAATAAAAATTTTATTAATAATATTTTGTAAAAATATTAACTAATATCTTCAGAAAAAAATAATAATAATAATAATATTTATTTTATTTACATTTGTTTATTTCATTGATTTTTTTTTTTAATATCATGTAAATAAAAAGAATTACTTATTTAAATATTATTTATAAAATTTATTATGACAATTATTATTTGAAAGAAATTTATATTTCATATGTTAACAAATAATATACACTTTATTTTCTTCATTTTTATTAATTTATTTTAAGAAATCTGATACATTTTGAGTCAAAAAATCAAAAAATATATTTTTATATAGTTATTTTAAATATGTATTTTAAAATATATCAGAAAAATACATTGAAATCTAACATATTAAATATATTGCACAGCAGAACTTAAAAACTAATAGCTAGCAAATAAATAATGTAATTATCTCATATGTTAGGAAATAAATACGTAAAACAGCATGCAATAAGAGAATTCAAAGTATTTAAAGCATGATATAAAATAAATAATTATGCATTTTCATCTTTTAAAAGTATTCCAAAATTAAAGTAATTTATCTCCCAACAAAGTAAAAATGTAATAAATAAGTTCTTTTTCGATTATGACATAAAATAATCAAAATTTCTTCTCAGCGTAATGATAAGCAATGGAGTAACAGGCACTAAAATGGAGAAATTCGTCAAAAAGCCAGCGCGCTAATGTCCAGTCTCTCTCTATCGAGGGTCCCTAGGTTTACCCACTTAAAATAAAATAAAACCCACTTTCAAATGGGTTTTATTGGGTTTTTTAAATCGAATAAAATTTGTTACTCTTTTTTAAACCATTTATTACTTTTTATTTGACATTATTATATATATATATATATATAACCCTAACTATATAACATAGTGTTCATGAGGTGAAAAAAAAAAGTAATATACCTAAAATTCTAACCGTTTAGTCGGGGGTTGGCTAGGGAATAAATAAAAATTTTCATTTTTTACTGCAGATTTTGATGCTATGTGCATGCAACCTAATTTTTACAGTAAGTGTTCAAACTTATATTGTTTAATCTGGAAATATCCTACTGAATAATAAAATGTAGCTACAACATTTCTAATGATGTTGGACTAAGTAATTTGAATTTTGTCCATTTCTTTGATAAAGTTCATTTATTATGTTCATGGACATACCAAAGGAGTAGGATTTTGGACCCATCCACATACTACCAACAAACTTGGGTGTATTAATTTGGGTTTACCCACTTAAAATAAAATAAAACCCACTTTCAAATGGGTTTTATTGGGTTTTTTAAATCGAATAAAATTTGTTACTCTTTTTTAAACCATTTATTACTTTTTATTTGACATTATTATATATATATAACCCTAACTATATAACATAGTGTTGATGAGGTGAAAAAAAAAAGTAATATGCCTAAAATTCTAACCGTTTAGTCGGGGGTTGGCTAGGGAATAAATAAAAATTTTCATTTTTTACTGCAGATTTTGATGCTATGTGTATGCAACCTAATTTTTACAGTAAGTGTTCAAACTTATATTGTTTAATCTGGAAATATCCTACTGAATAATAAAATGTAGCTACAACATTTCTAATGATGTTGAACTAAGTAATTAGAATTTTGTCCATTTCTTTGATAAAGTTCATTTATTGTGTTCATAGACATACCAAAGGAGCAGGATTTTGGACCCACCCACATACTACCAAAAAACTTGCGTGTATTAATTTGGGTTTACCCACTTAAAATAAAATAAAACCTACTTTCAAATGAGTTTTATTGGGTTTTTTAAATCAAATAAAATTCATTACTCTTTTTTAAACCATTTATTACTTTTTATTTGACATTATTATATATACAACCCTAACTATATAACATAGTGTTCATGATGTGAAAAAAAAAAGTAATATGCCTAAAATTATAAGAATTTAACAACAAATATTAAACATAACTAACAAATATATATATTGACCTTGCAAGGTTCGATACAAGCAAAAAATGTGATTATTTTGCTGCACCTCACAAAATTCAAATCCATAATAACAGCCTTTAGAGTTTTTTCTGACAATGCTGAAGGTTTCAGTAACATAACAGTTAAAGAACACCAAAATATTGTCACTGTTACAGAAACGTTTCAAAACTGCACTTTAGAATGTGGAAAATCAGAGGCGAATGTCAAAAATTCAAAAAAAAAAGATGTACAAATACAACTTAGTGAAAAAAAAAAAAAAAAATCACAGCATCCAGTCAGAAAATTCACGAAAAATTATCCTAAAAAGGAACCAAACAGATAGACAAGTGGACTCGGGGCCATGTAGCTATGGACGAAGCTTGCTAAGTCTCACCTAGTCATCCACACAATGATGAATGCTAGAAAGCTCCAAAAATTTCCCATGTGTGCTGATGCAATTGTTGCAGCTTTGTTAACCTTTTTGTTCACAAGGCTAATTGTAGTACAGCAGTGCAACCTGTCAGCCGATATGCACCCAAATTGAATCAGCATAGTGTTTCATAATGGTCCTTCCGTATACCAAGTTTTGTGCCATTAAATGCAATAGAATCTGAGATATAGTCCCATTTACAGGGAAAGTTGCAGCATCACAGTGCCACCTATCAACTGACAATCACCAAAATTGGATGGGCATGATTTTCCATAATGGTCATCTCACCTACCAAGTTTTGATTGATTATACAAAATAGAACCTTAGATATGACCTTTTCTTAAATGGAAGAAATCACAGTATAGCAGCACCATCTGTCGAGCGATTTGCAACAAAATTTGATAGGCACTAATTTATGTCAAGGTACAACTGCATATAAATTTTTATAAAATTCTGTGCTGTTGCTCCTGAGATACAGTCGCCACAAATTTTTGTCACACACAATTAGACATTTTCTGAAAATAGTCAAAATGTGTTCTTGACCTCTCAAAACGTGTCAATCCATCAAAAACTGGGAGTCTAAAAGTTTTTACAAAACCAATACTTTCTTCTATTGAATGTAGGAGAAAGTAAAAATTTCGGTATGTCGTCCCTAGAAAAAGCATGAAAGTTGGTAGCCATCCATGTTCATGCCTTTCACTTGAATGACTGGACGTTGACAGCCGCAGGTGTTATTAAGTAAATATATATATTGTTTCATGATTTATTAAAAATTTTTAGATTATAATTACCAGAAAAAAAAAAAAGAAAAAAAAATCAAAGTAATTATTGATTACTGTTAAACTCTGAAAATTTTATATTTACCGACATTGTGATAATTCTGAATTTTAGGGGTTTGTGAAAATTGATTTTCTTAATTATAATTTAAGAAGCATGCCACATGTTTTTACTTCTTAAAAGCAAATCGTTATTGAATTGGATAAATAAACAAATTTGAGAAATGCAACTCTGGAATTTTATTAAGACCTATAGTTTTCAGATTCTTGGGAGGGTGGGGAAGATAGTTATAAAAATATTTATTTTCTGTGATTTTTTTTTTTTTTTTTTTTTTTTAAATAAATGAACTTTAGTATTATCTCTTTATGCTGTGTTCTTAGCTCTCAAAAGAAATGGAGGTGCAGGTGAAAGAGTTAGTTTAATTAATTTGTATGTGGCCTGCTTCAGTCAAAGGGCATTGCATTAGTAAAAATTGGTAGGTCAGGGATTTTGTTAGAATTTTAAAGAAGTATGTTTATTATTCAGCAAAGTCAAACGATAATAGAATATTGAGCGTTATTTATTTATTCTGTGTTACCAACACTAAGCGATTGTATTGTAGAGATAGTTTTGCTATCATTAAACATCGGAGATTAGCCATATGTTTTTGGAAGTCACCTGGAATGTTGAACTACCTTGCTGAAATACTTTAAGTAATTCTTTGTTATCATTAAATCAAAACCGTAAAAAAAATATATATATGTATATATTTTTATTTAAGTGTGAAATGAGAGTGACAAAACAGATAGCATAATGAGAATGGCAAAACAAATAGCATATTGAGAAAGACAAATTAAATTGCATATTGAGAAAACATATCAAATTGTGCTAATTTACGAATGACAGATCAAATTGGGGATCAAGAATGACAAATCAAATTCTGTATGGAGAAAGATAAATCAAATATTTATCAAGAATGACAAATTGCATTTAGAGAATGACAAATTGCATTTAGAGAATGACAAACCAAATTGGGTATCGAGTATCCCAGACCGAATTTGGTATCGAGTTTGACAGACCAAATTGGATATTGAGAAAGACAAAATTGGGTATTGAGTATGACAGACCAAATTGGGTGTTGAGAAAGACAAAATTGTATATCAACAATGACAAATCAAATTGAGTTTCGAGAAAGACAAATCAAATTGTGTATTGAGAAAGACAAAATTGTGTATCAAGAAAGACAAATCAAATTGTGTTATGAAAAAGACAAAATTATGTATCATCAGCAAACATAACTCCATGATACAAAGAATTTTCATACTTCATGTATGCCAATCACTAGTTTTAATCTGATTTTTCTTTTTGTTCTCCCTTAAATATTTAGCTAACCTCCCCCTCCCTCTAGCATTACCTGTTTGTTCTTTTTAAATTATATTCCAGATTATTTTTCCATTTTTTGAGCTTCTGAAAATACTTTGAATAGATTGAGCATTTTGCAACCTATCTGAATATTGTTTAAGGGGATATCTGGAACATTCTGTTTTTGATGGCTGGACTTGCACTTGTGCTGTAGAATCAAACTTGCACTGGTGACAATGCTTTTTACACACTCTTTCCATTGATCCACCCTTACCTTGTGAAGGGGCAAATTATTTCCAAGTTAATTTCTTTGTGTGATGATGCTCAAGAATGTGTAAGGCTGAAAAAAAACTGTTATTGTTTGTTTAATACAGTCAAACTCTTTTATAACGAGCACAAAAAAAACACGATATTTACTCGTAATAACAGAGTTCTCGTAAAATGCGGGTTTGTGAAAAAATCATATAAATTAATACATACATAGGGGAGAGGGGGGCACATATGGACGTTTTTTGTTTTATTAAAAAATCTAACCTTTTTCATCTTTTTTTTTTCATTTTTTTTTACTAACCATAATCTTACATCTAATCTCTTCAAATACATGTACTTAAATATTAGGAAATGTGACAAAATTATTTTTAAAAAAATATTTAAAAACATGCAAAATTTGTCCACATCTGCCCCTACAAGGGGTACATTTGGACAAGTAAATATAGCATTATCAACAGTTTAAAATAACAAAAACAAATGACTTGAATACATATATACTGGAAATATCCACTTCTGTTGCTATAAATAAGGGCAATAAAATATTTTAATTATATTTATAATCTTAAAAAAAGGACTTTTAAAGAAAATATATATATTCTAGTGATGTTCTATGATCTTCACGATTTGAGTCGCAGTTTTTTACCTAATCAAAAATAAATTTGCTTTAAATTATGGTGAACATTTTAATAACTAAAACAAATAAATTGAAAATATTCAAATACACATTAATATGGAAAAAAAAAAAAAAAAAAAAAAAAAAAAAAACTTTATTCCTATTTCACTTTATAAGACTCTAAATTGACCATAAATCTTAAGTTTGCTGCTGCATGTTCAGTTCCTCCTATTATAATTGGAGGTGGAAGTTCAGTTACTATGTCTGTTTTCTCAAGATTGGAGAAAATAATTATTTTCTCCAATCACAGAGAGTTTCTTGCTGCTGTTAATAGTTATTTTTTTGCAGTGTATACAATTACGCTTAACTATAATAGCAAAGATTAAAAGCTACAGTCTTTGTTATTTAAAAAATCATTTTAAGCACCTTATTGCTTTAATTTTGTGTTATAAATTCTAAATATAACACATTAGGGGCACATTTGGACAGTCCACATGTGCCCCCAAAACAATGTCCAAATGTGCCCCACAGTCACATGCTTAGAATTTTGTTAAGCCTAGCTTAGCAGAAAATTTTTTTGACAAATATGATTAATAAATCATTATGTTCATGAAACAAGCTATCTAGTTTTATATAATCAATTTTCATGATGCAATATAAATATGTATAATTAGGATTGATACAAATAAAGCATAACTTTACTTTTAAGCTGCAAAACTGCTTGGTTGACATAACTGGAAAACTTTCACAGCCAATTGCTTTAAATTTTCCTGGGAAATGCATCATAGTGTTGCCAACAAAATATAATTATTTCATAATTTTCACATTTATTTAAGTTAGGGAAATTTAAGTTGTCCATATGTGCCCCTGTCCAAATGTGCCCCCCTCTCCCCTACTTATGTATACAGTCTGCATTAATATTACATTATATGGCTAATGAATAGTATAGTAAAATAACTACTATTATTTATAAATAATTAACGTTATTTAAAATAATTATTGTTAGCACTTACTTCATTTATTTTTATTTCTGTATATTACAGAAGAAGTTGGTTAATTTTGCTTTGAACTGTATTATTGTCTCTTTCTTGTGTTACTGTTCTTCAGAGAAGACTCATAGCCTGAAAAACATCATCATTTGCACCCCTGGCTTCAAAAAATGTTTGAAGTTTTTCTGCACACTAAAAAGCCACTGAGTATGTTGGTGGTGGTTCAGATGGGAATTCTTCACATTCGTCATTATCATCGTCGCTTTCATTATTTTTTCACCTGCTTTAGCTTGAATTTTAGCGACAATATTGTCGGAAGTATGTATTTGTAAGTGATAACATTGGCATCAACAGATACATAATTTTCAAATTCTTCTTTACTCATTTCCAAATTTCCCCAGTCGACTGCTGCTGCTTCTTCCTCATCAGTGCCTTGCCCCTCTTGAGAAATGTCTAATCCAGCCTTACGGAAGCAATTGGCAATGCATGTTGATGTAACATTTTCCCATGCATTGTTCATTAAACGTATCGCTTAGAGTATGTTTACATTAACATTTGAAGTTGTTCCTATTTCTTCTTTTCTATCGAGAAACATCATAATCAAGTGCTTACGGAAATTTCATTTAAAACTTCTGATGACCCCTTGGTCCACAGACTGGATAAAACTTATAGAATTCGGTGGTAAAAATTCAAGCCTGATGTTTGTAAGCCCAGTGATTTCGGGATGCGCTTTACAATTATCAATTAAAAGGGGAATTTTACACTTTTCTTTCCTCAGTTGCCTCTACCATTTTAAAATAAATTCCTTTAAAATGTTGGAAGCCAATCCAGGCTTTCTTACTGTGGTCATAATCAACAGGAAGCTTTTTCATATGCTTAAAACAACTAAGGTTTTTTGACTTGTCAATAACCAACAGTTTCTTCTTGTCAGTACCAGACATATTAGAACACACTAAAACTGTCAATCGATTTTTTGAGAGCTTGCCTCCAATGCACGTTTCACCTTTGAACTTAAAATTCTGCTGAGAGGCTACGTTATAGAAAATGCACATTATAAATGTCATCTTTTGTGTATCCTTTTCTGATGACTCTCCATTTTTCACTCATCCATGTTTAGATATTCGCCGTGTTTGCAGACTTTGCTTCACCACAAATTTTTCCAAATATTATTTCATGTTTATTCTTGAAGCAATCAGCCATCCATTCAAACATACAAATCCAGAATAGCCTAATTATTCGGCAAATTTTTCTGCTTAAACTTTTAAAATGGACTACTTACTGGAAAATCTTCATTATGTTGTACCTTTATCCACTTTAAAAGAGCTTCATCGAAATCATCTTTAGCACATTTCTTCAAATGCTTAAAATCATTTCTTATTTTCCTCGAACGCAGCCATTGATTTTTCCTTGTTCTTTAACAGTGTTGAAAGAGTAGAAGAAGATAAATTGTACTTTTTTTTTTTTACAGATTTCGGAATTTTTCACGTCATCCTCTAACTTATGTAAAATCCTTACTTTTTCGCTGATTGATAAAGTTTTGTGTTTCAACATCGCAAAATAAAATTTGATGAGCAAACTCTATGAATGAAGATGAAAGAATGACCTCCGACCTCCACACAAAACCTCTACGCTGCCACTCCTATGCAGTGTCCAATCAGCAACCTCCCTTGTCTTCATCTGTCTCCTCAAGGTCGTCGTAGCATGCCCTCACACTTCTTTTCTATCGAGAAGAAAAGAAGTGTGAGGCACTCAACAAAATGAAAAAGGCTGCCATCACGTGTTCGCTGAATCACCGAATTGCAGAGATGAAAGTCAATAAGCATTTTATAAATCTCAAATATATTCCTCGCTATAACCGAGGTTTGCTCGTTAAAAGCGAGTTATGCTCCCATAGACTTGACATTGTACCAACTAAGTATTTCTGATTATCTAGTTAAATCAGAGTTCTCATTAAATTGGGGCTCGCTATAAGTGAGTTCGACTGTATATATTTATAGATAAGAAAATGTAACACTATTAACATTGTACTTTTTTTTTTTTTTTTTTTTAATGCATTAAAAAAAAATTATAAAGTTCTTCATTTAACCCCTTAACACGCGGCGTCCTCGCTGCGAGGACGCAAAATTTAAGATCCAGCTGCAAAAATTCATCCTGGAAATTTTTTAGCAAAAATTTACGTTTATAACATATCAGAAAGGGCCAGTTTTTTCAACCTTAAAATTTAAAATTTCTTTTAGTTTAATTTAGCTCATGAATTCCGGTGGCAGTATAATTTAAATGATTCGAATTGTCTTGTGCCACAAAGGGTTAATTAGAAAAATACATTTTAGCACTGTATAATATTAGCTTTAAAGTACACTGATCAATATTTATCTCTCATAACATTTATCTAAAAAAAATAGTGTAACTTATTTTCAGGACCTGAATGCTGTGTGGGCACGAAAATTTTAGGGGCCACAAAAATGTACGTTGCATGATTTTTTAAATGGTTATTTATATATGAAGAGTAATATGAAAAACTTTTTAACTGTCAACATTTCTATTTTTTATTAACATAAAGAGTGTGCAGCAGATCTGTCATTTGTTGTGGGGAGTGAATTATGCCTGTGTCACAGAATACATATAGTTTAAAATAGAAACAGTTTAAAAGTTTGTCAGGATTATATTTTTATTTTCTTTTTCTTTTCAATTTTATTTAAATCAATTAAATCTGACAAAACAAAATTTCAATAAATAAATAATACAAAAATACTTTTTTTGTAATTCAATTACAGTTACTAATTTTCTATGATATTTGGTTTTGGTTAAGCTAATTTTGAGTTTCATCTTAAAAACAAAGAATTTTCTTTTTGTCTAATGCCATATTATTTCATTTAGGTGAATGCCGGCAAATGAATGATGTGCCCGCAGAAGAAAGGGCAGCAATTGTTGCTAAATATGAGCTTGGTCGACATGAAAACACTCACATTTATCCGTGGGAAGATCCAGGATTTGAAGTATACCATGTCACTGATCGATATGGTTTTTTGCAGTAAGTTAATTATTTATACTATTAAGAAATACATAAAATGATCAATTTACAGTAATTTGTTTTAAAACATAAAAGCAATTAATATATATATAAGTTTATAAAATAAGAATTGAATATGTAGCTAGAAATATATGTATATATATACATATACACGTCACACACAGTCGGACCTTTATTTTGCGAATTTCTCTATTTTATAAACTTTTTCTAGGAAATAGGAATATTTTAAGAATTTCCTTGCAAAATAACTTCCAAATAGCCAAGTGCATTCTCTATTTAATGAATCTTTCTTCTATTATCTGAAACTCTTTTCACTTAAATTCTCTGAATATTTTCTTTCTTTCACACACATTTTATGATAGTCAGTCAGCTAGAACTGGATTTTCCAAAAGCCTAATCCTCCGGGAGTTGTCAGTCACTGTCTAAGGCGTTCCAGTAAACAGCAGTCCTTATGTGGAGGGTTACACAACAACTTTGCTATGATTCTGATCACTGTGCTATTTTTTTATATTTCATTCTGGCAGTGCAGTCCTCATCCACCCTAATAAAGAAAATTTCTGTTCCTCCTTTTTATCCACTAGCATCTCCCCTCCCCTGTTTTTAGATTTACGTATTTTTGTTTATTCGTGATCATTTTGTTTGTAGTGATCGTTTTACATTCGTTTCTTTATAGTACAGAAATGTCAAAACGAAAGTGTTTGAGTATCAAAGGAAAAATTTTGATTCTTGATGAAGTTGATAAAGGCGTGAAAAAAAAAAGATATTGCTTCAAAATTTGGTATTCCGCCGAATAGTTTATCAGTGATAATAAAAATTCGTCATAGGATAGAAGTGGATACATAATATTCATCTTATTCAAAACGTTTAAAAACATTTTTCTTTGAAGATGTAGATGAAGCAGTTTTGAGATGGATATACACAATGTGAGAAAGTAATGTTCCAGTTTCTGGGCTACTGTTAATTGAGAAAGCTCTTAAATTTGCAGAGGAAGTGGGCTATGAAGAATTTCGAGGAAGCAGTTTATGGCTTGAAAATTTTAAGAGAAGGTGCAGGATTGTGACAAAAGTAATATTTGTTGAAAAATAAAGATGTGGCTTATAATGATATTAAAAACTGAAATTGGGCACATTGAGAAAAATTTTAAAGGAATATCCACCGGAAAATATTTTTAATGCAGATGAAACTGCTTTATTTTTTCAATGTTTACCGCAGAAGACATTAACATTTAAAGACGACAGATGCTTTGGTGGAAAACAAAGCAAAGTAAGAATAACTGTCATGTTAGGGGCAAATATGACTGAAAGCCAGAAATTTAAACCATTGGTAATCAGAAAAAACAAAAATCAGACTCTTTCAAAGGTATGCAATCTCTGGAAGTCTATTATGACATGACTTTAATTCAAAATCTTGGATGACCTCCGAAATTTGTGAAAAATGGGTTCAAATGTTGGGCAAAAGTATAATTAAAGAAAAATGCAAAATTGCTCTTGTTTTTGATAATTGCTCTGCCCATCCAATGGAAAATGAAAGAAAAATTAAAAAACGTAAAAGTGTTTTACTTGCCACCAAACACGACATCAAAACTTCAACCAATGGATCGAGATGTTATCAAAAGTTTGAAAGTGCAGTATCACATTTAAGGATAAACCGAAGAGTTATTACTGCAATAGAAAGAAATCAACCTATGCCTAAGATCAACTTACAAGAAAGCATATCCTAAATTTCAAAGGCATGGAATTATGAAGTGACGGATCATGCAATATGTAACAGCTTTACCAAAGCTGGATTTATTGTTAGTACTGAAAGTTAAGCAGTGGAGGATGATGAGGATGACAATGATATTCCTTTAGAAGAAATGAAGAAAATGTGGATGCATCTGAAAGAAGAAGAAATAGTTGATGATAATGTGCAGATTGGTGATTTTCTTTCAATTGTTTCTGAAATTGAGACATCAGAAACTCTAACCAAATCAAACGCTTTGGGCTGTATTATTAAAAGAAAAAAAAAAGCAGTGGATTGCGATAACAGTGAGGAATTAAATGAAGATGATGTTCAAATTAAAAAGCTGTCACATGATGAAATGTTGAAATCTTTTGAAACAATTCGACGCAGACTACAATTTGTAGAAAACACGTCAGAAGAAGATTTCAAAGCATTGTAAAGATGTGAGACCTATTATGAAAAGGAAGATTTTTTCAAACATGCAACACAGACAAAATTAACTGACTAATTCACCAAATAAAATGAAGAATGCATTTGGTATGTATTCTTAATAATTGTTACCTTTATATAATGACGTTATTTTATAGGGCTATTTTGTCCTCAGATTATTATTTTTTGGGGGTCTATATTATCCTGCTGCTATTTTCTCGGGCTACTTTATTTTGGGGATATTTAATTTGCACTATTTTGTACTAGTGCTGTTTTGTCCCATGAACCCATTTGTTGGGGTTATTTTGTACTGGGACTAATTTTATCAGAACTATTTTGTTGTTGCTTTTTTTTTTTTTTTTTTTTTTTTTTGTGTTGGGCGGTTTTGTTGGGGCTCTTTTTCTGTGGGCTCATTTGTCTGGGCTGTTTTTCTATGGGCTTATTTGACAGGTCACAATGTCTTTCTTATCTGCAATATTTAAAGATTTCAAAGACCCACCACTATGCAACAGTTTTAAGTGGTTTTAACCTTTAGAGAGGGGCTCTAATGGCACTGTGAAAAATTGAAAAAGCCTGTCTCTAAAGGTTAAGCCTTCCCTGTTGTTTATTGCATAAACAATAGCAAAAATATATATATATACAAAGGCTGCCAAATCAGAACCCTCACACAACAGAGGGCGACATAGTGACATATGAAAATGAAAAGCCCAGAGCTTGGCTCCCTCATGAGAAAAGGCTAATTAAAAAAGAGATTGATATTAATAGGATGGAGGGAACATTGATTGGATGATGTTAGGATTCTTTACCACCTTGAGGAGAAAAGCTGGTGACTGCCTTGGAAGACTGACGAGTTAGTTGGTAAGATTGGAAAGGTATATTAAGAAGTTATAGGTGCTGGTTAGTTTCTGGTGTAGGGGAGGCTGGGTAATAATGTTAAAAAGCCAGTCGATAGGTTTGTTTGGTGGGTTAAGGATACGTCAGTGTTGAGTTAGTGGACATGAGAAAAAGTAGTGATTTGCATTACCCTCAGCCCCGCACTCACATTGTGAGGTGCACGAGCAATTAAACTTGTAGAGATGTGATCTGAATGGGCCATGACCTGTTAAGAAGGCTGTTATAGCTGGGGAAAAGTCAAAGTTATAATTTGAGACTTTTGGGAGGAGGTTAAAAGTAAATCGATGTTTGGGAGAAGTATGCCAATATAGTTGCCATTCTTCCCTTAGCCATGCATTTAGACATTTTTTGATGTAGGATGGGCGAGGGAGTGGCAGAAAGAATTCCATCACTTCCTTTTAGTAGCAGTTTTTGCTAAATGATCTGTCATTTCATTGCCCGCGATGCCCCTGTGAGCTGAGACATGAGCTAAAGAGAAAGTACTGGGCTTAGACAGGAGATCTAATTTGATTTTCTGGGTAGTACAGTGGTTACTCCTGTGGTGAACCAGAGCTTGAAGACCTGAGAGACTGTCACTGTAGATATGAATTTTTGAATGGGTTAAGGAGGAATTTGACCATGAGATAATCTTGGCTGATAGAGTACAGCTCAGCCTGGAAAACAGTGTTACAGTCCCCAAGCTTAGAAGACCACTGATAAACCAAGACCCCCGTCAACATAGGTGCAAAATTTGGCACCTATACCATGAACTGTCTTAGATCCATCTGTATAGATCAGTACAAGGGCTGTAGGAGAGAAGGAGTTAATGTTAGTAGTAATTAATTCATGTGTAGGGTTCTCTGATGATGGATGAACCAGCTGCCCAATTTATGTTGAATTTCTTCATCTGGAAATAGGATTTCCTGTAAGTCCTTGTTTCTTAGAATATTTTATTCCACAAAAGAACTTTTATATTAAAACTTGTAATTCTTTATGTTGAATCTTTTCTGACAATGCGATTAAATTTGGTTCTTTTTGTTATTTATTAAAAAGTTTGTATTTAATGTCATTATTTTTAGTCCTGTCCCATCTAAAAGATGAAAATATTCAAAACTGTATAATTTTTAGTTATAAATTTTTAACAAAAGATTGTTATATTATTGTTGCGTACTTGGGGGTTCGTGAGTTGTCCGAAAATGAAAGGCCAAACGTACAAAAATTCAGCAATTTATTCACAGAAAGTTCCAGAAAAATACAGGTCTATAAACCAAGTATCAGCTTCAATTCGACCAGTAAACACAGCTTAAACAACAGCTGTCAATAGCAAATCCACAGTATAAACTGTATAGCAATAACACTTAAAGCAAGTCTCTTTCGAAGAGGCTCAATGCAAGCTGACCGACTCTGATCACAGACTGAACTGAACTGACTGCCTTGGCGAGAAAGCGCTTCTTATATACTGTTCCATGGAACCCAGATTTTTCGAGAAAACTCTAGAAAGTGGTCAACCAATCAACTTACAGCTTCCATATTTGGTATATCCCTTATAAGGATTTTCTCGCCAAGGTCGCCAAAAAAATCGCCAAGGTGGGAGAAAGTCGCCAAATTTGATGCCAAATCCATTACCTGCCTTATTGGGGCTTTTTAATGTGTTTTTAAGGGAAAATAAGGTTATTTTAACGCTAAAACGACTAGAAATGCACAAAATTAGCACTTTATCAATTTACTAAGCCTCTTTGAAAGAATTTATACAAAAATAAACACAATTATCTACAATTTTGTAACACTGCCCCCCCCCCCAAGGACTGCACGTCCCGGGCAGTGCAACCCTTGGTCAAGAGGCGAAACTAACCAAATTTACACAATCTTAAATACAAAAACTAAGTTGCATATAACGACAAAATAGAAAGAAAAATCAAGTGAGAAATATTTACAAAATTCACAAATATGTACAAGTATTTATATACAAATATTTACATTACGCATGCGCAAATTTTACCAGTATTTACATTTTAAATTTTAATATTACCGTTAATTGTGGTACTTGGCTAGCCTATTATAGTGCACCACCTTCGGTTTTGATGAAGGTGTTTTAATGATCCGCACCACTACATCATTCAGCCTTTTTAAGACTGTGTATGGTCCGTCCCAGTTGTACTGTAACTTGGGAGAGAGTCCTTTGCGTCGAACAGGATTCCACAACCAGACCTTCTCTCCTTCCTGGAACTCATGTTGTGTAGCCTTTAGATCGTACCTTGTCTTCATTTTCTCCGTTGCCATGTTAATCCGTTCCCGAGCAAAGTTGTGTACGTCCTCAAATCGTGCCTGGAGATCTTGGATGTACCCCTCGGGCGATGAAGGCGCATCGGGTGGACAACCAAACAGGAGATCACATGTGAGATGAAGTTCACGCCCAAAGAGCATCTGGGCTGGAGTATAGCCGGTGGTTTCATGGACAGCACTTCGATAAGCCAGCAGGAACAATGGCAACTTCAAGTCCCAATCTTGCTGGTTCCTTGATACTAGAAGAGAGAGGTTATTCAGGATGGTACGGTTGAATCTCTCGACCATGCTGTCCGACTGGGGATGTAAGGGTGTTGTCCGGGTTTTGTCTATGCCTAGTAGTTGACACAGTCCTTTGAAAACATCAGAGGTAAAGTTCCTACCTTGGTCGGTATGAAGTTGTAGGGGCGTGCCGTACCTTGACACCCATTGCTGCACTAGGACCTCGGCGACTGTGCATGCCTCTTGATTGGGAATGGGATATGCCTCAGGCCACTTGGTGAAATAGTCCATCAGGACGAGGATGTATTTTTTTCACTGGATGTCCGTGGCAAAGGACCCAAGATGTCGAGTGCAATCCGTTCAAATGGTACTCCCACGTTATACTGTTGCAGTCTTCCTCGACTTCGTTTCTGCGGGCCTTTACGTGCCGCACAAGCATCATAGGATTTACACCATTTCTCCACATCCTCCCTTGCTTTGCACCAGTAGAAGCATTCCTGAACTTTCTGCAGAGTCTTCATTACCCCAAAATGGCCTCCGGTAGAGCTACTATGCAGTTGTTCTAAAACATCTGGAATTTTTGATCTTGGTAATACAATCTGCCATCTGAAGCTTTTCCCATCATCAGATTCCCACTTTCTGTATAATACGCCGTTTCTGATATGAAGAGAGTCCCAAAGTGCCCAATAACTTTTCGTAATGGGACTAAATCTGGAAATGTCCTGCCAGATAGGTCTGTTGCTGGTCGTCTCCTTCAGCTGTAGTATTGGCTTTATGTCAGGATCTTCCAACTGGGCTTGTCTAAGTTCTCCGTCACTCCATGGGTCGGGATCTTGTTCTGATGGTGTTGAGACAGTAACTTGGCACGCAACCGGATTTATCGGCAGGTATTTCTGTTCGGCTCTAGAGCAATACTTGCAGCTTTCCGAGCAGGGCTTCCGTGACAAGGCATCTGCATTACCATGTAAAGTCCCTTTACGATGACGTATCTCGAAGTCATATTCCTGGAGGCGTTGTATCCATCTGGCAATCTGTCCTTCCGGGTTCTTGAACTGGAGCAACCACGTCAAAGATGCATGGTCAGTCCGCAGCAGGAATCTTCTGCCATAGAGGTAATGATGGAAATGTTCTATGGCTTTTACGATGGCGAGTAGCTCTTTCCTGGTGGTACAGTAATTTCGCTCTGGTTTAGACAGGCATTTACTCCAATAGGCAATGACATGTTCTTGACCATCAATTTCCTGCGACAGAACAGCACCGACACTCTCATGGCTGGCATCTGTATCAAGTATAAACTGTCTGTCGGGCTGTGGATACGTCAAGATAGGCGATGATGTTAAGGCCTCTTTAAGTCGCTTGAACGCTTTTTCACATTCATCTGTCCACAGAAACTTCTGTTTGGCTTCCGTCAGCTTGTGGAGTGGTCTGGCAATATTTGAGAAACCCTTGACAAACTTCCTGTAGTAAGTGCATAACCCCAGGAAACTTCGTAGTTGGTGTACATTTTCAGGGCGACTCCAGTTCTCGACTGCAGAGATCTTCTCAGGATCAGTTCTCACACCTTCGGCAGAGATGATATGGCCGAGGTAGCTCACTTCACGACGGAACAAGTTACACTTGCCTGGATTCAACTTGAGGTTAGCCATTCTGAGTTTCTCCAGCACCTTTCGGATGTCTCGAAGATGGTCTTCAAAGGTGCGTCCCACAATGATAATATCATCCAAATACACCAGACAGGCTTCATAGGAGAGTCCTTTTAGCACTGTCTCCATCAGGCGTTCGAAGGTGGCAGGTGCATTACATAATCCGAATGGCATAACTTTAAATTGCCACAGTCCTTGTCCCGTGGTGAATGCAGTCTTCTCACGATCATCAGGATGTAACTCTACTTGCCAGTAACCGCTCTTCAGATCCAAAGTCGAGAACCATTTATTGCCAGCAAGTGTGTGTAATGTGTCGTCAATTCTGGGAAGAGGGTAACTGTCTTTCTTCGTGATGTCATTCAAACGACGATAATCCACGCAAAATCTTGTTGAACCATCCTTTTTTCGGACCAGTACTATGGGAGAGGCCCAAGGACTCGTTGATGGCTCGATGACATCATTGTGCTGCATTTCACTTAGAAGTTCAGTGACCTCTTCCTGTTTAGCAAATGGAAGTCTTCTTGGATGTTGTTTGATTGGAGGATGATTTCCTGTATCAATTTTGTGCTGGGTGATGTTCGTTCTCCCGACGTCTTCAGGTGTTCGAGAAAAGAGGTCTTTAAATTCTTGGAGTAGCTTCTCCGCAGAACATCTCTGTCCCTTTCCTAACTCTGCATTCTTTAGTAATTCCGTTATTAATTGAGCCCACCAGCGGCCGAGCGGTTCTGCGCTCAAAGCTGGTAGATGGGAGGTGCCGGGTTCGATCCCTGGTCGCGCTCATCGACCTAGCCGTTCGGCGTTTTCCGTGGTTTCCTCCGAAACTCGCGTAAATACGGGCTAGGACCCCTTAGGAAGACCCCCACGGAGGGCATTCCCCCCCCTAGGCCTAGGACACATCAGGAGTCAATCGGCCTTAAATCCTACAACCAAACAACCATTATTAATTGTTCTGAAGACTTGGATGCGGTTGATTGCGTGGGACGGTTGATGCATGTAACAGGAGTGGAGGTTGCTAACACCTCATCCTTCTTCACTGTCCGGACCTTATCGCTGATGTTTGTGACTCTCACAGGAATAGTACTCTTTGAGAGATCAACTAGAGATGAAGCTACCAGAACTCCTCTTGGGCTATTGTCTGTATTCGGGTATTCAATCAGTCCATAGCGGAAGTATTGCTTGGTCGGAGGTGTTCCTGAAACTATTGTCTCTGTATGTGGAGGGATGGAAATTTCCGACTTGGCTGTTATCTGGCATATTGGCTGAATGTCTTGATTTTCAGTGTTGAACACAGCTATGTCTTCCGAATTCGACAACCCCACTCCTGACACCAGAAATGTTGCGTACTTGGGGGTTCGTGAGTTGTCCGAGAATGAAAGGCCAAACGTACAAAAATTCAACAATTTATTCACAGAAAGTTCCAGAAAAATACAGGTCTATAAACCAAGTATCAGCTTCAATTCGACCAGTAAACACAGCTTAAACAACAGCTGTCAATAGCAAATCCACAGTACAAACTGTATAGCAATAACACTTAAAGCAAGTCTCTTTCGAAGAGGCTCAATGCAAGCTGACCGACTCTGATCACAGACTGAACTGAACTGACTGCCTTGGCGAGAAAGCGCTTCTTATATACTGTTCCATGGAACCCAGATTTTTCGAGAAAACTCTAGAAAGTGGTCAACCAATCAACTTACAGCTTCCATATTTGGTATATCCCTTATAAGGATTTTCTCGCCAAGGTCGCCAAAAAAATCGCCAAGGTGGGAGAAAGTCGCCAAATTTGGTGCCAAATCCATTACCTGCCTTATTGGGGCTTTTAAATGAGTTTTTAAGGGAAAATAAGGTTATTTTAACGCTAAAACGACTAGAAATGCACAAACTTAGCACTTATCAATTTACTAAGCCTCTTTGAAAGAATTTATACAAAAATAAACACAATTATCTACAATTTTGTAACATTATTAATAGTTTATAGCTTATTGTTAATTGTTTAATGTTAATTTGCTTTTAGTGAAAATTTTTTTAAAATTTATTTTACAGTTTTAAACATATTTATATGAGCAGTATTTTTTAGAGTATGATAAATTTTTAAAATAACAATTAGAAATATACAGGGTGTCCTGGTTAAATATTTACAAACATAATGTTAATATGTCTGAGTTAAATGTTTCTATAGGAAGTATAGTACACCGAATTAAGTTAGAATCGCATAATAATGGTGAATGTGAAACAATAATTCTTTGTCAGTCATTTGTTGCACAACTGGAATATCATCAAAATCAGATGTTGTCTATGTCATAATTGCTTCTTCATCTAATACATTAATCACATTTTTTAATGTTTGTTTTGCAAGGGTAAGTAGCTCTGCCATTTTCTCCCTTGTCTCCAGTAGCGGCTCGTGAGATTCCTTTACAGAGGGGCTGCATCGCTGCTTGTCTAAGTACGATTAGAGAAAAAAACAAAAGTGATTTTCTGAATAATCTGTTTTAATCGGGAGCTTCAGATTTTATATGCTCAGGATACAGTATAGATTTAAAATTTTATATTATTAGGCATTCATTTTAAAAAAAAATCTGAAGATTTTATTTTTTTTAACTTTATTTATTAGTGATAATCAGTTTTCTCCATCAAACTATTTTTCATCTGCATGCTATTATTTTCTCTAAGAAGGTACGAAGTACACATACGTAATTGTAAATCAACTTCCGCACATTCAAATGATACACACAATGATTTATATAAAAATAATAATAAATAGTTTGATTACACACTTATGTATAGTTCATGTGATAATAACTGCAAATAATTCGAATCTGTAGTCCATAATGATAAAAAATTTGTTTTGTGTCTCTGTAAAAGAATTGTAAGTCCTGTACGCATCAAAACTATACAAATCGCACAACGATTACCTGTAACCTACTTACCAATTTTTAGCTTAATTGGATACGCCTTTAAACGCTATTGCCTTTCAAAAATTTAAGTCTGTTAGTCAAAATGGTAAGGAATTTTTCTTTGTGTTCTTGTAAAAGAATTATATGTCCCACATTCATCAAATTCTATACAGTTCGTGTGATGGTGACCTTGAACATACCTGCCAACTTTCAGCTCAATCGAACCAAGCTTTTAGATTTTATCATGTTCACTCACATACATACACATACTCACACCATACATAAAAATTACAAAAATTAACCCAGGAAACCTCAAAACGTAGAGACATACCAAAATCTCACAGTCGATTTTTTTCATGATTATACAACTATTCTTACATTATGTATGTTTGGAAAGTAGAAAGAAAATAAATGTATTTCACACAGTTTTACTATGCAAAGTATTTGAAACAAAGATTAACTAATAAATCATCTAAAAACAAAGAAGACAGTGCAAATAAATGTACACAAAGAAAAAATCTACTAAGTTCAAAATTGTTTTAGAAAATGACTATTTCAAAGACAATATTTTCAAAGTTCTCCTCTGCAAGTAAAGCATATGAATGATCACCAAAAAAGTAAAATGAGGACTTGTGTAAAATGAAACAATTTGAAAATTTTATTTGAATATTTGGAATGATAAAACGAAGTCTGTAAAAAAAGAAAAAATAAAAAAAAACATACACACAACACAAATAAATTATTTATATATATATTTACTTAACCCTTTACCTACCGAGGAAAATTTACGAGATTTGCTTTAAAGGGCCACTGTTCCCTTTCAAAAGAACTTTCCCTTTGAAAGGGAACTTTCACTGTTCCCTTTCAAACTCCCAAAAGAATAAATCTTTCAAAAACACTGTAACGGTCACTTTCAAGTTTATTTTATTGCACTGTCAAATGGTATCAGTAGTTTCACTGATAGAAGTACAGTACAAAGGATCGTACTTCGGAAAAACGGATATATACTCCCAGGGCAGTTAAGAGGGTAATATATTATTCATATGAGAATTATGAAATAATGATTGTTTTCTTTTTCTTCATCATTTTATCCCTGAGAAATTCTTTTCAGCATGTGAATTTTGCAGTAATATTTATTAAATGAACAGTAATGTTTATTTAATGAATATATTTGAAATATTAGATAGATATAAATCTTAGGATCTCCATCTTATTTTTTTTAGATAGGAAAAATAGCATAATCGCCATTTGCTGTAGGCTATCTTGAATTTTGCATAAGAAATAGTCTATTACAAAATTTAAGAGTTTAGGAATACGTAAAAAGGAAAAGTCTAAATAGAAAATTGTACGCCAGTATTAGATTTTAAGATAGGTATTTTAAAATTAATTTTTCTTAAAAAATAAATAAATAAAATAGACTAAAATATTGATTTAAAAAAAATAAATAAATAAATAAAAGTTGCATCTTTACAATCCTTGAAAGCGTCATTTTAAACCGAGCAATACTTTAAAGATATAAACAAAATATCAACTTTTGTCATAAATTGACTGAAAAACGCAATAATAAAAAGTATAATCAAAATAGGTACTAAGTGTTTTTAACAAAATTTAGGCCAAAATGAATAAATAATAAAAAATAAGTAAAATAGAATTAAAGGAATCTTGCCATCATGGCGGCAAAAATTTAATAGTTGTCATAGAGGTCATTTATTAAAGCTGCCTAGTGCCTTGCCTGGAGAAACAGAAAAACTGGATCACAAACATAAATTTTATTTTGAAACTTTTCTTTGAATGATTTGGTTTAACTAGCATTAGCGTTTCATCCCACAAAAACTAATAATAATTTGGCTTCTGGTGAATTAAAATTTTAATTGGATGGTGAAATTGGTATAAAACTTAAAAGTTTAAGATTTTAAAGGCAAATAAAAAAGGAAAAAAAAAAAAAAAAAAAAAAAAAAATGAAAAAAAGAAACTGCGAAAATTTCACATGGGTTTGCTAGTTTATAATAAATAATTTTGCCTAGCAAGTATTGTCATAATCTAAAATATTTGTCACTTTTTTTAGCATAAAGAAACATTAGATGGCTCATTTATGTTGAATTATAATTATTTATTTTTAAAATTCCTGTCTTATATTTTATATTTATACAGTGCCCACACATATCTTAAAAGTGTAATTATAATGATGCATTGAATTAATTTTAGAACCATCCTTTGAAATATTAATTAAAAGAATTAAGATTGATCTAAAATCATGCACATCACATACATTACGAAATACTTGCCAACATTACGGACATTTCAGGTCATTTTTTTTAAAATGCGAACTTTACACACGTTACACATACAGTATATTAAAATTTCATTTAGATATGAAACCTTTTATTATAATTAAAAATGAATTTCCAAAATTGTCGCATATTGTCAGTAATGTAACCGATATCTTCTGTATTGCCGTGAAAAAAAAAAAAAAAAAAAAACTATGAATGTTAAAACTGTATTTCTTTTAGCTATATTTAAAAAGACTTCAAAAGCATATATCAATTTAACATGGTTTAAATATTATCACAAAACTAAAACCATGCATAGCCAAGCCAGTATTGCACTCTGCACGTTTTGTGTGTCCTTGTAAAAGAAGTGTAAATGAAAAACACAACATTTTCTAAATGGGTAACTCCGTTATGCATTAGAATAATTTATATAAATTCCATAGATTCCTAAGCAGAATAACACTGCTATGGGATATAAATGCTTTTCTTCAGTTTCATTGTAGGAAAATATCAGAAATTAAAAATTTAGTAATTTTGTGTTTAAAAAAAAATTTGACTGCTAATATTTCTCATAAAAAAAATAGTCAGTACAATAAAAGTGAAAAAAAATAATAAATAAAATAATAATAATAATAACCTCATCAAGAAAGTGATCAAACACTTGATAAATTTTATGTACTATATTTAATGGAAAGCAAAATTTGTATAAAATTGAGATTCTGTCTATTCAACGTTTCTGCCATTATTATGCAAGAAACCGGAAAACCGTGTGAAATTTACATGTAATATAAAATAAAAATATGTTTGAAAACATAAATAAAAATGATTTCTATTTTCTCATATAATCGTGAATAACCTTTATGTTAAATTTTCTACCTCTCATACATAAATAATCTTCAAACACAGCAATTACTGCATTAAAAACTGTAAAGAAAAACCATACATTACAAAGGGAAATTATTCTTTTCCAGCATTACCGAAATCCCTAATCAGATCACAGCTGCATCAGATGCAGCTCCAACGGGCTTAGTTTCATATGGTCGAAACTGATAGGGAAAACGAGTAGGGGCAGTTTTAACTGTCCTTTCCCTAAAGAAGTCCCTTTTCTCCGGAGCTGCATGAATGAGCAGCTCCTTTACGAACTTTAGAGATGCTATTACGCTTAAAACTGGTTAACTTTTCTCAATTTTTTAATATTTTTCCATGATAATAAAATAATCTGCCCTTCTATATGCATAATACTATATAATATAATAATATTTATTTTCAAAATATTTTGTAAGTTGATAAAATAATTACTTTGAATATTTCTTGGGGGGCTGCAGCTCTGCAGCCCCTGCCACAAGCTGCCACTGCGTGTCTCCAACAGCTGGAAACCATCAAAAAAAGGCTTCATCCCTTTCTGTTTTAATAAATGAAGACACTGACTGTAAGTTATGCCAAGCATTCACTAATGTTTCCTGTGATAGTGCTTTCCAGCAATCTGCAAGAGCACAGGCAGTCTTTTATGTTGAAATTTTTTGTTAGATTTTTCAACATATTGGAGGATAGATTGAAGTTTATCAACATCTGTAGAATTTTCGTTTTGTATGTGCACTTCATGGAACTTATTATACCTTGATCCATTGGTTGTATTAATGAAGTGGTATTTGGTAGTAAGAAAAGAATTGAAACAGTGTCCTTTTGTAAGTTTTCTGGTTGTGCAACACAGTTGTCCATTAACAGGATAATTTTAGATGTTGGAGATAAACCTAACCTATTACTGTGAGCATGGGCCTCATTTATAAAATGACTATCAAACCATTCCCTTATTAAATCTCTGGTTACCCAGGCTTTTTTATTACTCTTGTAAATTACGAGAAGAGTTTTACACCTTTGAGTGTGCGAGGATGTGCACTTTTTCCTATAACCAACAACATGCATTGATAGGTGCCTACAGCATTGCTGCACATAAGAACCGTGATATTCTGTTTATTTTCTTTAATTCCTGATGGATTGGATTCTTCCCAAGTAGCAAGTGTCTGGCAGGGCAGGCTACACCAGAAAAAACCTATCTCATCCATGTTATAGATTTGCTCTGGACTTAAACCCTCATCTTTCACAAGTTTTGTAAAAATATCAATAAATTCTTCTGCAGACTCTTTATCTGCAGATAATTTTTCACAACAAGCCTTTATCTATTTAATGCCCTGCCTTTCTTTAGAACGATTAAGCCATCCAGTTGAAAAATTATTCTGTTCATTCATATTTAATTCTTTGTGTAGGGCCTTTGCGTTTTCAGAAAGGGTCTAGTTATGGGTACACCCTTACTTCTTTGCTGTTTGAACCATTCATAGAGCATTTTGTCAAGGTCAATAGATCTGGCGGTATGCGTCATATTATGCTCTGAAATGCCAGACTTACTATCACTACTGATGTAGTAATTTAAGATTTTTTTCCTTTTGTGTTTTAATATCATACATAGTTCTTGGACTTATTCCATAGGATTTTGCTAAAAAAAACTTACAGAAACTCCAGAATCAAGTTATTTCAGAATGTCTGCTTTCTGTACTGTGGTCAAACGTACATGCTTTCTTCTTTTTAAATTTTCGCAAGAATGATTTTCTTCTGTCATTTTTATAGCAGTTTTGCATAAAAATGAACAAAGAACCGAAAAGATAAACAAATAAATGAAATTAATAATTCTTCAGTGATTTAATTATTATAGAAAAATTGATGAAGATTGTAGCATGTAAATACAGAAAAATATTATTGTGGAATATGTAGTCACATCACACCCACAGTTACGACTACAGTTATGATCTCAAAGTAGAGGTTGAATGGTTGAGTGCATGTCATTCAACAGTTATTGCAAAATAGGAAAAAAAATATATAAGTGTTAATTATTGCCTAACAACATAACTTAAGATATTGTTTTTAAATTACATTTCATAATTACGTTGTTAAAAATGTTTCGAAATGTCGTAGATAAAAAAAAGAAACATATTAGGAAAAAAATTGATGTCATCAATCACTGTTAATATTTACACACTATTTTGAATTTTTTTCAAACTTAACTGTAAGTTATTAACTAATTAATTTGTACCTTATACTTTGTCCGTTTTATATTCACATTATGCATTTCGGATGCAAACCACATCCTTCATCAGATGATTCATGACTGTCCTCGCTGTCTGTTCAGACAGACAGCGAGGACAGTCATGAATCATCTGATGAAGGATGTGGTTTGCATCCGAAATGCATAATGTGAATATAAAACGGACAAAGTATAAGGTACAAATTAATTAGTTAATTATGTTAATGTCCTATAATAATAAAACGAATTACTTAACTGTAAGTTTAACTGTTTACATCAGTGGCAATGCGTGAATTTCTGGAGTTCACAGATTTCTGAGAGTCTATTGTATTAAATCAGGTTTTCCCATCACCTTATCAAACCATATTTGTTGACTGATTTTTTGAGTGATTGCAACCACTTGATCTTCTTGGAAAGTTAACAGAATTGTTAACAGAAATTGTTTATACTGTAATACACTAATCCATGTGGTTCCAGTACTATGCTATGCCACTCTCCCATTTTTTGTCATACTGTACATAATCATTTCAGCACGGAATTTCACGATTTATGGACCAACTGTGATAATCCTGTGAATTTGACCTGTAGTGCTTTCACTACTTTTGGAATATCTCAAATCACTTGTCTATGAAATCTCATTAACAACATCCAGAATATTATTCCATGCATTATAACAGTTGTCAGGAAAGTCTGAGAATGTGTCTGAACTTCATGCACGGAAAATTAGAAACCCTAACCACAGCTGGGGTCTAATATCTACTTTAATATCAACTGTATTTTATCTTTGTAACTGCTTACTTTGCTTTTAGTGTTGTACAGTGATTACACTTTTACTCCTAATTTGTATCTTTTCCTGCGTTTTATGTGTGCGCTACACACAGATCTAAACATTTATAGTGTAACCACATTTCTCGAAATTAGCTTTGAGGATGAGTCTAATGGCTTGGAGGATGCAAAATTGACCGACAGGTTGAGATTTGGCAAACATCCAGTCCCTTATCGCTATTTTCTCTCAATCACCCCTATTTTAACATTGGACTCGTTGAGTCAGCACTTGCGCAGAAGCTAGCATGGTCGGAAGAAAAGTGGCTAAAGAATACAACTTGGTATTGCTATTGCTATATGACTCTGAATCATCTGCATATATCATACCTCTTCAGGAATTTTGTAAACTTTTACTTGGGACACCCTATATATACTGTTAATCTATCAGATTAGATATTCAGGATCATTTTTGTGTTTTTACTTGTATACTGAAACATTAATAAAAAAGTCTTTTAGAATTTATATTTACTTTTTTATTCTGTTTTCAGTGATCACCGCCTTCCTGAGAAACTTACAGCACATGAAACTAAGGTATTTATATTATATTTTTTATTCTTTGAATGCTTTCTAAAATGTTTGTTAATGATTAATATATATTGTGTGTGTTTCTCATATCCTTATTTATTATAAATTTATATTTTAAATGTAATAAAAATTCTCAGATTTTTTTTTTTTATTATTATTTAGCAGTGTTTTCAGTTTTTTTTTTTTTTGATGTGGAAGAAAATGCATGTTATTGCTATCTTACTGAGAAAATGATCTTTATGTATATTTAAATAATTAAATATATTTAAAATATGCATGGAAGCAAGATAGTCTTATATATATAATACTGCCTCTAATCCATGAAAGTTTTATCCAAAAGTTGTGTGGACACATAATAGGCAAGACGTATTAACCCTCGATGATAGGCTTAATGCCCCAACCATAGTCCCTTCCTGCTCTTCGATGACTTTTTCTAGTCAGTTTTGTCTTTTTATCTCTTTTATCAGTTTTGTCTTTTTATGTCTTTTAATGATTTTTTTTATGCTGTTAACAAATTTTTATTTAAAATTTGTTAACAGCATAAAAAAAATCATTAAAAAACCTAAGGCTTATGCAGAGAGTTTAATGATGATGAAAAATCTGTTTATTATTCTAAAAGGCCAAGGATAAAGATACCTCATATTCTTATTACTTATAGTGAAAATATTTTGAAAGGAAGGTGGGATTGAATGTGTTATGGACAAAATTACAGAAATGGAAGTTTTTATAGTAAAATTTTTCCATCTTAAATTTGTACAATCAAACATTACAGATTTTTTTTTACATTAAATCTAATATTTTTGGTAAAATTTCATTCTATATCTGTATACTTCGTATAATTTTGACTGCTTGAAGTGTTATTTATTTATTTATTTATTTTTTGTTGTTGTTATATAAACTGGCTGTATTTAGTCCTAAGCAGGATCTATGTACTAAGGGTCTACTTTCTTTTGTAGAAATTTTGTAGTTCTATAGCTATTTATATATTTTTTAATGTTTTGCAACACCAATAAATTCTACATTTATCAAAATATTATATGATTGGTCTAGGTCTGGTTTATTTGGGATTTCAAAAATACACTCATATTTGTGAAAATTGCAGCACCAAAAAGGAATGTGAATATAAAAATGATATTTATTGGGCACATACACTATAGTAAGAAGAACAATTGATTAAATTTTCAGGAAATTTTGAGTAATATATCTTGAGAAAACAGTACATAAAGCATCGACCTCTAGGAGCAATAACTACAGTTATCTGCCGAGGCATTGAATCGAACAGCAATTGGATGATATATTCGGATACAACACTTCATGAAGCTTCAACAGGATGCCACAGTTCATAGACCATAGCTGCTGGTGAATAGTGGCAGGCCACTCGCTTTTCAACGATTAAACAGTCATTTTCATTGGTGCAAGATCAGGAGAACATGCTGACCGGAGCAACAGTTGAACACATTCTGTATAAAGGAAGACCCAGATAATACAGACAACTTATGGTCATGCATTATCTTGCTTAAATATTGCACTATGGAGGCCTTGAATATAGAGCAGATGGGCAGACCTTAACTCCCCAGAAATTTAATGGCTGCTATTCAGAGTGCCGGGAATGCAAACAAGAAATAATCTTGATGTGTATCCAATGGGACTCCATACCATCACTGCAGGTGATGAACAGTATGACGATGTCAAATCCCAGCTGTCAATGTGCTTTATTGACAATGCCATTAAGTACGGATAATGCAATCCTGATGCTGTAAACAGGATTGTGATTTGTCTGAAAGGCGACTTTACGCCATTCCTGCATCCAGGTTGTCATTGATCACACATTAAAGGTGCCTATATCAGTGATGGAGTTTTGAGGGTAATCAAAATTTTGGTAGCTGCATACTGGGTCACCACCTGGAGACATGGTATATGATAACATTGGATACACGTCTCAATCACCTCTTGTTTTCATTCCCGCCACTCTGAATACCAGCCATTATATTTCTGACGAGTTAAGGCCTGTCGCTCATCTCTATATTAAAGGTCTCCAAAGCACAATACTTAAGCAGGACAATGCATGACCGAAAGTTGTTCGTATTGCTCGGACCTACCTTGATGCAGGATGTGTTTGACTGCTGGTCTGGCCAGCACATTCTCCTGATTTCGCACCAATGAAAATGACTGTTTAATTGTTGAAAAGCACTGGTCTCCCCACCACTCACCAGTGACTACGATCGATGAATTGTGGCATCGTGTTGAAGCTTCATGAAGTGCTTTACCCATACATGTCATCCAATCGCTGTTTGATTCAATGCCTAAGCAGATAAGTTCTGTCATTGCTCACAGAGGTCGCTGCTTTATGTACGGTTTTTTTCAGTGCATATTGCTCCAAATTTTCTGAAATTTTAATCAGTTGTTCTTCCTACTATAATATATGTGCTCAATAAATATTCTGATATTCCCATTCCTTCTTGGTGTTGCAGTTTTCACAAACATGAGTGTATGAATGTCTGAGTTTGAAATCTTGTATAAATTTTTCTTCCTTTTATAATCACACTTTATGTGAATTTTGTGAAGATTTTTTTCTTCCTGTAATGTTACTATTATTGTGAATATTTTAAACTTTATTTTTTATATTTAAACAGGTCAGAGAGCTAGAAACGGAAAGATTGAACAAATGGCTGAAGATGCTAAAGAGTTGGGATAAATATAATGGTGGTGAAAAAGTAATTAAAATTACAAAAAATATGTCTAATTTCTTTACTTATATTATTATTATTTTGTTAATTTTGAATATTCCATTGAATTTAGTTAAGAAGAAGAGTCTATAAAGGAATACCCAATGCAGTTCGCGGGGAAGTTTGGTGCCGTGTTTTGGAAGTAAATCAAATTAAGAAAGAACAAGAAGGAAAATATAAGGTTTATTTTATTAATTTATTTTTTAATTTCATATCAATTTGCATCATAGAAATACTTGTTTAAATTATGTAATATTTTTAGGAGATGAAAGAAAAAGCAAAACTTCTGTCTCCAGATATCCGGCAAATTGATTTAGATGTAAATCGCACCTATAGGAACCATATAATGTTCAGAGAACGATATAGTGTGAAGTAATTATTTCTTTTTCTGTTGATAAATTTATCCAAACTGTATGTAGTTTAATTTTACTGAGGCTATTTTCTTCTTTTTAGGCAACAAGCATTATTTAATGTGTTAGCTGCCTATTCTATTTATAATATGGTAATAATTAAGATTTTATTTTATACAATTTAACTGTTTTTTGTGATTTGTTATAACATTTTTGTTAAAGTACTTTTTCTTGCAATATAATTATTGAAAAGAAATCTTTGTTTGAAAAACCTGAAAATATTCAAATATTTTCACTTTAAATATGCTTGTTAATTACCTCTTCTCTTGATACTGATATATTGCTCTTAGAAATGCAAAACTCCATAACATATAACTCTCTCTCTCTGTGCATAACTGTTTTGAATGCTTATCTTTAAATCCCTACTTTCTAAAAATTGATTTTTCTATCAGGAAGATTAATGATCTCTTTTGACTAAGTAAATTGTATATATATATATATATATATATAAATGACTTTTCTTTTTTTTTAATGATTTAAGCATTCAGCAGCTGAATCCTTTTCCTATTCCTTTTTCAGAAACATTGTGTATTGTCCATTTAAGTACTGATTATAAGAAATTACATGTTTTACTCACAATAAGATTTATGTAAACCAACCTCAGAAAATTTATTATCAATGTTTTTTATATACAGAAATTTGCTTTTATTACTGCTTTGAAGGCAATTATACATATGCAAGATTTACACATCAGCTATTTTAAAGTTTTGTTGTTGCACGTAATAATATGCAGTGTCAGGGTGGCCACTAGTCAGGGAAAGTCAGGGAATTTCATGTAAAGTCAGGGAAATTTGACAAATTTTGGGGAAATAAACCATATTTGACAGCTCGTTATTGTAATTAGTTAAATTGTTCACTAATTTTGTGAATTTTTTGGGGAAATAAACACCATAAATCATTAAAAAAAAAAAAGTCTGGGAAAATGGTGAAAAATAGTCATGCAAAGTCAGGGAATTTGGAAAAGTTCTGATATTAGCCACCCTGAGTGTATTTCTTAATAATAATACTTTGATAATGTGTATAATTTTTGTTTAACCTGTTAGCACTCAGCATCCTATTTATAGGATAGTTTTATTTTACTTCTGTAGGTAAACAAATCGCTTTCCAATCTTTGTTTTGCACTTTCCTTTCAAGTGCACCAAAACGACACCAAAAATTGCGACACCATTATTACGACACCAAAAAACCAGTTCTGACTGATTTTCTCTAGGTTAGCTGAATATTGATTCTTAAACATAATTTAAAAGAGAATTTTACTTAATAAGTTGGGTGTTAATGGGTTAAAGGAAAGAAAAAGCAATTATTAATTTTATTATAGTATGTCCTGGATATATTTTACCTGAAATTTATTTTATTTTAAACATTAATATTTACAGTCAAACCCCATTATTGTAAACCTTGCTTATAATGATACCTCATCTATAGTAATTTAATTTTTGGTTCCAAACTAACATTCTACAAAAGTAATGCTATATTTTATAGTTAAAAAAGAAGTGATATTGCCGACCATGTGAGAATTATTGTACACATAAGTTACCAAATCTTCAATTTAGGCTGGAGACTTCATACCAGAAATTTTCTATCTGTAATAATAAAAAAAGATGTCTGTCTGTCTGTGCATCTATACGTTCAGCCCCTACTGAACGCAGAAGTACAAAATTTGACATAAGGGTGCTCCGAAGCCTTCCCGAGGGTCTTCTGAAAACAGAATTTGAAAATATTAATTAGTTCCAGAGATATTAATTAAAATGTAGACCTATGTCTAATCAAAAAGTGATCTCAATGACTGAGAATTCACCGCGATTGCATAAAAATAGATATTTTAAGTGAGTTAAAAGCAGAAAAAGTGGAAAATAAATTAGAAATATGAGTCCAATCGTTACGAATTTGGTACCAAATGAAAGGTTTTTTTTCTTCCGAATCTAAGAGTGCAAGCGGCTTATCGATACAACAATTAGATTTTTTAACTAAAGTATGAAATTTAGTTGGCAACAGGCAGACGACTGTCTGGGATGAAAAAGGAAATGGTTGTAATCAATTAAGATATCACGTGTTTTATAGTGGGGGGGGGGGGGGGGGGATTGCAATTTTCAAATTTTCATTTACCTTACATTTAAATGAATATTCGGCTTAGACAGCATATTATAAAGCTACTGTTCAGTTTTTATGAAAATATATGAATAAACAAAAAAATTGCATACTTACTGGAAAAAGATTAATTTTTCTTATATATTTTGCAGCATTTTAAATTGAGATATGCTGTTGAAATTTCGTAGTATTTGGTTTTAGTGCCTGATAATTCGATCGTGAATATTTTTGAAAGAGTACAATTATTAGGGAGGGCTTGAAGGAGGGGGGAAAGGGGCAAAAAAAAAAAAAGTTACAGCGTTTGAAATTGGTTGGCATATTTAGATTTTAAGGCAAGGTAAATCGATTGCGGATATTTTCGAGATGAAAATTATTATTAGCGACAGAAAGGGGGGGGGAGCGAAAGGGCAAAGATGTAGAAAAGGAACGGGAGTTTCGGAGAAAACAACGGAATACCCAGAGCACCTTTATTCTTTAATATTTTGCAGAATTTCGAATTCCAATTTCTGCTCACATATCGTACTAAGGATTTTTTACGTTATATAGCCCGTAATTATGCAAGTTTTGGAGAAAACCATGGATAAGTCGGATTACTGAGAGAAATTTCGGAGAATAAAAAAAAAAGAAATACATTTTAATTTGCATTTATTTGCAAATAAAATTTTATTCTAATATTCTAATATGCGTGCTTCAATTTCTAATTATGAATAAATTATTTTTAATACATCATTCGAAAGATATTTTAAAGTTCTTTTATATTATCAAAAGTGGGATTCGAGATTTCACCCAATTTACACATTTTGAGGTGTCCTGAATCGGTTTTCTTTTGTATCTCAGCTACTAATTAAAATAATTTCATAAGTAATACATCATTTGAAAGCTTTGTTGATTTGGAATTGAACAGTAGATTACAGAAATTTCTACCGCCAGATGGTGCTCTAATATTTTAAAATTTAAATATTTTAAATTCTAATGAGCGAGGAAGGTGTTGTATGTTATAAAACGAGGATAAGACGCCGCAAGCGCTACTGAGCGGGACTTTGCTAATGTCAGAAATTTGAAAAATCATAACATGGTGAGCGAACAGGCTGTTTCAGATATTGAAAGTAGAAGAGGGCGCCGCAGGCTACCAAGCGGGAATTTACTGCAATTAAATTTTTCAATAAAGCTATTTTCACTATATGTCAATAAGCTGTTGTAAGATCTGAAACGGGAAAAAGGCGCCGCAGGCGCCACCGAGCAGGAGTTTCATAAAGTCGGATTTTTCAAGGATCGCGAACCAGCTGGTTGCCGAAGGCAGCTAGTAATAAATAAATCTTTATTTAATCATGGGAAATTAATATGAAATATTTCTATCAAATTACTGTTGTGAAACCTGATTTAAATATTTGAAATGCTGGCAAGTATTAACGTTTAGTTACTTAACGTATGAAGCACACAACACATTTTATTTAGATGTAGTGAATTATTGGCTATGACAAACTTGTGAACCAATCTTTAACAGTTTTGCTATAATGTAGATACACTGCATATTTTATCGTTATTATTATTTTTTTTTTCATGCCATTTATATTATTGAGGATTTTAGTGTACTTGCTCTATTTAATCTGAAATTTTGTATATATGTTATTTAAACTATATATGCTTTTTATACAAACTTAGATTTTTTTTTTTTTTTTCTATAGGAAATTGGATATTGTCAAGGAATGAGTCAAATTGCTGCTCTTCTGCTAATGTATATGAATGAAGAAGTATGTTAAAATATTTCTTTCTTACTCAGTTTTTTCCAACCTATTAAGAAACGTTTAACTTGATTATGACTATCTACATATTAACTACTAAAAATAATCTAGCTATAAGTAGATTTAATATTCTTATGGCGTTTGTAATTTAGGTAATTTACTTTAATGAATATAATCGCCATAGCAAAATTGAAGAAACAAAATACTGAGGGATAAATAAAATGAGATAAAACAATTTTTTTAAATTATAACTGTAGCTTATTTATGATTAAATTATTGAGCCGCTGGAGGGAACTCGATAAAAGGGCACTTTAATATTCTCAAAAGGAGCACCATAATATTCTCAATAATTCAAAAAGGGCACTATAATGTTCTTAATTCAAAAAGGGTACTATAATATCAAGAAAGTCTTTTAATAATGTTTGCATAAAAGATACTATAATATACTCAAGAAGTGCAGTATCTAACCTCGTTAACGTGAATTACTTTTAACATGAACTGTTTCCACAATCCCCGTCAAAAGGAAGATTAGTTTAGTTATATGAAGATTGGCTACTGATAACATGAACAAATTTTTTATCCCCTTTGATATTCATGTTAACGAGGTTCGACTGTATTAATAAAATTATATATTAAAAAATTATGCTATTCTCAAAAAATATACTCTTGCATCTTATTCAAAAAACAAACTGTGAATTAGCTTCGAGTATGTTTTAAGAATAGCCTTTGTATGCAGAAACAAACCAGCATAATACTACAGAATAATGCTTATCAATATTTTTATCTACAGTTTTTATGAATTCTTATTCATGAAGTAATGTGATATAATGGAAAAACTATATATAAATCATAAAAGCAGAATGTGTGTATATATATATATATTTTTTTCCAAGATACAGTGAGTTTATAAAAATGACTTAATAAAAAAACAAGTTTAAAATAAGATATTTTATTATGTCATATATAGCAATTAAAAATGATTATGGGTAAAAAAAAAAAAAAGTGAGGAAATTTAATGCAACTTGAATAGAACTTATTATTTCACATTAACTTTTAGGAGAAAAACTTAATGTAATATTCATTCATTATACTTTTTTTTATATAATAGGAACAAAGTTTGGTTGAACTAATGATAACAATTATAATTAGAAAATTTTTCTGACAATCTTATTATTAATATCCTACATATGATACAGTAAAAGAAATATAGTAGTACAGTAATTTAATAACTTAGGAAATAAACTTGAATATATAATATGAATAAAATATGAATATTAAAAGAGAAAAACAAAACAGATAAGAGTATATCACAGAATGTACCAAGACAATATTATACATTTTTATGAGAAACAATTTTAGAAAATGTTTACATTTTTGAATGAAATATATCACTTACAAAATGTATGAATGAAATATATCACTTACAAAATCACTTACTAATTTTGGTATATGCGGCATATCTAACAGGGCAGTGTATCTGGCATTTTTTTTTAAAACTAGCATTCAGAATTTCACTTTGGACAATTTATTTCTTGAACGCAATGTCAGCACGTACAGCTTATGAAAATAAAAGTAATAAAAGTGCCGTGGAGCCCAAGCTATATAAGACCAAATGCATATGCACGCCACAAAGTTTTTTCCCATGCAAACTCCGCAGAAATTGTTCCCAAGCTATACTGTAGCGCACATGCAAACCGTCGGATTTAGTTAATTATAAAGACAAAAAATCCAGGTTTAGAAAACATCTTCGGTGTTGTATAAATGAAACCGTTCATATTTCATATCACAAACACTAGTTGAAAACCCTTCTGAGCATATTAAAATGGGGAATAAGACTATTCTTAATTTCCACAGCTTCATTAGGGCTATGTGAACGAGAAAAATTGTGAATGTGATAACTATCAACCTCAACTGACTAAAGTAGTAGGCACCCTAGATGGGTGATTCTCTTCGAAATGGAATCTTTTCTAAGGATGATTCTCTTTGAAAATCACGGAAATTTATATTAAATTATTCTGAATTTTTTTTTAAATCTGCTATCAGTTCCACATATTGACCCCCCCCCCCCACACACACACAAAAAAAAAAAATGCGAGGAAAGAGAGAGTGAAAGAAAAAGTAAAAAAAAGTTTCTTTTTGTGAAAAATAAAAGAGAGAAGGTCATAAATTGGTAGGAATGTTTAGCTCTGGACTCTTTTGCCCTGTATATATAATTTATTCTAACAAATAACAAAGTTGATCAACAGTCTGCTGTATAAAATAATCAAGTTTGTTTCATATTAGAAATGTGCGTTTTATTTTGTTTTTGTAGATAAATGATCGGTATATATTTCCAAAAAAATTAAGTCCAAAAGAATTGTGGGGAAACTAATTCAAAGATGAACAAAAAAAAAAAAAGTGTATTATTCAGAAATTGAAAATATTAAACGCTGTTCAATTCTTAAGTCTTAAGTTAAAGATATCTTTAAATTTTGAAGGAAAAAAAAAAAAATGGAAAATATTGATTAAATAATTCTTTAACAATAATAAAAGGTATTATTTTACAATTTTATGAAGAGGGTAATGGAAGTTTATGATTGTGAATTTAAAGTAAGATCGTTTTTATATTATTTTCATTGAATAACTTAAATACTTAATAATTAATTAGTATAATACAAAAGGATTAAAGTTTGGAGTTCTGGCAATACAAGTTCATCATTTGCAACGCTGAAGAGGGCTGCGATGGCATGCCAAAATATATACATTGCTTTTAAAGGATAAACCATTAACACTCCAAAAATAGCCCACTATAAGAATCATAAGTTTGCATTAAAACGCGAAGCCATAGAAATACGAACCACTCCTTCTTCTGTTAACAACCGCGAACACAGCTTAATCCCTGAAGAATGGCAACAGATACTAAAAATCATGAAGTGAAATGAAGTTAGAACATCGGCGAGGGAGGTTTGTTTACTTTGGAGTTCCGGCAATACAAGTTCATCATTTGCAATGCTGAAGAGGGCTGCGATGGCATGCCGAAATATATACGTTGCTTTAAAAGCAACGTATATATTTCGGCATGTTTATATATTTCGGCAATTTTATTGCTTTTTTTATCATTATATTTACTAAACAATATCTCTAAAAAGGAGTTAATTTGAGTCTAAAAGGAGTTATATTTAATACTTTTTTATCAATTAATTTTTGCATGCTTAAAATTATTTCAAATTAAAATTATTAGAAACATATTACGTTGTTGAATATGTGCGGCGTATCTAATGGTATCTGATGACTTTTCGTTTTTTTAAAAATCAACTTTTGCCGATGTGTCGTATATGCAGAGGCGGCTTATCTCCCCAAAATTACGGTACCATCAAACAAAAATGGATTCTTTTTTCTAAACCAGTAATAAATGGGTATGTTTGTATTGAATTGGACAATTAAGTAATAAGTACTACCTATCATATTTATTTTCCTTAATTTGTCATCCATTTTATGACTTTAATTTCTTATTCTACTAATTTATAGTAATTTATAAAGTAATTTAATTATAAGCATACTTATTATGTAAACATTTGGAATTTTATTTAACATAGACTCTGCTTAAGAAGTCACTCTGTTAGTAAGTCATTTTTAACTGTTCCCAAGAGTTACGTACTTACAAGGTTTGACAGTATACAGTAGAGAGTCAGAAATCTGCCGACCTAAAATCCGCCAAAGTCCGAAATCCACACAACTCGTCAGATATAAACATTGAAATTCACATTAGTAAATTAGAAAAAGCAAATCAGAGTTTTTGAAAAAATTTTGAATGCAGATTCTGTACATGCATTTTATGATTATAAATAGCATTACTAATAATAATATGAAAAACTGCTAGAACCAAGTTACTGATAATGAAAATTATGATGATGATAATGATGATATCAGTGAAGTATACAACAACAAACTAATTTTTAAAAATGTTATCTGATAAGGCATAATTATAAGGAAGAACTCACTTAAATTCTTAGAACAATGAATTTGTGTTACAAAACAAGAATTTATAATTATTTTCAATAGGAAAAAAATAAAAAAATAAATAAAAATAAAACCTCAGTGATATACCTATGCATGTTAAAGTGACATTTAAAACAAACTAAGTATAAAAAGATTTTATCTACGTTTGACAAATAATTTTTTCCTTTTTATTTTTTGTTTTTGTTATGTATATTTTTTTAATATTTAATCGTATTCGTATGTACCTAATAATTTAGTATTCAAGTAAAATTGTATTATTCACTAGTATGTGTTTAGTTTGAGTAATATTCTGCTTTTATTATTCATAGAGAAAATAACTTTTTATGGGTCCCAAAAGACACCAAATCCTAAAATCCGCACAACCTCTGGTCCCAAGCTGTGCAGATTTTTGACTCTCTACTGTATATGTATCAGTGTATTTTGCCTGTTTTTAACTTATGCTTTAGAAATTTGAACATTTACATGTAAGGCTATACAAAAACTTCAAACAACCTAGAGAAGCATGTTAGAATTTACTTGAAGAGACAGAAAGCAAAACACTTAGATTAGGAAATGAACCAAAGTTACTGATGTTATTTCTAGAGTCAAGAAGTTAAAATGGAGCTGGGCTGTGGACACTTTGCGAGAAGAAATGATGATAGATGGAACACCAAAGTTCTATTTTAGGTACCAAGAGATAAGAAAAGACCAAGGAAGAGACCGCTGTGTCATTGGAGAGATGAAATTGTGAAGTTTGGACGAGCAGATTGGAAAACAGGGCAGTTTGTAATCACCTAGGAGAGGCCGTCTTCCTGTTGTGGATTGATAAAGGCTGAAATTGATGATATATATATATATATAGTAAATTAATTTTTAAAACACAGTAATAGCCAAGTGCAGTGAAACCCTGATCTATCATTCCTGCATCCATCATTTTCCCGCATTGATCGTTTTATTTCTATGGTCCCTGAACAAACTGTATTTAAGTAATGTTAACGGAACCCGCATGTATCGTTGTTCAAAAAGTCATTTTCCCACATTCATTGTGTAAAGTTTTTCTTCTGACCGAAATTAAGTTGAAAATCAAGCAATTCCATATGGTATTCAAATTGGAATTACTTTTATCCTAAAATAACACTTTTCCTCCTACACGGAGGATCAAAATTGTAATGGCATGTATGCTGACCATTCCCACGGATGAGTTCCAGACCATCACTATTTGCCCATATTGTAGCACTAGTATGATATAAAACCCAACCAACCTCAACTACTCAACCTTATGCTGTTTTAGGTGAAGAACAGGGATTGTGTAGATATTGTAACATGTGTCTATGAATTACTGAATACGGATCGTGTGTTGTTGCTAGTATAGAGGTGCCAAGTATTACAATTTGTCCGTAATTATTATGGATTTATGGCTATAATTACGGCATTACGGACAACATATAAAAATTACTGATTATACGCTTTTTAAAAAGTCACGGATATCGTTCGTTAAAAATAAAGAAACTCCACTTATGATCGACGATCAAACGCTCAACGGAAGCATTCCAATTCACAATCTTTCTCCATCCACAACATAATTGTCCATATTAATTTTAAACTTGCTTTATAAGATTCTAGAAACTATAAAGAAATAGAATTATACAATATTTCTTGCTGATGTAATTATTTTTACCCCCCCCCCACACACACACACACACTCTTTCCTTATCTCCAACCAGCCATCATTGATCAAAAGCTCTACAGAAGCCTTTAGTTTCCCAATCTTTCTCCATCAGCAACATAAATGTCAATATTCATTTTGAACTTGCTTTATTAGATTCTAGAACCTATAAAGAAGTAGAATTGTTTATTTTCTCATTTATCTGATTATTTATATTTTGACTGCCACTTCCTCTTCCCAGCTAGTGATCAGGGATTACTTCTAGAACCAAAAAAGTGATAGAAGTGCTCAATATTTCTCACATATGTAATTATTTTTAGTCTTTATTACTGAACTCGATGAATTTATTTGTTTTTCCTTAATAAATTTAAAATACGTACTATACCATCAAACGAAAGATATGTTAGGTTTTATGCAAGATACATAAAGAAAAATAATAAAAAAAATGTTTTATTAAAAAAATAATAATGTTTTAGTATTTAATGCCGTAAAAACAGTTTTCTATGAAAAAATGACTATTAAATAATAAATAAGTTTTTGTAAACCCCCCCCCCCCCCCCTCCAAAGCAGGTTTAAAAAAAAAAAAAAAATATCCTTCATTTTGTAAGAAGGTAAAGAAATACATATTTATTTACTTTTGTTTTAAATTTTTTTCTAATTTTTTAATTGATATATATTTGTTTACAAATAAACAGTGCAATTCATCAATTCATTATTATATGTGGGCTTGTGCATAAAAATTATTCCGTGACATGGTTCACGTCTCCATGTTGCATAAGTATTTAACTTTGATTACTGATAGCTCTTATTGAAACTTGGCACCTCTACTAGTAGAATAAATTATTCTACTTTGTGTAAAGAGGAGAATGTATGCTTCCAGTATGGTCAGCTACTATATTTTTTCACATTCCTGAGACTGAGCCTATGCCAGTGTGTCTGAGGTAATTACGGCATTTGAAAAAAATTTTTATATGCAGATGAAATTACAGAAAAGGACCAGAAATTGTTGTAAATCTGGAAAATTTCCGTTTAATTTATAAAATGAACAAAAAATCCAACATAAAATTACTGATTTAAAAAATATATATATCACTTAATTATTTACAACTTTGATTTATTTTTTTGGCAGTTTATAGAGTAACAAATTAGTTTTTATTAGTAGTATACTAGATATATTGTGTGTATTATTTCATAAACATTGTTTTATTCGTGTTTTGAGTTTAACCCGCATTCATAGATTTCCCGCTTTCGTCGTCTTTTTTTTTTTTTTTACGCACCCTATGAAAAACGATGGAATCAAAGTTCTACTGTATTTATTTTCATTAAATTAAATTTTCCTGCGATGACTTTTAGTTCAATTATTTAAACAATTATTTTTAGTAACTCTGTTTGATTTTTTAATTAATTTAATTTCACTTCAAAATTACCTTAACTTTATCCCTAGACAGCTAGCTACATTTTAGAATTTGATGCCTTTATGATAAATTGATATTAAACCAGAACAAAAGAAGCAAACAAGCAGTGAGAGGCTAAACTCATAATGACTAATTAAACTCTTTTTTTTTTTTTTTGACGAATTATTTAACACGTTCATCGCCATGTCAGTCATCGGTGGCTGACAGTGAACTTTCCGTTTAGGCCACGTCAGCCACCGGTGATTGACAGTGTGAAATATGATATAAAACTAAAAACATTATGCTGTTTTAAGAAATTACCGAAGATTTATTTAAAATTTACATAATTTTTATTTATTATAGGATTATATCATTAAGGCATTTTAATGGATATTATTGAAACACGGTAAACATGACACTTTTCTAAGAATCACGCGTGGCCTGAATGGAATTTCCTTAAGAATTTGCGTGGCGATCAACGTGTTAAGAAAGAAAAAAAAACTTTTCGAGGGAACCCTTTTTTTTTTACAGTAGAGCCCCAATTTATGTATACATCAGTGGCGTATTCTCTGGGTATGCTAGGCATGCGCCGCATACCCGCTAAAAACTGTCTAAACTCCAAACATATTTTGATTAAAAAAAGGAAGATAGAATAATAATTTAACAGCTAATTTTATTAATCACTCGCTACCATCCATCCATTAGCCGTCATTTAATTTTCGAAAACTATTCTGAAAGAAAATGCCTTCTGTTACATAAGATAATTCTTGGAAAACATCGTTTCCTGACCGGTTACTCCGTAAGGCATGCTACTTTTCTAAAGCATACCCTTGGAAAGGGAATTTTCGTTGTGTGAGGGAATATTCATTGCACTAATTTTCCCACTTAAGGGGATTTCCGCTTTTTAAAGGTCCAAGTCATGCTATTCATCCAGAGCATGTCCTGTAGTTTCCCCGTACTGCTAAAATATTAGGGATTTTCATTTTCTTATCTTCCGTAAAAGTCAGTGAGAACTAGTTTTTCCATTTTATCCATCTACTCAAAAACAAGAATGACTGAATAGATTGACGATGTTGTCAGTTCAAAGTGTTATTGATAAAGTAAAATTTAATGATTTATTTTACAATGATGTAATAAAAAAAAAAAAAAAAAAAAACCTTTTAACAAAGAGAAAAAACTGAATTTATTTATAAATGATCATTCAACAATAAAATGAAATTTGCATAAATTTCTGAAAAAATATCTCTGTTATTTTATGAGACAGGAAAGTTACTGCTTTTTTACCTAAACAACTCATACCAAACGAAAACTTCCGAAAGAAATAAAATTACGATCAAAATTTTACTTATGTTTTCTCTCTACATGAGTAAAGAGAATTGTCTGTCTCTCCCTGTGTGTCTGCGTGCACTCTGGACAGTTTCACAAATAAAAATTTAGATATCATTATTTTAATATAGTATTTTTTTAAAACAGGTAAAATGAATATCAACGATTCATGAAGTGAAAATTTTCAATATAAAAATAGTGGTATCAAAATTTCTATTTGTAAGAACTTGGCTCTGAAGCAAGGCCTTTGATTACAGAGCTACAAAATGTGACAAAGGTATAGCTTAGATACTGCAAATGCGCACTTCATTGAGATTTTTTCTTTTTTCTTTATTATTATTATTTTTTAATCGGAATATCTCCTCCCCCCACCCCCCATCTCCTCAAATTTTTCCTTTTCCTAAATTTTATTCAAATTACCTGGTTTTCATTTTTAATCGTCTCCATTCCTTAGCAATGGTTACTAGCTTATTACAGTTACTACATAGCAACGCTTTCTCTATCTGGTGATGCCTTTTAAAAAGCGAAGCTATCGACAGATTTTTATTTTAATTCAACAAAATAGGATATTTTATTTCAATAGTTGACTCTTGAAAACCATTTTTTATTTGGAAAATTAAGAATTTCTTTAAAAGGGAAAAACGTTTATCATTTTTAATTTTTTTTTCTTCTTTTCCTTTGGTAGCAAATGTCAATATAATAAAAATAATTAAACTTATTACATTTTTAACTTTATTAAAATGTTCAACAATTAAGTTCATGTATAAGAACTATTTGTGGTCCGAGTTAAAGCGCTATCACAAGCAGTGGGGACCCGGATACGACATTGGAAGAAAGTCACTGCCATATTTTGCATGACTTTAATGAATTTATATATATATATATATGTATGTATAAAGTGATGTATAAAAAATTAGTAATTCAATTTCTTTGAAAATTCATTTTTATGTAGTAACCAGTGAAGCATGCAAAGCCTACTGGTTCTTCAATAAATTATAATAAGTGGCATTTAAATAAATGCTGTCAAGATAAATTCGATAAAATACGCGTGTAAAATTATATTTATGGTTTGAAGAAATTGGAAATTTACGTACTTAAATTACTGCTCTTTCCACAGTTGGCTTCAGAGCATGCCCAGTTTCAAATATCACGCTACGCCACTGGTATACATATATATTCTTTTCATTACTGTATCAGAAATTATTTTAAACTCTAATTCTATCAATGTTCAACCATTTCTTCTAATTCTTACTTTTCATTCAATTACAGATTTTTACCTGATTCATTATTGCATATTAATAAATTTCATAGCTTTGCTATTGTTTTCTTAGATATTCTAATCTATAATTTTTATCTGTTCTGTTTACAGGAATCATTTTGGGCGCTATCACGACTAATGAGTGATGACAAACATGCTATGCATGGTAAGTTAAATGAAACGTTTCAACTATTTTTATGCTTATTAATATATATGTATTTTTTTTTCACTATGCAGCTATTGAATTTTTTTTTTTAGGAAGCAGTTATCTTTAAAGTTGATTAAACTGAAGATGTAATAAAATTAAATTTAAGATTACATCTGACAGTAATACCTTATATAAAAAGTTCTTTCTATGGTTTTCAACTAAGGCTGCAGCCATTATCAGGGTTTTCTTGATGTTCAATGTGGCTTTTCTTTAATCCTAGTAGAGACTACTACTGTTGATCCATATTTTTGTTTGGTTCTACATCATTGCAAGTGTATTCATTGGCTAGAATATCAATTATTTCTCAGGCTATTGCATAGTTATGATTGTGATTGTTGGCTAATTTTCTAATATTTTAAAAATCTATGGCTATTTCTTGTGCTTTATTGGATTTAGTTAATGCTGTGGTGATTTTATTGTACTTGATTTAATTTTCGTGGTCTTTATTTCTTTTACAGATTTTTGGTTTAGTCATACCCATGTAATAGTATGTCTAGATGCCTGTCACGTGGCTTGGAAACTTAGCAACAGTTCAATTGATAGACAGCGCCACCTGGTATAGATTGCTCGACTTTTTTATTCAGCCACCAAAAAATTTTAAAAGTGGGATTTGATATACATAAAAGGCGAATAGAATCGAAGAAACATCGATTGTATATATCATGTATCACTTCTTAAAATTATTGGTGACAGTTGAATAAAAAAGTTGTGCAATCTGTACCAGGTGGCGCTGACTACTGCTTGAACTATTGCCAAGTTTCCGAGCCACGCGACAGGCATCTAGTTTAGGATGCTATGAACAGACATTCCGATAATGAATAATAGAAACTTCAGAGCATTTCTCCGCTGTACATCAAATATACTAGCAATAGAATTCAGAATGAAATTATTTCAACTTTTCACAAAAAGATCCTGAAAAAAATTAATAGCTTTCTCCCTACTTGCAGATAAAAGTTTAAACATATCCGGAGTAGAACAGTGATTTATATAAGACTGTACTGCAGTATAAAATTAACACAATACAATCTTATATAAATCATGCAATTTTAATTTGTACCAACCGCATAAACTTAAAAAAGAAAATTAAATACATCAAAAATTTAACTTTAAAAGCAGACTACCCTAAAAACTTAGTTGATAAACTTTACAGAAAAAGAATTCGTAATTTTAACTATATCCAAAACCATAAAAAAATCCCCCCAAAATTTACTTTTTCTGTACCACATAAGCCTCTATCAAAATTAAAAATACCGCTAAAAAACTCAATTTAAACATACCAATAAAATCTAACCCGAGCATTTATCAAATAATTTGTGGTGCTAAAGATCCTGTTCCTCCTCTTGAAACAGCAGGTATATATAGAATTCCATTTAACTACTAAAATAACAATAAAGGATATTATATCATAGTTTCAAAAAGAATAATTAATGCTAGACTCAAGGAATATATAAATGACATAAAATACAGAAAAACTACTGCCACATTAACTAAAAAGTGCATCAACGTAATAACATTGACATAAAGTTTGACAAAACTACAAAAATCGCAAGTTTTAATAATCCTGAATACGCCTGAATAACCAATCAAAATAATTAGTAACCTAACTCATGTAATGGCCACAAATCGAGGGCAGGATTGGACCAATTATGGTGCTACCTGTTAGAAGAACAACGAGAAGCAAGAAAAGACAGTAGTTAGTGTCCGTTAAGTGATATTATGTGAGTTAATAACCATTAACAGATATTAAGTGAGAAATGTGGAGCTGGTTATCAGCCAGGGTAGCTCAGTGGCAGAGCATCCACGCATTAAGCAGAGAGCCCGGGTTCGATTCCTGGTTCTGGTATTCAGGGGTGTGCCAGCACTGTCAGGTGCCTGTGTACTGAGTTTTAGTTGGCGCCCTATATTACCTTTAAAAAAAAATTTATAAAAAATTATCATTCAGCAAGTCAGTTGAAAGCAAATTTTAAACATAATATTAGTAAACTAAACCTTCCCTCACTTCATTATACCTTTTGTGAGTATTACGCATATCATACTAATCCACAATATCAGTCTCTAACCATATTGTTACCAAACTGTCGATTTTCTTGCGTGAAAAAAGTAATTGTTAAAAAAAAAACAAAAAAAAAACAGGCAGTTTCTTGTCAAAAGATACACTTTATTCAAGGATAATTCTCGGGGGAAAAAAAAAAAAACAGTAAATTATTGTACTCAAATTCATACCTCAATAAGTCATAAAACATTAAAAACACCACAGAGTGAAATTTCACTCATTTAAGAATAAAATATAAACCATTTAAACCGAAACGAACATTCAGAACAAATGTCTGAATACAACTGATTTCTTTAGGAGTGTCTCTTCTGTTTTTATAATTTCTGTTCATCATTTGGCGAACTTTTGAGGTTATTTTGTGCCAGAAGCCAATTAATGAAGCCAGAAATTTCCAGAACTCGGCTCTTATTGAAGATAGAGCTTCGAAACTTTAGAAACACTAAATTATTACTTCTCGCCAAGTTTGGTCACCATGTCGTCAAATTCATTATTAAGTTGCCAAGTCTGTATCCGAGGTTAATAATCACCTTCCACCCCACCCCGTTAAAATTGAATGAATTGCTCCTTATTTGCACTTTAATTGTAAATCTGCTGTTGTTGCAACAACACCTTTCATTTAGGAAAGTGGTTTAACTCTTTAAAATACTATAATAATAAATAAATAAATAAATAAAATCCGTAGTAAGTTCTGTTTTTCTGAATTTCATTGTTGAAAACTCTCGAAATACTGTTAAGATCAAATTAATATATGACTATCAATATAGTGACAAGATTTGACTTGGTTAATTATGGAAGGTTTTTTTTTTTTTCTAAGGAACAAATAAATTAATAAATACATAAAAATGGAGCATATAATAAATATTACTTTGTAAATATGAATAAAAAATACCTAACAGGGGAGAAAAAAAAATTTAATGAAAGGAATTTTGCTCATTTTCATTATCTAAACTTTTTATGTAATTTGTATGAAAATTTATGTGTTTTTCCATATAGTAATAAGATATAAAATTCTTTTAAACTATTTTGCTGTGACATTTGTAAGTTGCACAGATATAATTAGAATAGATAAATTTATAAGTAAATAAAATAAGAATATACAATAAAAATTATTGTTTTAAAGTAGATTATATGAAAAATTTAAACAGATAATATTATTTAGTGAAATGAAATTCATTTGCTTGAGATTTGTGAATTCTGAAATAATATATATTCATTTTGATCCAAAATATCTTATGCTATTGATGTAATTGCAAAATTCAAAAATCTGTCTGATACCATTGAGGAGTGTATTTTTTTATCACTTTAAATTTAGAGAAAGATTGTTCCACTGATACTACTGGTAATTATTACAAAATAATATCGAAAACAATTAATCCATGCATGAAATTTATTCTTGCTGAAATAATTTCGAGTAAGACGACGCTTGGAAACGTGTTTGTGACCTCAAGGAAGGAAAGGGGGGGATTTCGTAAAATCCCGTTACAATAGGTGTCGGATACATAGAAATAATTTATGTACCAAAATACGTGGCCGCAGTTCCCATAGATTTTACATGACAAATTTAGCACTAAAAGGAGGGGTCTCAAATTTACCCCCCCCCTCCCCCCCAAAAAAAATCGAAAATTACAAAAAAAAAAGGGTTTTGGAAATATTCTAAAGGACACATACATGTTTTCAACATCTTTGTACCATTTTAGTAGAACTCTTTTAGTAGAATCCGGAATTTGTGAAATTTCCCCCCAAAATCGATTTTCTCTCTTCCCCCCCCCCCCCCCTTAAAAATCGAAAATTTCAGAAAATGTTTTATTTATTTATTTTTCTGGGGGAAGGAGGGGGGGGGGAGGGTTTCTGAAGTCTAGTCTCCCCATATGCAGTTTCCTCACTGTGAAGTAGCTTGGAGCCGAGTTATGCTTATTAGCATGTTTTTTGCCGCCTTGCTCCCTTGAAAAAGGTGAGGGGGAATTTCGTAAAATCCCGTCAGTATAGGCATTAGATGCATATAAACAATACACATACCAAAATTTGTGACTGGAGCTCCTATAAATTTTCAAGGACTAATTTTGCACTAAAAAAGGGGTCTCTAATTTGATCGCTCATAACCATTCCCCCCCCCCCTCCAAGATTGACAAACGGTTAAGATATTTCCTTGGACTCTGTCTCTGTGTGGATGCAAGTTGCCACCAAATTTTCATGCTTTAGTTAATTTTTAAAAATCTAATTGTCTGATCGATAAGCTGTTTAATCCGACAGATTCAGAAAAATCGCCCCTTTTATTTGGTACCTTATTTGTAACAAATTTTGATTAGATTTTTTTTAAATTAATTAAATATGAAAATAATAACTTGGTAATAGCTTAAAAATTTGACATTAAAATTTTTAATTGTTGCCAAAAAAAAAAAAAAAAAATTGTAAGGGTTTTTTTTTTTTTTTTTTTTTTTTATAGCATAAAATTAAATATGTTTTCATCTGAAAAATAAAAAATTATAAAATATTAAATTTACTCATGCATATAAAAAAATAAAAATATGAAAATGGAGTTTAAAAAATATATATATATATATACCTCAATTTTAGATTTTTTTTTTCCCCTTTTGTTTAAATAGCATGTTTTTAGCACGGATAAATCACACTTGGCATGAAAGCTAATTCAGCATTATATTAAAGAGCTTTAATGATAATCCTGGGTAATTTTTAAAGTTTTGATGCTGAAATAGATCAGACATTTTTCGATAAGGACTCCACTTTCGCAAAAGCCACTTTAAGCCAAGTAGCACATCAAAAATATAAATAAATTATAAAATATTGAAAAACAGAAAAGAAAGAACAGGTAACAAAAAAGAAAAGAAAGAAACAGAAAAAATAATAAATAACGGAAAAACAATAGTATTTTTGTCTAAAATGGCGATAAAGTTTTAAAAGTCGCCAAGGAGAGCTATATTAAGGCTGTACCGTGATCAGGTTTACGTATTTCATAATTTATTTTTCTATATACCAACTACTATTAACTAACTCAACTACTATTATAACCCCAAAAATTGTCTCATGCGATAGAAGTAACCGATCATAGCACATTGTAATAGTATTATATTTGGCATAAAATTGTTGTGATTTTATGGTTGATCGAATAAATCAAATAAATATAGAAAATAATGTGAAAGAAACTATTATGTACACCACGTATAATAGTGTTGTTCATATGTAACTGGGATTCAGATATAAAATTGCTACGTCAATTTTTTTCGAAAGTGTCATCTGATAAGCACCCAAATGAAAGCCCACTGATAAGCTATTGTCACAGACAATAGACACAGGCACCCGAGAGTATGCGAATGAGTGGGTCGCTGCCGGAGGCAGAGGGGAACCAAAGCGGGCTATGAACAATTTCATGAGAGTTTGATTTTAAAAATTTTCCCGCATTCAGAATTCAGTTTGTTTCTGAAACGAGGCTTTTCTAGTTCTAAAGAAGATGCATGGTTGTTTTCAACATTTTTGTACTATTTTTGGTATTTTCTACTCAAAAATCCGAAGTTTATGAAATTTCCCCCTAAAAATCGATTTTCTTCCTCTCCCCTTAAAAATCAAAAATTTCAAAATTGTAGACAATGATTATTATTATTGTACTGAAATGTAGACTCCTCATGTGCAATTTCTTCTCTGTGCAGTAATTTGAAGCCAAGTTATGCATATAAACGTGCTTTTACCTCCTGCCCTCCCCCCCTCAGGGGGGGGGAATTTACAAAAATTTTTAGATATAATTTTAAGTTGGGTAATTCCTGCCAAGAGTCATTGAATACTGTCCAGCTGTTCTCAGGTGATACCCACACAAAAATGTTATAGACAAGCAGACACAATGACTGCACACGTACCATACATGCACACACACACACACACACAGAAATTTTTTTGAAATCAGATTTGGCTTTCCCGATATGTGAAATGTGAAGATACTGCAATTTTTTTTTTCGAATTTGAGAAATTTACAGACAAAAGTCCGATTTTATTAATATAGATGTTACATCGATATTGCAAAAGGGGAAAAAGTACTCTAAGTAAAATCTCCAGTTCTATTAAAACTTTACTCTTGCAATTGAATTATGTTGTCTTTTTAGTAACCTAAGTGGCCTTTTTCCACTAGAAGAGAGGGGGGGTGAGATTAAAGATGCCCTTTTAAATTTCAATAGAATAATTTGATATGTTAAAAAAGTCAAAGAAAATATTGCAGAAGGTAGGTACATCTCTACAAAATTATTCCACTTTTAACGTGCCCTTTCACAAAAAACCTCCTAAACTATTTGAGGAACACAAGTTTTGCCAGTATATTTTTCAAGCCACCTCATTTAGCAGCACTACTCGCATGGCTTCAGACTGGCATTATGAAATCAGATTTAATAAAGCTATATATATATATATATTTTTTTTTTTCAAATAATTTATTTTCAGCTGGTGCCTTTCTTTACCTGGCGCCTGTGTGCACCGCACACTTCGCACACCGGGTCGGTGCACCCCTGCTGGTATTTTAGGTTGATTTCTTTAGAAATCGACCTATTGCAATCACTTCGTTTATCTATCTATATATATATATAATGAAAATTTTGTCATCACGATAACTCCCAAAATAATACTCGAAATCGAACCAAATTTGGACAGTGAACTAATCTTATAAATATCTTGGATAAGTTTGTTAACCAAGTTGCTCCGACTTTTTGTTTTCAAGTGGCAGCCACTTGAAAATTTCAAACCGACATTGTAAAAAGCATATTTAAAGCAAGATTTGCTTGAATTTTGATGTAAATACAGGCCACATACGGGTCTCAATGAAGTTTATTAATGAAGTTTATCTGCCATTTTTAATAAAGTGGCAGATATTTAAAGTTAAGTGGGACTACTTGAAAATTTAAAATCACTATAACTTCCGAAATAATACTCCAAATCGAACTAAATTTAGACAGTATCTTAACGTATCTTATAAATATCTTAGTTTTTTAACCAAGTTGCTCTGCCATTTTTTTTTTCTAGTGGAGACCACTTGAAAATTTCAAATTCAAATTGTAAAAAGGGTATTCCGAATTTGTTTGCAATTTGGTGTAAATATAGACCACATAAGGGTTTCAATGATGTTTATTAATGAAATTTATCCGTCATTTTTAATAAAGTGGCGGATATCTTAAGTTAAGCTAGACCACAACTTAGATGAATTTGTTAACCAAGTTACTCCGCCATTTTGTTTTCAAGTGGAGATGACTTGAAAATTTCAAATTCAAATTGTAAAAAGCGTATTCTGAATTTTTTTAAATTTTGATGTATACATAGATTACACAAGTGTCTCAAATAACTTTATTAATGAACTTTATCTGCCATTTTTAATAAAGTGGTGGATATCTTAAGTTAAGCGGGACCACTTGAAATCAGGCCACCACTTGAAAATTTAAAACCATGATAACTTCCGAAATAATGCTCCAAATGGAACCAAATTTGAACAGTCTCTTAACTTGTCTTATAAATATCTTAGATGAGTTTGTTAACCAAGTTGCTCTGCCATTTTGTTTTCAAGTGGAGACCACTTGAAAATTTCAAATTTAAATCAGAAAAAGCGTATTCCAAAATTGTTTGAATTTTGATGTAAATACAGACCACATAAGGATCTCAATGAAGTTTATTAATAAACTATATCCACCATTTTTAATAAAGTGGGAGATATATTGAGTTAAGACACTTGAAATCAGGCTCCCACTTTAAAATTTAAAATCACGATAACTTCTGAAATAATACTCGAAATCTAACCAAATTTTGACAGTGATATTATCATATAATTATCTTGAATGTTTTCACTGGACAACTTGTCCCGACATCTTGTGTCTAAGTTCCAGCCACTTGAAATCACACTGCCACTTGAAAATATGCCATCACGATAACTTTTAAAATACTAAACTGATTCAAGTAAAAGCTGGATAGTGAACTTATGGTTCAAATATCTAGGATAAGTTCACTTGGTGACTTGATCCGCAATTTTGTTTCCAAGTGGCTGTCACTTGAAAATTTGTCATTATGGTAACTTTAGTAATACAGAATCAATTCGCATCAAATTTGGGTAGTGGATTTATCATTCAAATATCTCAGATAGTTCGCTGGGCAGCTCTCTCCACTTTTTTTTACAAGTGGTGCCACCTGAAAATTTCTTATGACGATAATTTTTGAAATACTGATTTAATTTAAACTAGAACTGGACAATGAACTTATTGCACAAATATACTGGATGATTTCGATGGGCAAGTTGTTTTGTCATTTTGTTTTCCAAGTCGCAGCCACTTAGACTGCCACTTGAAAATTTGCCATAATAATAACTTTTGAAACACGGCATTGATTTAAACCACAGTTGAACAGTAACCTATGCTTCAAATATTTTGGGTGTGTTTGATGGAACTTTAGAAATACTTAATCAATTCAAATCAAAGTTGAAAAATGGATTTATCATTCAAACAACAAAAATTTAGAAAATTCACATAACTCGTGAACCAGTCACGTTATTGCGTCCATCTTTAGAATATCGATAATAAGTATTTTCTCACCAAAAGTCACCAAAAAAGTCGCCATAGGGGGAAAAGTTGCCAAATTTGGCACCAAATCCATTACCTGCGTCACTGGATCTTTTTAATGTGTTTTTAAGGAAAAATTAGGCTATTTTAATGCTAAAACAAACCAGAAATGCAGAAAACTACATTTTATCAACTCTTTGAAAGAATTTCTACAAAAAAAAAAAAAAAATTATTTTCAAATTTGCAGTGGTATCTTAGATGAGCAACTTTCTCTGCCATTTTGATCCAAGTGGCAGCAACTCAATTTTTCAACACGATGACTTTTGAGATTTTGAATTAATTCGAACTATATGTGTACAGTAGACTTATCTCACAAATAAATTTCATATATTTTTCAACTTAACCCACCACTTTGTTTCCAATCACCGGCCACTTGAAAATTTTAAATTCACATAAAAATGTATTTATGAACCGATTTGCTTAAAACTCCATATGTGCGTAGCCTACATCAATATTTCTACCAAGTGCATTAATGATTTGTAGCCGCCATTTTGAAACAAAATGACAGCTACTTGATAAGAAAAAAGGAATCAACCTACCCTTCCGAATAGGCTGGAAGGACTTGTTTCACATTGTTGGTATAAAATATCAGCCTTTACACTCCAATCTTTCTAAATGAATTTTCATGGTTGATGTATTATTGAATATAATGTCTAATTGAAAATTACCTGTTTTTGGAAAATATAAGAAAGTTACACATTTGTATACAGCCTTTAAGGAAAGCATATTAATATTTAACTCTATAGGGAGAATTTGGGAACTAAAGAGAAAAACTAGCTATAAAAGAAGATGTTTCTTTTAGTAGAGAACGAGAATTATTTTGAAATGGGAGACATTTGTCCATACCTTTTCATTTTTTAAAAATTTCTTTCTATTTGCTCAGCACCACCAATGTATTCCATAAGAGGTGACTTTTGAAACTCTGTATATGCAATCGTACAGTGTTTTTTAAAAACAGCTGTACAGATTTTTTTCAAACTTGTCATATTAACCCCTGTTTAAATATCCTTTTGCATGTAATTAATATTTTGGACTTTTAAAAAAGGTTATACATACATGCTGTCTGGCCTGCTAGAATAAAATACATTTCCAAAGCAACCTTTAAATTCTTTTGTTGGACAGGCCTGGTATAGACAATTGATCTTAACTCATATACAAGTATTACACTACTATCCTTCCCTCTTCCTACCTAGGCCTTATCAGTGGCAAAAAGGTTCTGCTTTTGAAGTTGGTATATAGCAAGTGCTGAATTTGAACCCAGCTCATATGCATCAGCCTAGACATTCTTTTTTTTTTTTTTTTTTTTTTTTTTTTTTTTAACTTATGTAAATACCAACTAGGACCCTCTTAGAAAGATACCCGTGAAGAGGTATCTCACCCAGTTCTAGGACCCTCATGTTATCAGTTGGCTTTAACCCATTCACTAGCCCTTCCTTCCCTTAAAACAATCCATTAACTTTTGAGATTTTATGGAATCATTTTCTACAATTTTACATATAATCAATAAAATTGGATATTTCTAATTATATACATTTTATTCCTTCATTTTCCATTTGTTATTTTAAAATTTTTTCAACTTTGTAGAGCGATTCTTAAAAATAATTTTTTTAATGTACTTTTTTACATCACTGTATAATTAGAAACAATTGATTGCAGATCACATAATGTTAGTATAAAAATATTATTAAATATTAGCGTAAACAATTTTGGAAAAATTTAATAAAAATATCTTTAAACCTAACCTGTCAAACTTTTTGTGTAATTAGCTCTACTTATATATATGTATATAATTATCATATGTTCTTATGTATATTGTAAAGAATTCATTTTTAACCAATTAATATAGTGTTTTGTATTTTATTTTTTATTTTTAGGCTTCTTTATTCCTGGATTTCCCAAGTTACAAAGATTTCAAGAGCACCACGATAAAATTCTCACCCGTTTTTTACCCAAATTAAAAAAACATTTAGATAAATATGAAATTCATACAAGCTTGTATACACTGAAATGGTTCTTTCAATGTTTTCTTGACAGGGTATGCGTTTATTATTTCTTAGAATTCTGTTATTAAATTCTTGTGCCATTTTTTATTATATTTAGCTTATAAAATTTTTAAATGTTTGTTTAAATTTAAGCTACAGAACTTTAAAAGATACTTTTAATATTTATAAGTTCTTTAAAATTAACATATCCTTAAAGTAAACTGCTTTTTTTAGGGGTGGGGCTTGATTATATTCTTACGTGTTCTATTCATCCATACTTTAAGTATAAAAGGATGTATTTAGTCTGTATTCTATGTTTCCAGGGTATTTCTCAGCGATTTACTATAAAACTGTAGTCTTTGCTTAAGTTCCGCACACCAGTCCAATCCCAATTCTGTCTTAGACTTAGGAAATGATTCAGTTATTAGATTTATTCAGATGTAAAGGCTTGAATAATGCTTAACATTCAATGTGCTACAACACTTCAGTGCTAATTTTTAATCCATTTTTACTTTCCGAACACTATAATGAGGAAAGTATTGTAATCATGTTAAAAATCCGAATTCGAGATCTTGATGTTTCTATACGTTTCGAGGTCCAACGAGTCCGTTTTCACTATTTTTACGATGATGTATGTATGTGTGTGTGTATGTATGTGTGTATGTATGTGTGTATGTCTGTGAGTGAACACGCTAGCGTCTAAACGCTTTGTTCGAATAAGCTGAAAGTTGGTACTTATATTGTAAGTCACCATAGTACGAACCCTATAGATTTTGGTGAATATAGCACTTATAGTTTTTTTACAGGGACACAAAGAAAAATTCTTTATCATTATGGCCAAGGGACCAAAATCTTAAAAGTGCGATAGCATCTAAATGCCTTATTCAATTGAGCAAAAACTTTATACACATATTATAGGTCACAGATACTCAATCTGTATAGATTTTGGAGAATCTAGCACTTATAGTTTTTTTACAGGGACACAAAGAAAAATTCTTTGCCAAATTTTTAAAAGTGTGATAGCGCCTAAACGCCTTATTAATCTCAGCAAAGAATTTGTACACATGTTATAGGTCACATTTGAACCAACTGTATAGATTTTGGTGAATCTAGCACTTACAGTTTTTTTACAGGGACACCAAGAAAAATTCTTTATCTTTATGGCCTATGAGACCAGCGATAGCATCTAAACGCCTTATTCAATTGAGCTGAAAATTTGTATGAATATTATAAATCACTGTTGCACTAACTATAAGCATTTTGTTGAATCTAGCATTTATAGATTTTTACAGGGACACAACGAAAAATTCTTTATCCTTATGATCTAAGGGCTCAAAGTTCAGTAGCGTTAAATAAAACCTCGTGTGATATATGGAGAAAAATACTCAAACACTCTGTTATGGTTTTCTCTTTTTTGTTTGTTTAGCAACACCTCTTTCTTTATTTTATCTACAAAACTGTTAGTTACTCAATGTTCGGAAAGTCGAGTGGAGTCACTCCAGATTTTTATAATATATTGGCATATAGACAGGGGCATAGCGAGGGGGGGGGGCAAGGTGTGCAGGCTGCCCCCCCCAATGTTGAAGATAGATAATCTAGTCGGCCTAGAGGCAGATGTACAGATTGAAGTTTTTTTTTTCAGTCGGCTTTTATTTCTAAGGAAATTTTTCAAGAGGGAAGTATATTGATAAAAAAGTATTTGACTGTCAGATGAATCTCTTTTACAATATAGCTCTAACACTCACGACGAACCTTCCAGTCAACTTTTCAACAGATAATCCGATTGATTATTTTCAAATTAGCTTTTATTTCAAGTTCATTTTTTTAAACTTTGTACAAGCCGGATTTTCTAGTCTATTCCAGGTTGGAAACTCGATGAAATTTGTTTTGCTTTCGGCTTCGAAGTTCAATAAAAGTACTCCAGTCGGCCTGTTGGCAGATAACTCGACGAAATTCAATAAAATATTTTAGTTGGCCTGTTGTTCACAGATGACCCAATTGAAGTGTTTTTACTGTCAGCTTCGAAGTTCAATAAAATTATTCCAGTTGGCCTATTGACAGATAATCAGGGCCCGATTACCCAAAAAGCTCAGGAAGCACAAGCTTCCCCTCAAAAATTTACGAGGGGCCCCCAAATGACCAAAAACAGTGTTTTGAATTTTCTGTTTGAGATTTTCACATCGAGATTGAATTTTTTCCGAGAAAATTCACCTAAAGCAAGGTAAAATATTCACTATTTCGGGAAAATTCTATCATTTAACCTAAAAAATCTGATTGTTCTTAATTAATAAGTTATACGATTTTAAAGTTCTGTATAAAAACCACCCAGATATATGAATGGGGAAAAAAAAACTGTAAACAAACACACACTAACCTTTGGTCTATAGCATTTTTATATTACAATGTGTAGCAGAAAAACAAGATTTCCAGAAATAAAAGGGGCCCCGAAAAGATACCGAGCTTCCCCTAGCTTAAAAACTTAATCAGGCCCTGCAGATAATTCGATTAAATTGGTTTGCTTTCGACTTCGAAGTTCAATAAAATTATTTTAGTTGGCCTGTTCACAGATGACCCGATTAAAGTGTTTTGCTTTTGGCTTCAAAGTTCAATAAAAGTATTCCATTCGGCCTATTGACAGATAACCCGATTAAATTGCTTTGCTTTCGATGCCAACATTCAGTAAAAATATTCAGTTGGCCTACTGGCAGATAACTCGATTAAATTGGTTTGCTTTTGGCTTCGAATTTCAATAAATATATTCCAGTCGGCCTACTGATTGATAACTCGATTAAATTGTTTAGCTTTTGGCTCTGAAGTTCAATAAAAGTATTCCAGTCAGTATGTTGATAGGTAGCCCGATTAAATTGTAATCAGATTGCTTTTATACGTAAAGAAAATTTTCATCCGAAATGGCCCTTGTTTATCACGAAATTTTAAAATGAAAAAGCAGACTTTTATTCTTAGTCGGTATTTTCGTCGTCGAAAAAACTCTTCAGGACTTTGGCTCTAAAAATCAGTAGAAGCACATCGGCCTATTGACAAGTAATCCGATTATTATTATTTATTATATTATTTTACAGATGATCTTTATTTATCACAAGAATTTTCAGACAAAATACGCCGACTGAAAAAGTATTTTTTCTTTTGATAAATCTCTTATGTACTATAGCTCCATGCTCCAAAGCTCAATAAAATTTACTTTAGTCGTTCTATTAACAAATAATTTGATTGACATTTTCTGACATAGCCTTTATTTTGAGGTCGGATAAATCTCTTTTATTTCGGCTCTGAATTTTATTTAAAACAGTCCTATCGGCTAAATGACTGATAACCCGATTAATTTGTTAGTCTTTACCTTTTATTTTAGATAAAAAATTTGAAACCAGGAAAAGATTCATTGAAAAAGTATTCGGTCGTTGAAGAAATCTCTTCTTTCACTTACAAGGAGAGGTCACGGCATGGAAAATTCAGATCGGGACGAAATTCTGCAGGATTGTAGTATACTATGAGGGTAAAAACATATTAAAGCAGTAGGACCCACTATCCACAAAATTTCGAGAAAAAAAGCATTTAAAGTTTCAGTAATCTTTAAATACAAGTTATTTCGAAAGCGAGTAAGCGCCCCAGTGGTGTGATCCTAAAGCACGAGTTTGCTAGCCAGACGACTTGGGTTCGAGGCTGCCTCAAGAGTACTTTTTTTTTTTCTTCTTTAACTTTTTATGTAATTTAAACTTTCTATTTATTTTTACTTTATTTTATAATTCAATTCAAAATTTGAAAATTTTAATAAAATATTTAATTTTTTTTAATATAAAATAAATAAATTTTTCTATTTTTAATATTTATAACTTAAAAATACAATAAATTTCTATAACTTAAAAAATAAATTTTAGTTTTATTTTAACTGTAAAATAAGGTAAAACTAAAGAAACTGTTTTTGATTATTTATCGAAATATTTTATTTTATTTTAAGTGTGCTTGAAACAATACTAAATTTTGTTTTTAAATTAAAAAAAATAATAATACAGAGAAATGACCATTTTAATTCCATATATAATTATTATCCAAATTAAATAATTACTTCTCCAATCAATACAGTTTCTTGAAAAATTATAGTATATGATTACGATGCTATTAAATTATTACAGGTAATGAAATGTTATCTTTAAATGTAGATTTTAAATGTTAATGAACATCGTTTCTTTTTCGATAACGACTTCCTTTTTTTTTATCCTTCCTTCCACAAAATAAAATTCCACCTGTCCTTTATTATTAACAAGCTAGAAGCATTTACATAATTTATACACATTCAAACAAAATCAGGAAGCTCAAACCAAGATTTAAGTAACACCTGCTAACTATTTCACATTTTTTACAGCTTGCTTATTTTTTAATTATTTAAATATTTATCTGTTTTCTTTATGTTTCTTATTTAGGGTTTTGTAAAACTAAACTTTATTTTTTAAGTTATAGAAATTTATTGTATTTTTAAGTTATAAATATTAAAAATAGAAAAGTTATTTTATACTCAAGAAAATTAAATAATTTATTAAAATTTTCAAATTTTGAATTGAATTGTAAAATAAAGTAAAAATAAATAAAAAGTTTAGATTACATAAAAAGTTAAAGTAGAGGGGAAAAAAAAGTAGTCTCGAGGTAGCCTCGAACCCAAGTCATCTGGCTAGCAGACTCGCGCTTTAGGATCACTTCACTGGGGCGCTTACTCGCTTACGAAATAACTTGTATGTAAAGATTACTGAAACTTTAAATGCTTTTTTCTCGAAATTTTCTGGATAGTGGGTCCTACTGCTTTAATATGTTATTACCCTCATAGTATACTACAATCCTGCACAATTTCACCCCGATTTGAATTTTCCATGTCATGACCTCTCCTTGTTAGTCACAGAGCTTTTCAGTAACAATCAACTGGGTTTAGAATCTGATAAAGCCAAAATAGAGAGCAGAACCAATTCAATCTCTCCCCTATGTATAGTCAGAAGAAATAAATTGTTGACACGTTAAAATACATCCCAGGTCGCGCTCGTTGGCCTTGCCATTCAGAGTTTTCCGTGATTTTCTCTGAAACATGTGTAAATATGGGCTAGGAACTGTTAGAAAAACCCTACGGAGGGCACTCCTCCTCAGGTCTGGGACCTACAACAGTCAGTCGGTCTTATTCCCAAATCCAATCCAATCCACGTTAAAATACATTTTATGAACATATAAATCAATATTTGTTGCAGGTATTATTCACTGGATGCTCTTTAATATCACCGGAAAATATTTTCCTGATTGTATTTATTACTATACTGAAAAAAAAATAAAAAAAGAAGTTATATTTGAAATGAGATATTACAACGTACATATTCATTTTTGTAAGGTCTCGTCAATATCCGAGACTTTTTGCTGTCGGACGAGAGGTGCAAATTTACAGTCTTGGTCGGGCTCGTCGGTATAGCCGTTCAGAGTTTTCTCGTGGTTTTCTCTTAAAATCGCGTAAATACGAACTAAGACTCATTAAAAAGACCCCCTTGGAAGGCATATCACCCTAGTTCTAGGTCCCTCGTATAGTCAATCTGACTTACTTTCAAACATACCTCATTTTTGTGGGTATGGCACATTTTTTTGTAGTTTTGTAAGGGACAAAACATACTATACGTAAATTTATTTGGTCAAAAAGGCTTTTTAACGTATTTTGAATAATTTCATTTGTTAAAATACGTTTTACATAATCAGATTTTGATTTTTATCTAAATCGAAAGAGAATTTCTTGAAACAATTACGGTCTTTCAGGAAAACAGCTTTTTCTTTCCAATTATTGAAAATGCATTTTTCTTTTTCCTTTTTTTTTTTTTTTTTTTTTAACATAACTGAGAACATTAATCTGATGATTGCAGTGTTTTACCACCAAACATTCTTTTATAAATTCGCATACTAAGTGGGTTCTGGACGTTTTCCATCTATCCATGATTTTAAAAATGTATCTAAGAGCAGGGAAAAAAAAAAAAAAAAAAAAAAAAAAAACAGAAGCCTGTTTTTATTTTCTAAGTAATAGATTTAAAATTCTCCACAAAACAGAATTTTATTTAGTGCAGCAGGACGTATTTTAATCTAGTCTTGCATGTAAAGGCATGCAGTAACTGTGTTTCATTCTCTAGAATCGGTTACTATATTCATCCTTATGATGTCTTTGGTATAGCTTATCATAGGAACTTGTTGGCAGCTTTTAATGTTTTGTTGTCATTTTAGCGCTGGATTAAAATTGCTATCGCAATTGCGTAAGTAAAGATCTTGTCGAGAAACGTCAGAGCTATTTTGATGCCCAAATTTCAAAAGGCACAATTTAGACGATATACAGGGCTACATAAAAACAATCTTTATAACGCTTTCTCTTTAGAAATAAAGCTTTAAAAAGATCTTTTGTGAAATTCTTTACTGCAGAGCTAAAAGAAAACGTACTTTTGTAGGTTTGTTATTTGGCGACATTGTACTACAAAGTCAATCACTATTCAAGGTGAAAGCTACACAAAAGAAATCTGTTAATATGTTTTTTAAAAGAAAGAAATAGTTATAAGAGTATTTTTTTTTGTGTAATTTTTTTCGTTTTATCTAAAAAACAAAATTTTTTAGTGCCTCATCATTGAAGTAATATATATATATATATAGTGGGTAAATACAGATGAACATTTTTTTTTCTAGTCAATGCAAACTGCATTATTTTTCATTCATGTTCAGTCAGACTTAAGCCAGATTTGAGTCGGCTAATTTTATATTTCCCCCCCCCCTCCCCCCCAATATTTATTTTTCGCTACAGCCCTGCATATAGATATAATTAATTTCTGTGCTATTGCATTTACTCTTAACCTGATATGAATATGACTGGCAGTTTATGCATTATTGTTTCTTAATTCCTTATCATTTACCATGGGTGTTGGCGGCAAGGGGATGGCACTTGTCCCTCCTGGAAAATTCTAATCAGAAAAAAATAATTATTTTGAAATTATATTTAAAGCTTTAAAATGATATTGTTAAAGTGTCAATGATTATCTAAACAGCCAAATAAAATTTGTATCGCAGAGTCGATTAGATGCCGTTCTTGCAGATCAGGTTACTTTTAACCTTTTCCTGAGAGTAGAGTGCAAGTTGACTTAAAAATAAGCTTTTCAGATTCAGGTTGATTTGGAACAAAGTGTATAATTTTATAAAATGTCTTAGCTTAAATTATGTACAAAATAAAATAAAATAAAATAAATAATCGTTGGTGCTAATATACAGACTTGCTTAATCATGTGAATCAGCCAACTAATCAACCATTTAGTTGAATTTTATTTCTTAATTACAGTATACTTCTGATTATCCACGGAATTGAGTGGCAAGGATTCCATTTATAATGCAAATCGCAGATATAATGCAAAAAGGCTAAAAATGAGGGATAAATGAGATTTAAAAAAATTATTCTAGTTCAAAAACACAATTCTATTATATATGTATATATATATAACATAATACAAACAATGAAAATATTCACAATATAATAAAATTTTTGTATTTAATATATCATAGAATGTAAAAACAATAAACAAAAATATGTAGTTATGATGAAGCCAAGGTACAATCTGTAAGCTGATTCATACACAAAATTAAACAGCACTGCAGCCAGGCCAACACTTTAATTTATTATGTTGCATTGTAAATACTGAACCTTTCTACACACCATTTTATTTGTAGTAAAGTTTCCTCCAATATGTAATTATTATTAAAGAAAAAGAAAAATACCCTTCAAAAAAAAAGAAAAAAAAAAGTGTGAAAAAAGGAGGAGGTTATTAATAATGCTCTGGAATAAATTAAAATGTTGGCATATCTAGTAACACACTGTGCATTGTACTAAAAATAAAACAAAAACCATACAACTTTTTACTTTTACATTATTTTCTTTAAAAAAAAAAAAAAAAAAATTATCTTTGCGAGAAAACCCTTTCTCTTGATGCCGCTATTTTCCTGCACCCGCAGATGATCGGGAGTTTACTATATATCGAAACTTTTACAATTTTCTGTTTGCCCCCTCCTAAAAAAATTTCTTTTGATGCCACTATCATTTACTTAGTTTATGTATATAAATATATAGGTCTTTTACTGTTATATACGAATTCTCCATTTTACAGTTTTGAAAATTTCATTTACAACATTTTATTTTTGATTAGGTCCCTTTTACTTTGACTTTGAGGCTGTGGGACATATATATGTATGAAGGAGAAATTGTATTAACAGCCATGTCTTATACACTTTTGAAACTTCATAGAAGTAAGTATTAATTTAGAGGGTTCATAACAATTTTAAAATATTGCTCTTTTTCAGTTTCATGTTGAAAACATTCCCTAACAACACACTTGTCCATAATACATCTTGAAGATGTCCACAGGATGTCTTATTATCCATTGGACATCCTGAGGATGTCATTTGGAGAAGATATGCTGTTAGGGTTGTAAGAAATGATTGTAGCTAGTACAGTATAGAACCGATTATCCAGAATTCCAAAATCTGGAATCATTTCAAAGTTTTTTTTTTTTTTTTTAATTGATCTTAAAAATATTTAAAACCAGGACTTAACTTACTGGGACAAAAAAAGAAGAAAAGAAAACATCACCTCATAATTCCAAAAGTTAGAAATTAAAACAGAATTTATTTTTCACAGGAGATGATCAGGGATGTTCATTGTGCGGGAAAACTTTCGAATTTTAACTCTAACACTTAATAAAAATTCAGTTTTTTATTTGATACCGTATATTTCCGAATATAAGCCGATCCGTATATAAGCCGAGAGTACATTTTTCCCTGCAGAAATTTGCCCAAAATTGCAAACCCGTGTATAAGCCGAGTTGAAAAAAATACTCTTTTTAAAGTTCGAGTATATCGCCAAAATGGAGAAAATATTGCCAATCTATACATCCTTCAGGATAATCTGTCCAATGAAATTGCGCGAAATGCGTGCTTATCCAATAGAATTCCTTACCTTGCTTAGCCATAACGTAAAACGTTCGCAGTGTGTTCGCCAACGGCGATAGTTTTAACTCTGGCAACCCTATCAGAAGGGAGGCAAACACAGACGCGAACGCAAGTCCCGGCAGCTCAAAATGATGGCTACCGTAATACCGGGCCGGGAGACTTAACCCTAACGTCGATGAAGCAATGCCGCCGCTGGATGTTTACATAAATAAGCCGTGTAAAGTCCGATTGCATCGATTTTTTTTAATGACGTATCTAAATTATTTTGTATATTTCTACTTTTCAGTATTTCAAGGCAATCTTCAACAAAATAAAAATACTTCTATAAAAAAAACGAAGCTTTGCCGCTTTTGCTAGTGTAAGCCTAGAAACATTTTAAACAGAGATGATTTAAATTTAATTGTATAAATTAAAAATATGATCGGGAGTCCTGTTTTTTTCAAGTTTCTCTTATACTATTTCTGAATCAGACAGAGAATTTACTCCGTTCGTGCACTCTGCCGATGACTTCAGTTACCAGCATGTCAAAAAGAAATGTAAACAAACATGACTACATCGAGTGTTTCGTGAAATAAATTTAAAATTGCTAATTTAAGAGTTTTATATGTGATAATTATTTAAAAATAAGGTTTAATATACCTATTTTACTTTATATATACTTTTTAAGCTTAAAATATATGTATTCAATCATTGTTTCTGAAGTACGTTTTTTGCTAGAAATGTAGATCCGTATATAATCCGACCATTATAATACAGCTTCCGAAAAATTTCCAAAAATTCTCGGCTTATACACGGAAATATACGGTAATCAATTTTCGGGAATTTTTAATTTCTCGATAAGATAGTTTTGTTTTCTAAAAGTAAAGCAAAAAAAAAAAAAAAAAATTTTTTTTTTTTTTTTTTTTTTTTGTGTTCTGTTCTTATAATCCAGTCAACATTCTCATTTAGTGATACTAATAACACGGCAATCGCATTCGCATCACCTGGCTGAGCCAACGCTGAGGTTTTGAAACAAAATCTGCGAGAATACGCGCGCATAGATGAGCTCTTGAGAGAGCCTTACTTGAGAGGATAGAATGAAGTAAAAGAGAAAATATGCTCAGAGCTTCGGAAAGATGAGGGAGGGAAGAACTGCACCTATTTAGGGGAGGGAGGAGGAATAATTATTATCATGTAGACTAAACTAGTTGTCTAAACATGTTTAAAAATATTTAGCAGAGATAAAAAGCAGTAGAATACACATATGGCTCTTCTTTATGTAACAAATGTAGTGTGCAGCTTTTAAATAAAACAGAGTTTGATAACAATAACAATGTTTATTTAAACTTAACTAGAGATATAAAACTTAACAAAAATGTAAACGTTGCTAGCGATAGTTACAAAAAAAACTATCTTTAAACTTGCCATGAGGAAGAGCTATTTACCAAAAAACTGATTGCTTATGAAGAGATTAAAAGTTGCTTTGCTCAGCATTAGCACTAAAATAGGATGCCGGCCTTCAAACAACTTTAATACATACTGCAACTTAAATAAAAAAAAAGGACAGAAAAATGCCCTCATACTTTGAGGCAAACTAAAAATAACTTAAAACGTATCTAATGTTTAACCAAACATCATAAGTGCAAAAGAGAAATGCAAAGTAAGATAGTTTAATACATCCTTATATACAGAGCCTGATTAAGGGGGAAGCACACATTATCTCCGCTCCCACCGGAATATTTTTACAATTATTTTTTACTTTATGTCATAGAAATTCCACGCTTTGACGAGGAAATATTTTTTATAAAAAATGAACGCTGTAAAACAATCCAATTTACTCACTATTATTAGACACCAGAATTCTTTTAAAATAATTTTTAATGAGAATTTTCTGTTTATTATAGGAGGAAAGTATTTGTTAAAAAATAACGGTGTAAGTATAAATAATGTGTGCTTCCCCCTTAATCAGGCTCTGCTTATATACTCCTACAAAAGGATTCCAAAACATCCAATCACCAGGCTACACATTTTCCCTTCCATGCAATTTGAAATGCACGCCCATCGTACGTAATCTGTTACCATGACAATGGACGATGCTGAATATGTACGCCATCTATGGGTCACAATAGTAAGTATCGCTATATTGGAATTCAACTGGCATGAACGATGTGTTAAAAGAATGTAAACAAAAATTACAATCTTATGCTACATGAATTAAATGAAGGAGTATAACTTCAAAGATATTTAAAAATAGAAAAAGGTAAGTTATTTACTTGAATAAAGGGTAAAGGTAAGTTATATCTTTAAATAAAGTTATTTTAATAAAAATTATCCTTAAACATTAAACTAAACCAATACATTGTATTGTTTATATTTTCAAGTTAAACTTAAATTCTACATAGCACTAAACGCTATTCATTTAAACAAAATAATAAGCTCTCCTCATAATTAATAGGCAATAAAAGTGTTTTAAAACATTGAAAAATGATATGAAAAGATTTTTAGGACAACAATGCCCCCCATCATATCACTTTGAAACATTAACCATCACTAGCATTTAACAAACGAAAACAACACTTTAGAATGTAGAAAAAGAGGGGGAAAAAGGCTAAAAACCCCATAGGAATAGCATGGGAAGAAAAGCAAAAAAACTCACAATGTCAAGTGTGTTAAAAAAAAAAAAAAAAAAAAAACAAGTTTCACACCGGAAATAATAAGGGGACAAAGTTGACTAGAAAAACACATTGAACAGCGGGAACCGGGCGGGCTGGGGCATGGGTCCTATCGTCCAGGATTAATACGACTCGCCTAGTATAACTCTTGGCGGTGGTGGGGGTGGGTGGGCAGGAACCACCGCCACTTTAGAATGTAGAAAAAGAGGGGGAAAAAGGCTAAAAACCCCATAGGAATAGCATGGGAAGAAAAGCAAAAAAACTCACAATGTCAAGTGTGAAAAAAAAAAAAAAAAAAAAAAAACAAGTTTCACACCGGAAATAATAAGGGGACAAAGTTGACTAGAAAAATACATTGAACAGCGGGAACCGGGCGGGCTGGGGCATGGGCCCTATCGTCCAGGATTAATACGACTCGCCTAGTATAACTCTTGGCGGTGGTGGGGGTGGGTGGGCGGGAACCACCGCCACTTTAGAATGTAGAAAAAGAGGGGGAAAAAGGTATAACATGATCTTGTTAATCTTCATCTCATACAGAGGCAGTCCATCAATCTATGTACGATTCTACTATACACTTCAGTTCAATTTAGTCCATTAAACATTCAATAAATCTACTACAAATAGAAAAATACATATTAATGATATATCAAAATGATCCATTAAGAAATATTTACAGAAATCTTCATCTCGCCATTACTGAAAAACAATAAATGATTAGTTAAACAATTATGACAATCACATAATGCAAACATTCGTGGCCACATTTACACTCATTCTAAAAAAAAAATATCTTTTTTTCTTTACAATGACAAAGCAATGAAGATCAGAAGAAAATGTCCAAAATATTCTGCACCTCAAAAACTTTAAATAAGGATACATATCCCAAAAAGTTATACTTTATACATTACAATTTTACTATATATAAAATTTATAAATAATTTTTCTTTTACAAAATTACTATATAAAAAATTTTATTTACAAAATTAAGCAAGTCACTTTTAGTAAGTGGCTTTGTAAAGGGCTCCGCCAACTTAGATTTAGACTTAACATATTTTAATTCATATTTATCCTCAAAAAGCCACTCGCGAATAAAAAATAACTTTACATTTATATGCTTGGACCTATTGTTCTCTATGGGTGATTTTGTAAATTCAATAGCTGACATATTATCGGCAAAAAGGGTGGGTAAAGAGTATTTTTCGGAGATAAAATTAAATTCAATACAATCCTCTAAAATACGATTGAACCACATAAGTTCTTTCACACATTCACACATCGAAATAAATTCGCTTTCCATTGTGGAAAGACTTACCCCTTTTTCCTTAAAAGTTTGCCATGAAATTGGGCTATTATCCAAAAATACTATTTGACCCCCCATTGAAATAAAGTCGTCTCTGTTCATAGCAAAATCAGCATAAGAGAAAGCAACTAAATTAGAACTTTTACAATTTAAATTTAATTTTAAATTCTTGGTACCCAAAATGTAACCAAGTAATTTAAGCAAACCATTCCAATGGATTAAACCCGGAGAATTTTGAAACTGGCTAAAAATATTCACAGCATATGCGATATCTGGTCTTGTCCTACTAGCTAAAAACGAAAGGCAACCCATGATATTCCTATATGGTAACCTTGCGACTTCTTTCATTTCAGCCTGATTGCTTGGACAATCCTTTTTTGAATATTTTAACCCTTTTATAATAGGTAAAGAAGTATATGGTATTTTAAATAAATTAAACCTTTTAATCAGCAATTCCTAAAGATATATTTATGAAGATGGATTCTTTATTGTTGCTCATTAATCAATATTAAAATTTTGCTGAACAAAGCAACAAAAGTCTATCTTTCTATTTGATTTCAGATCCTTCTATAAAATCAACAATCTTAAAACATACACCCTTCGCAAAAATTGGTAAACCTAAAATCGACTGTCCAAAAAAAAAAAATAAATAAATAAAATAAATAAATAAATAAAAATAAATTATTCAAAATATACAAACAAGAAAATTACGCATTTTTTGCAATTGGTTGTAAAATTATTTACCTTAATTTTCGGTATATAATCTGCAGGTCAGATACAATGGGTGCTCAAATTATTTTATATATATATATATATATATATTTTTTTTTTTTTTCTAAAAAAATACTTGACAAAATGACCTGGAACTTCACACCTGCAAAGAACATTTAAAAACTCATTGTTTCCACTATTGATTGAATCCAGATTTCAATTAAGGGACCGACCACAAATTGAAGAAGAGCGAAAATACTTTGGATCACCCTGTATTACAAAAAGCTTCAAATGACTTGTAACTTTAATACATTATTGCACATACTATGTACAATATTTGTAGGTTTTGATGCGAGAATTGTGCAATTATTTAGGTGGATATAATTTTTTTTCAAAAATTACTGATTTTTTTTTACTAGTGTTTTGCTTATAACAAGAACAGATTTCTATAAAAGTTTACAAAATTTGACAAAACATTAGAGAAAAATTATTCTAAAACATAAAATTCACATGTGATATATTCGTTGAGGTATGAGCATTTTTAGTAAATATTTTACTATGCATGCACAAAAGATAAAAAAAAAAAAAATGTATTGCATAAGTTGAAAGCTAGATATATTGAGCAACTTTTGTCAAAAAAAAAACATTTGAATAGAGTAAAATTTAAACAAATTGTCAGCTAAAGAATAAGCTAGATTTTAGGTATTTTCTAGAGTTGAAATTTCGTGAGCTGTGTATTTAATTTGAAGATCCAATTATTTCAACCACGTTGCAAAAGTTCTTTTTTTGTGAAAAACCCCTTATAAGGTTGTAACTTTAACATGTTTTTATTTATTTACTAAGTTTTGTGAGTTCATAAGGAATTTTTCACAAAAAAAGAACTTTTGCAACATGATTGAAATAATTGGATCTTGAAATTAAATACGCGGCATGCGAAAAACCCTTTATGAAAATTCAACTCTTGGAAAATATCTAAAATCTAGCTCATTCTTTTCCCAACAATTTGCTTATTTTTTACTCTATTCAAATGAACTTTTGACAAAAGTTGCTCAATATATTTAACTTTCAACCTATGCAAAAAAAAAAAAAAAAATCTATCTTTTGTGCATGTGCAGTAAAATAATATTTACTAAAAGTGCTCATTGCTGTAGTACTGTAGTATATAATGCATCATATCACCAAAGTCTAGAATTGAATGCTATACTGTAAAAAATGAATACTAGAGACTTCAAGGAAGAAACCCAGGAAAAATTAATTTTAACAAAATTAATATTTATTTAAATTTATACTATTTGCTATAAATTCAGTATTTTACAAACAAAAATCAGTTTAGAAAATTGAGATTAATATAAAAGAAATATAAATATATTTTTTTGAAATCCTAACCATCATGTCTCAAAGAAGAACTATTAATAAAAAAATGCTTATCGGTAACTAGCTGGACTACTTTAAAAGATAGCATCTTTCTAGCTGAGGATCACAAGCTAATATCCAAAACACCACACAGATGAACACCAAATGTGTGGTAAGAAATCCCAAAACTCTCTCCTAGTCTAAGCGTTTTTCTCTCTATAAAAAATCTGATTTTTTTCTCCTCTTTTCCTCAATATTTCCCCCAACTTTCGATCTCCAATCTCTGGTTAGTTCATGACTAACTTTTATATTATTGGACTTTTGGAATTGAATAAAATTTCTAACCATTGGCTATTCCTCGTTTCCCTAAAATTTTTACCTACACTTTTCCTATTTTATTTTATTTTTCTCTCACCTGCCTTCAGCCCATCTTAGAGTCTTCTATCCTACACTCCCGAGCTGTTTTCATTTATTTCTTTTGAAAACCCTAACGCATAGTACTCTTTTTTTTTTTTTTTTTTTTCAACTTCTATTGTGACTTCAAAGCCCATTCAATTTTGACATAAATTCATCTATTGAATTTGACTTTGCCAGTGTTCATCTGGCATTTCCTTTTAACTATAAATTTTCTACTTTTTATGTACTGCCATGGGTCCTGACTTTTATCGTTTTCACTTTTGAATGTAATCTATCCAAAAAATTTTCATGAGCTATAAATCCGGACTCACTTCTTTATCCAATTTTGACTTTTACCATTCTGCATTCGAATGCAATCCTTTTAATATTCTGTAACTTTTCGAATCTTTTTAAAATGTTTTTTATTATATTTCCAAGATGCACCTGGACTTAAGATATTTTGATTCCTGAAATAACAAAATACCTTCTCCTCACAAATAATCTCTTGTACACTTGAATAATGAAAATCTAGGTGAGAAAACTTCCTTTACACCTTATGTGAAACCATGTCCGACAATGTTCTTTTTATCAAAAGAGCCTTCTTTCTACATAAACTCTTTAATCAAATTCAAAAGAACACATATTTCTATACCACATAACGTGCATTGTTATACTAATGAATGAAATTCCAAATCTTCGAATTTTTCCCTATTGAAGTTTAAGAATTGCTGAATTTATCTTAGCATCATATCTGAACAAATATAACACATGTGAATTTTATGTTTCAGAATAATATTTCTGTAAGTTTTTGTCCATTTTTCAGCAAGTTTTCTGAAATTTTATGGAAATCCGTTCTAGTTATAAGCAAAACACTTGTCAAAAAAATTAGTAATTTTTGAAAAAAAAAAGAATATAAATATATATCTGCCTAAATAATTGCACAATACCTGCACCAAAACATACAAATATTGTATATAGTATGTATGTGCAACAGCATATTAAAGTTACAAGTCATTTGTAGCTTTTTGTGATAGAGGGTAATCCAAAGTATTTTCGCTCTTCTTCAATTTTTGGTTGGTCCCCTAATTGCACTCTGGACTAAATTGGTAGTAGAAAGTATGAGTTTTTAAATATCCTTTGCATGTATGAAGTTTCAGGCTATTTTGTCTAGTTTTTTTTTTTTTTTTTTTTTTTTTTTTTTAGATAATTGAAAAAATATCAAAATGAAAAAGAAAATTCCAATAGTTTGATCACCCACTGTAAGTCAGATTTGTACCAGATATTTTAATTGACAAATAAAAAAGATATACTTGCTTGAGCTGTTATGTTATCTGTGGATTATATGCCGAAAATTGCTATAATATTTTAGAAATCTGAGACCAAAAAAGTAAAAATTTTACCAATTTGTATCTAAATAAAAATATAGTCTGGGTATCAATTTCACAGAAAATGTAAATTTGTTGATTAGTGATAAAGTAACCAGTGGCGGATCCAGAACTTTTTTTTTTTTTTTTTTTTGGGGGGGGGGGGGGGCTAAGATTTTTCAAAATGTTATTCTAGACCAATAGAAAATTTACAATTGCAATATTCAATTGTGAATGTCAGTGTTCCCCCCCTCCCCCCCCCCCCTTAAATCCGCCACTGAAAGTAACTTCTAATTTCAGATGTGGGCAGAGAAAAAAATAAAATAAAAAATTGCAAATGCAGGGTTTTTTTTTAAATTTATTTTGAAATAATCATATATTTCAGGAATCAGCTTTAAGAAAAAGTTAATTTCTTGAGTTAACTGTGAAATGTTTCCACATTTTAGCCATCATCTGCAAAAACGTGGTTTATAATTTGTCATTTAGTTTACGTAGTCCCTATAAATACATATATAATAATAAATTTATCAATCAACTATAAAAAATGACTTAAAAAAAAAAAAAAAAATGGAATAATAAAAAGACATTTAAATAAAGTATTCTATGAAATAAAAACTTGTAACAATAGGGTCAAACAGTTTCACAAGATTTATATGTAATGAAACAAATATTGCAGAAGTCAAGAAAACAGTAATTCAAATATCATGTATAAATCCACTAGATCCAGATTAAAAGAACTATTAACCTACAAATTTTAAATGTGAAAAAAATTGTGAATGCTTCTTTGATAAGAAACTTTTAAAATATGCAGTGGAGGTAATAACTTTTGATTAAATAAGGCAAAAAAATGAAAAAAGTCACCCAGAAATCTGAAAATATACATATAGTTTATATGGCTGCGAGTTTCAAAATCTTGTGCTTTTTTATTACCTTTTGAAAAGTGCTTGATCTTGAAGATATATATCTTCAAGATCAAGCATTTTTCAAAAGGTAATAAAAAAGCGCAAGATTTTGAAACTCGCATCCATATTAACTAAAAATCATGTTAACACTATAGTTCGTACAAAATTGGAAAAGAAAGTTAAAATGGGGGAAAAAAATATATATGGTAAAAACAACAGTAGTATGCACTCTGAAAACAAGTTTTCAAATTCTTGCATTGGTTCGAGCAACGTTCAGTGTTGGTGTTAAAATCTACTACAATTAATATCTTCAGGCAACAAATATTTCCAGCTATTAGCTTTAGAATAAGATTTATCCTCGAAGCGTTTGAACCGGATTTTCGTAACTCAAACCGACAATTTTGAAATGGTTTGAGGCTAATTTGCGTAAAGCAAGAAATCTCTCTCCAAATTGTACAAGACGTAAAATTATAACTTAAAATCATGAAGCTAAAGTAGTCAACAAGATTATTTTTTTAGTCAACAAAATTATATTTTAAGTAGAAATGTCATTTAAGGCTACACGCTGAGAGGGTTAATTTAAACTATTTTTTTTATGAATTCCATTTTATAATTTTTTAAACTATTATTTTTTATACTTGCCCTGTTCATTTTACAGTTTAAAATTCTAATAATTCTTTCAGCAAAAATTGTATGAACATGAACTTATACTTGGATTTTTTACGTGATAATAATTGATCTGGTCATAATGTTAAACTAGTAATAAAACCATATTTACACTGCATATAAAAAGTAGATGAACACTTCTTTGCAATTCTTATAAGCCCTGTATTTCTCTAGTATAAAATAAAAATTAAAGTCCTTTAATAGGGAGATTAGCAACCTAGGAAAAACCTGAAAATCAGGGAATTTCGCAACACTGGAAAAAATCAGGGAAATGTTAAGGACTATAACTGAAATTTGTAAAAGTGAAATTTTGATCAAATCTTTAAAAAAAAAAAAAAAAAAAAATCATAAAACTTCAATTACACCATGGAAATTCCAGACAAGAAAAATAAATAAAATGTAAGAAAATGATTTGGGAAAGTCAGGGAGAATGTGAAATTATGTATTTGAAAAATATGTATGAAATATCCCTACATGCAGAAAACGTATCCATTCTCTATCTGTGAATTCATCTACCTAAGAGTTAGTTTTACTATAGGCTACTAGATAATGCTTTATTGTCCTCTTTTAGCTGATTTTTCTCAAACAATGCATTTTTGAGTTTTATCACTTTTCTTGCTGGGGTGAAACAACAAAAGATATTGGATTTCGAAATATACTTCTGGGAAGAACTTTTTGAAAAATTATAGAAAAAAACTAATATAGTCCTTTCATGAAAAATTTAAAATTATATATTTAAAAAAAAAAAGACTTACAAAGATAAATTTTGCTTAAAATTTGTCTATACATTTAGAGAAAAATTAATAAAATAAATCTTTTTCTACTGGATGTTGTTGGACATTATGCTTTATTCAAAAGGATCTACCACAAAACTGTGATGGAGCTTTTTTGTTATCTAAAAGAAATAGTCCTTTCATCCTAATAAATTTGTTTTTTGTATGTTTTAACCCATTTATGCCCGAATTAATTTTGTAAAATATATTTTGATTCTAAATTAATATAGACTACTGTCAGTAAAATATATTTAGTTAAACAATTCTTCTGATAGTTTTAAATTTAAAGTTTATCCTCATTTGAGGACGTTTAGCTTTCTGGCGAAAAAACTTCTAGATAACAGATTAATTTCCTATTATACGCTGACAAAGACCTCGAAAGTAAAGTATTAAAAAATATATTATTCAACTTGACTTAAGTTGGTATATCTGCGCAAAAAAAAAAATGATGAATGAAAAATCATAAAATAGCTATCCGAATTATATACTTATAATTAATAGCAGGCACATAAAACTTTGAGGGATCATTTACAGTGATGCTATAAACTGTCATTAAAAAGCAGAAATCATTCCAAGAAACCACAAAAAATATACGTGTTAATTAACTGTATTAACTGTCCTCAAATGAGGAGGCTGGGCATTAATGGGTTAATTTACAGCGAAAGACCTATATTTATAAAATATGCTTTGAAGTTTTTCCAGAAGCCATTCAAACATTTATGTTAACAATATTTAAATTAATACTGTATGGCTACAAAAAATGGGTGTTCATGCAATGGTTTTTTCTAAATTTCATCTAAGTTTTCTCTATAATTCTGTCAAATAACGTAATTTTTACTTTGATGAAATTATTTTTTAACAACTAAATTCATAGCAATAAATCTATTCAAAGTGTTTTTTCCACACAAATTGGGTTGTGATCTCTTTTAAAGTAAATACATTGTAGAAATTGCTGCTATCTGTCTATCTATACATCCTTTAAATACTGTAATTTCTGTTTAAAATAATTATTTGTTATAATGCTTGTAACATTTATTTATTATTTTTCTGTCAAATTTCCTTAAATATCCATAACAAATATTTTGGCCTACAATGAAGAGATTGCAAATACACCCAACAATCTACATAAATTTCAAATTATCTAATTTCATACATATTTTTATTTATGAAAGGATTAAAATTCAATTAAAAGCAGTTAAAATTACCTTACATTAAATCCTTAAAAAATGAGCTTTATATATTCAGTTCCGACCGGAACCATCTTCAGAGCTTGCATGACGACTATTGCCTGGTGGTTTATTTTCATTCCTCATCGCTTTCGTCCATCATCTCTTCACTTCCTTTCTTGGTCTTGATTAGCTGTTGCCACTCGGGTGGGATCAAACTATGCTCAATGTCATTTACAGAATTACTGGTCATTAAAATTTCCAGGGCTTCTCTTTTTAGTGCATATTTATGTGAGATGAAAGGAGCAACTTTATGAAATTTAATTGAATCAGTATTAATGGGTTTAGTGTTGTTAGTTCTTGAGAAAGCAGTAGATGGTTTGTGTTTAACCCGTTAGTAGTCGCTATAGACAGCGCCACCTATTACAGATTGTGAACTTTTTATTTAACTGTCACCAATAATTTTAAGAAGTGATGTGACCAACGTTTTATCGATTTCATTCGCGTTTTATGTTTTTCAAATGCCACTTCTAAAAATTATTGGTGGCTATTGAATAAAAAAAATCTGGCAACACTGAAGGATGGGCAGCAAATCAACCAACTAGCGACTACTAACGGGTTAAGGTCAGCAAGGTGTTCAGAAATCCGGTCTTTAATTTTGCGTTTAGTCATACCAATATAGCTAGCTTTATTTTTATCATAGTCTTGAAAATCTATTTTGTATATGCCTGCGGTTTGCTTATAATGAATGGGGTCTTTTTCATTACGGATACGTTGGTAGATATTTTTATTTGGTCTAATCGGAATATTAATGTTATGTTTTTTAGCTTCATTTTTGATTTTGATAGAGGCGCCTTTACAATATGGAATCGTGGATGTGAAGGAAGGTTTTATTTTTTGTGCATTTGTAATATAATTAAGGGATTTAATGCATTTTTTATAGAATTTTTCCACAATATTAGGGTTACAGTTGGCCTTTTTAGCAATACTTTTAATAAAATTTTAGTTCAGTGTTTAGAAGGGTTTTATTAGAACAGATGAGAATAGCGTGGTTAATATAAGAAATATGCACTAAAAAGAGAAGCCCTGGAAATTTTAACAACCAGTAATTCTGTAAATGGCATCGAGCATAGTTTGATCCCGCCCTAGTGGCAACAGCTAATCCAGATCAAGAAAGGAAGAGAAGAGATGATGGACAAAAGTTATGAGGAATGAAAATAAACCACCAGGCAATAGTCGTTATGCGAGCTCTGAAGATGGTTCCGGTCGGAACTGAATATATAAAGCTCATTTTTTAAGGATTTAATGTAAGGTAATTTTAACTGCTTTTAATATCTAATTTCAGTTTGAAATAACTTATCTTCTCTTTCTCCATATATATATGTAACAAAATAAACATAGCAAATACTCAACAAAATAATTGAAAAAGAAAAAACTCTGACTCTTTCTCTTTCCATTCCATGCTCACTTGAACCATGTGCCAATAACACATGTGCAAATTTTCACATTTCTATTCTCTTGGACGGTGGGAAGGAGATAGGTAGAGTTAGGAAGAAAGAGGCTCTCTGTTCTTCTGTCCTCTCCCTGATTGGAGGGGGAAAAAAACTGCTGAAGGGATTCGATTTTATGCATGTACTAAACATTTCTCCCTTCTCTGTGTTGTGAGGCTGGCTGGGGAGATTGTCAAGCAGCAAATACAGATACTCGGCACTCCACAATGCAAAAAAGGAGAGGTTACACATGAGATAAGATTGGTATGACTTTTATCCATCCTTAAATCGATTCTTAAAAAAATAGTGCCACTGTATAACATAAGAATTCCGTCTATAACTAGACTGAATTTTTACTTGCCACAGTAAAAATTCTGCTTGTCAATGGGAAGCTTGCAAGTGGAAATTTTGTGTCCTGTTATTATGGACTTCTTGGTAGATCTAAGGTTACTTACGAAATACATATGTAAGTTTAATTTAAAATAGTTTGTCCTTTTTCAGTTTAGCAGGGGAAAAAAACTTAAATATGAAGAGTATGACCTTTAATTTGAGTAAAGGACTATTTTCTTTTGCAGGAGCATGATTTCTCTAGGCTTACACATACTGTTAACTTTAGCTTTCCTGAACTATAGGTGCTTTTTATAATGTTCTTTGTATAGCAAAATTATTAGTCAAAAAGTATATTTGTTGTGTACTTTTATTAATTTTTTTTAATTTATAATTTGATATGTGTTTGTATAAATGCGAGCTATAATTTTTTATAAATGGAAACCTGTTTAAAATGAAAATATATTTTCCCAGAAACATTGTTAAAAATGAACATGGAAGAATTGGTTGAATTTTTGCAAATAAAGTTAGAACAAGATTTTGGATATCATGACGATGCAGCAATCGATGCACTTCAGGCTTCAATGGAAGAATTACATAAACATAAACTAGATCATCCTGGAAGAGCTCCTCCCCATGAACTTCCACAAAAACCATTTGGTTTGATAGAATCATTTTTATATCTTGAAGAGAAGACTGTTGAAAATGCAAATGACACTCGCCAACTTGAAACAAAGCAAAATGGTTTAAACAATCATGCTGTGATCCCTGAACAAACTATTCCTGTTTATGAATTAAATGATATAGTAAGTATATTTCTATTTATTCTTTATACATTATTTAACATTGGTATTTATATTCTTCTATTATATTTTATTAATCTTCTGACCACCACTGATGGATTTATCTGTTCGCTGAGGTGTTATTTCTTCCACTTACAATTAAAAATTATATAACTATGGATTTTTAGCTTATTTTTTAGTGTAAAGCTCATATATAAAAGTCTTGGTTTTATATTTATATGTTTAATTATGCAGTCAAACCTCGTTAACGTGAACACTGGTAACATGAATTACTTTTATCGTGAACTGTTTCTGCAATCCCTGTCAGAATGAAGACTACTTTAGTTATATGAAGATTAGTTATTTAAACCATGAATTATTCATAACATGAACAAATTTTTTATCTCCCTTGAGATTCACATTAACGAGGTTCTACTGTATTTTTAATCTCAAAGTTAAAACCATTATTTTAGTATATTATAAAAACTGTATTACAATTTTTTCCCTTTAAGGTGGTCAGATGGTTAATCGAGCTGCATAACTTCTACTCAGTCATTTTCTTTTTCTATTAATTTCTTATAAATGATTAAGTCATTCTCAAGATAACTATGCATAAGATTTCACTAGATGTTTACATTAGAATAAAACCCTAACATCAGATGTTAATCTTAGACAGTAGTTTGAATAGAAGTTATAGAAAAAGGTTGGTCAAAATAATAACAGGAAGGAGATTGCAAAACTGTTATAAAATTTTTATATATTATTAAAAATTACAAACTACTTTTGCTGCTGGTTTCAGCCCTTCGAGGCCTTGCTCATGCTCTTGCACTGCTAGCTTCCATGGATTCCATTTATTTTTCGTCCTCTGCACATCCTGTTCTTGCATCATGTGCCTCCACTGTAAATTGATTTTACTATGCTCCATAAGATTACATACTCTTTTCTCCCAGGTTATTTCTAAAGATTATTTGTTAATTGCATAACTGAGGAGCAAACATTCAAACCGTGTTTTCTCCTTCAGATACAGTTTTTCAGACAACACAAAAACTAATAAATTAAAACTAACTAAACTTAAAAAAAAACCTAATTATTATTTGTTTAGATGTATTACTAGATACTAGAAAATTATCTAGTCATATCTAGGAAGATATGTAGACGTAATATTTTTATCAATACAAAAAACCCTTAACGGGTTAAAAGTTTGTGACGCAGCACTGCACTTTATGGCTATAAGAATTAGAAATACGGGTCTTAAAAATAATTATATCAAATTTTCAGTGACGCTTTGCTATATTAATTAAAAAATACAGAGATTTTCTTATTTGAATTTGTTTTTTTCATCTATTTATTTTTACAGTGTAAATGTTATTTTCAACATAAAATAATATATAACATTTATTTACCGATACCTTTTCATTCACATCTCTTATAATATCAAAATATGTGTTTTAAAAGAAATGATATGGAATTCCAGCAACGCAGTGATGTTACACTAAATGATTTGTTTTTAAATTCTACTGCAATTATTTTGTTTTGCATATTAAAGTATATATGCACATTGAAATATTGCTTTTAATTTTCAAATACGCAGTCAAATATATCACTTTCATTAAGTTTATATTATGTACTGAAATGTATTTATTTCAATGAATTATTTTATCTTCTGCGTCACGCCATCCAAAACTACAACTAAAAATTTCGCCTTTTTTTTTTTTTTTTGCAGCACACTATTTATTTGCATGCTTTTTCAATTAATTTGGATAAGATGGCACAAAATAAACATTTCCATAAATTTTACTTACAGTTTTGGATAGCGTGACGCAAAAGATAAAATAATTTATTGAAATAAATACATTTCAGTACATAATATAAACTTAATGAAAGTGATATATTTGACTGCGTATTTGAAAATTAAAAGCAATATTTCAATGTGCAAATATAATGTGCAAAACAAAATAATTGCAGTGGAATTTAAAAACAAATCATTTAGTGTAACATCACTGCGTTGCTGGAATTCCATATCATTTCTTTTAAAAGACATATTTTGATATTATAAGAGATGTGAATGAAAAGGTATCGGTAAATAAATGTTATATATTATTTTATGTTGAAAATAACATTTACACTGTAAAAATAAATAGATGAAAAAAACAAATTCAAATAAGAAAATCTCTGTATTTTTTAATTAATATAGCAAAGCGTCACTGAAAATTTGATATCATTATTTTTAAGACCCGTATTTCTAATTCTTATAGCCATAAAGTGCAGTGCTGCGTCACAAACTTTTAACCCGTTAAGGGTTTTTTGTATTGATATCATTACTTTTTAGGGGTTAATGATTAAAATATAAAATTAAAGGAGCATGGCAATGAGTTTGTAACCCTTAAAAAGTGCAGTTTCATAGTTCATAACACATTAAATTTTACCTCGAACAAAATAACAAACTAAATGAAATTTTAAAAATTTATGAAAAGTGATAAATAAAAAACTTTAAGAAAGAGTATTTGTTGTGTGATGGAAACACGCAACATTACAAAGGCATAATATAGTATATTTTAAAAATAACAAACAATTTCTACAAAAAAAAAAAAGAGACAGAGAGAGAGAGAGAGATTTATTTTATTTTATTTAATATTCAATTTCTTTGGTTCAACGGTTCATCTGTTTCTTAAATAGTTCAACAGAATATTTAAAATAAATGTTCAAAAAATAATTTGTGTACGAAAGTTTTTGTAAAAAAGTGTTATGAATAAGTTTTTAAAGAGCTCCATTCACCGCATAGATTTTGGTTAGATTAAAAAAAAAAATAAATTAAACACAAGTTTTTAAATGGTCCAATTGAATGAACAAAATATTAATATTTTGTTATATTTTTAATTTTAGATGTTTAAAGTAAAATGTTGTAAGGATTTGACAGTAATTTTCCAAAATACCTAACACCATGGGGGTGGGGATCAGATCCTCCTTTGGAAACTCTGATAATTCTAAAAAAGATGCTTAATCAATCTGAGGGAGATTTTGTTTGGTTTAAAATTAATTCAGATGGGGAAAATAGGACGGGGGGCAATCAGTTAGACCACTTTGAAATTTTAATCGGGAAAACGTTTTTTTAGAAAATGTTTTGTTGAATGTAGTTTTATTCCTATCTGGTTAAATATACTGTACATAGTTCCCACATTCTTCTTGGCTAGAATTCCTGAAAATTTTCTAAAACATGGTGAAGGGATTTTGGACATTGCTTCATTTTCTAAAATTGGGTTATGGGGGTAAAAAGTATACTAAAAGATCTAACATTAAAATTTTAAATGATAAGGATTTTTTAGCACTTTGAGAAATCTTCTAGATGCAATCACTTCAACGATAATTTTTTAAGGTTGGTTGGTAGTAGGTTTTAAGGCCAACTGACTACGCTAGGGTCCTATAGGCATATAGGTAGAATGACCTCCATGAGGTCTTTCTAAGGGGTCGAGGTCCGTATTTAAGCGAGTTTCGGAGAAAAACACGGAAGGAACGGCTAAGTCAAAGAGTGCAGGATGAGATCGAATCCGGCACCTCTCATCCACCGCTCGGACGCTGGTGGGGCATTTTTAAGGAACTTATAATTTTTTTTCTAAAAGTCCCATCTTCCTCCCCAAATCTATCGGAAACGACTAAGGGAAGGCAATAAACTGCAATATCTGAATAAAGGCAATAAACAAAATTTGCAAAATAATACAAAATTTGAAATGTATTATTAATTTCTAATTTAAAGGTTGCAGATGCATGGTAATTTCATTTTATATCAATATTATATGTAAGAAATAAGTCTGTACAAGTGAAGGAGGATTTTTTTCTTTTTTTCTAGAGTAGCTTTTATTGTTATATTCATGCCTGCTCCCTACTGTTAAATTTAATAAAGAAATAATTATTATTTTTGAAGTATAGATTTGATTTAAAAGAGAAAAATAAATAAAAATAGAAAAATCTTTAAAATGTGAAACTTTTATACTGATAAATATTTAAGTAGTATAGTTTTTTACTGGAAATTTAATGAATAAAGTAATTTATAAAATAATACACTGTATAATTCTTAATTATTTTGCCAGTATGCTTTGCAGAAATGTATTATTTCGTAAAATTAAGTATCACAATGCGAAAAACAAAATTAATTAATTAATATTTTTAAAAATATATTATGAGTTTAAATTAAAGTCAAATAAAGATGCATTTTACTTCATTTGATTTTATTACTTATTTTACTAATTTTAATTCTGTTTTCAGTTTTTCCAATGCATTTAAGTGTTTGGTAACCGAGTTCTTTTTTTTTTTTTTTTTTTTAATTTCATTACAATATTATTTTATAAAATTAAAAAATAATAATAATAACAGAAAACATGAAATTTTAGATTTGGATTTGATATACTATTATAATTATTACAATCTTTGTAAAATATTTCATTTACATACTATATTATAGAAATTTAATGAGCAAATTAATCAATTAATTATTATTATTATTATTCAGGATTTTTTCTATCCATAGTTTAAGTGATTTATCACTTAGTTTTTTAAAAAAAATTACAAATATTTGCATATGATTATGATATTATCTATCATTTTTATGAAAGTAAAGAAAAGGGTTTTTGTTGTTTCAATCACTTTTTAAAATAAAACCAATTTTGAAAGTTTACAACGTATCAACTTGAAAACAATGGAATTGAATGAATATTTTTGATAAAAAAAATATTATATAAAATACAAATCTCCAAATAAATAACTCATTTAATATATATATTAAAGAAAGAAAAATATTTTATTTTGTAAGTTTGTTTTTGACACTAACAGCCGATAGATGGAGCCAAATTACCTATCTGAGATTGAATATTTCAAATGGAAACGAAGACTGTATACGTCCGCGAACATTCCAAACCGGATTACATTCTTTTCTTTTGAGCGATGCGAAAGAAAATAGTGTAATCCGCGAGGTAATATAGTTCCATTTTTAAAGTGAAATATATAACAAACAAGAGTTTTTAGGGAAAAACGAAGCACGTCACGATTCTTAGACAAAATAAATTAATATCATGTATCAATTTCATAAAATTTCTTCGAGCCGTTTTCGAGAAAAAAAACTCACACAATTACCATTTTTCCTTTGAAGTCTTAAATTGCAATTTCAGATCTCAAAATATATAGAATGTGGAAGTGTGAAACTTTCAGGATAGCATCATGCAGAAGATAAAATATTATTCTGAAAACATCAGATCAAAATATCTCTTATTTACTGAGATATTAAATGTCAGCGTTTCCAAATTCTTTTGATGTAAAACTAGCTGTATAATAGTGTCGCTGCTAAGCTTTGTTTGAGCTTTGCTGCGTCACTCAAAAAACTGTCGTTTTTTATGATGTTAAGTTAAAAAAAAAAAAAAATCACTGACTTATTTTTTTAATTTTTTTGGAGAAAACACTGTTTGAATGTTTGCTCCTCAACTATTTTTATGTAATTGGCTATTTGGATTCTTGAAATCAATTGTTAAGTTTTGTTTTCTGTTTAATTGGGCTAGTGCTGTACCTTCTGTATTTAACCTTCTCTCTTTCATGCTCTTTCAATTCTTTTTCAGTTTTTCTCTTGGTCATTCCTAAATAACACCTTATTAAGCAGTCGTGGCCGAGTGGTTAAGGCGATGGACTCGAAATACCTTATTTGATTTTCTTCATTTTTATGCATTATCTTGTAAATTCCTTATGTTTCTTATGGTGCTATTTTATCTTTATTTGATCTCATTTTTAAAAAAAATACTTGAGTTAGGTTTTATTGGGATACATATGTTATATTTAGTTGTTTCTTTCTTTAATTTCAATGCTGCTCCTCTGTCATAAGCAGTGGCAGCTTGTGAGATTCCTTTACAGGGGGGCTGCATCGCTGCATGTCTAACCTAATAACACACTTGTCCGTAATACATCTTAAAGGTGACCATAGGATGTGCACAGAAATCTTTTTCATCCATAGGACATCCTGAGGTAGTAGATGGTACCATTTGGAGTAGATGTGCTGTTAGGGTAGTACGATTTGAGAAAAAAAGCGAAAGTGATTTTCTGAATAATCTGTTTTAATCTGGGGCTTCAGATTTTATATGCACATACATAATTGTAAATCAACTTTCGCACATTAAAATGATACACAAATTGATTTATATAAAAATGATAATAAATAGTTTTATTATATATGTATATCTATACAGTTCTTGTGATAATAACTGCAAGTAATTTGAATCTATAGTCCATAACGATAAAGAATTTCTTTTTGTATCTCTGTAAAAGAATTATAAGTCATGTACTCGTCAAAACTATACAAATCGTGTGATGATTACATACTTACCAGTTTTTAGCTCAATCGGATAAAGCATTTAGACGCTATCGCACTTCAAAAATTTAACTCCATTAGTCAAAATAAGGATTTTTTTTTTTTGTGTCCTTGTAAAAGGACTGTGTAAGTTCCACATTCATCAAATTCAATGCATGTCGTGTGGTGGTGACCTTTACCATATCTACCAACTTTCGGCTCAATCAAACTAAGCTTTTAGATGTTATAGTGTTCACTTACGTACATACAGATACTCACACCATACATATAACACTGTACAAATTGCAAAAATGAACTCAGGAGACTTCAAAATGTAAAGATATACAAAAATCTCACAGTCGATTTTTTCATGACAACAAAGCTTTTCTTACATAATATATGTATGGAAAGTAAAAAGAAAAGAAATGCATTTCCCACAGTTTTACTATGCAAAGTATTTGAAACAAAGATTAACTTATAAATCCTTTAAAAAACAAAGAAGACAATGCAAATAAATGTACACAAAGAAAAAATCTGCTAAGTTCAGAATTGTTTTTATAAAAATGACTATTTCAAAGACAATATTTTCAAAGCTCTCTTCTGCAAGTAAAGCATATGAACTATCACCAAAAAAGTAAAAAAGTGGACCTGTATAAAATGAAGCAATTTGAAAATTTTATTTGAATATTTGGAATGATAAACCAAAATCCTAAGAAAAGAAAGAAAAAAATACACCCAACACAAATAAATTATTTACTTAACCCCTTACCTGCTGAGGAAAATTTATGAGATTCGCTTCAAAGTGCCACTGTTCGCTTTCAACTCTGAAAAGAGTAAATCTTTCAAAAATACTGTAAAGGTCATCTTTCAAGTTTATTTTATTGCACTGTCAAACCGTGTCAGTAGTTTCACTGGTAGCAGTACAGTACAAAGGATTGTACTTCGGAAAAACATATATATACGCCCGGAGCAGTTAAGGGGTTCATATGTTATTCATGTGAAAATTATGAAATAATGCTTGTTTTCTGTTCTTTTTCTTCATCATTTAATCCCTGAGGAATTCTTTTCGGCATGTGAATTTTACAGTAATGCTTATTAAATGAGTATATTTTAAATAATAGATATAAATCTCAGGATCTCCATCTTATTTCTTTTAGATAGGAAAAATAGCATCATCGCCGTTTCCTGCAGACCATCTTGAATTTTGCATAAGCATAGTCTATTACAGAATTTATGCATTAAGGAATGCGAAACAAGGGAAAAGTCTAAAAAAAAAATTGCACTCCAGTATTAGATTAAATCATGTTTAAGATAGGTATTTTAAAATTATCTTTTCTTAATAAATAAATAATATACAATGAAATAGTGATAATTTAAAGAAAAATAAAATCTTTGGAAGGTTAATATTTATAATAAATAATTTTGCTTATCAACTATTCTCATAAACTAAAATATTTATTGTCACTTTTTCAGCATAAAGGAGCATTAGATGCCGCATTTATTATTTTTACTTCAAAAATCCAGAAAGGAATTTAAGCAAAGTTCTCAAATTATAAATATCGTTAATTTCCTTGCGGGTCCCAAAATACTACACAGTGGGCCGCGGGTTGGCCACCTCTGTATTAGAATATTCTGAAGCAGAATAACACTGCTAAAATGTAAAATAAATGCTTTTCGATTTAGTTGTAGAAAAATATCAGAAATTAAAAATTTTGTAATCTTGTGTTTTTAAGAAAGATTTGACTGCTAATGTTTCTCATCAAAATAAAAAATAAAAACATTAGTCACTAAAATAAAAGTGAAAAAAAAAAAATAATAATAATTAATAACCTCATCAAGAAAGCGATCAAACACTTGATAAATTTTGAATACTATATTTAACAGAATGCAAAATTTGTATAAAATTGAGATTCTGTTTATTCAATGTTTCTGCCATTGGGAAAGCAAGAAACTGGAATACCATGTGAAATTTCCGTGTAATATCAAATAAAATCTGCTTGAAAACATAAATAAAAATAACTTATTTTTTCTCATATAATTGTCAATAACCTTCATGCTAACTTTTCTACATCTCATACATAAATAATCTTCAAACACAGTGATTACTGCATTAAAAACTGTGAAGAAAAACCATAGATTACAAAGGGAAATTATTCTTTTCCAGCATTACCGAAATCCCTAATCAGATCACAGCTGCATCAGATGCAGCTATAAAGTGTTTTGTCTCATATGGTCGAAACTGATAGGGAAAACGAGTAGGGGCGGTTTTAACTGCCCTTTCCCTAAAGAAGTACCTATTTTTGGGAGCTGCATGATTGAGCAGACCCTTTACAAACTTGCAGACGCTATTACACTTTAAAACTGGTTAGCTTTTCTCAACTTTTTGATAATTTTTCATGATAACAAAGTAATCTGCTCTTCTAGATGTATAATACTATATAATATAATATTTATTTTCAAAATATTTTGTAAGTTGATAAAATAATTATTTCGAATATCTCTTGGGGGGGGGGGGCTGCAGCCCCTGCCATGAGCCGCCACTGTTCATAAGAGATGGTTGATATATATATATATATATATATATGTATTTTTTATTTATTTATTTATTTATTTTTTTGGTGGTGGGGGGGGGGGCGAGAGAGCTTGTTCAATCCTATTTATTTTCTTATTTTCATTGTGAAAGATTTTTCTTACTGTTTTCCTGGTGTATCCTGATTTTTCACTAATTTATGTAATTAATGTAATTTCTTCATTTAGTAAATCTTAATTTGAACAAATTAGTATAGCTCTATCGATGTATGCTCTTATTGTTGAAATTTTATAAGTGTAGCGTGTTTTACATCAATTGTTAATAATTTCTATGGAGTTTTGAGGTTTTCTATAAACTGTTGTTTGGATTTCTTCATTAGTTCTTATTATTATAAAATCTAAAAAAATCATTATGCTTTCCTTTTTTGCTTCTGGTGTGAACTTTATATTTTTATCTTCTGTATTTAATTCTTTCAAAATTCTTTCTGGTATTTCTTCATTTCTTAGTGCTGCTATGATGTCATCTTCATATCTAAACTAGTTTTTTTTTTTTTTTAATTTGTTCATATAAATTTATGTGTAATTTATTTTCATAGGAAGAAACAAATGGATCTCATTCACCTGTATGGAAAAGAAGAGAGGATGTTGAATCAGATGGGTTTGATCATACAGAAAATGCAAATAATTTACGATATAAAGCCTCAGAAAATGTTGAAAATGACAATGGAAGTTCTATTGTTGATCCTCTCAGTTCTAGAAATTCTTTGGCTGAAACATCTCAAACATCAGTTGCTGATCTGTCTGCACTATCTGGGTTTTCTAGTCCCAGTACAACATTAACAAGACACAGAGAGTGTCATGATGACAGTATATCACCACAGAGTCCTGCTTCACGCCCTACTGAATTAAGACGTACTCTGTCCATGTATGATAATGTTGATGCTAAGGTCTCTGCTAATATCATTACTAGACAATCGCCACCTGCCTCACGAACACATTCTCCGGATGCTGTAAGGGTTTTTGTGCCATATGAATGTTCACCTACTTCCAAAGCACCTTCATCATCCACATTACTTCAAGACCGTTCTCCTACTCGTTGTAATTCTATGACACCACCTAATGGTGATATTACACCTACTAACCAAGATCCTAATAAAATTACCATACAAGTTAATTTAGATTATACTTCTAAAGCCATGCCAAACGGAGATACAGAATATTAAAATGTTATAGAGTGCGTGTAACTACTAGTTTTTTTACTACAAGAAAGAGTTTATAATATATAAATCCTACCAACACACACATGGCAATAGCTTGTAGATGTGTGTGTATTAGTACCTGCTATTTATAGGAACTTCCAGCCTCAGAATATCAAATTTTTAAGCCAGAAGTTAAATTTGTAGCATCGTTTTCATGTACTGAAACCTGAAATCGCCTTAACAGTTTTAAAACTGGTTGTAAGTAGTAGCTTCTTTTATAATACTATAAATACTATTTGATTTACAAAATGAAAATGTGAATACTAATCACTGAATAAGTGTCTGTCGCACAAAATATATAATAATGTTATAGAAAATGTTTCCTTTGTGTGTAGTAATATATAATGTTTAAAGAGTTTTATTTATCTAATATAGCTCTAAATTTTGTCTGTAGCTATTTTACCTTATAAACTTTTTAATCCTTATATGTACATTTTCTTCCTTTATTCAATAACACTGCCAATCTCATTCTCAAATTAAATAGTTCATTTGTACTTATTATTATTATTTTTCTTTTATTTAATATTTTCCTCCTAAAATAATGAAGTCTAATAAAACTGTAACTTTATGTAAATGCTAGTAGTAAAAGTCAGATTCAAAAAATATCTTGCATGTATAAAACTTTTATTTTCAAAACAATTCAAGAATATGTAATATTTAAACATTTTTAATCATGAATAAAAAAAAGATTGTCATTGTTAACAAAAATTGTTGGCCCGTAATATTTCAGATTTTCAACTTTAATTGATTGTATTATATTCTGTTATTCATTTTTGGAAGATATCATACATCAAAATTAAGATTTCACAGACTTTTTTCATGCATAGTAATCTTATGAGAAGTTTAAAATGTAGTTATTTGATAACATATGCTTGAAAGGAATTCAAAAATTTGCTCATGTGGCAATGTGTTCGGCAAATTTTTATCACTCTCCTACAAAATTAGCCATTAATATATATATATATATATATATATATATATATATATATATGTTAGATGCTAATGTGTTTTGTTTATGAGATTAACCATTCCACGAATGTCATATGTTTGTATGTTTAGGATTCAAAAACTATGGCCATCTCTTCTTTTTCTACATTTTTAAAAATCTGTTTTTATATTAAACAGCAATTTCTTTTTGCTGTTTTGGACCAAAAAAGGTTTTCTACTCTCTTCCATAAGTTCCATTGAAATTCATTTTTTTTTTTTCTTTTTTTCTTAAGTAAATAAATTAATTATGAGACAGATTATTTTAAAAATTTAAAAATTAGTACTTTTAAAGTCTAAATTACTTGTAAAAAGTTTATGATAAAAGTATTGATCAACATTTTAATTTATTAAAATAGCTTGCACATTTCTTTTTATTAATAAGCAGATTTGTACAGGTGAATTTTTATTGTAGTTGTTTCATTGAAAATAAAAGGCATTATTATTATTTTATTTATTTTTTTGTTAATTTCGATCTTCATCTGGATATGTTTAGTCTATTTATTTTCAATACACTATATCTATCTATTGCTAAGTGTAGTTGATAAAATATAATTATTTCATTGATAAAATTAATCTGTGATTTATTTTTTATTTGGAATAATAATATAAGGAACATGTTTTATCAGTGCATGTTTATGCACTTTAAAATCTAATACTTTTATGTAAAAATATAATTTAGGGTAGACAAACTTCTGGAAAATCTATAATCAACAAAGAGTGTCTATTATTTTATTATGTTTGTTATAAATTATAACTATGTATTATTATGTAAAATTCAGTAATCATTCTATTGAAATTTATTTTAATCTTAAACTTCAAACTTTGGGATGTTTAATCTGTAACATCTATCCTATGTTCTATAACATATTTCTTGGGTACTGTAAAAGACTTGTAGTTAAAGGTAAAATTCAAAATATTCAGATTCCAAAAACGATTTTATATTTATTTATTTACTTATTTTTCAAAACTGCTACATGTCTTCACATTATATCCAAATTTATTTTTATAAACATGTGTTCTATGTTTGTTTCATTGTTTTTACATGGTTCTACCATACGAAAGTATGTGTAAACTATCTTAAGTAATTAAAGAAAAAAAACCAAGGTGATCACAAGAATTATTATTGGATCAATGGTTTCACTCATATACTGTAGCAATTTATAATCACTAAAAAGTTGAAAATCTAAATTCTGTTAAATATTTAGCAGAAAAAGTGTCTCTTAATTTTGACAAATAGGCATCCTATTCATACTGAAATTTAAAATTTCATATTAAATAGTATTTTTAATATTAAGTTTTTCAAAATATTTTATCAAGATTTGAGCCCAGAATTATAGAATTGGTGAGAAAAGCGCAATTTTTAATTGTTATATTAAGTTAGCAGTATTTTGCTTGAAAAATTGGGTTTTATAAGAATTTAAATCCTAATGATTAAATTAGGTAGTTACAAAAGAAACAAAAGGACTACAGAAGGTGGACAATCTTTATTCTGATATATAACCACGATTGTCTGACTGTATGTTTATATATTTTGTATATGAAGGGGATTAATTTAAATACATTTTATACTACTGAATTCTTTCTCTCTGTTTCATTGAAAGTTTTGTCCTAAAATCTTTTTCTATTTACTCTTTTTTTTTTTTTTAATCTGAGACAGATTTTCACTAATCTAAACTGAAATTTAGATGACCTAAAGTACTTGATGTTATTATAATTACAAAGTAATGATTAATTAAACCTTTTGTTTTATTTATTTAATATAAGGTGTTTTTTATTCCTTCCCCCCCCCCTTTTTTTTTTTTATTCATTCTTTTTTTTTTTTTTTTCCCCATTTAAATACATGTATGAGGGGGGGGGGGGAAGTAACTCTTTTTGTCAGTTTTTGATTATTCTTTTCAACACTTATTATTACTGTTATTAAGGATCTGTAGCATTTGATTTGGAATTTTTGCATTTATTTTTTTTGTTTTTGAAGGTTATTTTTTTATTTACTTTCAATAAGAAGAAATGTAGAATTGTTCATTATAAATGTTTCATAGATTTAATTCGTTAATGTACGGTATCTTTGTCATGAGAAAACAGCTACTAATACCAAATTGAAAAAAATCATCTCAGAATTTTTATACAAAATTTTACTTTTATAACTTAGCATGAAAAAGTCATTTCTTTCTTTTCTTTTGACTTTGTGGCTGTTGATATTAAATGGGCGCCTTGCCTTTCAAAGGATTAATTAGTATCCTGACCATTGTTTTTAATAATTGAATATTGTAATGAAGATGTTTTATATAGTTAAAATATATCATGGATTGATTATTTACAAATCATTCTATGAAGTCAATTTAATCTAGTTTTAAATAACGATAAGTCCAACTATGGGGGGAAAAAAATTCAATTTTGAATACATTTGAAATTGACCTATTAAGATTGGACGTTGATGCAATAAATATATTAAATGTACTTGAACTCATTTTTAGTATGGATGTTATTGTTCTCAGCATTCTTAAAGTACTTGCAGTTTATTTTCTTCTGTGAAACATATGTATATGTATTGTATCATTAAGTTATTGTTGTATATTTTTAAACATCATCTGTTGTGATTCTTGTAAAAAATGTACTTCATTATATCTTTCTGATTATTCATCTTTCTTTTTTTTTTTTTTTTTTTAATATAAAGTGAAATTGGGTAAGGCTAACCACGCGATAAGTGTAATCTTGGCTTATATCTCAACTGTGATAAGCTTAATTTGAACTTAATAGTCATCATATCTATTTGTTTGAATCATTCTTTGTAATATTTAACCATAGGAAACCAAATCAAGTATGAGACTGATAGTTTTAAGGGTTTGAAAAATTGCTTAAATGTCTCTCTCTAATACAAAATCCTCTCAGAATTTCAAGTTTTGCCAATGCTGTATTGGTGAAATGAACACCACAGTTTTTGGTAAGGAAATTAAGTTTTTGTGTTTAGAGTTTGAATATAGCTTCAGTTTTGTTTTATTTCTTAAGTGTTTTGGTTTGTCACCTATGGTTACTGTTACACTAGGAATTTTGTATTTCAGACAAGTGTTACCAGGATATTTACATTTGTCTGAAGCATCTCAACTGCACCACTTATATTTTTTTACTTTACTTTTTCAGTTTGTCCTTTAATTTTAAATGAAACGTAATATCCTGATCTTTTTTTTGGTTTTGCTGGAGTGTTAAAAAGATTGGTATGTGAAGTACTAGTGTGAGGCAAATCGAAAAAGTTCGTAACTGTGTGATTTTAGCAATTTGAGTTGAGAATTTTAATGTCCCAGATTCATGAAGGTTTTCATGGGGACTCAACTTGCATATCTCTTAATATATTGTATTTGTATATGAGTGTAATAGACCAAGATTACACTTACAAGTGGAACCATGAAACACAAAATTTTCATCAATTGTTTTTCTTTAAGTGGCACTTTGTTAAATTATTGAAAGCTCATATTTTTTAAAAGCCAAATAGTTAGTGTTTATGCCCAAAAATTTTCAAAAGTGTAACTATAATAGTAACTAAGTAAAATTTGATCTATATTGAACTATGCCAAAACGTTACACTTATCTCACTCCACCATACATAAATAACGAAAGTTTGGTTATTTTCATTCACTCTTCAACCATGGGTGTCGGCACATAGGGGTACTTGCCCCCTCCTAGAAAATTCTTATAAGTAAAAAATTATTTTTAAGAATTACAATTAAAGTTTTAAAGTTGTGTCATTAGAATTCAAATGCCCAAGTAAAATTTATGTCAGAGAGCCGATTAGAGTCAAACCGACTCAACCTGCATTTATAGGTTGTGTCTAACCTTTCCCTGCAAACAGATTTTAAATCAACTTGACAGCGCATTTTCCGGATTAGTGTTAGTTTAGAATAAGCTGTATAATTTCTATAAGTACAATGTTTTAGCTTAAATTGCATGCATAAAAAAATGTTGTAGTAAATGCTTACACGCAGGCTTACTTTATCACTTCAATCAACTAGCCAATCATTTGAATCAAACTAAATTTTTAAAAACATGCAGAAATTTAGCAATTTGAAGTTCGCCCCCTCCTGAAAAATTTTCTGGTGACGCCACTGTCTTCAACCTAAATTTTAATTACTTTCAATAGTTTTCCTTTTATAATTTCTCCTAGAAAGTATTCTGTCAGTTGAAATTTTTATATGTAATGTGATAGAAGATATTAAATGTGTATTTAGTATATATATTTTGTAAATTTTTTTAGACTTTTAAGAAAAAATGACAGAGATTATCTGATAGGATAACTCAGGATATTATTTAAAACTTATTCAAGTATTTCATCAGTTGTTTTTAATTGTTAAATTTTTCTGATGTTAATAATTATTTAAAAGCTTTTGCAACTGAAATAAGTATTTTTGATTTTCTAATGAAAATTTTTAAAAATACTTTCTATCTTTATTAAGTGTGAGGGACTAGAGGAAAAAAAAAGAAAATCAGTTTAGTATGGTTATAGGTATTAGTGTTACTAAAATTACAAAGATTAAAGTTCATTAAATTAACAGTGAATTGTTAATAAAGGGTGGCGTTCATATCTTCAGATATTTTTGCCTTGTTAGAGGATTTTTTTGGTGTGTAATGGCATGCTTTATAATAATTTCATGTAAGTATCCACAAAAGTATGCTAAAAAATTCAACAAACATTATTACTTTAAGACACTTGTTGTAACTTATTACCCACAGATAAAGGTGATGGGGATAAAAACCAAGATTGGGAAATGTGTTTTCCAGTTTAAAATGAACTTGTTAATTATTTTATGTGTTTAATAAATTATGTAAATCAGTTTAGGTAGATACTAAAGGTTTCATTTTTCTTAATTTAATATGATGCATGCTATAAAAGATTTTTTCATTATTCACAAGTTTTGATTAAGTTTTTTGTAAAAGAAAATATTGTAGACAGAATATATTAAATTTAATGTTCTCTTTATTTTATTTTTGTTTTTTTACCCCTCATTAAGAAGCTTTTTATACTGTGATGTTTTATAATTTATTATTGCATTTGCTGATAAAGTACATTCCTTTTTGTAGTGCTTTACATTTTTGTTAAGTTACACTTCTTATTCAAACTTTCAACCTGGATATTAAGTTGCCATTTCTGAATTTTTATTTCTTGTTTAATTTATTATTTAAGTGTATAACATAAAATATATATATTTTTTAATTGAATTGGCAATAGTGCAGAAAAGTTGCCTTTCTTCACGTTTTACATTATTATTATTATTTTTTTTTCATTACTGTATTTTTTCTTTTTCATACCAAGATCCTAAAAAAGAGGTATATATATATATATATGCATACAGGGGTGGGGAAATTTTACTCGCCACTAGCTAGTAAATTTTCACATATGGGAGCAAATTTTAAGTCAGTCAGTTTCGTTGACAATATTTAAAGAACCACTAAAAACAGCTAGTAGCAATAGCTGAAAAAACTGTAAAAAAGCAGTCTGCTTGTTTAAAACAGTCGAAAAATTCCTCTTAAGAGCATAAACTGTGTTTGAATAGGCAACTACTTCAAATTTTATTAATTTTTTAAGCTGTTACTTTTCTCTACTTACACTGTATTTTAAGGAATGGTTCTTTGGGAACTTGAAAGAATTCAACTAAATGGTCAATTCACTTTACATTTGTGTAAATGTTTTTACAAAAATTATAGACTATATATTGTAAATTTGTTGATGGTAAGAATTTCTAAAACTTTCCTCATCACTGTGTACACATATATATATATATATGTGTTTAGGAGAGGGTAAAATAATATAGAAGAATCTTATTGATGTAAAATATTTTATATGTATTAAAGACAGTTTTTTTCACTGTTACCTATTAAAAATCTGAAAGTAATTTAAAAGCTGTAACCTGTCTTTATACAGTGTGTCCTAAAAGTTCCAGTACTCCAACTTAAAGAACTCATTGTGTCCATGATTTTTTTTTAAATATTAAGTTTTACCGTCTGCTTATTATTGCATCAATTCTTTAATTTTTATCGTTTGTTTCTTTTCTTACTCAAGTTGTATGAGAATAAAGTTTTGTGTTATTTTGTTATTCATAGTGAAATGAGTTTATCACGCATTCAGAGAATTATGCTGTTTGAAGCTTATTTTGAATGTAAATCGTATGAAATATGCAAAGATGTTTGGCAATATAAATACCCAGATGATGCAATACCGAGTAAAAACATGCTATATCAGCTTGTTCGACAATTTCGTAATACAGGTTCTGTGCAGGTGTGTACAGGTTTCTCTACAAGAAGTCACTCCCAGCATGTTAAAACGTGTTTCTAAACACATGCGCAAACGAGTTCAGCTTTGCCTCCTAGAAAAGGGTGGGCATTTTAAACATTTATTATAAATGTAAGTTCTGTATTTTTTCCTCCGTTATTTTAAATGTGCCTTTTATCATTAGCATAAAAATAATCGTTTTAAGGTTTGTTGTTTCGTAAATAAAAAATACATCAGCGTCAGTACTGGAACTTTTAGGGCACACTGTATAATAAGCAGCAGATGGCTTACACATATAACTGGAGGATGTATCCATATGAATCTCAGCTTTATTAATGTTGTTTTCATATAATGATGGCATTTATTTTTTAAAAGTTAGTGCTAAAATAGTCCTCTGATTTCAGAGTAAATTAATGTAAGTTTTGATTTTTTTTTCTTCCCTGTCATAACAAAATTTCTTAATTGCCACGGTTTCTCTTGGAAACTTTTCTATGCAATGACATAGCTATTTTGTGTGGTCATTTTTAACAGTTGATCAATAGAAAATTGCTTTTTTGTCACTTAAATACATCCACTCCTCATTGAATATTAGCACAAATTTCCTTTTATCAGCAGCTAAGTGCTTTTCATAAAATTTTCTACTTCGCTCCCCTCTCTTAAAATTGGTCTTCATATAACAAATTCTCCTGTTTCCAAGTCTGCTGATGCTTATTAAACACAGATTATTATTAGAAGCAAGAATAAAATAAATCCCATTTAATAAAATACCTGTAAAATTATGACAATTCCCTTATGGGTGTGTTGCTTTCAATCTGTCAAAACAACCATTAGATAAAAAGAACACAAGAATCTTGTTGATAGAAAAAATCCAAGTTAATAGGAAAAATTCATTTGAGTTAAAACAATTTGCTTTAAGGTGCATAGCATTGATAGAGGTTTTTCTCAATTTTGTTTTCTTAATGTTACTGTAAAGTCATATAGATATATATCACATGTCACTTTTCACTTTTTTAAAGAGAGACTAGCATATTCTCAGACTGTCTTCTATAGCCTCCTATTTTCATTTTTTTTTTTTTTTTTTCTTTGTGCATTTTAAAATTTATATGAAAAAATTTCCAAAAGCTTCTACAAATCTTCAATTTTTAAGTAAGATTTTTTTTTTTTTTTTTTATCTTTTAGCAAGATATTTCTCCTGGGTCTGAAAATATGGCATTGTTTTTTATTAACAATTACTAAATTTTTACTTATTAATTTAATTTCACTTATGTGTGTTTTTGACACTTTGAAGCTTTAACTAAATTAAAAATCTCAAAACTTTAATTAAATTAAATGAGGCCATTTTTAAAGTTGCTAATGTAATTTAAAGCTTGTTTTAAACTGTCGAAAACCCTTCAGTAATGTGTCTAGGCCTGAAAAAGCTGCTTGTAGAATCTTTCTTATTTTGATCCTTCAATATTGGCTGGTATAACATTTAAAATTATGAATAATTGCTATTTGTTAAAATTTAGTTTATTTCAGCAAATATTAAAATTTTGTAGCAAATATAAAATAACCCATTCTCTTGTGTACCAATTAAGTGATTAAATATACATATCTTGGCTTATGGTAAACCTCTATTAATAACTCATTATAGCAAATCTTTAAAATATTACATAATATGAAGCAGTTATTTAACAGATAAGCTATCTCTAAATTTAGTGTCAGTTATAATGGGAATGTCATAATTTCTAATAAACAAATGGTAAATTTAACCATTTAAGGTTATATATTAATGCATCATGTTGTAGCTAAAGAACAATAGATATGGCTATCTAAATATTTTTCACTGCTCAATATTTACCATATGATAACAGTACATTCAGATTAATCAAATATTTAAATCTTAACTTGTTTTAAATTTCAAAGAAATATACACACATTTAGTTTCACCATAAACTGTAAAAGAATGGGAAAGAGTATGATTTTGCTTCACCAGAAAAAGTTCTTTTTATGCAACATTTTTTTTTTTTTTTTTTTTTTTTTTTTCTTTTTGTTAGAGGACCAAATATTTACTATAGGATTATAATTTTGATAAAGTATCTTTTGCTTTGCATTTATTTTATTTTTTGTTATACATGTTTACCTGTATATATGACTTGATCAAAAAGCTTATTTAATGCAATAATATGAAATGTTTGGTTTGAGCTTACTTTCTTTTTTATAATTATGTTTTTACTTACACAAATCTTATTTTTCTAAATTAAATTATTTGTTCATTGTCTTATCATTCTTTTCTACATTTCATTTTCTCTCATGTGGTATTTTATATTTACGCAGTTGGCAAGTGTCAAAAGAGCATAATACATAAATTGTTAAGATAACTAATATGTTTATTTTATATTAAATATTTATGTCAAATATTTGTAGTACCTATTTCTAAGAATATATAATGTCAGCATCTTGAAAAACATATAAATCTAGTTTATATCTATCATTTAAAAGAGATTTTAAAATTGTTTTACAATAGCTTACACAATGATCGTGATATTTAATATAATTTTGTATAAATTAAAAAATAATAATTACATAGCAAAAATAAAATTTTAATATTTTTCTCTAAACATGCATTTTACAGTTGGATGCTTTCATCTGTTACCTGTTATACATACCTTTTTTGTGTGCAATTAATTAGTATTTTAATCATGAATATAAAGCAATCTACTTAAAATCAAAAACAGTGTCATAAATTTATTTTTCCTTTTATTAATATGATAAAAAATAAATAAAACTGATATTGCAATTGTTACAGGTTTTATTTATGCACTAATTTATGGGTGTAATGAAGTTATTGATTTAATTGCAGTATGAATGTTGTATAGATTCATAATTTTTTGAACGTATGTAATTTGAAATGTGTTTTGATTGAAGAGTATTAACTGCACAGATGATATCTGTGTTTAACCATGTACAGACCATGTAATATTGATTAAAATTTTTATACATACTTCAGTGTTGTCCTTTATAAAAGTTGTTTTTTATTTGAGATAACTTATTGAAATCAGTTGTTTTAAAAATAATAATAGTTGAAAGAAACAACCGACTTCTAATGAACAAAATAATTAATATATAGATATTAAACTGAATTGAATTATATTTTATTCTCTCTCAATTCAACTCATTTTCGTAAACCTTAAATATTTTTATTATTAAAATAAAAGATTTGAAGGCCTATTTAGAAGCTTCTTGGGAGATTTTTTGCTGTGAATCTGCAACATCTTCATACCAGGATCACATTGTAGTGACAGGTGATGAAACTAACCTTTTTCTTCCTCATTCTCAGGATGCAGTAGGTGGTGCCACTTCTGGTTGATGTTAATGGTTGATTTGTTTTTGTTGCATCTGCAACTTTAAAAAAAAATTTCAACTGTTTTGCGATACCTTATCAAAGTTTATTATTATTACTATTATTTTTATGTGAGAAATGCCTAGCTGGTGTGCCCGAGTCCGATTCCCGGCTCTGGTATTTTTCACATAGTTGGTAAATGAAAATATCAACATTTACACTCCAATTTACTTAAAATGAATATTCACGGTTGATGAATTCATGAATAAATATTTCTAAATTGTCTATTATTATTTTGTTATTTTTATAGATTTTGGTTAGGGCAGAGGTTGTTTTGTTAAATTTAATGTTGGCTTTGTGTTCTTTTATTCTATTTTTTATTTTTCTCTTGGTCATACCTGTGTAGCTATCTTCATTATTATCTTTAATTATATATTTAATTTCATAGATCTCTAATGGGTTAATATTATCTTTATCACTTTGGATTCTTTGGAAAACATTTGGATTTGATTTTATAGGAATCTTAATATTAGATTTGGAGACTTCATCTTTTATTTTTATTGTAGCACCTTTATCATTAGGGATTGCAGTAGTATATTTTAATTTGTTTTGTGCATTATCAATGTGGTTAAGTTTTTTGATAAGTTTCCTAAATAATTGATGAACTAAATTTCTTTGATAACTTGCTTTAAGTGCTATTTCTGTGATTTTGTTTATTCATTTTTAAAGGTGTATTTCATTAGAGCAAGCATATTAAGATAGTGGGGTTTATATAAGTTTGGATGGTGTTGATTTTATATTTATAAGGGGTTTTAAAAATCACCAAAATAGCTCTTGAAGCAGGTTACCAAATAAGTTTAGTTCATCAATTATATAGGAAATGTATGAAAAAACTTATCCACATTGATAACGCACAAAAAAATAATTATACTACCACAATGCAATCTCTTATGATAAAGGTGCTGCAATAAAAATTAAAAATGAAGCCTCCAAATCTAATATTAACATTCCTGTTAAACCAAATCCAAATATTTTCCAAAGAAACTAAAGTGATAAAGATAATATTGACCCCTTAGAGACTGCAGGGATCTATGAAATTAAATATATAACTAAAGATAATAATAAAGGTAATTATGTAGGTATGACCAAGAGAAAAACAAAAACTAGAATAAAAGAACACAAAGCCAACATTAAATTTGACAAAACAACCATTACTCTAACCAAAGTCTATAGAAATAATGAAAGGAAAATAGACTTTGATATGTTAAATTAGCTAATTATGAGAACAATATTTACACCTGCAATTGTAAAACAGATGAAATTTTAAAAAATAGTTGCAGTTGCAACAAAAATGAACCAACCATGAGCATTGACTAGAAGTGGTGCCACCTATTGCAGCTTGAGTATCAGGAAGAAGAGAAAAGTTAGTTTCATCGCCTGTCAACACAATGTGAGGCTGATATGAAGATGTCGCGGGCCTGCGACAGAAGGTCTCCCGAGAAGCTTCCAAATAGGCCTTTAAAACTTTTATTTTTGTTATTGTGTTTCCTTAAGAGCGGACAATACCTAATCTCGCCGGCAGCCTTTGCCCATGTTATTCTATGGGAAAATTTGTTTACATAATTACTCATTACCTAATGAATATTTTTCAATTCTGTTTTCACATTTAGAAAATTCATAAGCGTTAAATTGTACTTGTTTTCCAAAAATTGATTTTTTAAAATTTTAGTATTTCATTTTGCGATTAGAAAATGAGAAAAATGCATTTTGTGAAAATTCGCATTTTTGAACTCAAAATTAAAATGTAAAAATTAAAAAAAAATGAATTTTTCAAAAATGAGTACTCATTTAACGGTTATGAATTTTCTGACTGCGAAAACAGAATTTAAAAATATTCATTAGGTAATGTGTAATTGTAGCAACAAATTTTCCCATAGAATAACATGGGCGAAGGCTGCCGGCGAGATTAGGTATTGTCCCCTCTTAAAAAGTAAATATGATTTTCAGTGAAATTTATATTTAAAAAATAATAATAAAGTATGTATCATAACTTTCAGTCCACTGGATATTATAAAATCAAATGAACCCGGAATTGTTTTTGTTTTAGTGTAGTTATTTGATATTAATATATTTGAGTAGAAGATCAGGATGAAGGCAGATGTATAAAGTGAGAGAGATTGATAATTGCTTGTTTAATATTGAATTTTTCAGTCATGTAAATGTGAGTAGTAAATTTATTTTATTGAATTCTGCATTTTATATTTGTTACACTTCAGAAAATTTATAACATTTTAGTTTGATTTGGCATACATTTAATCCTGTAACTCAAAATCATTCAGTTTTTCTTTTATGTTTTGTATTTATAGTGGAAAAATCAATTTACAATAGTTTAGTTTAAAGGAAGAGTATGGTAAATAGTCACCTGGTTAAAATAAAACTGAATATTTAGCTCTTAGATTGCCAAAAAATTATCTTTTTTTTTTTTTTTCCTTTACTGATAAAATAGTAAAGTTAGATGATAAAGTATAAGCAAATATTTTAGTAGTAAATTTTTGGAAGAGTTAATATATAATACAGAAATATTTTATTGTTTTTGTTTTAGGCATTTTTAAAAAAAGAGCTTTTCTCAAAAAAATTTCTTCAGTATCAGAGTTTTATACATACATTTAAAATACATTTTTATATCTGTACAATTCCATGCTATTTCATCCGCATAAAAAATATGCTTAACTCTTTCACTATTATACCATCTTTTCATGTGATCTGGTTGTTATAAAAGGCTAGTATGACAAAGTTTTAATACTCTTTTTTTTTAAGATAATGAAATTAATATGCATATATTATCCAGCAAAAATCTCTTACCCTCATAATTTAAAATCAGAAGTCAAAAACAGTTTACAAAATTTTTTTATGTCATATGGCTTTTTAAGTTGGTGTTGAAATTTGCAACATTCCATAATTTCATGAAAAATCAGCTTTTGCAAAATATTTAATATTGTTGCATACTTGGGGGCTCGTTAGTTGTCTGAGAATGACAGGCGAAACTTGCAAAAATTCAATAGTTTATTTTCTGAAAGCTCCAGAAAAATACACATCTATAAACAAAGTATCAGCTTCAATTCACCAGCAAACACAGCTTAAATAACAACAGTTAACAGCAAAACCACAGTACAAACTGTATAGCAATAACACATAAAGCAAGTCTCATTCAAAGAGGCTCAAAGCAATGCAAGCATTTGACGTTACTTACTGAGACAGATCTGAGACTGACTGCCTTGGCGAAAAAAACACTCCTTTTATACTTCTCTTTCGAACCCGGATTTTTCGAGAAAAATCCAAAAAGTGGTCAACCAATGAGATTTCAGCTTCCATATTTGGTATATCGTTAATAAGGGTTTTCTTGCCAAGGTTGCCAATAAATTGCTAAATTTGTCACCAAATCCATTACCTGCCTTATTGGAGCTTTTTAATGCGTTTTTAAGAGAAAATTAGGCTATTTTAACACTGAAACGACTAGAAATGCACAAACTTAGCATTTTATCAACTTACTAAGCCTCTTTGAAAGAATTTATACAAAAATAAATACAATTATTTACAATTCCATAACAATATTTTCATAATGAATAAATATATTTTTAAAATCAATATTCATAAAGATAACCTTACTTGACTGCTCCATTATTTTCATAAGCTGTTTTTCGCCTGACGTACCTCAGCGTTGTCAGTCATGGCTATAGTGGAAAGTGGCTGGACTTCCAAAAGTTCGTCATTGTCTGTGATCAGGTGGCGCCACTGTATGTCTATGCCGGTTTTTCATTCGTGGTCATCACAGAATCATAGTTACAAATAATTTCAATTGTTTCATGAAAAAATGCATATGTAGGGTTATTAAAATTCGTGATTTTTATTACGTCATTGAATTGAACGTCGATGCTATTTATACTTATGAAAATAATGGAGCAGTCAAGTAAGGCTACCTTTATGAATATTGATATAAAGCTTTGTTTTAAAATAATTTAAAGTTATATTTTTAAAAATTTAATTTTATTGAAATCTGTATGTAATGCAGTATTAAAAAAGTCACTTGGTTAAGTGTTATAATAAGATGCAACCAAATTTTGAAGATACTTCATAAATGAGATCATATTGAAAATTCAGTGTTTTTATTTAAACTACTTATGGAGATGCAGGCATTTTTCTTTATTAAATTTCAACATTAATTTGTTACATCACTAGAGAAATAAAACTGAAAAATTTTTCTTACAGTACAAATATTATTATTATTATTATTCGGTTTTATTGCAAAAATGAACCATGTACTACAAATTACATTGTATAATATTTTGGGTGTTTTTTAAATCTGCTAGTTCAGTAAGAACTAATACTCTACAATATGGACTTACTTCAATTTAATAAAGTAACCGTTTTGTTAGGAGAAAAAAAAAGAAAGGAAACGAAAAATGTATAAAAGTGCTTTATTTTATGAGTATGTAGGCTCAGCTACACCATTGTACAAAACTGTGATAAACCATAACTGGTGAAAAACAAAGTATATTTCCACATGAATAAAATAGGGGCTATTCATGGGCATAACCAGCATCGGTTGTAGATTGGGGATATAAACAATTTCAGGCTTAAAGTTGTATGCAAAATTTATCACTAATGACAATTTAGTTATTGTTATTGATACTGGTGATCATGGTGTATATCAGGGCTTAATTTCTAACAAAATAAGTGTGGGAACACTGGTGTTTCTCGAAATTTATGTTCATATCTGTTATCTGTCATTTTAGAAGTCTGTCGACGAATTTTGTAAAGTTATTTTTGAAGTTTCAAATCAAATCATACAAAATTCAGCAAGGCATAGTCTTATTTTTTTATTTATACCCCTAACAGCACACTTATCCATAGTACTTCCTGAGGATGTCTTGTGGATGAGATTTGCTGTTAGGGTCCTGTTGATCTCCTGTTTCCTATTGATTTTTAAAATTTATTGATAAACTGATTCTTTTCTTTATTAGAAATTAACTATTTTTTACTTCTCTGCTTTTGATATTTCATATTAATACATGTAACTTGAAAAATTGTGGTTGCATTTTACTGCTCAGTAACAGATAAACTTTTCATTTTCAATTAATTCTAACAATTACTGGTCTCTGTGTAAACAGTGAGAGAGAAAAAAGATTGTTTATCAACTTAGATTATGTATGTCTGTATTTTTTATAAGAAAAGAATAGTAACGTTTGTAAAGGAGTAAATATAACAAATCAGGGACTTTGAATTTTTAAAACTGATGCATTGGTAAGGTCAAGCATGCAATATTAATGTATTTCCATGCTTTCTGTTTAACATATGAAAATTCACTTAAATAAAAGAAGTATGGGAACTGAGTTCCCATGCGTTTCCATGTAAATTAAGCCCTGGTGTACATGTAGTGTATGTGTGACTGAGAGTTTTCCTTTCTGATAGAAAGATTACTGAATATATCTATTCATTTTTACTGGTTTTACATTTTGCTATATAAGTATATATAGGTGCTGGCAGAAAAAGATCAAAGAAAGGACAAGACGTCTTTTATATTGGTATCTAAACAATTTTACTTTAAGCGGATGGATAGATAGAGCACTATACTTTTTATAAACACCTAATGTTTTTCTCACAATAGTTAATCGTTTAAAATAACTTTATATATATATTTTCAAAATTCTGAAATACAAACTTAATTTAAATGAGTTTTGAAAATCTAGAGGAGGGCTATGGCACCAATAGGTGCCATAGGGCTATGGCACCTATATATTTAAGCCAAAAATTGAGGATTTTGTTCATGTCTTCAGCCATGCTTCTAGTCAAAAACATTCAGTGTATCTGCCTTGCATTGCATTAGGCACCAAATCTTTCATAACGACTTTTTGTTTCAGAAAAGTAGTTCATAAAGAAACATGCAGGTTCTAGCCGATGAATTCACTTTATTTAGTGTATATTTTCAAAATAATGGTACAAAACTGTCAATTCAATAAATTTACTTAAAACAGACCAATAAATCTGACAGTATTATTATGAGGCTGGGTGAATTATTTGTTTCAAATGAATGTGTTATTTGTATTTCGCAGAATTAGTAAATGTAACAGGTTTTCTTGGTAACAAATTTTAATACTGTGTGTAAATAACAATTTTAATATTGGAAAGTATTATAACAAAATTATTTAATATTGTTGTTAATGCGGAAACATCAATTTTTAATTTTTTTTATTTACTTAATCCTTTTCCCCCAGTTAATATTTAAAATATATTTTCCCACATAAGCTATAACTAAATGTTGCATTTTAAAACTTAAATAATCTATTTTAAAAAATTTTTAAAACCCAAATTCTTAATGTATCACATCACATAAATCTTTTCAAAATTATGATTTTGCAATTTTTTTTTTTTTTTTTTTTTTGTATTAAGAGGTGAAATGATAAATTTCAGCGGAAAAGAATTTATACTCTTTTATAAACCACGAAAGTCTAGGCGGTATGTCAGTCGAAGATTCGATACACGCCTGCTTAAGTTTTTTAAATAAAATCTATGTGTAGTAATTCTTGGATCAATAATTTTTTATTCTTCTTCTTGAAAGAGAGAAGGCAAATCCCTCAGTCGTTTCATTTCTTCTATGACTTCTTCATTGCAAAGTTTAATGCCCAAAAGTTTAGCAGAATTAAGGGCTTCAATTCTAAGGCCGTCAAGGGATCTAAATCTACTCTAAATTACAAAAACTCTAAAAAAAACCTGTAATGGAAAAAAAAAACTTTATTTCGTAATGTATCCCGTGAACCAGTCGTGGATCAAATCACCCAAGAAAATTTTCTGAGGCATTTGATCCATTGACTGATGCATTGCTATGATTGGCCATTAGTTATTGCTCTGGTTGTGACATCTATCGGTCATTACAAGCGTAAATATGCATAAAAACTTTTTCTTTTTTGTAAATAACTGCATAATTGTTTTAGAATTATAAAAATATGCATACAATGTTGCTCCCTGCAAACAATTTCTTAATTTTGAGTTTTAAAAAATATTTTAAATATGTTTGTGTACTACTTTGTGAATTTATCGATGAGTTAATTTTTATAAAACATTTCTATGTTTGAATACTAAAATTTTGCCTTAAATTTCAGCATTTGAACATTAAAAAAAGAGGCTTCTTAAAAAAAAAAAAAAAAAACTTCAAAAGTTCTTAGGATATTGTGTAGTCAACAATTTATTTATTTTTTTTTTTTAATCAATTGACATATATTTTACTAATTATCTGCAAAAATTAACACTCCGGACCTTCAGGGTATCGAACCCTCACCCACCGCGTTACTAACATGGCGCTCTAACCACCTGAGCCATGGAGAGACAAACAAAACAGCTTATATTTACCTTAAAATGGAGCCGCATTTTTTATTAGCTTGAGATTTACAAACATACCGTAGTGAATGACAGTAAGTACATAAGAATTTGGCGAAAATAGCCTACTTTTTGCTTCCTTCTTTCATTTTCTTTTTCTTTCCGTATTGCGCGTCATCTGTCATCCAGGTTCTCATCATTGCAACTCTTTTCGTTAGCCGTTATTTCTATAGTTTTGCACATCATTGCGTAGTTATAATTATTAAAATCAGCAAGCTTTTTAACATTTTGGAAGTTAATTTTTATGTTTTGTTCTTGATTAGTTTTAGCTAGTGCGATAGTTGTTTTTTCGTATTTACTGTCGTTTTTGTGCTCGTTTATTCTATTTTTTATTTTTCTCTTGGTCATGCCTATATAGCAGCCAGAAGTGTTATTTTCAGTTTTAAATTCTATTTGGTAGATACCTGCAGTTTCTAGTGGATTGATTTGGTCTTTATCATTGCAGATTCGTTGAAAAAAAAATTTGTTTGGTTTGATTGGTGTATTTATATTTAGGTTGGCTGCTTCGTTTTTTATTTTAATTGAGGTACCTTTGTTATATGGAATCGCTGTGGTAAATTTTTTATTGGTTTTTTGAGCATCGTTTATTTTGTTTAGGTTTTTAAGCCGTTTTTTGTAGATTTTATTTATTAACTTTCTATTGTAACCGGCCCTTTCCGCTATTTCATAAATTTTATTCATTTCATTTTTTAGTAAGACAAAAAATGATTTGTCTTTTGCGTCACGGCTATCCAGAACTGCAAATAAAAATTGAGCAATTTTTTTCTTTGCATCACACTATCCTTTAGATGACATTTTCACTTAATTTGGATACTATGACACAAGGTAGCATTTACATAAATTTTATTTACAGTTTAGGATAGCGTGACGCAAAAGACAAATCAATTTTTGAAATAAGCAATTTCAGTTTATAATGTAAACTCAGAGAAAGTGTGATTATTTGACATCATATTTGAAAATTTAAAGCATAATTTCAATGTGTAACTACACTTTGTAGGGCAAAACAAAAATAATTGTAATGGAATTTAAAAACAAATCTTTTAAAGTAACACCAAGGCATCACTGGAATTTTGATATCATTCCTTTTAAAACCCTTATTTTGAATTTGAGATGCGGATAAAAGAGCATCAGTGAGTAAATTTTATAAATCTATTTATGTTGAAAATATTGCTTGCACTGTAAATATAAATACAAGAACGTAAATGATAAAATAAGAAAATCTATGTATATTTTAATTAACACCAAAGCGTCGCTCAAAATTTTATATTATTATTTTTAAGACCTATATTTCAGTTTCTTATTGCCATAAGGTAGCTGCAAACTTTTAATCCGTTAAGGGTTTTTTGTGTTAACTTATCTTACCGTTAAATGATAAGAATTTTGAATTAATCGTTTTTATTTTCGTATGGCGTTATGACAATAGTTGTAACAAAGATCAAAATAGAAATAATGCGATATTTTACACAAATGAAAGGGAATTCTAACACTAATCACTGCGTATTTTATTTGCGCCAAGAAAAGTGATAAGCTTCAAAAGATAGACTTCTTTCATCCAACTTTTCACCCGTCTGTTGTAACCTCTACGGTGTTTTCGCCGAGGAAAAATCGGCGCTAAAGTTGGCTCAAAAACTGGTTGTTTGAAAAGTCGCTGTATCTGATAAGGCCTTAATGATAACAAAATTAAGCATATTGATAATAATATTATAGTTTTAAAAAATTAAAGAACACGCTTTTATAGAAATGTGAACTAAAAAACACAAAATATCTATCTTAGTATTAAAATGCAGGGTAAGAGAAAATCGTGTGAGTGACACACCATAATATTTACATACATTTAAATCTTCAATTAAAATAATTTAGAATTAAACAAAAGCCATTTTTAAAAATTCTCCCCTGACTGGGATCGAACGCTAGACCTTTAGGCTCGTAGCGCGGAGCTATACCTCAATGCCACAAAGTCTTTTTTTTACAATATAGATTTTTTGTTTGCTCCCAGAGCGGTTACAAACATGCAAACATACATACAAACATACATACATAAAAGTGAAGCTAATAAAAGCATGTTAAAAATCGAAATTTTAATGGCATTAACATGACTAAAACTTGAAGTATTGCATTTATTTTTGGTCATATAATGGGGGGGGGGATAGCTCATATTATTCATTTATTTATTATTATTATACATTATAAAAAAGGTAACTCTCATATTTCGAAATTTTTAACTACAATTATCATTTTTATAGCTTTTTAAAATATTTAATTTGTTCTATTTATTAAGCATGCAAGTTTTAATTTGGTCAAATTAAGTTAAAAAACTCATTATAATTGTTATAATGCTTATTAATTTTTAAAAGTGTGCCTTGAAATAAAAATATCTACAAAGAAATTAAAAATAAATAAAAATTTTAATTGAACTTTAAAATTTATACATATTTTTTAATAAATTATTGCAAAGAATTTTCCGTAGATGAAAGATATAATCAAAAAATAAAATATGAAACTCCTTTAAATTTAAATATGTATTCCAATCTGTTTCTAAATCATAGAAATTTTAAATTGATAGAAATTAACTTAAAAATAAATAACTATATAAAAGTACTAAACTATAAGAATATGTGCTATTTATTAAACCACGTAACACAGGTCGAAGATGAAACTTTTTTTCTTCAAGGTGATATGTTTTTCTGGTGTATTTTTGGATGCTGATTAAAGAAAAACTATTAAAAAATTTCCATCACGTACAATTTCGACAAAAAATGGGATTGTACGAGATTAAAGCTCCACATTTACAACTCCCATCTAAGTTATTTCCCGGGAAACCTGGGTGATGTGTGTGAAGAACAAGGAGAGCTATTTCATCAAGACACCAAAGAAATGTAGAGAAGGTATCAGGGACGATGAGGTATTAACATGTTAGCAGATTATTGTTGAATGCTGCATAAAGAATTCCTCCCCCCCTTCTTCACAAGGCCTTCAAGCCGCGCACAATGCTTTAAAAGGAGCTTCGATGTAAAGAAACACATTTAAAAGATAATGTGTAAATAATAGCCGATTTTAATGTATTTTATATATAAATTGGTTCGAATTTGTTATAGTCTCTAGGTGAATTTTTCCGATTTTCATCCTTACTTTGTGAAAATTCCTTACGTGGTAGGGAAAAAAAGACAATCGTTTCTGAATTCAGAGCATCAGAACACATTAGAAATACCCAACGCAGTGAAAAAAAAAAGAAAAAGAAAAAAAAATTGAAAATTACGATTTCGCAGGCCTAATTTTTAAAGAAAGAAAAATAAATTCTAGGATTATCAAAATATGTTTGCATTATTTAATAACAGATGGCGCCACCACTAGAAAATTCACTGAATAATGTGAAAATCATAGACTAATATTCAAGGAAGATGGCGCACGCCAATAGTCAAATGCTTAAATCCCCCTTCTAGTGAATATCTACAGCTTACAAGATATCTTGAAGTAGGATATCCATCTTTGACGCATTTATCGCTATCTGTTGTGGCTGTTGACTGGTTGACTGCATCGAGTAGATATACTAGTGGGAGAATCCCTATTCTTTTCTATGGAAGAAAACATGTCCAACATGTATCACGTGAAATTTCGCTGCGCTAACTTTTTTTCGCTACTTATCGCCTTCTTGGCAATATTTTGTTTCCCATTAAAAATAATTTTTAGGTTGAAAATACCAAAGAATAATTATCTCATTAGATATTCTTTGACAGATATATTAGAAGAGTTATGTATTTATTATTCTTATTATTATTTCTTTTTCCAATGAAAACTCTGCTAAGCGATTTTTATTCAAATAAATTACAATTTAAAAAATATATTAAAAAAAAAATCTTTTGAATAAAATATAGAAATAAAAATATTTCAAATATATAGTATGTTGTGGCTATCACAAAACTTTCTTCTATATTATTCCTATACAAATACACACAATGTAAATTAGATATTAACTAAAATAATTTTTTATCAAAATTTCTTTTCATGATGAATGCAAACGATTTTCATTTCAGAGAGATATATATAATAATGGCTAAAGAAAGTTTATTATGTGTCCTATAGACCACATTCATATTTTAAAAACTGAATTTTTCTCCATAAGTTTTTTATTTATTTATTAAAAAACGAAAAAAAAAAAACCCTGATAAATTTGTTTTTAATTATTCTATATTTATGGTTCAACCATTCGTTTTAAAGGTATTGATGGGTTCTTTTCAGAAACACTAATATTTAAAACTTACATAGACACCCCCCCCCCCCAAGTGAAAAGTAATGCATTTACATTTACCTTTTAGGTCGATTTCTTCAGAAATCGACCTATTGCAATCACTTCGTTTATCTATCTATCTATAATGAAAATTTTGTCATCACGATAACTCAAGAAGTAATACTCGAAATCGGATCAAATTTGGACAGTGAACTAATCTTATAAATATCTTGGATGAGTTCGTTAACCAAGTTGCTCCGACTTTTCGTTTTCAAGTGGCAGTCACTTGAAAATTTCAAACCGACATTCTAAAAAGCATATTTAAAGCAAGATTCGCTTGAATTTTGATGTAAATACAGGGCACATAAGGGTCTCAATGAAGTTTATTGATGAAGTTTATCGGCCATTTTTAATAAAGTGGCAGATATTTTAAGTTAAGCGGGACCACTTGAAATCAGGCTACCACTTGAAAATTTAAAATCACTATAACTTCCGAAATAATACTCCAAATCGAACCAAATTTGGACAGTGTCTTAACTTATAAATATCTTAGATGAGTTTATTAACCAAGTTGCTCCGCCATTTTGTTTTCAAGTGGAGACCACTTGAAAATTTCAAATTTAAATTTAAATTGTAAAAAGCGTATTCCGAAATTGTTTGAATTTTGATGTAAATACAGACCACATAAGGATCTCAATGAAGTTTATTAATAAACTATATCCGCCATTTTTAATAAAGTGGCAGATATCTTAAGTTAAGCGGGGCCACTTGAAATCAGGCTCCACTTGAAAATTTAAAATCACGATAACTTCTGAAATAATACTTCAAATCGAACCAAATTTTGACAGTGATATTATCATTTAATTATCTTGATTGTTTTCACTGGGCAACTTGTCTCGACATCTTGTGTCTAAGTTCCAGCCACTTGAAAATATGCCATCACGATAACTTTTAAAATACTAAACTGATTCAAATAAAAGCTGGATAGTGAACTTACGGCTCAAATATCTAGGATAAGTTCACTTGGTGACTTGATTCGCAATTTTATTTCCAAGTGGCGGCCACTTGAAAATTTGTCATTATGGTAAATTTAGTAATACAGAATCAATTCGCATCAAATTTGGGTAGTGGATTTATCATTCAAATATCTCAGATAATTTCGCTGGGCATGTCGCTCTACTTTTTTTTACAAGTGGTGCCACCTGAAAACTTCTTATGACGATAATTTTTGAAATACTGATTTAATTTAAACTAGAACTGGACAATGAACTTATCATACAAATATACTGGATGATTTCGATGAGCAAGTTGTTTTACCATTTTGTTTTCCAAGTCGCAGCCACTTAGACTGTCACTTGAATATTTGCCATAATAATAACTTTTGAAACACGGCACTGATTTAAACCACAGTTGGACAGTAACCTATGTTTCAAATATCTTGGATGTGTTTGCTGAAACTTTAGAAATACTTAATCAATTCAAATCAAAGTTGAAAAACGGATTTATCATTCTAACAACAAAAATTTGAAAATTCATGTAACTCGTGAACCAATCACGTTATTGCGTCCATCTTTGGTATATCGATAATAAGTGTTTTCTCGCCAAAAGTCGTCATAAGGGACAAGTCGTCAAACTTGGCGCCAAATCCATTACCTGCGTTACTGGATCTTTTTAATGCGTTTTTAAGGAAAAATTAGGCTATTTTAATGCTGAAACAAACTAGAAATGCAGAAAACTAACATTTTATCAACTTACTAAGCCTCTTTGAAAGAATTTCTCCAAAAAAAAAAAAAAAAATTATTTTCAAATTTGCAACGATATCTTAGATGAGCAACTTTCTCTGCCATTTTGATCGAAGTGGCAGCCATTTAATTTTTCAACACGATGACTTTTGAGATTTTGAATTAATTCGAACTATATGTGTACAGTAGACTTATCTCCCAAATACTTGTGAACTTAACCCACCATTTTGTTCCAAGCGCCAGCCACTTGAAAATTTTAAATTCACATAAAAATGTATTTATGAACCGATATTCTTAAAACTCCATATGTGCATAGCTTACATCAATATTGCTACCAAGTGCATTAATAATTTGTAGCCGCCATTTTGAAACAAAATGACGGCTACTTGATAAGGAAAAAGAAATCAACCTACCCTTCCGAATAAGCCGGAAGGACTTGTTTTTCTTTTTCATAATTGATTATTACCATTTTAAACAATTCTTTTTAATTCACAAAAATTCTTTAAAAAAACAATTCTCACTGTGCATATTTATGCGAAGTTTCATACTTTGTTGAAACAAACAAATAAATACAATAAAATAAATATATACGGGATGACAGCGCTACCTATTGGGCGTTTGGTGTTTTGGAAGTAAGGCTGATTGACTACCCCAGGATCCTAGGCATAAAGAGGAGTGCCCTCCGTGGGGCGATTTATGAAACAATTTCAGCGACGAAGATTAAGCAAATACAGAGCAGCAATTGGTCAGACGTAATTACTGTAGGAGGAGCCAAAGCTGACAATTCAATGAATCGTTCTTTTCATGAATCTATCAACACAAACACAATGACAACATGGCTAATCTGTGGCTCCATCTTCGTAGACTATCGCTAACACTTACAAATACAAAATAAAACGTTAATTTGAGTACAGCGGTTTTGTTGTATTTACTTAAAAATTCTTATTTCTACAGCACAAAGTTGTTCAGATTTACTGTATTAAATTTTTAAAATATTTAGTAATTATTGCACTGTAATTATCATATGTTGAAACGGTATTTTCCATTAAACATAAATATACCATATTTTAATCCTGTATTTTGGTTGGCTTACTTATTTATTTACATTTATTTAGTCACTTACATAAATAAAATGATTCATTAATATCCAGATTAAAGAAGATTGTCATAAAAATACTGTCATGCTTTTTATGATAACGTTAAAAAAGCCAGCCTTAGCCTCCTCTTTTTTTTATGTGCATTAAAATATTTTATCTTGCCATGTGTTTATATAACTAAAAGGTAAAAAAAATCTTATCTGGTATCTTGTGAAAAAATATGTACACTGAATTTCATATTGAAAGTTCTATCTCAATTTCATTAGTAAATATTTATTTTTCATAAAATTATGATGATTTTATTTTTATGAAACATAGTGTATTGCATGTTACTTGTGACTTTTTTGAAATTCCTGAAAAAATTTAAAAATGTCCTAAAAGACCCTAATTACAAGCAGGGCCTGATCATCGCACAGGCCGACTAGGCCTCGGCCTAGGGCACCTTTATCTAGGGGCACCAAAATAGTTTTTAATTTTAAAGTGATATTTTTGGCAAAGATTTCCTCAAAAAAATTAACTGAAAGTCAGCTAACGATAATAATCTTTAGTTGAAAATAGGGATTTTTTAAATACCTTTTGACCAATTACAGTGCTCTGCGAAAAAAAAAAAAAAAAATCGAAATCTGATACCATTCTTGCAGATTTTTATGTAAAATGACTTCCTGAATCCGAATATGACTCCCATTTTGCCCAGTCAACCCCCGTTTTCTAGATACACCACCCTCTCCCTCAATTTCTTTCCCTGTTCGATAATTTTATGACCATGAATTTGATTTGAAGAATGAAAAATAAATAATTTAACATCTAAAAACAGAAAAATATAAAGTTTAAAAAATAACATTAATAACAGATTAAAAAAGTAGGAGATATGTAATGCATAATTTCAGAGGCAAAAATCCCCCCCCCCCGAAATCTTTTCCCTTGTCGGAAATGTCCATGGTTTAAATTTTTTCAACTCTGTAGCCCCTCAGAAGATATTTAACGGTTGAAATAATTCTCCTCCCTCCTAAAACTCAAATTTATAGCCATAAAATCACCGAAAATTGATAAAAATAGGGGCCATTCCTAAAAAATGGTTGGTGATAGGGCAAAATGGACGTCCTATTCGGATTCAGGAGGTCACTTCACATAAGAGTATGTCGAAATGATGTCAGAGGCAATTTTCATGCCGAGCAGTTTTATCCGATTAAATTAAAAAACAAAGCATTAGCTAGATTATGAAATGTTGTATAACTTTTTACAGCGGATCTAAAAATCCAGAGAAAGTTTCACTGACAGACTTACAGTTATATAATATAAATTAAAGAACTTTGTAGCATACTAATGGAAAATATCTTTACATTTTCAATAGTATTTGGTCATGTGTTAATATTTACATACCCGCTGACTTTGTATGGTATGAATAAGATAGATTAGGATTAAAAAAGAAAACAGTATTATAAAATATTAAATAATGTAAAAAATTACATTTCTATGGAAGTGAATTCCAACAGTGATAGTAGAAAGATAATATCTCCTCCCCCAGTAATAATAATATTGATATGAGGTCTCTTTGCAAAAGAAGTAAAAACTAATTTCTTATGATGGTGGTGCGTTAACTTTGTTGCCAGCAATCAAACTCAGTGCACAAGAAAAAAAAAAACCTCTTAATTTTTTTTTTTTTTTGGGGGGGGGGGGAGGAGGGGAAGGCACCAAAATCATCCCAGGCCTTGGGCCCCAGCAGGTCATAATCAGGCTCTGATTATAAGTTGTCTTTGTAGATGTTGTGCTACTTATTGTTATTTTAACAACCCAAATCAAGCAATGAAATTCCAAACCCATTTTGTAATGCTGCACAATGTTTGCTAGAAAAAAAAAAAACAAAAAAAAACTCAGTTATGCTCATTTTTTTTTTTTTTTAATTATTTTATTATTTATTTATTTTTGTCTAATTTGCAGAATTCCGTGAATTTATTTCTTCAATCTTTTAAAAAGTCACGGATATCGTTCATTTTAAAAATAGAAACTCCATAGAACGATTGGTGATCAAATGTTCTACGAAAGCTCCCAATTTCCAGTCTTGTACCATCTACAACATAAATGTCAATATTATTTGTTTGAAACATACTTTATGAGATTCTAGAACCTGTAAAGAAATAGTATTATTAAATATTTCCTCCCCCCACCTTCAAATTTATCTCCAACTAACGATCAGCAATCAAATGTTCAGCAGAAGTCTTTTATTTCTCAATCTTTATGTATCTGTAATATTAATTTAAAAGTTGTTTTATTAAATTTTAGAAGTAGAATTGAAAGAGTTTAATATTTCTTACTCTGTAATTATTTTTCTGTCCCCCCCCTCCTTTTCCAATCTCTGGAAAGTGAGCAACTCTAAAATCTATAAAGCAATAAAAGCGAATATTACTCACATATGTAATTATTTTTAGACTTTATTGCTGATCTTAATCAATCTATTTATTTTTCCACAATTAAATTAAATATTTACATGTCATATCTATAGGATGTGTAAACATGTGGAAAAAATAGGTTTTTCAGGTAAGAAACATTTCGCCAAATCAATGTATGCATGTATATATATTGTTTCAGTATGGTTAGAATTTAGTATAATCTAGCAGTATTTTAAATTTAGTATGTTTTATTTATTTATTATTTTATTCATATGTATTTGCAATAAGAAGAAAGCCTCTAGATACTGTAAAATTTCCCTTTTATTTGCTCCTTCTATTTCCAACAATTACTATACTATTAATATTCTATTTATGGCATAAATTATGTCGCATACAAAATCTCTCTAATTTTGATTCTCAAAGGTTGGCAGCTATGCCTTTGGCAACGACTTATGCACTTTTTACTCCCCGCTTCCCAGTTGGATAAGTTAGTAATTATAAAATCCCACCAAAGTGCATATTAGGGATGCACCAAATATCAGTTTTGGCCAAATACCGAATATTCGGCCAACTAAATACTAACTTCAGCTGAATACCAAATATCCTTCAAACTAAATAGCAACTATTTAGAAATTTTTATTCGTGAATTCATCAACCGTGAATATTTATTTAAATCAAATTCGAGTGTAAAGGTTGTTATTTTTATTTATTACCAACTATGCGAAAAATACCAGAGCCGGGAATCGAACCCGGGTACCTCTGCTTAACGCACGGATGCTCTACCACTGAGCTACCCTGGCTGACAACCAGCTAGGCACTTCTCGCATAATATTCGTTGGGAAAGTCACCGAGTCTGCAAATGCAGATATATCAGGTGAGATAATAATAATCGTAGCACAACTCCATAGACCACGAAATTTCAATTTAGAAATTTTTATTCATGAATTCATCAACCGTGAATATTTATTTAAATCAAATTCAAGTGTAAAGGTTGATATTTTTATTTATTACCAACTATGCGAAAAATACCAGAGCCGGGAATCGAACCCGGGCACCTTCACTTAACGCACGGATGCTCTACAACTGAGCTACCCTGGCTGACAACCAGCTAGGCACTTCTCACATAATATTCATTGGGAAAGTCACCGAGTCTGCAAACGCAGATATATCAGGTCAGCCAGTGGTAGAGCATCCGTGCGTTAAGCGGAGGTGCCCAGGTTCGATTCCCGGCTCTGGTATTTTTCGCATAGTTCATAATAAATAAAAATATCAACCTTTACACTCCAATTTGATTTAAATAAATAGTAACTATTCCGTGGTTCATACACTTAGGAGTAAAAAAAATTCAAGGAGTTATCAAGTACTTTTGAAGCACTTTCAACCATGATTTTAGATTCGTCCACACTTTTATTTTTGAGGGGGGGGGGGGGATGATTACCTACATAAAAAACCTAGTATCAAATGTGTTTATTATTTTTTTTAAACATAACTGGGGGGGAGGGGGGTCCTGCCTCCTCACTCCACTCGCCAATCCTTGACTCACTTTGCTTTATTAACACCTGTGGGGTTCTTCCTACCTCTTTGCTGCTTTTCCATGCAATAAATATGAATATAAATAGTGCATTTCATAAGACAAAAGCAGAAAAATATTATAGAAATCCCCATATCCAATGCTGGATAGAACAACATAACATTTAATAGCATTTAAAAAATAATAAGGCAAAATAAAATGTGTTAAAAATCAGTAACTTATTTTTTAAGAATAGAAGAAAATTTGTTATATCTAGACCACTTTGTGCTACAGATTTAGTATGATTTCCTTTGGCGACATTTAAATTTTTTTCACTATTTGACGATGACTTTTTTGATAATTGTTAAAAAAAAAAAAAATCTAGTACATACTTTTTCTAATGCTTATAACTTTCACTATTGAATTTTTTAGTTAATTTAGGGCAATATATAACACACTATATGTATATTTCTAATATACAGTTAGGAAATAATTTCATTATTTTCATTTTAAGTTGCAAAAATGCCCCACAGCTTCAATTTTCAATTCTTTCCTGCTTATTTCTCAAAATAACAAAGGATACTCGAGGAACAGATTTCATATTTGTAGTCCTTGTTAAAAAAAAAAAAAAAAGAATATCTAACTCTGTAAAGTTAAAAAATTATCACTAGGATATTAAAAGATGCTTCATATGAGTTTGAATTTGACTAAAATGTTTTTATCCCAAAATATATTATCCGGAGTATATCCGAGGTAATTTAAAATATGTTTTTAAATAACAAGATACAATAAACGACATATGTATAATAATAAATGGAAAGGTTTGTCTGTCTATCAGTCTGTCTGTTCTTTTATACGTTCAGCCCCTACTGACGCAGAAGTACAAGAATTGACATACTGATGCTCTGGAGCCTTTCCGAGGTCCTCCTAAAAACAGAATTTAAAATTTTTAATTAGTTGTGGTGGTATTAATTAAAATGTCGACTCATGTCTAATCTCAAAGCGATCTTAATGAATGAGAATTCACCGCCATTGCATAAAAAAAGATATTTTAATGGAGTTAAAAGCAGAAAAAAAAAAAAAAAAAAATTAGAAATATTTGTTCGATCGTTACGATTTCGGTACCATATGAAAGGGGAATTTTTTCTGAATCTAAGTGTACAAGCGGCTTATCGGTACAACAATTAAATTTTTAAAAATTAACTAAAGTATGAATTTTTTGTGGCAACATCATTTCAAATGCCAGACGACCATCTGCCATGAAAAAGGAAATGATTGTAACTGATCAAGATGTCACATGTTTTATAGTGGAGGGGAAAATTGCAATTTTCAAACTTTTTCAAATTTTCACTCACGTTACATTTGAATTAATATTCGGCCTAGACAGCATATTATAAACCTAGTGTTCAATTTCCATGAAAATATGTGGACAAACAAAAAAAATTAGATTAAATTGTTTTATATTTTGCAGTACATATTTTAAATTGAGATATGCCGTTGAAATTTTGCAATATTTTGTTTTAATGCCCGATAATTCGATTCTGAATATTTTTGAAAGTGTAGAATCATTAGGAAGGGCTTGAGGGGGGGCGAAGGGAAAAAAAAGTTACAGCGTTTGAAATTGGTATTATTAGGTTTTAAGGAAAGATAAATCGATTGCGGATATTTTCAAGTATAAAATTATTAGGAGGGACAGAAAGGGGGGAAAACATAGAAAAAGAAGGGTTGTTTTGGAGAAAACAACGGAAAACCGAGAACGCCTTTATTCTTTTATATTTTGCAGAGTTTAGAATTCTGATACTCCTTTCACATTTCATACTATTGATTTTTAACAGTATTTAGCCCCAAATTACGCAAGTTTCGGAGAAAACCATGAAAAAGTCAGACATAAGTCATTTTATAATGGTGTTTATATCATTTTTGTATCTCAGCTTCTAATTAGCATAATTTCAAAAGTAATATATCACTTTGAAACTTATTTGAGTTGAATTTCAAGAGTAGACGCCACAAATTTGTCACCTTCCGTTAACCGACTACTGCAAGTAATGGAATTAGAGATTTCACGTTATTTCCACATTTTAAGGTGTCCTGATTAGGTTTTTTTTTTTGTATCTCAGCTACTAATTAAAATAATTTTATAAGTAATACATTATTTGAAAGCTTTGTTGATATGGAATTGAACAGTAGATCCTACAGACTTTTCTACCGCCAGATGGTGCTGTAATATATTAAAATTTCAATATTTCAAATTCTGAATATGATTAAATTATTTTTAATACATCATTCGAAAGATATTTTAAAGAGCTTTTATATTATTGAAAGTGGAATTCGAGATTTCACCAGATTTACACGTTTTAAGGTGACCTGATTGGGTTTTCTTTTGTATCTCAGCTACAAATTAAAATAATTTCATAAGTAATACATCATTTTAAAGCTTTGTTGATTTAAAATTGAACAGTAGATTACAGAAATTTCTACCGCCAGATGGCGCTGCAATATTTTAAAATTTCAATATTTTGAATTCTAAATATTATTCATTTTTTTTTAATACTTCATTCCAAAGTTATTTTAAAGTACTTTTATATTATTGAATAACCTAGATTAAATTTATCCAAGAGAGGGCACTAATCGCAATTATTCGAGATTTCACCTGATTTATATGTTTTAAGATATCCTCAAGGGGGCCAAAAAATTAGAAATTGAGTTAGACCGTTCGAAATTGGTATATATAGGTTTTGAGTGCTTACGAGTTGAATGAGGATATTTTTGAAAGTGTAAAATTAAGGAGGGACAGAAATTGTGGTGAAGGAATACGCGCGCACAGCAAGCATACATATGAATTCGTGAGCACTGCGCACACACGGGTCTACGCTGATGAAAGCAGAGGTGACCTGGTGTGACTTTTTACCCGATTAGAAATGATTTCTTTTTTAATTCCTTTTCTTAAGAATAAAAGTTTATGAGTAATAACATGGAATTTTGAGAAATCATAAGGGTGGTGAAGGAATATGCGTGCGCATCGCGCACGGGTCTATGCTGCAGAAGGCAGTGGGAACCTGGTGCGACATTTTTCTCGGTCAGAGTTTTTTTTTTTTTTCTCTTTTTGTTTCACGTGATAAAAATTAATGCAATTTTGAGAATTCATTAATTATAATGATTCATTTAAAAATAGTGACCAGCGAAGCAGGCGTAGCCTGCTAGTCTTTAAATAAAAAGATACAATAAAAAAAAACATAGAAAAAAATACAACATAAGAAATTGCCATACCAATAGAAAGGTTGACATTTCATTTTTTTTGTATCATTGATCACATTTTAATTTTCCAGTGGAAAATGGAAAAACCATAAAAAATGTTGCCTGAATATATATTTTATTATACAAATCTAATATCCCTGTGACAGAATACTTTTATGCTTTCTGTGACAAGCATTGTTTGTGGAAACATTTTCACTCAGGGTTGGCAAGATTATGTCGAGGTGGTTAAAACCACCGGTAGAAACTGGCATGGCAAAAACCCCTTTCTGCCACATTTGTGGCAGAAACTCAGAAAATGACATAAAAGTAATTACTGACATACAATAGATAATGCATAGGAAAATCAATTAAATGTTAACCAAAATATAATTTCTTTACAATGTTATCGCCACTGAAAATTGAAGTTTACATTGTTTACACTATTCAGTCTTCTATAACAAAAGACAAGTTTTGATGCAGTTTCTAAACCTAAACTATTTTTCAATTTGTGATGCACAAATGAGAAATTTGAGAAGATTCTCTCAATTCCAGCAGATCTAACAGGCACTGCCATCAAGGAATAAACAAGATTTGTGAAAGTTTCATCTATTGCACATTTTTTAAAACTGGACCACCATGTAAATAGTAGCTGGGGTAGTTGCCAAAGTAGCTTAATTCAGTTATGTTAAGAGCTAAATGAATGAATTTTAGAGTTTGAAATAATACAAAACTAAAATCTAGTATTTATGTTCATTATTTTATATAAATATTTGATATACTCTTTACATTTAATACTAGCAGGCTACGCCCGCTTCGCTGGTCTGGTCACTATTTTTGAATGAATCACTATAATTAATGTATTCTCAAAATTGCACTAATTTTTATCATGTGAAAAAAAAAATCTGATCAGGAAAAATGTCGCTCTGGTTCCCCACTGCTATCAGCAGCGTAGACCCGTGTGCAGTTATTTTAATTAGTATCTGAGATATAAAATAAAACCTTATCAGGACACCTTAAAACAAGTGAAATCTCGAATTCCACTTTCGATAATATAAAAGTACTTTAAAGTGTAAGTATCTTTATGATGTATTAAAAATAATTTAGTCATAATTAAAATTTAAAATCTATATGCAAAAAAAAAAAAAAAAAAAGGATTTCTCTCTTAAAAGATTTTGAGTTATGAAATGTTTTGTGAAAAAATCGATGTTTCATAATGTCTGACTTTTTCATGGTTTTCTCCGAAACTTGCATAATTCCGGGCTAAATACTATTAAAAATCCATAGTATGAAATGTGAATGTATTATCAGAATTCAAATCTCTGCAAAATATAAAAGAATAAAGGCGTTCTGGGTTTTCCGCCATTTTCTCCAAAACAACCGCTCCTTTTCTACATTTTTGCCCCTTCCCGTCCCTTCTAATAATTTTACACTTGAAAATATCCGCAATCGATTTATCTTGCCTTAAAAACTAACAATACCAATTTAAAACGCTGTAATTCTTTTTTTTTTTTTTTTTTTTCCCCTACAAATCACCACAAAGCAGTTTTTAAAGAAAATTTGGTATTTACGTGTTAACTGCATGTGAATGGCAGGCTATTTATATGCATAAATACAAATATGTAAGAAAGTACAATATATTTTATAGGATTACTTCTATGATAATCATATGTAAATATATATATAAATATTGAAACATATGTAATATATATTTTGTATTAACCACATGCCAGCAGTTAAATCTCTGGCAGGCGGTTAATAAATTCATAAATACTGAAATTTTCATTTAACTAGTATGTTGTGGCCACCACAAGACTTTCTTCTATATTTTCCTATACAAATTCACTCAGTAACAATATTAAAAAAAAAAAAAAAAATCCCCCTTTTTTTTTTTTTTTTTTTTTAAGTTAAAAGTAAAAAAATTCAATAACTTTGTTTTGAAGTATCACAGATTTATAGTTCAACCATTCCTTTTAAAGGTATTGACGAGTCCTTTCGAAAGATACCCATCTTGAAAATTTACTGCCCTCGAGGGGAGACTTCCCCCCAGGGGGGGGGGGGAGGCGAGGCTCCTACACATACAAAATTTTTTTCCCAATTGACAGGGGTAGTACAAGCACTAAGTGAAATTTCAGGACACAAATTTTTGAAAATTTCAGGACATTTTCAGGACAAAATGGAGATTCATTTCGACGTCACAAGCAATAAACTCACCTTCTAAATTATTTATTTATAACTCTTATTTATATATCAGGGTTTTGGACCCGCCCACAAACCCAAAAAAAAAAACCGGGTGGGTTTTATTGAAATCTCATAAAAATTTTCACTTTAAAAATGAAAATAATTCATTATTTTTTTACTTATATTTTCTTACTTGACATTATTATATAATAAATATTATGTAGGATAATAATTATATGTATAAGTATAATTATTATATTATATATATAATTATTATATCTACATAACATAGCATATCATATTAGTGATATAATATAATATATGCCAGTTTGAAATTATGTAATTATTTTTCAACTTCGTTAGAAAAATTCCTTTCATTTCAACCATCTATCTACAATATCGCTTTTGAACAGAACAGTTTCAAAAAATGAAAGATGAGAAAAAAATGAACAATATTGCAAGCGATTTTTGTATTTGTAAGTCATGATGAAAAAATAAACCTAGAAGTCTAAGGATTTAACAACAAATATTAAACATAAATAATAAATACAATATATTACTCTGTAAGGTTCGATATAGTATTTCCCCACAGCTGAATTTGGCGATTATGGCTAAATCATAAATCCAAAAATCATAAGCTAAATTATAAATCATAAATCCAAAATAAATAACATGCAGTCTGCCATATTATATCGCAAACAATTCAGAACGACATCATTATCGTTCAAATCGGCGCCAAAGAAAAATCGCCGAATTCAGCTGTGGGGAAATACTATAGTTGTACCATTAACTTTTTAAAAGTAAGTTTAATGCTAAAATTTCAATGAAAATTTTTAGCATGAAAACATAATTAAAAAAAACTTATCAACAAATCCATAAAGTAATATGCATATATTTTAGAATATATTTTTAAATTGAGATATAAGATGTAAAATTAGTTAGCAAAAGACATTTTAAAAAAGAAAATTTTAATTTTTTAATTTTTTTTTTTAATTTAAATAGGTTGAGAAATTTTAACGTATTTAATATATTTCAATGCATATAAAAGAAAAATTTTATACATTAAATACAGTAATTTACATCATCCTAAAATTAAAAATAATTTACAATTTATGTATGTAATTGATATTAAAAAAATTTTTCAATTAGTCATGCAATATCTTTTTTTTTTTTTTTTTTAACTGAATAGGGTAAAAAATTCCTTATAAATTTTTAAACATAACATTAAAACATTCTGATTATAACCGAAAGGAGAATGACATTCATTTCATAAAATAATCAATAGCACAATAATTTCAAAATATAAAAAAATATTTCTCTTTTTTTTTTTTTTAAATATGTGCAACTTATTCCCAGATATATTTTTTTTAATTATTTCAGAAATAGAAAATTACTTACCAAACATATTTCACTGACTTGTTCTCTCTCTCTTCCCCTTTTTTCAAAACTTTAACAAGCAAATATAGTAGTCAAATCACTGTATTTTTATTATTATATATTTACAATATAAAAGGAACAATTGTTGAATTTAAAAAATGACAGGAAGATAAATATTAAATGATGATAAATGATAAGAAGAATTATGAAAAAGTTTCTAAATCTTAGACATTTTTTTCTCTAAATCAGTTATTTCTTTTCGTAATGAAGTAAGTTTTTCAGAAACATCTTTTATATTTTCATTGGCGGCATTTAGCATCATACGTGCAACTTTGATTTCTTGAAAGTCATTATTTTTTACTGCTTTTTCTAACTTTACAGTTGCATCATTTATTAATGAAAATGATGCTTCCTGTTCTTTTTGAAGTTCACCCTCACTACCTCTAAGTTTGGATAACTTTTCAATTAAATCTTCTTTTGCTTTTTTCTTCAACATTATTTCTTCTTCTTCTTGCTCCTCCATCTTACGTTTCAAAATGGCCTTCTCTTTATCTGCTTTCACTTTATCTAAATATGATCCATACTCTGCACGAGCTTTTTTCATATAATTAATCATCTCTTTATTTATAACCAACTCTGAGATAGACTGATAATTTTTTAAATAATCCTTACAAATTCGTAGGGATTTAATACCAATATCTGAAAGGCAATTTCTCTCATCTGTAACAATATTATTGTTAATTGAAAACCCTCTCTCTGGAATCGAATTTCCATGTGACAGAGAGAGGCATGATTTAATTAATTTTGTCAAGTTTGGATATTTTATTATTCCAAGAACATCTCGCTTTTTTGAAACAGCAGACCAATACTCACAAATATCAAAATTTTTAGAATAATGTTCCTTTTCTTTTGTTAAATTTTCTAGCATGTACAAAGTATATTCTGATTTAACTTTGTCACAAAACTTAGCATCTTTGGAAACTTTTGGCATTTGCTCAGCGATTCGACAAACGGCATCTTTCGCCTTTGAATTGTTTTGATAACTTGGAGAAATATACTGCAAATCTCTCAGCAATGGATTAGAGATGGGTAGTTTTGACTGAAGATATTCTGATACCTTAATATAACAACTTCTAACATCATGTAAAAAGTCCTTGTCATCAGGATACTTAACCAGTTTTTTTGCTGCACATCCGATATCTAATTTTTTCAAAGGAAGCCAGTTATCTCCATCTTGACACTTTATATTAGTTAGAGAAAGACTTTCTTTTTGACCAACGACATCAGGTTTCAAAAATTTATACAAAAAGTTCCTTAAAAGCTCATTTTGCTTGACATACAGGATATGTATGAGAGGCGACTCCTTTTGAAAGATTGTTAAATATGATGACAAAATATCGCATAAAAATACAACAAAATGCATGTAGAGAAGATTTTTCGAATCTTTCAAAAAATTAGATATCTGGGTGAATTTTTCACCTTGTTTGCATTTTGATTTTGGTAAAAATATTAGAAAATATTCTTTCAAACCTTCATACTGTTCCAAAATTCTGCTGCACACAGGACCAAGAGTTAACCACCTGTTTTCAATATGGCGTAAAAACAAATGATTGCTATCTTCAAAAAAATTTTCTTGGATCTCATGGTAATCCTCTCTTCTTGCGGCAGAAATTTTGAACCATTGAAAAACTGAAAGCACAAAGTTTTCTACATCAGTACGAAGACAATCAATACCTTTTTTCAAGGCACCATGAACAACATGCAAGCTACATGTGCCTATGTCCACCAAATTATCAATTTCCAGGGACCTTAAATGTGAATTTAATTTTTTTTGAAATGCTAAATTTACATTGGGTCCATCCATTGAGCACTGCAGAAGCTTATCTAACTTCAGATTATTTTCGGAAATGAAATTCATAATTTTTTCTAAGATAATATCTGCACTGGCATGGCCTAAAAAAAACGAATCACAATAAAAAATTACCACTTTTTCATACTTCTCTGACCAGTATCCGATGTATATATCCATTTGTTTTTTTACTTGCTTGGTACTTGTCTCATCAAAATATAGTGTATAAAAAGCTTTGCTTGATGTGTAATCAGAAAATATTTTCTGGCGAAAATACGGAGCCAATCCAAATTTTATGATATATCTCGCTTTTGCATCAGACAGTTTCACATTTTTAGCAATTTCAGAGTCACTGAATGCAAAACTCATTATTTTTCCCAAATCGTCGATTGATGAAAATGAATAATTGCACTTTATTGCCGTTAATAAGACAAGCCCTTCAGCTTTAATAACTTTTTCATTTAACGTTACCGGCATCCACGTTTTATTTTCCATCGTTAATTTCAGCGTTGTTGTCGAAGAGGCTGCTTTTTTATCATCACTGCACTCTGTTAAGATGGGTACAAAAGTGCTTTGGCCAGATAATAATTTTATGCGGCTTTGATGTCTCACTTTTGGCATGTGATTCAATTTGCTTGAAACCCATATTTGAAATACTAAATCGTTTGCTGCATGGTCGGCAAAACACAGAATAAATATCATCGGTGCATCCTTCACACCAGCTGCTAACAAGCTGTCCATCGTCAATCGTTCTTTGAAGCCACAGTTCCGAAAATTTAGTAGATCTCGGCATTTTTTTTTTAAATATAACTACGTTTGGTTAAAATATAGAAGTTTCTAGCAAAATATGAAAGTTTTTAAATTATAAATCACATGTTCAATAAATAATACACAATAAGCCACAGTTCCGAAAATTTAGTAGATCTCGGCATTTTTTTTTTTCTTTTTAATAACTGTTTTTGGTAAAATATAGAAGTTTCTAGCAAAATATGAAAGTTTTTAAAATATAAATCACATGTTCAATAAATAATACACAATACGACCCTGGATTAATTCTGATTAAAACAGCGCGATTAGAACGTAACGTACAAACAAAACACAGACGCTAAACTATAAACTAATGCTAGCTGTTGCCATTCGTAATATAACTATATCGCTGACCATGGTGACAAAATAACATACGTCAGTTGCGAGAAAAATCCCTACTTCAAACCCTTCAAACTGATACGCTAGCCGCTTGCATGACGTCATACCCTTAACCAATGGCAGATAAGGCACGCCCAATGTAATTTTCGCTTACTACGCACTTGAACTAATGATCGCTCATAGCAGCAAAATATTTACGATGTTATCGAGTTAGGGATTTAATGATTTAATTGCCAAAGTAGAGATATTTAAACGAAGATAATAAAGTAATCACTAAAAAAATCAGGAATTTTAGGACAACTTATCATATTTAAGGACATTTCAGGACGTTTTTTAAATTTTAAGGAATTTCAGGAATTTCAGGACATGTACGACCCCTGAATTGACTATCTCTATTATAAATAATTCTTGTAAATTTCATAATGATTACTAAAAAAGAATTCTCTTCATGCACATTTATACAAAATTTTGTCCTATATCACCATGTTAAAAATTTAGAAAAAGCGGGATGGCAACGCAACCTGTAAGACAATTTTTACCAAAAGTTGATAGGCACTAATTTATGTCAAGGTGCAACTACATACCAATTAATATGAAATTCTGTGCAGTAGTTCCTGAGATACAGTTGCCACTAAATTTTATCACACACACACACACAGACAAAAATGGTCAAATCGTGTTCTACAGCTCTAAAAACGTGTAAATCCATCAAAAACCCGAGGTCGAAAATTTTTACGAATCCAATACTTTTTTCCATTGAATATAGAAGAAAGTAAAAATAACATAATTATAACCAACTACAATTAAATAAAAAATTTAAATCATTAAATATATAGGATTGAACAATCAATATAAATGCACAAAATCCCAGTATGCAGCAGTTGTTATTATGCATGTATCTACGCTCCATGTACATTAAAAAGAAAAAATAACATTGGTTACTGCTACCTCACTCTGCATGAAATGTTCATAAAATGCATCAAATAACATACTGCAGTAATTACTGTAACATACGTATTAGTGCTTTGTGCACATGAAAATCAAAGCGCCCATTACAAAAAGAGACAGATTATACAGATGTAAAAAATCACCTTTTAAATACAAAACACATGTACAATAATGTATGATAATTTAAAGCAGCAGATAATTTCAATATTAATTTACATTTGCATATAATCTTCCCCTTTCAAAATACTCTTGTTCCAAACATACACATCTTTAAAATACAAAATATCTGTTATTTACACAATATTTATTAAACATTAATTTGAATTCACTGAATAGAATATTATTATGAAATAGGAATTAAAATTTATATAAAGAAATTACCTCTAAAATATTCTATGTTCGCTGTTATTATGACTTTTCAAATTACTACTACAAAATTCCACAGTAACACAAACAAATATCTAAATAATTCAAATTTTCATTATATTTCTGTTATTTACCTCAAAATTCACATTTCAGTAAAAATATAAATAAAATCAATTTATGTGAAATGATTGTTCTCAAAATATTTTATTTATTTTTTACAAATATCCAAATAAAATACATAATGAAAATCAAGATTTACATATTAACGCCATATATAATTGAGAGATAAAGTTGATAAGAAACAGATTATTTCTTCAATAATAAAAATATATACTAATTCAATAATAATTAAATTAATGAATCTCTTTAACTCACCATTGAAGGTTATGGTTAGCATCTATTTTTTTCCCTTAGTGGCTGGAATTTCCCTCGTAAGATGCAGGTGGATACTTTCATTAGATAAAGTCTTCAAGTTGTTGTTTTCGTAATAACCGAATCGATAATACCTTTGTACGTACATTTTTAATAATCACATACATAAGGCAATATTAATTCAGTTGAAATAAATGTTTGGATTCTGTGAAATAAAAAATGAAGTTTATTTTCTTAGCTAAGCATAGATATATGTAATGATAAATAATTGTACACACATAGAAAGGAAATAAATGTAATAAACTATAAAAATTTAAACAGACAGCCTGTATAAGTAACACTTTCAAACATTAACAGCCACTAACAGCAGCACAAATAAAAACTTTATATGCAGCAACTAATTACATTACATTAAAATTTTAATAACACAAAAGCAAATTTTATCTCTTATTGCAAAGAAACACATGGATATTTTTTATCCCAATTTATCTATTCAGAATCTTTAAATCTGAAATAACGCTAAATTATTTTTAAATCATGAATATATTCGTAACAAAACAAATGTATATTTACATCAACGTTAATTTTATAAACGTGGCAAACAAATTTCGAACATGTTATTTATATTAGCAATGTTTTTCAGCAGGTAATGACATTGATATCTAATTGTATAACTAATTCATATCTATAAATCTCGAATGCAGTAAGTAATTTCTATTGTTTACCTTAGTTTTGCATTTACATTACACAATAGATTCGTCGATTGCAAGTCTCCATTAAATTAAGATGGACGTTCGCGCTTGTTTTCGATGTTCTATGTATATAAAACGAGTAGATTAAGAAATTTAATGTTTAAAAATAAGCTTACCAGGAAAAATAAGTGAAAATACCTTTTCTATCGAAGTGCCGATTATTGATTACATGAAATAATCTAGAGTGGGTCCCATAGTTCGTGACGCTCGTGAATCGTGAATCATTCAACATAAACTCCTCCTTCGGTAGTGACGTCATCAAACCACACCTCAAATGGTCGTAGCTAGGAGTGTTTCATAAATCGCCTCCGTGGGGGAGTTCTTTCTAAGGGGTCCTAGTGCGTATTTATGCAAGTTTCGGAGAAAACTACAGAAAACTCCAAACAACTAAGCCAACGAGCGCGAGCTGGGATGGAATCCGGCACCTCACGTCTACCAGTTTTGAGCGCGGAACCGCTCGGTCGCTGGTGGGCGATTTTCAGTAACAGCTTATAAGCACTAATTTTCAATGTTAGAACTAAATATCAAGTTTGGTTAAATTTCGTCCACTTATTTATGAGATAGAGCATCGACAAAAGTTTAGGCACACACGAAGACACTTAAAATAGTGCAATCGTGTACAGGATATGTCAAACGTATAAAATATGTCAAAAGTACAACCAGTGACTAAAACTTTCCATTAATCGAATACTTTCTTCTTAAATATAAAGAAGAGAATAATAAATAAAACAAATATCTTAAATAATGATGCATCTAGATTATTAATAAAAATATTATGAAGACATTAAAAAATAGAATCTGTCCTATTCTTTTTTATGTTATTATAATGTAATTTCTTTTACAGTTTTAGATGAAAGTATTATATTCCTATAAATTTTTGCTGCGATTTTTGATGGGTTTATTTTTTTTTTTTTTTATGACAATGGAAATTTTTTTTTTTATGCCAATATCGTCAATAATGAAAATTAAAAATATTATTTTAATACATAATTTCTATGAGAATTAAAAATCAAGACTATATTTCGAAGTTACTAGCGTATCTTTGTAGCGGCAGACCTCTACGGAGCTTACGGAGCTAAGTGAGTTTGGCGAGAATTCACGCTTGGCGCACACTGTGGCTTGACGCTATGCGCTTACGCACAACGAGGAAAGATCACAATATGATTCGGCTTTCGGCTAACACAATACCGTAGTAGTTCACGCGCACAGGAGAAAGGAGAAATCTCAAAGTTATTGTCACGTGACACTTCTCGATGATGTTGGCCACACAAAGGGGTTGCCATTTCCCTCTCTACCTAAATTAAAGCTCGATGATCCCAGCCCTAGCAAAAATTCTTGTCTAAAAAAAAGTACACTTAATGCAGTTTTGTTAAAGAAATCCTTGTCGAATCCTGTTTTTAGTCATTCAAAGAATAGGATTCGACAAGGATTTACTTAACAAAACTGTATTAAGTCTATTGTTTTTGCATAGGAATTTTTGCTAGTGCTCGGGTACTTTTGCTGTAGACAGTGAACTTGCTTCCCGGTCCATAGAAAATAGAATAATAATCAAGAGCACGTCTCTTTTGATTCGTAGTTCCATGAAGTAGGGTATCCATCCTCAGCGCATTTATCGCTGTTTGTTGTGGGCTTGTTGACTGATTGACAGAGAGACGAGACGATTAAAAAATCTCGCCAAGAAGTCGCTAACCAATCAAATTACAGCATTGTTAGATATTTTAAACATTGAGCTCCATTAGTAACAGGAGAGTAAAGTTCCCGGTCAGTCGTCTGCTAGCCGAATTACATCCCGATGAAGCAGCTTGGGGAAAGAGAAAATATAGTTCCTTTTCTCTAGCCTAGAACATGCTAAATTCTAATTTATTTTTGTTGTAGTTTATATTTCCGTACTTGATTAAACCGTGAAAACAGTGCAAAACACTTAATATTTAAGGCCAGGAACATCTGTACTAAGTATTTATTTGAATTTTTCTCTTCAAATAAATTATTTAGAAATGTGTCATTGATTGACGGACTTTCGTAGCTTACGCTAGAAATGTTCGTTTTTAAGGTATCGGAGATTTTTTTTTTTTTTTTTTTTAATTACAGGAAAGGAGCGATGCTTATTTATATAAAAAATATTTTTTCTGGTTGACTAGTACTATTAGAGGGTGATTAGCCACATTTTAATTCTTAAAATATGCATCTATAAGCACCTTACAAAAATATTTTAGAAAAGGGGAAAAAAAAAATAGTTTTTGCACACATTGGCATAATTTTAATTTATATATTAATATAATTTTAATTTATATATTAATATAATTTTAATATATATATATAATAATTTTAATATATTAAAATAATGAAATCCAATTTAATAATAATAATAATATATATGTCTGACGAAATGCATGATAAAATAATATAACATCAAAAATTGCATAAGGGTTATTAGAAACCTTAAAATGTGATAAAGTCAGAGAGAAAAAATAAGTAGACTTGGAAATCCTAAAATAAAAATAACTTGGGTTGGTTGCGTGATAAAGGTCAATTGCTCTGGGGTAGGGGGGGGGGCTTGTCTTTCGAAAGGGTCTTAGCCCGTAATTACGTGAGTTTCGGAGAAAACCATGGAAAACTCCGAACGACTAAGTTGACGAGCGTAACCTAGGATCGAACCCTGCACCTCCCATCTGCCAGCTTTTATCGCTGAACTCCTCGGCAAGGTGGGGCCTGCAACAACTTAAAACTAGTATGTTGTGGCCACCACAAGGCTTTCTTCTATATTTTCCTGTACAAATTCACTCAGTAAAAATAATTTATTAAAATTATTATTAAAAAAAAATATATCTTCTATGATAATGCAGACGATTTCCATATTAGAAAAGTAGTATAACATTAATTTTAAAAAAAGTCCATTTTATTCTCAATATAAAAAAAAAAAAAAAAAAAAAAGATTTTTTTTTTTCCTAAGTTTTTTTTTTTTTTTTTTTTTTTTTTTTTCGTGAAAAATTTAAAAAATTGATAACTTTGTTTTAAATTATCACAGAATTACAGTTCAACCATCCGTTTTAAAGTTATTGACAAGACCTTTCGAAAGATACCCATATTGAAAATTTACCCCCCCCCCCGGGGGGGGGAAGCGATGCCCCCACACGCACAAATTTTTTTTCCTAGTTAACTACTACTATTATCACTAATTCATATTATTTTTACAATCACAAGTTTAAAATAACGCTCATTATGTACATTTATACGAAATTTTGTCCTATACTGCCATGTTAAAAATTTAGAAAAAGCGGAATGGCAACGCAACCTTTAGGACAATTTTTACCAAAAGTTGATAGGCACTAATTTATGTCAAGGTGTAACTACATACCAATTAGTATGAAATTCTGTGCTGTAGTTCCTGAGATACAGTTGCCACAAAATTTGGTCACACACACACACAGACAGACAGACATTTTCTAAAAATGGTTAAATCGTGTTCTACAGCTCTCAAAACGTGTAAATCCATCAAAAACCCGAGGTCGAAAATTTTTACGAATCCAATACTTTCTTCTATTGAATATAGAAGAAAGTAATAACAATGTATCTTTGATTTTATACAAAATATTTTTTAAACTTTTTTTTTTTTTTCTACCATGACTTTTAAATTTAAAAAGTGGTGTTTGTACAGTCTTTTTAGTAAAACCAATAATATAAAAAAATATTATCACATTTCTTTTTCTACAATTTGATTTTTGTGAAAAAGATAAAAATTTTTCGTATTAAAATAAGCTTGAGTACTATTTTATATCAGATACTTTGGATTTGTGAAAACTGTGGTTTGAACTAAAAAGTAATTTTTGGCAGAGTTTATCAAACAATGTTAAGACAAAATTCCAAATATTCTATTTAAGACTTGAGAGGTTTTATTCTTACTATTCGAATGCATATCGTCAAGTGCATATTTTATCGAGAAGTACTAAGATACTTTGTGAAAAAAGTGTGGGATCAATTTCGAAATATTTTTTCAAAAAGTATGTCATTATTTCTTGTAATACACATAAGATAACTGCTTATGGAAATTTAATAAATATAAAGGAATAGATTAGTTTAATCATACAATAATATAACATGTTTATGAACTTCTATTTTAAAGACACACATTGGGCATTCGAGATTAAAGGGACAAGTTGGGCATTTGTACTCGATAAAATAAATGAGATATTTTATCTATGGAGCCTAAATTTCTTTTCTTTACCCTAGCGATTTTTACAACCATACGCTGCACAGCTCATAACCATGATTATTCACGAATTATGTCCTAAAATTTAAAAGAAATTTGAAAACTAAATATACGGATACATGTAACCCAATAGGACACACGCGCTGTTTTTCCCAACCTTCTCTTCCAAAACCATGGTACTGTATTCATCCGCTCTGACCGCTAGATTACATGATACCAGATAGGAAGCTTGCTCTCCTGTTACGATGGAGCTCAGTGATTTTAAATTGAAACTAAAACGGTCTGTCTTTCGAAGAACCAGTCAACCAAACAAAAATATCCAGACGGCGAATCGCGGGGGTCGGCGTGCAAGTTCACAATACCTACGCAGTTCGTCCAAAGGGCTGAAATTCGTCCCGCTGATTGGACGAGAGGATGTAGCACAACAGCAAATCAACGATTAGGTTTCGGGATGATACTTTTCTATTTTCTTTCGATCGATGTTTTGTATTTTTATGGTAAATTTTATTAATGAAAGTATTTACAAATGTTTTACGATGATATATATCTGAATTTTAATAGAAATTGAAATAAGAAAAAAAAAGAAGGAAAGAAGAGCGTCTAATGCTGTGTAAATGAATATACATCAATATTTGAAGAATTTGCCATTTCAACTTATCCTCAAATTTTGAACCCCTGTCTTATGACTTTAATATCTACAATTTGCACTAGTTAAATTCTAGCAGTCTATTTTCTTATGACTTTCAGATCGATTTAAAAACGATGAGGTTTTATTGTACAATTCTTTAATCCCCCCCCCCTTTCATCGTTTTCTCATAGCTTGTCCTTTACTTAATTTCAAAAATATCGCTACTTCTACTTCAAAAAATCCTCTTTTACATTTATCATTAACAAGCGTCAAGTAGATGGAAACAAACATGAACCTAGTGATCTGAAATTTTTGATTATTGTATATGATTTCATTTAGAAAATAGTATAAATTGTGAATTTTACAGAGGAAAAAACAAATAGTAAATTAAAATAATAATAATAATACATTTTTACATATTTTAATCTTATTATTTATTCACACAAATTCGGTTTTTAAAAAATCACTACTTTTTAAAGTGGGGTAAAAAAAAAAATGAATAATGTCACTTTATAAATACGAGCAAACAGGCAGTAAAAGATTTTAATCTCTTTATGAAAATGAGCCTAATCATTGATTTGCTGTTGTGCTATATCCTCTCGTCCAATCAGCGGGACGAATTTCAGCCCTTTGGACGAACTGCGTAGGTATTGTGAACTTGCGGTCGGCGTTAGTTCACATCAATCGACAGTCATGACGTCGTCACTGCTTGTCACATGATCAAAATAGTAGATTGCGTCATCGGTTGCTGCTAGCAGTTTACCTTCATGATTATTTTCTATCATGCACTCCAGCGAGTACCGATGGTATAGTGGATACACGGATTAAAAGAGAAGGATGTATTACTAATGTTACGGAAAGGTAGTAATTTTCATCTGACAGATAGAGGGCGACCAAATCTCGAAAATACACCAATCAGCGCGTATTTACATTTCTGGCTGTTCCTTCGTTGGATGACTGAAGCCGAAGGGGCGGGCTTTCCCTTTCTTCCGATGAGTTTCAAAGATACTACACCAGGCGGCGATCGGATCGCTTACTCTGTTCGGCTGAATTAATGCGGAAAATGAAGCTCCGTTCCCCACGCTGACCGCCCTATCTAGTTTGTCATCCTGTATCCTAATCCGTGAGTGGATAGCACATCCGACTGTAATCTCTAAATAGTACATCGGTTCGATCCTGGAGTTGGAATTTTTGTGTCATTTTGTAATTTTGTGTTTTAAGTTCATTTTTCGTATATCTTATGTATTTTTGTGTTACTTTATAGATTTAAATACTGAAAAATAAATAAATAATAATAATAAATGCATTTCCTAAGAACTTTCACTCTACATAAATATGCAGAATATATAGAGTGAAATATATATTTCTCTCTCTCTCTCTCTTTTTTTTAAAAATTTAATTTGTATATATATATATATATATACACATATAGGAGTTATAATTTTTAGCTTTAAATTTTTGCAATTTTCAACTTATCTTAATTTTAAATTTTCCCTTTATAGGCACCTCTCTTCACTTCCCTAAATCAAAGAAAAGAAAATTATGAAATACATATGTAATCTTAATAATTAAGTCCTGGGAAGTTTTCTAAAAGTATTATAAGTAGTCAGGGGTCGATCCAGGTTATAATTTTTGGGTCCCTTTTTTGTGAAAAACAAAATATTTTTGTGAAATTTTTATTTATTTTTGTGAAATATAAAATATTTTTGTGAAAAAGTAAAATATTGTGTAAAATCTTCCGTTTTTACAATCACTTTATGTAATGTTTAATATCAAGTTAATAGAGTTTTGTTGAGCCCAATTAAGGCATTAATTAAAAATAATACTGAAAATGTGAAAACATTTAATAAAAGGATCATTTTTATAAAACAAAATCTTGTGAAGGGTCCCTTTTTATGAATTTGAATTTTGTGAAGGGTCCCTTTTTATGAATTTGAATTTTGTGAAGGGTCCCTTTGTACTATGTGGAATTTTGTGAAGGGGCCGCAAAAGGGACCCAAGTTTTGCCTGGATCGACCCCTGGTAGTTTAAAATTAATAGTAAATAATAGTAATTAATTTAAGTAATAGTACTCTAATTATTACTAGTATGCTATTGATTAAAAAATATGGGGTGACACACACACTTCCTTCTCTTAACTTTCTAGTTATAGAAGCACTTTAATGTGGCATATATTTCCGTGTGTAAGGGGGGGGGAGGGGAGGATCTATCATCACCTTCACTCTTTATTTTAATATTTAACAAACATTCATGAAATATTCATGGTTGTTATAAAACTAAAATATACATTTAAAATTATTCTCAGCCCACTATTGGAAACTTATAGATCTTAAGTCAAAAATTTCAAGTGGCATTCCCATACAATCTTTCAAATACCAAATTTGAACTTCTATAATTTTCATGTTTTTAACTTATAATGATAGCAGACTCAAAGCTAAAAGTTTGATATATGTATTCAGAAAACCTCAAAACGTGCAATTGTAGCAAAATTCTAAGTCAAAAATGGCCCAACCAGTTACCAAGTAGCTCTGATTTCAAAGCTGGTAGACGGGAAGTGCTGGGTTTGATGCCAGATTGCGTACATTGACTTAACCATTTGAAATTTTCCATGGTTTTCTCTGAAACATGCATAAACATGGGCTAGAACCTCTTAGAAAGACCTCCATGGAGGGCACACCACCTTTGACCTAGGACTCATGTGTTGCCAGTCGGCCTTGCTTGCACACAAACACACCTAAATCAAAAATTGGACTCCAAAACAAAATATTGTCTGCCGTATAAGTACGAGAAAGTAATTATAATTTCTGGAGCCCTGTATATATATATATTATGCAGTGTATTTGACCTTAATTATTACTCAACACATTTTCTTAGTTCTGCTGATAATGGTCACCTTTTAGTTTCGAAAATGGTACATTTTACAATTCTTATAATGTAAGATTTCAAAAGTTTCAGCTTTTGATTGACATTATAATGAAATGATTCGTTTAAATATTAAAGATGCTTAAATATTAAACTTTTTGTGTATGGTACCAGAGGGCTAAGGCAAAAACACGAAGCAGGAGCATAAGACTGAATTCCTAGTTTGTTTGAATAGTCAAAAATTAAATTTATTTAATTTTGAAGAAACTGGGGGGGGGGGGGGGGGCAGCCACCCACTTAAAATAAAGTAACAAGTGAAGCAGGAAAAAAGAAATTTCTAAATTAATATTCCTTTGTAATGACTCTTCATTAAATTATTGGTATATTTTGTTTTTACTGATACTGGGCAAACTAATTAGCAATATTTTGGATTTTTTAATAAATTGGTATTATCAGAAAGATATTAGTATTATTTTCCCTTTTGTAATAATTTTCCCTTGAGAAGGATGTTGTCAAATGAGTATTTTTTCATAATTCGTCTATTGTTTAAATTTCTTTATTTCTTATGCTATTTCTAATTTATTTGTTTGAATTTTTCCTTTATCACAAAAAATTATCTATTCTTATACATATAAATATTTCTTGTGTATTGTTTGAAAAGGTTTTTATAATATAATAATAATATTTCATAATTATGATGATCAAATACCAGGAAGAAAGACTTGAATAAATCAATAAACAATTACAACAAAGCAAAATATATAGAAAAGTTAATAAATACTGAAAAATAATTTTGAAATTTACAAAATTACAACTATATCTTTATCAGTGGCGGATCCAGAACTTAACTTTTTGGGGGGGGGGGGTAAGACTTTTCAAAATGTTATTCTATACCAATAAAAAATTTACATTTGCAATATTCAATTGTGAATGTCAGTGTTTGGGGGGGGGGGGCTTCAGCCCCCTAGCCCCCCCCCTTAAATCCGCCACTGATCTTTATCAAGGACTGTAGCAGTACATTAAGAGAAAATGAGTTGGTTTTAGCACAGTAATATACCAGAACCAGATTGTGTAGTATCATTGTCATTGCCCAACAACTCAAAGATTTCAACAATGAATTAAGACATTTAAAAAATGAAAATAATAATAATAATAATAATAATAATAAATATCAAACATTTCTCTCTCTCTCTTTTTTTTAAATAAAAAAACCTATCAAGTAATACAGCACATTCCATATACTTAAAAAATATAGATCATTATTTATTCTTTATTAAGCAGAAAATAATTCCAATTTTTTTTATGCATGTAATGTCTGTCACACAATTAATTTTTTTTTAATGAGACAAAAGCCCTGTGTGTGTAAATTAAAATTTATGGACTCCGGATGTATTTCAGTTTAGAGCAAATGAGTGACAAATATCAATAACTGAAAACATGCTTTGTTGTCATGTTTGTCACGCTATATCTTTACCTTAGTAAATGTAATTATTTTTTCTTAGATAAATAAAAAAATTTATTATTTATAAGAAAAACATATAGATATATCGGAACACCAAAATTCATTAAGATAAATTTAAATTTAGTATTTAAAATTGAACAAGAAAGCTATGTGATATCATGTCTGTCACAAATGAAATTAACCATTACACATTACAAGCAGATTGTCAATAAAGCATTAAAAACATATATATATATATATATATATATATATATATATATATATATATTTTTTCTGAATGTTTAGAAAAGAATCACTAATGGATCAGAATTTTACGATTGTACTATATTTTACTTTAATAAAAACCTTGCCGCTTTTGAAGCAAACAAATTTAGATAATTTTTAATTTCGTGTTATATTGTTCTTGCAAAACAATTATAAATTCCTCAAACGAAATCTCATTATTATTTCGGGATATATATTTCATTATTCTGGCATGGCATAAACAGAACACGCAAAACGACCTTTCTAATCTTTGTCTATAGAGCAGTTTCATGTGACGTCATATTGACGTAGATGGAGGGCTATCAACTCCACGTGAAAATAAATAGACGCCATTTTTAGAACAGTAAGCAAATGGCAGTTGAAAACAGCTCACAGCACCATGGCAACCGCGCATAGCAACCAATAATGGAGGGCACGCTGTCCGCGTTGCCATGCTGTTATCAGCTGTTTGATAAAATCCATGCAAAATTGCCGGATTCCTTTTAACTCTTTAGACACACCCCCTTCTGACGTCACGACTGCAGATGGATGTGAAGTGAACTAACGCCCAGTGATGCCAGATTGGGGATTTTGTCCCCATTTTGGGGGATTTTTGAGGCTTCTGGGGACAATTTTGGGGACCAAATGTTTGTGGGGACTTTTTTGGGGAATTCTAAAATTTTTGGGGACAAATCTGGGGAGTTCTACAATTTTCTGTTAATATTGGCAACGTAATGATTTATCCCTACGACCAGGGATTTTCAATAGCTTTATTGTTATTTGGGGATTTTTTTCAAAAATTGTCTTTATTTGGGGAAAAATCCGAGTTTAAATCCACTTAAATCTGCTTGATATTTTTTTTTTGAAAATTTTTTTATTTTCCCTTTTTAGTAGAAATCAAGTTGGGGATTTTTTCGAAAAAAACCCCTGATTTGGGGAAATTTGAAGGCCTGTTTGGGGAAATTAATTTCGAGCATCTGGCATCACTGTAACGCCGACCAATCGCGGGAGTGTTAAACGCCTCGATGGTTTTTGAAATATTTACGTTTTCAAACAGAATAATTTCTCCTTGAACAAACTAGTGTCATGCAATTTTAGATTTTCTTAATTTTAAAAATAATAATTTGTGTTGATTCTGAATAAGCATAGGTTTAGAACAATAGGTGTGGGGATCACTCGAGCCCTCTGTTAAATTTGTTTTTAATTTGCGAAATCTTTGTCCGTGTAATTTTTATTTTGGGAAATGAAATCAGAAATCAGATTCACAAATGAAATTCATTGTGAATCTGAAATGAGCAAAATCTTAATTATGCAGTTAATGACAAGCCCTATCTGCCTTGATGTGAAGAACATGTTTTTTGAGCATTGATTGCTTTTCCTTGGAATCTCTCAAAATATAATATGACATTATACATGAAAGAAGAAAGGAAATGTTTATCAGGTTATGGCATAAACAGTGCCCCTTGGGTAAATTTATCCATTATTTCTTGTCCTTTTGTTTATCAGTATTCTTTTATTTATTTTAAGACTAAAAATTTTGTTTACTTTCTTAAATTGTTTTCTAATTTCTGTATTGTTATTTAATTATCTAAAGCCTGTTGTAAATGTGTTTCAGAAAGTTATAAAATATTCAAAACTTTTCGTGTGTGCTTATTTTGAGGAGAAGAAATCCAATAATAAATGAAATCAATAAGTGGTATTTAAATACATTAAATGACAGTGTGTTAATACTTAATATATTCTTAATAAAAAATTATTTTTCGCTCTACAAACAGTTGTTTGTCCAGAGGTGAAACTGAGTCTGTTAATGAACCCTTAATAAAATTTTTCAACTACTTCACAAAATTTTTCCGATTAAAAATAGATTTTATTTAACCAGTAAAATAAAAATGCATAGCCTAATATTTTGTATTTAAATATTTTATAGATTTTTTTTTTTTTTTTTTTTTTTTTAATGACTGCTGATATTGCAAGTTTTTAAGAAAAAGCAATAAGTCTGAATGTTAAATAAGCTTGAATTGTGTCTGAAATTCTCATAATTACTGTGAGTCAAAAGAAATATGAATGCTTTCTGTACATGTATAAATTGTAATAAATTTAATATTTACTCGTATAGATTTAAAAAAAAACTTATTAGTCTAAGCTGTAGGGCCCACCAGCAGCCAAGTGGTTCTGTGCTCAAAGCTGGTAGACGCGAGGTGCCGGGTTGGATCCCAGGGCATGCTCGTTAGCCTAGCCGTTCAGAATTTTTCATGGTTTTTCCGAAACTTGCATAAATACGGGCTAGGACCCTTTAGAAAGACCCCCACGGAGGACACTCACCCTTAGGCTTTAGACCCTAGAGTAGTCAATCAGCCTTACTCCCAAACACCAATAGTCCAAGCTAAAAATAGGTACAAATATTTATACAATCAATTATAATAGTAAATAGATAAAAATTTATTAATAAATAAGTGTAATAAATATAGATTATAAAGATAATTATTTTCAAATTCAAATTAATTTACTGCACACATATATTATGTTTTAATTAAAGGAAAAAAAAAAAAAATCCAGCATTCCTGTGTTTACATGGCTTATGTGAAAATTAGTGATGTGGGGCAAAAAATTTTCTTTTTTCGAAAATTTTCTACTATGTTTTTCCGGAAAATTTTTCAACCAAAAAAAAAAAAAAAAACAATTTTTTTAGTAAATCTTTTGCATGATATATTTAAATTTTCTTTTATTAGTCATAGTAATGCTATATATAGTGCGAAAAACAAAAGTTTTTGATTAAATTCATCATTTAGAAAGTTACCAGATGTACTATGTTTTGAGCAACTTGCTCGAGAAAGAGGTTATTTATTATAATACAAGAAATCTATGGTTTGTAATCAGAATTTTAAATGTCCATTCAATAAGTTTGTAAGAACATAATTATACAGCAGTATAGTAGTGCATTAATTTATCAATATAACAGAAAAAGAATATATTGATAAATTAATGCACTACTATACTGCTGAGCATGTGTATCTATTTTTCAAAATATTCATTTGATAAATGATGATACAACGATGTTTTTCAAACTCAGACAGCAATTCTCTTAGGTCACCTTATGGTCTTTGATTCTGAGAGTGACTCAGAAAGTTAGGACATTGTCATAATCTACTTAAATATTCAATTAAAAAAAAAAAAAAAAGAGCAAAACTTAAAATAAAAAATTGCTTTAATTACAAAATTGTCATTGTTGAAAATTTTTGAGAAAAATCTTATATAAAAACATTGTATTTCTTAAAATCACTTTTTAAAACTAATTTCTAATACGGGAAAAAAAAAAAAAAAAAAAACTTTTTTATGCAAGCAATAGGAAATAAAATTAATTGCCTAAATAAATAAATAACAAGATTTTGATTAAAATTTAAGGAAATCAAATAGATAAAATTAATCACACCATATCTTGTAACTGGAGGTTTAGTATAAAAAACTCAATATTTCTTTGTTTGCTTAAAATATCCGAAATTGAATTGTACTTGAAAAATCTCATAAAGGTGTTACATTTAAAGTTAAATAATAACAATAATATTAATAAAATCTCAAATTTCTAGATTATTTTTTTTAAATAGAGGATTACATCCATTTTCCAATACCACCAACTATTAAAAAATATGATTTTGTGTTCGCAAACTATGCTTAAAAATAGAACAAATAAAAATAAAAAGAGTTTTCATGAAATGAACTCTTGCATGGTCTGAGCCATACCTTACTAATTACCTAGTACACAGTGGCGGATCCAGAACTTATTATTTTTTTTTTTAGGGGAGGGGGGGGGGCTAAAATTTTTCAATATGTTATTCCAGATCAATGAAAAATTTACAATTGTAATATTCAATTGTGAATGTCAGTGCTTTTTTTTTTGCCCCCCCCCCTTCCCTTAGATCTGCTACTGCTTGTACAGTCGGCAGCAAAATGATTGATGTACTAACAATAATTTCTATTTAAAAGATGTGCACCTAATACAATTTTGTTAAGTAAATATTTATTGAGTCATGATGTTAGTCTTATACTGTTTATAAAAAATTAAGTTCATGATAAAAATTAGCGATCAAACTAGAGAAAGGAAAAAGAAAAATATGGATGTATGTTTCAATACTTATGCTATCACTAGCAGCCAAACCCCATATTATTCTAACTAAACAGAAATTCATTATGATAATTACCTCTGTTTTTTTTTTTTTTTTTTAATTCTGTTTAGTTTCGGAATATTCACAGTTGTTAAATTTGTTCTTGTTTTTCAAAAACAGTTTTTTTTTTTTTTTTTTTTTTTTTTTTTTTTTTGTGGCTTATGTTTTATTTTGAAATTATAAAGTGTAAAGAAGAACTTTGATAATTTTTTTCCACTTTGTAACTTCAGTATGAAGTATTAAAAATTAAATAAATAAATTTTGGGAAAAACTAAATCAAATTTAATTTTTCTAGATTTTTTTTTAATAATAAAAACAGAATAATAATAATAAAAAAAATCCTTAATTCTCATAAAAATTGTCTCTATATAATAAAATGGAGTTCAGCTGTTGGCAGCGATATGTGAGGGTCGCTTGACAGCTACAGAATGTTCACAGACACCTTTTATATATAGATTATTCTACCATTATACATGCAAAACAGTCATTAAAAATTATAACTTTCTAGCTTTATACATGTTTAAATAACCATTAAATCATAATTTCCGTGTTTTGTTTATTAATGTCTTTTTGAATTGAATAATTATTCATACCTTTTCTTTGAATAGTTTTGTTTAATTGTAGCTTTTAATGTATTTAGTTTTATTTTACAAAACCTTTGTAATTTAGAGATTGAAAATTTTCCGGAAAACCCACATCCCTAGTGAAAATTAATAAGTAACTTTGAAATTTTAGAATTTCATAAATATTAATATACATAAACATACAAAATATGTCTATGCATAATTTGTGTACATATCTTATGTATATATACCTAAATTTTTACAAATTATCTACAAATTGTCACAAGATTTGTTAATTTATAAACAGCATAATATTTAGATACCTTGTGTATGGTAAATATTACTAAATTCTATTTCTAACCAGATTCTAGCTCATTTATAGATTTTGAGATTTGACAATACAGGTTTTTGACGGTAGAGGTTTCTGACGGTTTAAATCCTTGTCATGTCAAAAACCCAACCCTGGGAAGGATATATTTGATATTTAGTCGAAACAAGAAATCCCTATTGCGAGAGATGGTATATCAGTGGACATTCTGTTCCCCTGCTATAATTGGTCCATATATATCAGGATATATCAACTCTGGGCGCAATTGCAAATGCTTGCCTGATATTCATTCATTGATATCTTTCAGAATGTAGTATGGTTGTTTGGGAGAATGAATAATATTGAATATAAAATGAGCGTTCGGAATTGTATCAATACACATTTGAAATATCATTATATTATAGTAAATAAATAAATAAAAATAAATGGAAAGGCTAATATACGGAATTATAAGCTAGAAAGTTTTACTTGTTAACTTAAAAACTTCTGGAAATATAAGCATTTAAAGAATATAAAATTATTTGTATATTTGTTAACTTTTATTATTATTAAGTATTTTGATAAACTTTATTCTTTAATAATCATTGAAAATGAAAAAATATTTCCAAATAAGGATGCAATGGATATCCAGTGAACATACTGCTTCCGGCTTATCTGGCCAGTATGCTGAATAATTGGCAGTAGCCAAATATTGTGATTATCCGGTAGTACATTTGTCCTAAAGTTATAAGGTGGTTGTTATTTCTTTTATTTTTCATGGATTTCATTGCTAAAATTTCCAGATTATAAAGCAGAAAGTTTAAAATGCAAAGCATTAATTTATTAAACTAAATGTAATTTGCTTATATTAATGGCACATTCTGTTTTAAAACAAAAAATAAAATAAATCCTTACAATTGTTATTCATGCACTATGTTCCTGCATATATGAGCAAGATACAGTTAAAAAAGAAAAAATGTGACAGAATCACTCTTTTTGCTATGTTACTAGCGAGAGAATATTATTTCTCACAACATAAACTTTATTTTATTGAGTAAAAGGGGAACATAGTTAATGGAGTTAAGAAAAATAAAACTTTTTACTACAAGTATTTACAATTTTAAGCATTTTTCTGAAAATAATTTGCAATTACAAAACATTGATTTTATGCCTTATGATAACTTAGTCGATGATCCAAACTCAATCTGTTTATTTTTTTTCCCATTTAAACATTTTTCAAAATCTTTTATAGGGGCATATAACAAGGAATAAATTATTTTAATACATTTTCTTTCTTTTCTACATTATAAAATAAATACTATTGGAGAAATAAACTGATAAAAAAGCAAATTAAATTGCTAGTAAAAATCCAAAATTGATGAAATAAAAACATATATTTTTCAAATAGATACATAAAAGTGCATAAATTTTATATATTTAATACACATGTAGATCATGTAGAATTTCTGACATAAATATTAACAAAATTTCAAACTAGTTGGAGTAATTTAAGACCTGAATTTGAATGTTTTAACATTTAAAACAATTATCACAATGTTAAAGTTATAATTTTTTGCAATCATTTTAATTTATTATTTTTTAAGTTATCCTACACATAAGCTTAAGTGCAAAAAAAAAAAAAAAAAAAAAAACGAGTAACATTTTTGCTCTTTTTAATTTTAATAATTGGTTAATTGTAATTTAAAAACAGTAATTCTGCATTTTTGGGTAAAGTTCTTTTATGCATGTTTTCATAAATTGCACCTCGGCAAAAGTGACACAAGTCAAAATATAACAATTTTCAGTTTGTTATTGAAAAATGTGTATGAAGTGTCTCAACATATTCCAAAAGTGTCACATCACTATCTCAAAAATTATCTACTTGAAAGGCAGTTGTATCAGTTTTATGTCAGTGCTTTATCATTAAGTTGATTTTTCTCATCTTTCAGTTTTCTTTTTTCTTGCCAGGGTGATAAAGGATGCCTGCTTGTGAAAAGTTTTTCATGATATATGAACAATCACTATATTAAAATTTTATTATTAGAATCCAATATTTGTTTCCTATATTAAATAAGAAATTAAAATAATCATAAGTTATTAATTATTTTGCTGGAAATTATAATTTTTAAAAGATATTTAATATTAGGTAGAGGAATGAGTATAAAAGATAAAAAAAAAAGTGCTAGGACCATATGACCAGATATCCAGCCCCAAATTATTCCGGATGTACGGTATGTGGCCAAATTGCCATCCGTTGCATCTCTTCCAAAAAATGAATAACTAATGACATTAAAACAAAAAAAATTAACTACAAATTTCAATGCTGGAAAATTAATAGGTTCAACATATTTTTTTTCCTCATTTAAGTGACTAATATCCCTTAACAGAAGCATTAGAAGGGAAAACATGCAAAAACACTAACTGAAAATATAGCTGGATCTGAATTCGACTTGTAAAAGGTTTATACCATTTTTTTTTCAATAGTAATTTCCAATATATTTAATCTTAGAAAACTGTCACAAAATAATATCATAGTTGCAAACTTTTTATTCTTTCTGGAAGAGTTAATGTACATACCACTATTTTCTAACAATAACTTCCAACGTATTTAATCATAGAAAATTAATACAAAATAATAAGTAGATTGTGGCATTAACAACTTTAAAAGCTATGCTTTTGTGCAAAGAATCAAAACACAAGATAAAAAGCTACAGATGTGTAGTACAAATAAAGTAAAAGTTCAAAATATGTAAACAGCTCTTTCGGGTCTATTTTAAAAAGTGCAGAATGTGTGAGTACTGAAACTGACCATTCCATTCTCTACTAAGGAAGGGTCTCTAAGATATTCTCAAAACATTTGTCTGCAGTGCAACATATTCATAGCTTTTTATTTTCTTATACGAAATATAGGAAAGTAATCCTGATTTGCAAAATGGATTTTGTATCTTGCATAGTTCGAAAGTGAATGGTCGTAGAATACTGTACATTTATATTTGTAACTGCCAATGCCAATGGTGTCTTGATGTATACCTCCAACTTTGATCTTGACACAAGCTCCTTTTTTGAGGTCTACGATTTTTCATGACATCTGTGTGTACGTGTGTGTATATGTATGTGTGTGTAGTGCTGACTTTAGAATAAAAGGGCTGTTGGGGGGAATTCAATAAAAAGTAGGGTTGGCAAATTTCTTCCAAAACGGAAAAAATAGGTTTTTTTCTAAGTGGAAGAAATGGAAGAAACTGTTTTTCTTTAAAAAATTATCATATAATAAATTGCAGCTTTGTAAGATACAATGGATGCATTTTTCGTATAAACCACCTTAAGCAAACTTAAATTATACATATAAAATTTAATTATTAATTAGGTACACTAAGTTAATAATTGCATGGGATTTTTTGCCAAGATCAGATCATGCTGCAAAATACTCAAAATCCATTAAAGAAATCAATTTCAATTTAACCAATATAAAATTTTATAATTTCAGCAATTTTATTTCTTTAACTGGTGGTAAATAATAAGGATCACTTGCTTACTTTCTGATAAAAGAGCTTTTCATTAACATTTAGTTAATTAAGGGAACAAGTATGCAATAATTACTGTATAACAAATTGCCATCAAAACCCCATTTTCCTTATTGCCATATATACACATACAGTATAACAAATGAAAAGTTTTTTAGCAGTTCAGTACTGCAGTCTGTTTCTCAACTTTGAATTGATGAATACAGAATATGGAATTTTTCGCTCTTTTTTTTTTAAATCCTGGAGAACTTGCAAGGGAGTTTAAAAGTATTTTGACGTATTGGTATAGTTCATCGGTTACCAGCTTAGGAGTCATACAAAGAATTGTATTCTTAGGGGGGGGGGTGTAAGCAATAAAATAAAAAACGAAGCCGCGAAATTAAATATAAACGTACCGATAAAACCTAATAGTAATATCTTTCAAAGAATAAGAAACGATAAAGACCAAATCCATTTCTCAGAAACTGCAGGAATTTATAAAATTAATTACACTAAAGAAGATAAAACAACAGGATGCTATATCGACATGACTAAACGAAAGATAAAAACACGGATTAAAGAACACGCAAACGATATAAAATACGGTAAAATAACTACAGCATTAACAAAAATAAACGAAAAAGAAAATATAAAAATAGGTGTAAGCAATAAAATAAAAAACGAAGCCGCGAAATTAAATATAAACGTACCGATAAAACCTAATAGTAATATCTTTCAAAGAATAAGAAACGATAAAGACCAAATCCATTTCTCAGAAACTGCAGGAATTTATAAAATTAATTACACTAAAGAAGATAAAACAACAGGATGCTATATCGGCATGACTAAACGAAAGATAAAAACACGGATTAAAGAACACGCAAACGATATAAAATACGGTAAAATAACTACAGCATTAACAAAAATAAACGAAAAAGAAAATATAAAAATAGGTGTAAGCAATAAAATAAAAAACGAAGCCGCGAAATTAAATATAAACGTACCGATAAAACCTAATAATAATATCTTTCAAAGAATAAGAAACGATAAAGACCAAATCCATTTCTCAGAAACTGCAGGAATTTATAAAATTAATTACACTAAAGAAGATAAAACAACAGGATGCTATATCGGCATGACTAAACGAAAGATAAAAACACGGATTAAAGAACACGCAAACAATATAAAATACGGTAAAATAACTACAGCATTAACAAAAATAAACGAAAAAGAAAATATAAAAATAGATTTTAAAAACTTTAGCAAAATTGCTCAATACCAGGGTTGGGTTTTTGACGTCAAAAAGTGGTTTTTGACATGACAAAGGTTTAAACCGTCAAAAACCTGTCATAAACCTCTATACTGTCAAAAACCTGTATTGTCAAAATTCAACATCTATAAATGAGCTAAAATCTGGTTAGAAATAGGATTTAGTAATATTTGCCATATACAAGTGAATATCTAAATATTATGCTGTTTATAATTAAGAAATCTGAAAACAATTTGTAGATAATTTATAAAAAATTAGGTAAATATACTGGTTTATAATCTAAGAAATATATACAAAGTAAACATACAGTTATATTTTGTATGTTTATGTTTATTTATATTAATATTTATGAAATTCTAAAATTCCGAAGTTACTTATGAATTTTCACATAAGACATGAAAACACAGGAATACTGGATTTTTTTTTTTTTTTTTCTTTAAGTAAAACATAATATATGTGGGCAGTAAATTAATAAGAATTTGAAAATAATTATATTTATAATCTACATTTATTATACTTATCATTTATTAATGAATTTTTATCTGTTTATTATTATTATTGATTGTATAAATATTTGTACCTGTTTAAAGCTTGGACTATTGGTGTTCGGTGTTTTGGGAGTAAGGCTGATTGACTACTCTAGTATCTTAGGCCTAAGGGGTATTGCCCTCCGAGTGGGTCTGTCTACAGGGTCCTAGTCCGTATTTATACAAGTTTTGGAGAAAAACATGAAAAACTCTGAATGGCTAGGCCAACGAGTGCGTCCTGGGATCAAACCCTACACCTCACATTTACCAGCTTTGAGCGTAGTACTACTTGGCTGCTGGTGGGCCCTACAGCTTAGACTAATAATTATTTAAAAAATTTGTATGGGTAAATATTACATTTATTACAATTTATACATGTCCAGAAAGCATTCATATTTCTCGTGTTTCACGGTAATTATATGAATTTCAGACACAATTCAAGCATTTTTAGCATTCAGAATTATTACTTTTTCTTAAAAACTTGCAATATCAGCAGTCATTAAGAAAAAAAAAAAGTTATATTTTTCTATAAAATATTTAAATACAAAATATTAGGCTATGCATTTTTATTTTACTGGTTAAATACATAATACTAAAAGCACAATACTAAAAAAATTGAACTATACAATGTTGTATTGAAAATAAAATGATTTGTCAATCAAAATGATCTAGCAATGATATATAAATCATAAATTTTTAGAAGCCTAAAGTTTTGTTTTTATATTAATCAAAATGTTATAATAATGTTTCTCCAAAAACATTAATATGTATTATGTTTACCTTTTAAAACATACTGATAAATAATATCTTATTGAAAACAACTATATTTTTAAAGTATCGCATAATTAAGTTTAACATGTGCTATATCAAGCATAGTTATAAATAAATTTCATAATAATATATAAAAGTATCACAGCATATTTTGAATGAACATAGAAATAATTCATAGTAAAATTTTAAAAGCCTAAAGTTTTGTTTTTTATATTAATCAAAATGTTGTAACAATGTGTTTTTCAAAGAACATCATTCTATTTACTTTTCAAAAAATCCTTATGAACTGTATTTTATTAAGCTAATTTTTCATACGACAATTAAATTATAAATATAGGTTTTTGACATTTTTGACAAGGTGGTTTTTGACATGACAGTTTTAACCATGGTTTAAACCGTCAAAAACTGTCACGTGTCAAAAACCTGCCAACCCTGCTCAATACAATAACTATTATTATGCCACAAAGAGGGAAAACGTCGAAATTATAGCGAACCACGATACATGCAACACAGAGCCAATAGAAATCGACGCCGGGTGGCGCACTCTCCTAGAGATGAGAAATGAAAGAACAAAGGATACGCCCGACGAACGTGGTTCACCGGAGCACATGCCTGAGGAAGACTGCTGAAGCGGTCGAAAGCGCTCGCAAGGTAATTTTAAAACGGTTTTAAATGCTTTTAATATAAACATACCTGTCAAGCCAAACCCTAATATTTTACAATTAATCAGAAGCGACAAAGATAAACTAAATCCTTTAGAGACCGCGGGAATTTATAAAATACCATATACTAATAAACAAGGTAATGAAATGTGTTATATAGGAAAAACAAAAATAAAAATAAAAACACGAATTAAAGAACATAGCCACGATATAACTACAGGAAAAATAACAACCGCTTTAACCCAGGTAAACAAAAACGAAGAGATAGACATAAAATTTGATCAAGTAAAAAAGTTGGCCAACTGCCATAACCATAGTTACGCTACAGTAAGAGAGTCCGTAGAAATTTTAACAAGTTCAAATTGCTGCAATGGCAACGATGGGGCATTACTCAACTGCCAATGGCGAAGAGTTTATAAAAGAGGAAAGAAACCAGAAACATCAGTTTCGAGCGACTTCACACACCAAGATGCCGGTGATCAAGCTGGGGCGCCCCAGAGGAAACTAGTTCGGCAATTAGAAAACATGAAGTAATAAAAGGTTGTATGTTTTATTAAAGTTTTTAAGTAAATTTTATTGTTTATATCTGACAAACTGTGCAGATTTAGGACTTTGGTGGATTTTAGGTTGACATATTTCTTGCTCTCTACTGTATTTATAAATACACTCCTTCTCATATTTATAAGGACACTTCATATTTTGAAATAACTAATGTAAAAATAATTGTGAACAAGATTATACAAAGTGCACTTAATATATCTAGTATTCTAAAAATCAAAACTGCTATAATTTTTTAAATATGAAACAAAATTAAAACCCGAATAAACTACTACGTCAGAAACGCCAAAGAAAAATATTGGAAATGCAAACAGCTGTTTTGATAACCTAAAGCGTACCGTCTTCAGTGCAAAAGGATTCTTTTTGCACTGAAAACAGTACGCTTTAGGCTACTGAAACAGCTGTTTGCATTTCCAATATTTTTCTTTGGCATTTCTAACGTAGTAGTTTATTCAGGTTTTAATAATCCAACGCCAAGTCTCCTGTTATTATTTGAAACAAAATTATTAAAAAATAATGCAAAATATTTTTTTCTTCACATTTTTATATGTTCATAATTATAAGGACAACCAAGATTTTTTCATTTTATTTAACTTACTTGTGGATAAATTACAGTTGATATGCGAATTTGTTAACTACTGGGCTGGATTAATTCATATATAAGCCGAATTTTTCTTAGACAAACATTACTGATAATTACTCGAAAAAAAAAAAATGTTCATATAGTGAAGTATGATAAATGTGTTTTTTAACCCATTCATGGTCACGCCAATTTTAATTTTTTCGTTTCGAAGCCATTTTAGTGGGATGTGTTTTATATATTTTTAAATCATTAAGTACTAATAATATTACAAATTTATCAGGAATACTGAGAAACTGATTGTTTTCTATTTAGCAAATTCGTAGCAATGAATAAATGATTCAGAAGTAAAAAACTCTGACCGTGCATACACGTTCATGACCATGAAAGGGTTAAGTGGAAGGATAATTTCAATCAGCCGAATTTCAAATGAAATTCGAAGGTCTTAAATTGCTGAAGGAAATGTGATTAAACATTGAACTGCTGGTTCGATAGGAGAGAGATCTGATGCAAAATCAATTGTTTTACAGAGATCAAAGGCTTATAATTCCTCTTACTGTTCTACTCATAATGACTGCTGCTGCATTTGCTCGTAATTTTTAACGAAAGGTTGGGGTCCACATTTATGCATGTTTAAAATAATTAATAATATGTTAAAATGAATAAAAAACCTGTAATAATCAATAAGCATTTAATGGGGGAAAGAACGTCTGTGTTAAAGTTGAATAAAGACAATATTAAATGGTAAAATGTTGCATTTTCGGATGAAAAACATTTTATTCTTGATTAACCAAATGGTTTTAACAGTTACAGGCACGATCTGAAGATAGCGAAAGACAGAGCAGATTTTTTTAAAGGCAGATATGAATTGGGTATTTTAAGGTGGATCTCTGGTGCTCTGGTGATCTGTTTCTACTGAAGGCAGAATGAATTTAGTAATTTTTTCTATTATTATGAACATCAAGAGAATATCTGTAAATTTTAAATGTGGAATTCTCAGATTTTAGTTAGAATTTTTTTTTTTTTTTTGGGGGGGGGGGGGGAATAATATTTTTTTCAACAAGACTTACATTTTTTCTCTACTTCTAGAGCAATAGGAAATAGTTTGAAGAAAGAAACTTCTGCATTATTGCCTTTCCCGTCTAAAAGTTGAAAAAAAAACTTAACTTATCATATTAAAAAAGTGCATACAAGTGGAAAGCAATTTTAAATAGTTTAAATGTATTCAGAATATCATCTATGCTGTATGAAATGGTATTGAAACTGAATATAAAAAAAAAAATGTATATATATTTTTATATACCAGAGAGAATGTCTGACTGTTTCACCCTAAAAAGAGACCCCCATAAAATATTAATTTAAAGAATAACTGGAAAAAAAAATTACTAAGATTCAAGCTGTCCTTATAATTGTGAACACCTGAAAAATCATCTTTTTGACCGTATTTAAAGTTTTTTTAAGATAGAAAAATGATAAAACTTTTTAAATATAGACTATTAATGAAATTCAAATGAATAAAAAATATATTTGTTTAAATAATAGTGTTCAGTGTTTAGTTAATATAGAAAAATGGGTGTCCTTGTAATTATGAGAAGAACCAGTGTATTATATTCATAATGAGCAAAAATACATAGGTTTTTGCCATTATGTATGACCTACCATCATAGAGATTTCATAAGAAGGTAATAATAGAGCATAAGGTAGATAAACATAAGGAGGTTCTGTATAGTCGACAAATGTACTTTATTTAATTAATGTTATGGAAATAGTTGAATAAAACTTTTTTTTTGTATCATAAAAATCAATAATCTATGAATATTCTTGAATCAATCCAAGAGAACAGACATGCATATTACAGAAATAAACAGGATTAAATACTCTGTAAAGCAAGAATTTCGCTTCTTTATGAATATTTCTGGAAAATTCCAGAAATCTGTTGTTATTAAAGTTAGAGCTTCCAAATTTTGGTAACTCTAAATTCACAAGGGAAGTATGAATGAATCAGTAAAATTGCTATTGAAACCAAACCAAGCTTAAATTAAAGAGCATATTCAAAAACATTGGACAGTACAAATTTGCTGCAACAACCCCCATGGGGGGGGGGCGAGATATGACACCCTAATAGTTTTAGTTATTTCTATAAAAGCCAACAAAACACACATCATAGTGAGAACAGATGGTGCAGTGGTAGAGTGCTTGACTTTTGATATGGAGGTCCGTTGATCGAGTCCCCACAAAGGCGTTTTGTATTGTAATTTTTTATTTCAACAGAAATATTTATTTTTTACTTTTTTAATTAAATTACATCATTACTTTAAAAGAAAATATTAATTATATTAAAACAAGTTTTTTTTTTTCCAGCACAGACAATTTAATAATTTTTTAATTTTTAACCAATTTATTTATTTTTTTAATTTAAAGAAATTAATAATTTAACGGGAAATACTTTTATATTACATTTAGATAAGATTTTGTTAATGATTACATTCAGGTAAAATTTTGTTAATGCTTATGATTTATGTAAATTTTTAATTGCTGTTTTTAACGATGACATTAATAGCAAGAGTTAATCGTCTGCTCTCAATTGTATTATTTATTCATGCAACTTTTTGCATGAAAAATAGTGAATGAAAAACAGCTGTTGTTTAACTATTCGACGTTGCATTTAACTTTTATTTAAAATATTTCATTAAACAACTGTCAAATTTGGTGGTGTCGGAAGAACTGATAATAATATTAAATACAATGACAAATTTTCTCAAAATGATTTTACTAATTTATAATTAGTTTACATCTCAAAAAATTCAAAATCTGGGTAAATATGAATTTTACAAATCTAGTAATCTCAATGAAAATCCAAATATTTAACAAAATATTCATGATGAACAATCATTGAAGGTGAAAAAAATTGTGATCAATCTTTTGATATTTCTTGTGCTAATTGTGAAAAATATTTATGGTTTCATGATTTTTCTACTTTTAATCATAATTGTTATAAATTAGAAAGTATATTCGTAGCTTTAAAGATGACTTTCTTTTTTATAAATAAAAAAATAAAAATGTATATTTCTTAAATTCATGGTCAATGCTTTATTAATTGGAATACTCAAAAAAAAAAAAAAAAAAAATCTTCTTAATGTAATAAATATTTGCTCTTAAATTAATAATTTAATTAAAAATGTAAAGAAAAAAAAATGAAAAAATAAACAAGTTACAAAACGCCCTTGTGGGGACTCTATCTCAGGACCACCGTATCAGAAGTCAAGCATTCTACCACTGCACCCATCCGTTCTTACTACAACGTGTGTTTTGTTGGTTTTTATAGAAATAACTAAAACCATTAGGCGTTCATATCTTGCCCCCATGGGGGTTGTTGCAGCAAACTTGTACTCTGCTCTTTGTTTTCGACCATGCTCGTTAATTTAAGCTTGGTTTGGTTTCAATAGCAATTTTACTGATTCACACTTCGCTTGTCAGAGGTGCCAAGTTTCAGTAAGAGGCATCAATAATCAGAGTTGTATACTTATGTGGAGACGTGAACCGCAGCATGGAATAATTTTTATGCACAAGCCCACATATAATTACACTATTTTTGTAAACAAATATATAATATATTTAGTGACGAATCTATTAAGAGGCTTAGCTTATCCAAACAATATCTAAAAATTGCGTAATATTTGTTTGTGAATATCATTTTTTCTTCAAAGAAAATATTACTGATAATTTAAAAATTCTATTCTTTACATGAAACCTATACTAAAAAATTTAATCAATGAAAAACCTTTTTACTACTTCATGCCTTGGCCGTAACGCGTTTTCGCTGGGGTCCCCCAGCATGGTCACTGGCACTCATGGTGTTTGAAGTCTTGCATGTGTGGTATTTCTCTCCTGAGTCCTGCACGGCTCTGGTTTTACCCAACCTGAACCTGACAAGTGAATTTTAAATCAACCGGAAAACCGACCCGAACCCACACTAAAGAATTTTGGCAACCTGATCTGAAATTCAACTTCTTTTCACCTGAACGCGACCCGAAACCTGAATCCAAATGAAAATTAATAATTCATCTAAAAATCATGCAAAACATTTTTAATTTATTAACTAAAGCAAATTCTCATTGTTCCACTGTTGATAAATCATTTTTAAAAGAATTAAAAATATAATTACTAATACACTAAGTTAAGAATCTTAAAAATGGATTAATAATAATTTTTAACTATTTATATGTGTTGTGTACTTCAAGTGTAAATAAAAGGGTTTCAAGCTTAGTGTCTGTTTTGTATTTTTTTAATGCTTATCACATACACAATAATATTAAAATAATACTATGTTACAGATACCAACTAAACGTCCGCTAAACTCATCTAAATCTACATTCCTATAACTCCTTAAAAACATCTGCAAGAGAAAAAAATATTAATTATCAGTTTAAGCTCACATTCACAGTCTATTTCAAAAGGATATGAGTAATCAAAATAGATGAATCACACATCTGGTTACTGTGGGAGATGTAGTCTTTTTTCAACAGCTTATATTCTAAATAATAGTAATAGTTTTTTTCTTTTGCTGTTCATTGTTTTAGTTGGATATGAATGTTTATTCTACTGTAATAATTTTGGTAAGCATATATTCATCATGGGTGTAAAGGGCAAACAAATTTCTGCTTTATTAAGATAAATTTTTTTTTTGAAAGATGTTCTCAAGTCAATTTGATTTGTTGAAAACTGAACCCGAACCCAAACTGTGAGTCGGGTTCAGGTAAAATCGGGTTACCCGACCCAATGTGGGACTCTACCTGGGAAACCTGGCACTTCCTGTTTACTAGCTTTGAATCTTTCTTTATGAAAACAATTTAAAAAATACCACTATAACTTTTGATTGATAAAACTGAAAAAAGAACAAAATGAAGGAATTTTTGATGAAGAAGCAAGTATTTAAGAAAAGTGTTAGGGTGTTTTAACAAAAAAAATGAAGAAAAAATTCAGGATAAAAACAAACTTACATTTTTTTTTTTTTTTTTTTTTTTTTGGTGTGTATTTTTGCATTAGTCATTTGTGTAATTTTTTTAATTGTCCTGACAGAAGTTTCACTTTGCTGAGATTGAGATGATCTTCAACTTTTTAAGATTAATTTATGCATGTGCACTGATACTGAAATGCATTTTTAATATGGGCTTATTAAAAACACTAAATAGCCAATAATGCAGGGTTATCCCCAAAACCTCCCACATTTAAAAGGATGGCCAAAAACAAATAAATAAAATAAAAATAAATGCAGAGAGAGAAATGTTTATTCAACAATATAAAATGGTTATGATAACAGTATGTAATGGTTATGTTTTGAAAATGACTTTTAATAATAGGCATAATCAGATACATTATCTGTAGAGTGCTAAGATGGTTATAGGCAAGGGGGGGGGGAAGGGTGGCTCAGACGAAATTACTAGTTTGTTTTATTGGTCAAAATGAAAATGCATATAATTTCAAATGAAAATTGCAAATGTTGTCCTTTGCGTGAATTACACATTTCAAGGCAATGTCTGAAATTTCGTGCTACACATTAGCACAGAATAGTTAAATTCATAACACAGTACTTAGTTTTCAACACTGTTCCTTTTTTTCTTTTCCTTTCTTTTTTTTTTTTTTCAGTTAATAAAACTTTTTATCTGCTATACTTTTTCTTATTTGCCTTTCAAATGTTAGAAGTTTTTTTAGGTCACCCTGTATGATTGATTAATTCAATATTTTTCTGTTTCAGATATTAGAAGTATGCCAGACATTTAGGTAAAATTGCAAGAACCTTTACATCGATCACTAACTCTGATTCTTTAACAGAATAACCTATTTTTGCATACAGAAAGATGTATTTGTAATGCATGCATTAAACTATTTCCTGAGGATTGTATTTTTAATCTGCAGTGCTACACTTATGATTTCGAATTGGTGTGTGAAATATGCTATGCTATTGTGTATTATTGTGCTTATGGGGAGGGAGGTCGTCTCTTTGTGATGTACAATACAAAAATGTTCTAGAGAAAATAGTTATTTATAGATAGTATTCATGTAGATGAAACATTTGTTGCTTAGAAAAGTATACATGAAATTATTTTTCTAAAAAGATAATCTCTAGAAAAATATTTGCTTTTGTATAAATAAAGAAAACAGAAGCAATTTGTGGTGCTTGTTTCAAATAGTTTACTTAAAAAATGAGTTTACAAACATGATTTGAGACACCTGGAAGAAAAACCTTGTTTATGTGATATGTACTGTTATTTTTATTTTTTTTCAAAAGCAACTTTTAAACATACATCAAGATTCTTATAAATAAATATATATATATATATATATATTTCTGTGGAATGTTTTAAAAAATTTTCTGTCGAAATGACACTGGATATTCATGAAAAGCCATATGTGTGTGCTGTGTGTTTTAAAAGATTTTCTCAAAAGAGGGCTTTGGATACTCATCGCCACATTAATACAAGAGAAAAGCCATATAAGTGTGTAATATGTGCTAAAAGATTTACTCAAAAATGTTATCTGAAGGTACATCTGCGCATTCATACAAAGGAAAGACCATATATATGTAATTTTTGTCATAAAAAATTTTCTCAAAAGAGCAATCTGAATAAACATCTCCTCAATCATACTGTAAAGAAGCCACATGTGTGTGAACTGTGTTCTAAAGCATTTTCTAAAAAGATTAATCTATATAGACATCTACATACCCATAGAAAGGAAAAACCACATGTGTGTGAACTATGTTCTAAAGGATTTTCTGAAAAGATTAATCTAGACAGACATCTACGTACCCATAAAAAAGAAAAGCCACATATATGTGAAATATGCTCTGAAGGCTTTTCTTACAAAACAGATCTAAATAACCATCTATCTGTTCATGCTAGACAAAAGCCATATGAGTGTGAAATATGTTCAAAACAATTTATTCTTAAAGGGGCTCTGAAAATGCATCTACGAATTCATACAGAAAAAAAGCCTTATGAGTGTGGAATATGTTTTAAACAATTTATTCTTAAGGGTGCTCTGAAAACGCATCTACATCTTCATGTTGGAGAAAAACCACATGTATGTGAAGTATGTTCTCGTGGATTTTCTCAAAAGGGACATTTAAAGGTGCACCTGCGCATTCATACAGGAGAAAAGCCATATGTGTGTGAAATATGTTTGAAAAATTTTTCTCAAAAAAGGAATTTGAATAAGCATCTACACATTCATACTGGTGAAAAGCCACATGAGTGCAAAGTATGTTTTAAAAGATTTTCTGAAAAGTATGATCTAGATAGGCATTTACATAGCCATAGAAAGGAAAAGTCATATATATGTAAAATATGCTTAGAAGGCTTTTCTTACAAAACGGATCTAAAATTGCATTTACAAGTTCATGCAAGACAAAACCCATATGAGTGTGAAGTATGTTTGAAACAATTTATTCTTAAGGGTGCTCTGAAAACGCATCTACGAATTCATACAGGAGAGAAGCCATATGAGTGTGAAATATGTTCTAAACGATTTATTTTTAAAGGTGCTTGGAAAACTCATCTACGAATTCATACTGGAGAAAAACCACATTTATGTGAAGTATGTTCAAAAAGATTTTCTCAAAAAGAGCAATTAAAAAAGCATCTATGCACTCATACCATATTTGTTTGAATTGTGTTGAAGGAGACTTAAAAATAAGGATAACTTGCATTATGCTAATTCTCCAGCGACATCTCATGAATACTTTCAGAGGGTCTCTCCTCACCCAGTTCATGCAAGAGTGCTTGAAATATGCATCTGCACATGCATTAAAATAAAAACTATTCTTGAATGTATCTTAAAAAGTTTTAGAACAAATGGACGTATTTATGGTCATACACAAGAAATACGGGATTAGTGTAAAATACCTGTATTTTAAAATGTTTTCTTTAATAAAATATCTTGTGATGCACATTTATTCATCATTCATTTTTTAAATTTGTTCAAAAGGATTTTTAAGAAAGTTGTATATTTTATATAATCAACTTTTATGCACTCATATATAAGAAAAACTGTGAAGGAAAAGTTATTATTGATAAATTTTACTTACTGGAAGATAACTGGATCTTCAGCATAAAGGAGGGGGGAAAATGCTACTTGAATTCAGGTACCTATAAGAATAGTGCATTTGGCTGACTCTGTAACAGGTGTTTAGACCATTAAAGAATTGTTTTACCATTAAAGAATCCTCTGAAGATCAAGAAATATAAATAGAACTTCCCAATTAAAGAATATATATTTTTGACACCAAAATATTTTTCTGAGTAAGAAAAAATAATCAAATTTGAATGCAATATGGAGGCAAAATATGAAATCATGTATGAAACACTTAAAAAAAAAAAAAAATCTAATGACTGTATTAAATTTGTACAAAAAAAAAAAAAAAAAAAACTTTTATGAAATTACTATAGGGTATTATCATTGCCATACTTTTTTTTTTTTTTGTTTTGTTTAAGTCTGTCAGTAATTTTCATTTATATATAAATAAAGCAAAATATGATTAATTAGTACTTTTAAATTTAACTTTTGATGTTTGTTTGCATTAAATGTAACTAATTATTCATTAAACCATTAAAAAGTTTGAATTTTACAAAGTAAAAATATAAACACAGTGAAAAGTCTCTAAAAAGAACATCTGCTATGCCAGGATAAATTCATGCTTTAGAGAAGTACTCCTTTAAAAGTGGTTTAAAAAAAAGTATGTATATATATATAAATTCTAGCAACGAATACTAAAAACTAATAGGTTAAACTAAAATGAATCACAATGACACACTTATGGCCATATCACACGAGAAATTTTCGCTCATCTTTTTACTAAACACAACATTATAGCCAATAAATACACTCAACATGATCTTGTTCAAGGATAGCTCACTGACAACCTTTTGAAAGAGTTCACTATGTTCAGCATGCTCATCAAAATTGACCAATAGGAGTGAAGAACACAATTTTTTTCTGGGATACCTCATGCTCAGGGTAACCCTATGAACAGCTGACCAGTTTTCTCGCTGGTTCCGCTTCTGCAACTTCGAATGGTGAACATGTTGAGTAAATATGCTCCCATGTGATATGGTCATTACACACATTATTCTTTATTTCCCGTCTTTTGTTAGTCTAAATTTTCTTCAGATCAACCTCAACCTTTGATTGAACGCAATGTACAACCCTCCCCCCTCCCCCCCCCCCCCAAAAAAAGGAACACTATCTCATTACCTAATTACAGGGTTGGCAAGGTTTTGGACACATAGTAAAAACCATGGTATAAACCATGGATTTTACCCTATTGTCCAAATCCTTAGTGTCTTAAACTGTCCAAAACTATACTTTTCAGTAGAATTATATTTTATTAAAATTATGCAAATATTTGAAAAAAATTACATTATTATAATAATTATTGTTGTTTTGTAACATTTTCCAGTAAGTTCTAATAATATGTTTAGTGCATATCACAATTATAAATTATAATATACAAAAGAAAAAATTATTACTGAAGCTTTAAGGAAAAAATGTGGATAATTTTACCTCAAACATTGATATTTATAATATTTATATACACATACACAGATATATAAGCAACATGAATAAATATATTGTATTTGCTTTTAAAGAGAACAAAATAATATCTATATAAAAGGTAACAAACCACTTTAAAACACGTAGATATCTACGTGTTTTAAAGTGGTTTGTTACCTTTTATATATTATTTATACACGTGAAATGTTTTATAATTTTAAACTTTTAATAGTTTTTAATCCTAAAAATAATATCTATTACAGTTTACATATAAACATATATTTACAATAAATAATCTTGAAATAAATATAAAAATTGTGCATCTACACAAACATTGTTGAAAACTGAACAACTTTTTTCCTATTATAAACATTTGACGAAAGAAGTGATCTCTTCTATTTATTTTTTTATCTCAAACTACTAATAACACATTGTGAAAAGATAATTGGCTTTTATTTTTGCTCCGAACTTTTTACTGACTTTCTGTTTTATTAACTTTTATTTTTTATATCATGAAAACTGTCACGATAAATGATTCTTCTTGCAACCCTTTTGATTGTGGCAACCCCTTTTTTCAGAGAAGTTGATGGAAAATGTAATCAAAAGTGTTTTAGTTCAGTTTTTGTTTTAGCTTTGTGTTTAATGTTAGTTGCATTATGTTCTTCTGTGTTTGTGTACAATAAAATGAAGAAAAAGAAAAAAAAAAATATTACTGTTTCATGAATCACAGAATCAATTAGAAAATTAATGATTAATTAATGACAAATGATTAATTTGTTTTTTGCAGATTGTTAATTAGTTTTACAGAAAGAAGATATGGCTTTCCACCTGACCTGAACCTTTGGAGACAAGAACGATAGAATCAGGTAAGCTGCCGGATTTCCTTTATTCTTTGTTATATTAATGAAATGATTTTATATTAAGATCATTGAATGCATTCCACCGTCTGTTTATTTGTTTAAAATTGATAACTTGATTTGAATGAAGGCGGTGAAAAGGCAATATTTCGCATCCCCTGTCGAAATGGTGGAATGTCAGTTAAAATTAATAAAAATGTGAATTATTAAAAAGTAAAAAAGTAATTGAAATGGAATATATATATATTTGATGATTAAGAAATATAAATTTCATTTAAGAAGAAAGAATATATATTTCATTGTGAAGAATATATTCCATGATTATTCGAATTCAATAAATAAGAACAAAATGAAAATTGAATGTATATGTATTTCATGATTAAATATGATTACTTTGATTTAGATTATATTTGATTTACATCTGATAAAAAGAGTACCGTATATTTCCGTGTATAAGCCAAGAATTTTTGGAAATTTTTTGGAAGCTGTATTATAATGGTCGGCTTATATACGGATCTACATTTCTAGCAAAAAACGTACTTCAGAAACAATGATTGAATACATATATTTTAAGCTTAAAAAGTATATATAAAGTAAAATAGTTATATTAAACCTTATTTTTAAATAATTATCACATATAAAACTCTTAAATTAGCAATTTTAAATTTATTTCACGAAACGCTCGATGTAGTCACGTTTGTTTACATTTCTTTTCGACCTGCCGGTAACTGAAGTCATCGGCAGAGTGCACGAACGGAGTAAATTCTCTGTCTGATTCAGAAATAGTATAAGAGAAACTTGAAAAAAACAGGACTCCCGATCATATTTTTAATTTATACAATTAAATTTAAATCATCTCTGTTTAAAATGTTTCTAGGCTTACACTAGCAAAAGTGGCAAAGCTTCGTTTTTTTTTTATAGAAGTATTTTTATTTTGTTGAAGATTGCCTTGAAGCACTGATAAAAATACTGAAAAGTAGAAAGATACAAAATAATTTAGATACGTCATTAAAAAAAATCGATGCAATCGGACTTTACACGGCTTATTTATGTAAACATCCAGCGGCAGCATTGCTTCATCAACATTAGGGTTAGGTCTCCTGGCCCGGTATTACGGTAGCCATCGTTTTCAGCTGCCGGGCCGGGCCTTGCGTTCGCGTCTGTGTTTGCCTCCCTTCTGATAGGGTTGCCAGAGTTAAAACTATCACCGTTGGCGAACACACTACGAACGTTTTACGTTATGGCTAAGCAAGGTAAGGAATTCTATTGGATAAGCACGCATTTTGTGCAATTTCATTGGACAGATTATCCTGAAGGTTGTATAGATTGGCAATATTTTCTCCATTTTGACGATATACTCTAACATTAAAAAGAGTATTTTTTCAATTCGGCTTATACACGGGTTTGCAATTTTGGGCAAATTTCTGCAGGGAAAAATGTACTCTCGGCTTATATACGGATCGGCTTATATTCAGAAATATACGGTATACGCATTTCCTTTTAAGTATATGTATATTTGATGGTTTTGAAGAATGTAGTATGAATATATGATGATGATGATTAAATTCAATCAATATTAACTGAATAACGAAAATCCCTTTTAATTAGTATTTGAAACATGTATATATTTTGGAGTGTTTAGTGTTCATCATACTGATTGTATAAGCATAATTAAACTCTAATTAAAATGAATGAAGAAGAAGTAAAAGTTAAGTACACTTCATTGCGTTCTTCGGTCACGAAATTCTGTAACAAAATCGAAAATATTTTGAATGAGTCAAAAATAGATACCCCTGAGCTAGAGGAAATTAATGAACAATTAACCAAAAAATATGAAGACTTAAAACTAGCAGACAGTGAGGTCCAGTCCTATTTGAAAACCAAAGAACTAGAAAAACAAAATTGACACTGTTAGGAATACCGTGAAAAGATTACAAAGTGGTCCTTTCAAGCTAGAAAAAAGCTTCGGCAACTTAGGCCTAATGACACATTAAATTCACTAACACCCAGGTCAGTATTAGACACATCTCAGATGGTAAATAATAGTGTAATTCAAACAAATATTAAACTACCTGATATTTTGCTTCCAAGATTCTTTGGTGACAGTTGTCAATGGCTGAGTTTTTGGAACAGTTTCCAATCAGCCATTCACAAAAATGAGGGTTTAAATAAAATTGAAAAATTTAACTACTTAAAAGTGCACTTAGGCAGTGTAGCTGCAAACACAATTGAGAGTTTTTCACTTTCTGAAAATAATTACAACACTGCAATAGAAATTTTAGCAAACCGTTTCAGAGGGAAAGACCTACTTATTAACGCACATTTAAATCAATTGTTAGATATCCCACCATTAAGAAACTTGAACGATTTGTCAAAATTTAGAATGATTGTGGATAAATGTCAAACACAAATACATAGTTTAGAATCTTTAGGAGTTGTATCTGATACTTACGGATCGATTTTATGTCCCATGTTATTGAAGTTATTACCCCCCGATTTAAGCATATAATAAAATTGAAAATGAAAACATAAACTTTGATGTAAAAAACTTAATGAAATTTCTAAATAAAGAATGAACGGTTTGTGAAAAGACACATTTTTTTCCCCTGAATAGAACAAAAGATAGAGATAGAGAACAAATTTACCCTCATGGGTTAATGAAAGATCAACCAAAACGAAACTTTAGGGCTGTCGCAGCTGCTGAATTAATTTGTAACGGCCCGATTAAAGAAAAAGAACAGATATGCATCTTTTGTAGTGAAGCGCATAAAAACACAGACTGCGAATATGCAAAAACATTACTGCTAGAAGAAAAGAAATTTATTCTAAAGAAAAAAGGATATTGCTTTAAATGCCTTTTTCATTTTCACTTAGCATGAAACTGTAGGAAAATACTCAATTGCTCTATCTGCGGACATAATCATTTAGTTGTGATGTGTAATTATGAAAAAATTAATGAACCTAATTTTGTAGAGGGAAATCATAATGATAATAAAGAAATAATTTCAGATGGGGATAATTATGGGACCAGGGTTAACTTAAACAATCAATCTTCTTCTGATATAGTTTATTTACAAACATTGGTAGTAAAAGTTAAGGGGGATACTAAAAATAATAAAGAATATTATTTCAGAACAATAATAGACACTGGTAGCCAAAATTCCTATATAATGAAATATGCCGCGAAGATATTGAACTTAAAAAGTAAAGAAAAAATTTCGATTAATTACGGACTTTTCGAAGGTGTACAAGTACCTGAAACACATAATTATCATGAAATAATTGTTAGTAATATTGATAAATCTTATAGTACTAAATTAGAAGTTTTAGATCAGGAAAAAATATGTACACCAATTAATAGAATTGACAATGGGGAATGTGTACGCGAATTAGGAAATTTAGGTGTAAATTTAAGCGATGTGTCAGTAAAACAGACTTCATGCACTTACGAAAATGATCCTTGAGAAATACATTTACTTTTGGGTGCTGATGTCGCGAAGGTTATTTATACAGACAATATTAAAACAGTTTCAGTAAAAGGGTTGATCGCGTTAAAAACTAAAATGGGGTGGACATTGATGGGGAAAGACACATCAGACACCATAAACCCGAAAAACACATATTCCACTTTGTTACTTACGTTGCATGCAACTAATAAAATTCAACAGAAAAATACTTTGAATAATGGAAAAAAGACTGTGAATAAAATACTATACCACATACCAAAGACAGGAAGAAAAATGAGCCTTTAGTTGAACAATCAAGTCCTCGACCTGCTGATAAATATTTCGAAGATGTTCAGAAGATTAGACGAAAATTGAAGAATGAACATAATTGTATTTCTGAAAATGAAGAATCAGCAGAAAATGATGAATCAGCAGAAAGACTGATGATTGGGAAGTTATCAAGTTCGAATCGCTGTCACATGATGCTCCAGAAAATCCATCGAAAGGGAAAAAAAAATTTAAGAAGAGATTTCCTGATGGAAGAAATGTAAAATCTGATGGTGGTACTGAAGAACCGAAAATGTCCGAACGGTGGGGAACCTTCCTTACGGTACCTTCCAGAAGATGAGTGGCCTCGTTTAAGATAAACCTCAAATAACAAAAAACTGAATACACAGGGGAGAAGAGCAGCCCCGATGAAAAAAGATAAGACTTTTTTGAAGATGAAAGAAGATCCTCAGACTAACATGAAATATTCCAGTGAAGATTCAGTCTTTGCCAGAAATAAAAAGACATGTGATGGGAATGCTGAAGTTGAACTATTGTTGAAACTTATTGATGAATTGAAGAAAGAAAAGGAAGAAATGAAGCTGAAATATGAAGAATTATCAAATGAATTAGAAATACAAAAGAAGAAAAATCAAAAATTAGAATAAGCAATTTGCTCCATGAACAAGAAATTAGTCAAACTAGAATCAACAGTGCAAAATCATGACAATTTACAACGTTCCATCGAACTGTTAGAAATAAAGAACTTTGACCTCAAAAATAAAAACAAATCACTTGTGTAGAGACTGGAAAAAACTGAAACTTCAACTCTTGCACTGGATATAAGGCCTAGTCAGAAAGTGACTTCAAAAATGAGACTTGTGTGTGAATATACATTCTGTGTTTCCGAAAACTCCCGAATGTGACAAAAACACCCTTCTACCTTGAGTACTTCAATTTGCTCCAGTTTTTTGAGTTTCTATGTGAAACATACAAAACTCAAGGTGGGAGTATGTTGAAAACTGAACAACTTTTTTCCTATTATAAACATTTGACGAAAGAAGTGATCTCTTTTATTATTTTTTTATCTCGAATTATTAACACATTGTGAAAAGATAATTGACTTTTATTTTTGCTCCGAACTTTTTACTGACTTTCTGTTTTATTAACTTTTATTTTTTGTATCATGAAAATTGTCGCGATAAATGATTCTTCTTGCAACCCTTTCGGTTGTAGCACCTTTTTTGAGAGAAGGGAATGAAAAATATAATCAGAAATGTTTTAGTTCAGTTTTTGTTTTAGCTTTGTGTTTAATGTTAGTTGCGTTATGTTCTTCTGTGTTTGTGTACAATGTAATGGAGAAAAAGAAAAAAAAAAAAAGATTCTTACTATTTCATGAATCACAGAATCAATTAGAAAATTAATGATGATTAATTAATGACAAATGTTTAATTAGTTTTTTACAGATTGTTAATTAATTTTACAGAAAGAAGATATGACTTTCCACCTGACCTGCACCTTTGGAGACAAGAACAATGGAATCAGGTAAGCTGCCTGATTTCCTTTATTCTTTGTTTTATTAATGAAATGATTTTATATTATTAAGATCATTGAATGCATTTCGCCATCTGTTTATTTGTTTAAAATTGATAACTTGATTTGAATGAAGGCGGTGTAAAGGCAATAAACATAATTTATTTTATTTTCGAATATATGAGGAAATATATATTCAAAAATATTAAACAGTACACACTTTAATGATTTTTTTTTTTTTTTGGAGGGGGGGGGGCATAGCTGCTATTTTTGAAAATGCATAGACTTTATTGGCTAATTATAACTTATATTTTATTTATTTTAGGTATCTTTTAATTGTGTAATTTATGAAAGAATTTTTAATAAAATCACTTTTAAACATAATTTCTGTAAAATATTGGATAAGTAGTAGGTGTTTTGCAACATAAATAAAAAAAAAAAATTAACGAACTATTCATTTTGAATATTCTATAATACATTTTTTATTGTAAGAAGTTTTTTTAAGTCATTAAAATTTAAATTTTTTTAAAGCTATTATTAAAATATAAATTTCTTTTCACTTAAGAGTCCAAATTTTTAGTACAAAATACTTTTAATTACTAATTACTTATTATAATTGTTACTGAGAATGCAGAAAATAGAATTACTTATAATTTTAGGTTTTGGACACTTTAGGACGGTAAAAACCACTTGTCCTGTCCAAAACCAGTACAGACGTCCTAAACCCCGACCCTGCCTAATTATTGCAGAAATATGCAGGAGGCACCAATCGACAGGAATTTGTCTACTTTTACAGTATGTAGGAAAAAGAAACTAAGAGGATTGTTTCCATATTAAAAAATTATCCAACTTTAAAAATTCGAATGTGAACCTCCTAATATGATGACAGAAAATGAATCTAGAGCATCAAAATAAACTAAATACAAATTTGCATGAAGATCTCAGCAATAGTTCCAGAGTATTTAACATTTTATTTCTGGGGGCTATCTCCAAGTTTAACTTTTTTTTCTTTCAGGTCAGATTAAACAAATTTATTATTGCTTTTTTTCTATTATGCCATGTGCTTCAATCATCTAGAAGTCTAGAAATACCTCAAAAAGAAAATATTTTTCTTTTGAGGTTTGATAGTGACAAAGATAAAAATGACCCGTTAAAAACCGCTAGTATCTACAAAATTCCTTTCGATAGGGAAAATTCAACAGAAGACTGCTATATAGGGACAATGAAAAGGAAAATTAAAAACAGAATTAAAGAACGTCATTCAGATATCAAATTTAGTAAAAGTACTGCATTAGCAAAACTCGTATTAAACGGAAAGATTAACATTAAGTTTAAGAAAATTAAAAAATTAGCAAATTATGAAAATCCTACCCAAGCTTTTTTCTGGGAAACCCTCGAAATTAAGAGGAATTTTGATTCTGTAAATGGCAACAAGCCCAAGGCCAGTGTTGACCAATTATGACGCCACCTAATCAGAGATGGAAACAACACAAGGAATAACATCAGTAGCCGAACCAATGCCTACCGTGTAGGCCATTCCTCAGATGATGCCAGCAGCCCCCACACGAAAGTTGTTCAGCAACAAAAAGAAAGCTTTCCAAGTAGGGTTTTTTGTATTTTAATGTAGAAAATAATTTCGATGATTGTATTATTTTGGAATGTTTTGTAGCAGTGGCAGATCCAGAACTTAACTTTTTTTTGGGGGAGGGGGGCTGAGATTTTTCAAGCTGTAATTCCAGATCAATGAAAAGTTTGCAATTGTACTATTCAATTGGGAACGTCAGTAGTTTTTTTTTTTTTTTTGGGGGGGGGGGGGTGGGCTTCAGCCCCCTAGCCCCTCCTTAAATCTCTCCACTGTTTTGTAGTATAAAATAATCTATCAAAAAAAGCTGACACAGAAGGGGTCCGACGGCTCCTGAAGAGAGGGGGCATTGTGATACAAAAACAATTTTTATATTACCGCATTTTTAAAAGCTTTGTATTGAAATTAGATTTATGTCATTGTGTCTTGGTTTCTAGGTGTCACATTAAAAACCAAGGCATCTCCATTTTACTGAAATGTGTGCATGTATATATATATATATATCAGGATGATTCATAAAGAAGTATACAATTTCAATGCACTATTAATCAAGAACAATGTAAGATATATGTTACCTGTTAAAGAATTGTATGCGATTATATCAAGTTTTGTTAGAGACAGTTACAGATGTTCTATGTGTGACCCCTTAGTCACACGACACATTGAGCCGGTAATCCATTTTTGTCCAAACGCGTGCTAAGGTATCTGAATCAAGTCCATCGATTGTGGCTTTGATATGCTGTTTCAGCTCCGCTAGATCAACAAGGGGAGGTAGGAATACCTTGCCCTTTACGTATCCCTACAGGAAGAAATCAGAAGATGTTAGGTAGGATTTTTGGGTGGCCATTTGGAATGGCAGTGTAAACTCTACTGGCAACTTCTTGCAATACTGTCTGTCATCCATGACTTTTACCTTTGCACAAACAGCCTGTAGTTTTAAATTTTTTATGTCTTTGATAGATTGATTTTCTAGTTGGAGCTTTTTTTTTCCGAATCATAATCGAAAATGCTGTTGCACAACAGTTGCGGATTCTGTTTTGCTAAACTCAAGAAAACAAAAAGTGTTCTCTACTGCAAACGCCGCCATTTTGACTCACTAGTCACAAGACACACACCAGGGTTGTTTGATTATCGTGATTTTAATCAGTTGATTTAAAAAAAAATCATTGATTTAAATCAGTTTTTTAAAGATTGATTTTTTTAAAGAAAGTAATTATAAAATATTTTAACTTCCATATACACTAATTTATTTAAAAGGACTTAAAATTGTATTTCTATAAACTTATACCTTATTAAAAAATGGTTTTTTATTACGCAGATATATTTTGGATGCTCCGCATCCATCTTGGTTGTGTTGATGTGACTGTCTCTTTGTCTGGTTTTCTCTCCATCTTCGTAGCTCTCTTCACTTCATATCATTTTTCTATTACTTGTTACCAAATTGTTGGAATAAGACTATGCTCTCGGTCATTTACAGATTGGGCATTAGTAACTATTTCAATTGCATCCTGTGCGTAGTGATGATTGTTATAAGGGGCTATTTTTTTAGTGTTAAGAGATTTTAAGTTAATGGGGTTAATATTATGAGTAGTGGATAAGGCAGTGGTTATTTCGTTAAATTTTAAATCAGAGAGATGTTCTTTTTCATGGTCTTTAATACGGCATTTTGTTGTCTCTATATAACAAGCTTTTTTATTACTTTCATGTTCGAAATTAATTTTGTAGATACCTGCAGTGAATTTATAATTTATTTGATCTTTTTCATTACGGAGGCATTTTTTTTATTTGGTATATTTTTCTTTGGTTTTATTGGGATGTTAATAATCAGTTTTTTAGCTTCATTTTTATGCTGGCGTCATTACAAAATGGAATAGAAGTGGTGAAGGTAGGTTTAGAATTTTGTGCATTTTTAATGTTATTCAAGGTTTTTAGACGTTTTTTATAAATTTTATTCACAAGATTTTTGCTGTAGTTGGCCTTTTTTGCGATTTCTTTGATATAGTTGATTTCTTTTAATAATGTTTTGTTGGAGCAGACTAGTATGGCGTGGTGCGGTTTATATATGAACGAAGAGCGGCGTATTTATATGGGAGGGTGTGTTACATTTTTTATTTATGATTTCATTATTAGGGGTAGGTTTTCTGTAAATAGTAGTGTCAAACGAATTATTTGGATTTTTGATAATACGGACATCAAGGAAGTTTAAACTGTTGTTGGATTCAATTTCAATAGTAAATTTTATTTTATTATCTATGTTTTCAACGCCACCGTAGTGAAAAAGGTCAAATAAATTATAAATTCACCGCAGGTATCTACAAAATTAATTTCAAGCATGAAAATAGTAAAAAAGCTTGTTACATAGGGACGACAAAACGCCGTATTAAAGACCGTGAAAAAGAACATCTCTCTGATTTAAAATTTAACAAAATAACCACTGCCTTATCCACTACTCATAATATTAACCCCATTAACTTAAAATTTTTTAACACCCAAAAAATAGCCCCCTACAACCTTCACTACACACTAAAATGGGAAGCAATTGAAATAATTACTACCCAATCTGTAAATGATCGAGTGCATAGTCTTATTCCAACAATTTGGCAACACGTAATAGAAAAACGATATGAAGTGAAGAGAGCTACGAAGATGAAGAGAAAACCAGACAAAGAGACAGTCACATCAATGCAATGAAGGTGGATGAGGAGCATCCAAATTATATCTGCATAATAAAAAGGAATTTTTAATAAGGTATAAGTTTATCAAAATATAATTTTAACTTTTTTTTTTTTTAAATGTTTGGAAATTATTTTCCTTTTACATAAAAAAATAATGAAAATGAAAGACCATATATTCAACTATGTTAGCAATATAAATCAAATTGATTTTAATAACATAGAATAATTAGTTTCCAGAAGTACTAGTAGATGGCACCACTTTTTATTTATTTATTTATTTATTTATTTTTTTTTACTTGCACTACTTTTTCTGAAATAGATTTGGCAACACTGTACATTTCTGCCATTTTTTTTTTTTTTTTTAGTTTTGTTATTATTATTATTATTATTATTATTATTTTCCCCGTAGGAAAAGAAACATCAAATTTGAGTTTATTAGCAATAGTAGAACTGTTTTTTTTTTTTAATTTCAGGGAGAAAAAGGGATCCCATTTGGTGTTATTTCATAGAAGAAAAAACAACTTCTGGTAAAGGCTTTAAGGCCAAGTGCAAAATATGTGGCACATTAATGATGGTCTAATAGCTAGAATGAAGAAACATTAGGAAATATGTACAGCACAGGAACAGATACAGGATGATGCTCTAGTGGATGAACCAGGAATAAATACATGCAACTCTGCAGGTTAGTTGATAATTCATATTTAAGTAAAAATTTCGATTTATATTCCTATTTCATGAGATATGAAGTCTTCAGTTTAAGTTATTAAACATTTAAAATTTTAAAAAGTAAATTTAAATTTATTTAAATAAAAATTTTGTTTCTTGTAGAGCAAAATTATTTAAAATTTCAATTATAATCTTCAACTTGTTTTCATTTAAATTGTTAATAAGATAGTAAATTGTTAATGTAAATCTTTGTTTTCAATATATATATATTTTTGGACTTTTCCTTATAATATTTAGTTAAGATTTAAGAACTGTTTTTTCTTTATTATCTTATTAGATATCGACACCATAATGGAGTTGTCTTAAAACCACATAAATATAACCAATGCATAATTTGCTTATTTTTTATTTCTGTCTGCTCATTTTAATATAGGATGCTAACTTTTTTCAATAGAAGCTTGAGAAGTATTTTGCTTTAATTAAAGAATTGTTTTAAAAATATGTGAAACCAATATTAAAAATGGTTTGGAGTTAACGTAATCACCACTATTTAACTTTGATCATTTATGTTAAATTCAATCTGCATAAACAATAAAATTTTCTATAAAACACATTCAGTATTATATTATAAAAGTACTAATTTTTTGTTTTAAAAAAGCCTGATTTTAGTTTATACTTGCCAATATATTTTATTTAACAGAGAAATGTTGTATTATTTTATTTAATTTTAACAGATCCATCATTGGAACCTGGTGCATCAAAAATGATAAATAGAAGTGAGGAAGTGGATTCTACAGAAGGTAGAAAAAGAAAAATGGTTTCTAATGAAGAAAAAAATAACAAACAAAAAAGTATGAATATAAATTCATATGTAAATTAAAGCTTCAATTTCTCAAAACAGTGCATTTTACATGCAAATAGCAAGGTTAAAAAAATAGGTCCACAAATTCATCATTTACATAGGGGTTTCAAAAAGTAAGGTAACAGGAGCTCTGACAGGTGTGCAATCCGTATGAATAAAAATCCCTCTGAAGATAACGAAGACGATCACAGGAATCGAATACATAGATAGATGGAGCTGATTGTCCTGTAACATGACTAAATCTCAGTTAGAAGACAGCTGTGTTGATGGAAATGTGGTCCATGATTGAAATAAGAAGTGTAATAAGGTGTTTGCATTCAAAGAAAAATTCTCCAGCTGAAATTCCTTGGTAGTTTGTAGAAGTGTACGGTACAAATGAAGTGTTATGTCACGAAAACAGGCGTGGCTTTGGTGCACGGAATTTGACAAAGGCAGAACAGATGTGCGAGATGAAGAAAGGGCAGGGCGACCAAGAACGTCCACCGTAGATGACAATGTTTGCCGTGCTGAAGCTTTGATTTAAGTTTTCGTTGCATTACTCAGAGTAAAACTGCACAAGAATTCAATATCTCCATTGGCAGTGTACATAATATTGTCCACGAACAATTAGGCTATTGGAAGACATGTGCTCGTTGGGTACCGAAACAACTCACAGCTGAGCCTCAACCCTCTCACTAAGTGATTTCCATCACTCAATTGCTCATTTCCATTGCTCTTCGGACCTTTAATGAAACACTTGGGAGGTCAGCATTTCAGAACTGATGCTGAGGTTCAGCAAGCCGTCTTGACGTGGTTGCACAATCTTGACGCTGATTTCATCGATGCCGGTTTTGATGGTTTTTGTGTACTGATAGAACAAATGCCTCAATAAAAATGGTGATTATGTAGAGAAGTAATATGTACCTGTGCCTTCCTATATTGCATATATTTTTTTATTTCCTGAATAAACGTTTATTTTGAATGGGCTTGTTACCTTACTTTTTGAAACCCCGTAATTCTGTTGATCATGTTGAATTTAAAGAGATGGTTTCAATGTCTGCTTGGCTATATATCACCAAGCAGATTTAACGTGGCTGGTAAACTTTTGGAAAATGTTTACATCGAAGAAAAAGGAAAGTGTTCTAAAATTCTTGAGGGACAAGTTGTCTGTATGAGTTTAGATGGATGGTCTAATGTGAATAATGAGCCCATTATCTGTGCATCAGTAACTGCAGCATCAGGAGAAATGTTTTTAGCCGATTCGATAGATACATTGGGATACCCTCATACTACTGAATACTTGACTAAATTAGCAAAAGAAGTTGTATCGAACTGTGAACGTAACTTTAAGTGCTCTGTTGGCAGCTTTGTGACAGACAATGCAAACAATGTTAAGAGCATGCGACAGGAACTTGATAAGGATAAAACTTGATTATCAACTTGATCTCCTTACATATGTTTGTTCAGCCCATTTGTTCAATTTACTTGCTCATGATCTCAACATAGATGATGCAAAAGAGCAAATAGTTTATATTGTTAAATATTTTAGGAATAACCACTTCACTAGTTCCATATACAAACAAGAAGGTGGATTAAAATTAGTTTTACCTAGTGATATATGCTGGAACACAATGGTAGAATGTTTAACCAATTACATAAAAAAATGGTCTATTGTGAGGAAAATTTGTGAAGAGCACAGAGAAAAAATTGATAGAATTGTTTACAATAAAGTGGTCAATATTGGACTGAAAAGAAATGCAGAAGATCTTTTAAAATAGCTGGAACCTATAGCTACAGCTTTAGACTCAATTCAGAAAAATATCTGTAGTATTGCTGAAGCTGTGCAAATTTGGAAAACTTTGGAGATCAAACTTAAAGATGTAGATAAATCCAATTTAAAAACCTAAAATGTGCGATACAAGCAAGCACTGGGAGCCTCCCCTTTTTTATCATACCTAGTGGACTCTCGCTTTTGCAGAAAGAATTTATGATTCGGAAAGAAAGGAATCGTTATCATTTGCTAATGAAAATTATTCTTCTGATATAATTCCTGTGATCATGAAATTCCATACTTGCCAACCATCTCATTATGAACCATACAATTTTTAGTACCCGCTTTATTTTCACACCTATAATTTTTTAGAGTAATTTTAGTCTTATTTAATTGTAACAACATTTGTAGAGAGTAACTCTAAAAATATAGTGGTGTGAGAAAAGGGATGTTTTTTCAAGGGGCGTTAACCATTGTACGGTTATTAATGAGATGGTTGGCAAGTATGAAATTCTTGGGAAAATGTGATCCATTCTACGAATTTCTTTTTAGTGATGTTCTGAGTAATATTTTGCCACTCAATTGGCGGAAAAGTCACTTTTGCTCAAATGAAAACGATCATCTGCACCATGCACTTATTCAGTTGTTGACGGCAAGAGCGTCGTCTTCCTCCATTGAGAGAATTTTTTCGACTTATGGATTAGTGCAATCCAAACTTTGAAATAGACTTAGAAACGAAAAAGCAGCTAAACTTGTTTTCATTTACAAATCATTGAACAACACTGTCACTAAATAAAAAGTGGTTGTAAAATTTTCGTTCAAAATAAAAATTATAGTGATTACTTGGCTTGCTTCTTTTTATTAAATAATTCTGCACTGTGGTTTAAGGAGTAAAATGTCTAAAATAACAGTAAGCATTCTTTATTTAAATTATAGGTAACTGAAAAGTAAGTATTAAAACAAGCAGAAAACTTTACTGTAAATAGTAATTATTTTCTACTGATTTATGGATTATTCTTATACATATCTTTTGAATTATATGTAAAATACATTTTGCATGTATTAAACTTCTAACTTAAACAGTTTGTGTTAATGTAGTAGATTTTGTAGTATGTATTGAAATACTTCAGATATTTAAAGGAAAAAAAAAAATCCGATTTAAAAAAAAAAGAAAACATGATTTTTATCAACCCTGACACACGCGCTATTGCCTACATCACTTCCATCAGGGACAAGACATAAACTTTAAGGTTACATCTTTCTTACAGTTCGCACGCTTTATTTTTAATTTCAAATGCATTTTATGAAGACGCGTGTTTTCTCTTTTTTTTTAATTTTCTGCACTGTCATGCCTGCATTTTGTCCAGTCACCCATCGTTTTCTAGGGACACCACCTCCCCCAATTTTTATCACTGTTAGGTAATTTTATGTCCATGGATTTGATTTGGAAAATGAAAAAGAATTAATTTAACACTTAAAAACAAAAGAACATGATGTTTAATAAATAACATTAACAATAGATTAAATATATATATATATATAAGAAATGTAATACATAATTTTAGTGGCAAATCCCCCCCCTAAATTTTCCATTTGCCGCAGGTGTTCATGTTTTAGAATTTTCTCTGTAGCCCCTCAGAAGATATTTAACAGTTAAAATAATCCCTCCACCCCCTAAAAATTAAATTTATAGACATAAAATTACCGAAAAGTGATAAAAATAGGGGGTGTCTCTAAAAAACTGTGGGTGATAGGGCAAAATGGGCATCCTATTCGGATTCAGGAGGTTATTTTACATAAGAATTTCCAAAAATGGTGTTGGGGCCGATTTTCATGCAGAACAGTGTAATTTGATATTTGGCCAGCCGAATAGTTTTAATTCGGTCAAACCGAATATTAGGTAGTATGGTCAAATATCCCGAATGTCGAATATGTACCAAATATTTGGTACATCTGTAATATTCAGATTCTTCACATTTCAATCCCCCCCCCCACCTTTTTTTTTTAGTCAAAAATTTTAACGAATACCTAAGTTCTCCATGTCTATAGAATCATATAGACCTTATGACCTTATAAAGGTAGACCACGCATCCCCCTCATTATCCGTGTGCATATAATACCATAAAATGCTAGAACTCGCAACAATTTTTTCAGGGCAAAAGAAGACATGACCCTTCATCAGGTGAACAAAGTAGGCACGAGTGCTGCAAACGAAGCGCTTTATTTGCATAACTTTTTCCTGCTTTGCTCAATTGTGTTTACTTACAAGGTTATTTATTAATTAAATTAATTATTATTTGAAATGAATCAGGTTAACATATGGATGGCCATCATCAGGTTGTTTCAAACCAAAAATGTTTCGAAAATTAAAAATGTTATTTCCCCCCTACAAATTTAGAGTGAGCTATATATCTAAAAGCCATTTTTGATGTTAAAAAAAAAAAAAAAAAAAAAAAAAAAAGTAGTGAGCGTGAAACACTTAACACGTTGAGAATCACACGAATTCTTAAAATCCCCGTCAGGACACGCACGCTACTTAGAAGCGCGTTATGTTTACAGTGTTTCAATAAAATCCATTAAAATGACAATGATATCCTCTAAAAAATAAAAATCAAGTAAATTTTAAATAAATTTTCAGTAATTACTTAAAACAATGTAAATTTTTTAGTTTTATATCATATTTTACACTGTCGCCACTTGGTGGTTGACGCGGCTTTATATCATATTTTCCACTCTTAGCCACCGGTGGTTGACGTGGCATAAACGGAAAGTTCAGTGTCAGCCACCGATGGCTGATATGGCACTCAACATGTTAACAGCAATGTTTAAGAATCACACGGGATTCGCTGCTAGACAGTCAGCATTCAAAAAATTTTTAATGCATTTAAAATAAGTGACTTATAAGGTTTAAAAGTAAGAGGAGAGAAAGTTAAACGATATTGTTTTAAATTCTTTTATTTAAACCGAGTCATAATTCATTTCTTCAACTCTTCACTTTGGAAGAATTCCAGAAATGAATTGTGACTGATTTTAAATAAAATAATTTGATTGAAGAGCTGCAATTGAAATTTGCCAGTTGAAATCGTTAAATTTGTGGTAAATTTCTGATGTAAGTTTGTATTTTTTTCATTCTGTTAACAAACTAATGTGAAAGAAAATATTTTTTTGCTAATTTATTACAATTTTCCAATTTATTGGATTTTTATTTAGTTTTTCTGAAAATTTTTTTAAATGTTCGTCATATTGGAACGGAAAAGTGTTCATACTGACACATTTTAAGCTCCCCAGGAAAAAAGGAATGGATATAAAGATACTTCATTTAACAACTTATTCAGTACAGTTAAGCAAACAAAAAGTTAACTGAGATATTCAAAATTAGTTTATGCCACATAGCCTCTAAAATTAAAAAATAATATACAAAACATAATCGTAAATTTTCCTTAAAATATCCACTACTGGTAGAGTTACCTTAAATTAATATGATTAATTTTGTTTGAGTTAGGCTTTTGATATCCAATAATTAAACAACAAAGTATTAAAAGCATTGAGTATTTTATTAATACAAGAAAGTAAGGTATCAATTCAGCAAAATTGCTGGAACATGGTAGAGCAGGAATTTATTGGTCCTCTTTAAACCATATTGACTTTCAAATATTTTTAGTGAAAAATTATAATATGAGTAGTGATATATTACTATTTCAAATTCAAAACTTTTTTTTTCACAGAAAAAAAAAAATGAAAGAAAATTTACTTAATCTCATGTCAATTGAAAAATAACATTCTGTAGACAAAAGCCAATTGTGCGTACTGCAAAATCAGATGCGGGCACGATGTAAATGTCAGCTTAAAATCTCGAGATTTTTTTCCTCTTCATTTATTTCACAGGGTTAATGTAATTATATCAAACAGATGTATTATTCAGATTTAATTATATCAAACTCTTGTATTTGATATAATTACATCTGAAGCTTCAATATCCTTCTCCTTTCTTCGACAACAGCCAAGGCTGATATTTATATTTTGATTCTTATACGTTGGACTGATCGGAAGATACTTCAGGTAATTTGATTTCTTTATGTAATTCATTCCAAACGGTAGATCGTAACATTTAGATTCAGATTCCATTCCATTCACGTTTGTTTTAGTGTCAGTTCCCCATTCAGTAAGTTGACGATCAGTTTCAGAAGCTATAAAAGATAGAAAAAAAAATAATTGAGCAATTTATAGGTTAAGGAATACAGTAAGAATGCAGATAAACAAAAATATAAAAAACGCATTATTTTGTCTGTTACATTTTTTTAAATTCTTTGCACATCCAAGCATGGCATTACTTAAAGCACATGAAGGCATTCTATTCCTCTGACTAGTGTCACAGCCATACAGCCCTAAAAAATTCACATTATTGCAAAACTATTGTTTGTATTATTGTTTGCCCCAGTGTTCTGTTGATTTGCACAGATCTGTCAGAACAGGATATTTTTTGAATACTATTATTTTAAAATGGTGATCTTTATTAATAATTATCTGAGATCTAATAAAACAAACACAACTGTTTGTTTATACGATGGTGGATTAAAAAAAAAAAAAAAAAAATGTTATAAGGATATTAAAAAATTATGTATTAACAATACAAAAGTGAATTAAGATTCATACTTGCCGATCCCTTTTGCACATAATCATCACTAAACCTATTTAGGCACACATATGGACGCAGAACCAATTTATTCAACTTGGCTTGGTAGAAATCATGTTCTTGTCGACTGAGTCAGTTCTTGGCAGCTGTTTTTACATCATTGTCTGAAGCGAACATTGGGTCAGATAAGTGTTTCTTTAATTTCGAAAAGAAAAAGAAAAGAAAAAGAAACAGCGAATGTGTGCCAAATCTGAGCAAAATGGGTCCTAATCGAACTTTTTCAGCATTTCGTGAGTCTAGCGCAGAGTATGTTGTCTCGAGGTCTTCGAGGAAGACCCATCATAAAATATATGTACACATTTTTTCCTATAAGAAACAAATCACGTCTCGCACTTCTAAGCGAGACTATATACAGTAAGACCCGGGGGATATAACGCGGGGGATACGTTCCATCAAAGTAGAGCGTAATGCGAAACAGCGATAAACGAGTCGTCCGTATAAAAATAAAAATGCGTCCGTACAGCACCGCACTAAACAAGAAACACAACTACACTGTTTTGGATATGTTATTTGGAAACCTAGCGCTGCGCGCGCAAAATTTCGTGGAATCCCCGGGTTGAAATAAAAGAGCGCTAAAAAGAAACAGTGCTAAATGAAACAGCGTTAAGCGGGGTCTTACTGCGTCTAAACGGTTTGCCATTGCAATTGCTTTGACAGTCTGTTAGCTTACGCTATTTATTCACACAACTGCAGTAAGACAACTAACACCATCTATTTAAACACCAAAAATATATAATTCATAAATCTGCCCAAAAAAGTACAAATTTTGTGGATCAGAAACAAAGTTATCGCTTTTTTTGTATACCAGTTGATTTCCTCCAAAAAGCATACATTTCAGACAATTACCAGAAAAAGAAAAAAAAAAAAAAAAAAGCATTTGAATCTTTTGTACTTACATTTAAAAGGGCAAACTAGAACGTACAGTCGGTAACAAAAGTCTTCGAACACTAGCAGAAATTCCTATGTAAGAAAAGTATACTTAATGCAGTTTTGTTAAATAAATCCTTGTCAAATCCTGGTCTTAGATTGACTAAGAACAGGATTCGACAAGGATTTATTTAACAAAACAGTATTAAGTGTACTTTTTTTATACAGGAAATTTTCTAGTGTTCGGACACCTTTGTTACCGACTGTACCTTTCAAAACTTAGCGGCCATAAGATACACTTAAATGTACACTTTAAGTTTTTTCGTGACACATCCATTCAATTTTTTTTTTTAAATTTAATACATATTCATATGGTAGTAAAGGAGAGTAAAATTGATATAACATGCACACAATATGCAAACTAAGAAGAATATAATTAAAGAATAATTTTTAAGAAACTTCACTTTGTATACGCAAAATAATAATTTAATAAAATATTAACATTGCTAATGTTAAGTAAATTTTTTCTCTGTTGAAATCAGCAAGTTGGATACTATTTGTATCATGCACTTTGATCATAAAATCATAAATTGTATGTTTATACGTGTTAGTTTCTCGTTCCCATCGTATTTCTAATTGATTAAAAGAAAATTATAATAATTTAACAGTGCTAAGCTTGAAAAATTAAAAAAATATTTTCTATTTAAATAATACTGTACCTCTAAATTAAATATTTTATGTTAAAATTCAGTTTGGATCAATCATTTTAGATTACCACGAGTCATTAAAGCAGAAAAATTATTTTCATTGAGGCAGCTAAAGTTCATTAAGAATCGACAAAGTTTATTTATTTATCTGTTATAATAAATGTTCAAAAGTAAAATAAATAAAGGAGTAATTGATAGTAAAAATAACCTCCCATACATACTGAACATTAAATATTTAGCACAGAAAACTTTTATAATAACCAAGCAACCCATTAGCTGCTGCCAAATGACTTGTTTTTTTACCTATATATGTTTTAAAGATGCTTCCTTCGAAAGATGAATAAATTATGTGAAAGATTCGAATGATTTACTTATTTAATGATAAGATTTTCCCTTTGGATTGACTCTGATTTCGGTGATTGCTCAAATGACTGTTTTTTGGTATTAAAAATCTAATCATGTGTTTTAATATATCAGATAGTAATCTATATGCAAACAGTTTGTAGAAACATTTGTATGAATATTTTTTTACTTATAGTGAATGCAAATAGAATTTAAATAGTGTATATAATTCTCTTTTTCTCCAATGATAAAATTTTACTTAGTTTGAAAATTTATACTATATAAAAACTCTGAAAAACAACGCTTAGAGCGTCGTAGTTCCTGTATTCGTTCAAAGCGGTAAAAAAAATAATAATATTGGTAATATTTAAAATTTTACAAAATAAATGAAATTTTCTTTTACAGACAAAGTAAAATAGAATGAAGAAATGTATTTAAAAATCCAAAAAGCATTGTTTTTGCTAATTCATACTACTTTTTCTTCTGTGATATATTCTCGATAATGAATCAAAAATTGTTTACATTTAAAATGAATCATTTATAAGCTACGAAAAATGAATTTTATATTGTAATTTAACCCCTCAACGACCTCGTGATTTTCAAGAAAACGGTAAAAAAAGTGCCTATTTTTTTAATTCAAGAAAATTGTATAATATAAAGTGTATAAACAATATTTATATTCATTTTTAATTTTTGGAATTTTTTTTAGCTTGAAATCAAGAAAATTTAATTTTGAAGAGAAGCCAACAATTAGGGTTATTATGACTGAAGGTTGGTTTTCCAATAAATAGAAAAAGGCATTTGTTTTAACACTTTGACTGCCATGGCTATCATATGTGATAGCCAGTAATGTGTATCCGTTGGGACGCTGGCTATCAGATATGATAGATAGCCAAGGTGTTTCAACACTTCAGGCCTTGGCTATCAAAAACGATATCAGTTACATAACAATCGTATTGGAGTTTGATTGTTGGGCTCCCTACGGTGTGTTAGGTATACGTAATTTGTGCAAATTGATATATGCAAAGTTAATTTTCTCTTGCTCCTCTTGCTCATTGTCAGAAAAATTCAAATAATTCTAACCCCCCCCCCCCCAAAAAAAAAAAAAATAATAATAATAATAGTTATATAAATAAAATAAAATAATAGAAAGAAAAAATAATAGAATAGAAAAACTAAAACTATAATCCCCCAAACTCATCCTTTCATATATTTAAAAATGTTCCAATTTAAGAGCTTACACTATAGAAACATGAATCTAAATAAATAATTTTAGTGATAAATGACAAATTTAGCTGCTACCAAATAAGATAGACATGGCCACTCATGGAAGAATTTACACTAACTTTCGTGGGGTGCTTTGGATATCATTTTTGATAGCTAGGATGAAAATCTCCCCATGTGTTGCAAAATGAGTCAGATTGAAAAATGTTGTTTTTATATATTGTTTTAAGTTGAAAAAAAATACAAATTACACAAAAAAATATTTTGGCCCCGTGGTGAACATTTGCAATTTTGGCTTGGCAGTCAAAGTGTTAAACATTAAAATAGAATTATACGAAAAGAATTTTACGTATAATACAACACTGTACGTATAACACGCTGTTCTCAGATTCATTTTTATAAATATCATTTATTTTCACATCATCACTCTCAGATGCATTTAAACTAAAATTATGATAGAATCCGAGTCACTTAGTGATTCTCCAATTACATTTTAAATAGTCTGTTACTTCCACTAAGAAATAAAAAATTTTCCAGGTATCAGAAATAGTTTGTTTTAAAATCCTTTTAGTGCGTTACTTCTGAACACTCTAGCCCAGAAATATCACGCGCAGGAGAAATAGAGAGCGAAAACTACCCTGTCATTTTCTCGGGAGCGAGAAGGAAGGGGTTAAAAAATTAAAGTTTTTAGGTGTTGAAAACTGGGGGTTATTAGAAAGTTACTAGTTTTCTTTGGTATTATTATTATTATTATTGTCTAATATTAGATTTGTTATTTTAAAATAAAAGCAAACGATAACTACATCCATTTTTATTTCTGAAGTTATTTGAAACAAAATAACTCCAACACTAATAACTCTTAAGAGTTTTTTTTACAGAGTATATCATCTGTATACAGTATTTAAAATAAGTCATCTATTTTTATTAAAAACGATCAGTCTTCAATCAGAAATAGTTTGGACAGGAATTGTTTAACATTATTTTGTGACATACAGACAGCAGACAGTTTTATTTTAAGAATTTTTTTGTCATTTCCAGCTAACAGCTTTTTTTTTTTTTTTTTTTTTTTTTGGCCTGTTTGACGGAAAGTACTTCATATTATTTTTTTACGCAAAATACATATGTATATTTTTTTGGATTCAGTTAAGAAATACAGATGAATATAAATTTGTTTGTACTTTACAAATATCAGTGCATTTAGTCTTAAAATTATGAAAAGGAAAATAAAGTCCTTAAAATGTAATCAATTTTTACCTGGTATAGTGTTATCTAGAAAACAGCCTAAAAATCCACCGATGAACATACTTGTCTTCAATAGAATTCCTAGTATTTGATCAATCAGATTGTATCCTAGGAATAAAGAATAATACAAATCATATTATAGTTTCTTTTGTTACCTTAAGTTATAGTAAAACATTCAAGATTATATAAAATCGATGTATTAGAAATTGATTTTTTACTTGTTATTGTAAAACTCAATTATTAATTATATTGCACGAAACCTATCTAAACATATCACAAGATTGAGAGAAATGGCTTTAGTTATCCCGTAGTTAGAGTAAATTCAAGAATTTTTTGAAACATGTATAATAAATTTTTTACTTTTGTATACAGATGTCTAAAATAAACTTAATGATGCGATGACCTGATGGCAGTTTGAATATCCTAAAAAGAAACCACTGTGGGTATATATATGGATTTTTTTTCCTTTGAGTAAGGATCATATTGAATAGCTTTACGAAATTTGAATGGGATTCACTCAACACGAAATAATGCCTTTCATTACGACGAACGAGTGAACGTTTAAATTAATTAAAATTTCTTTTTCTCTTTTGAGAGACTAAGCTCTAAAAATTCATCAGTCAGTTCAATCCATTGTCGATAAGCATTGTCATGAAGAGAAAGAAATTTTGATCTAATAGCCTTACATTAAAATAGCCTTAAAATAGCCTTGCATGGTGATGTGAGGGATTTAAGATCTTCATGCTGCAGGTCTCAAAATTAAAGATCTCCCAGAGTTTCAGAGGTCAGTTAGGGATCAGTTAAATATCTTCCAGAATAGGCAGTGTATGGCAAAATTCATGTATAAATAATATTGGTCTCATCATGTGAAGCGTTATTCCATCGACAAATCTCATTTCCATTCTGTGAGAGAGAAGCTGTAAATGGGTCTAACGTATCACTAATAGCATGAGATAGTAGATAGTTTTCCTACTGCACTCTATAATAATGAACACTCTCAGGAATTGTTGTAATAGTACATCCCGAAACGATAATACTGTAACAAGGACTTTGTGTTTGCCCTGCTGAACATATATTGAAAGATTTTCACCTGAGAGACGACATAATCTCTAAAGAAACATCCACTTAATGCAGAACAAACCTCGACTTATGTTATATACAGGGGGATTATAATTAAAGCTACGATTTCAAAACGCTATAATTTTAAAACTACCCATCAGAGCGATTTGATATTTTACCAGAGCAATCGTGAGGCAATGAAATTTTGTTTGGCAAAAGAAAAAAAAAAAAAAAAAGTACTTAAATGTGCCGTTAATTATCCGTAAAGTATTTGTTTCATGAAGCTCCTCTTTTTCTCTTTTCACTATGACTGTTTCCGCTGTAAACACGTATTCTTGTCTTTTTGCTAAAAAAATTGTAGTAAACCCTTGAAGTTTATTGTTTCCTGCTATTCCATTGTGTTACTGACAACATTCTTGTGTTTAATGAGTCCATTTAGGTGTTTCCCTTGACATTACTTTGACAGCGCCATCTATAGGAACATGTTGGAACTACTCTCCCCCCCCCCCCAAACAAAATTTCATTGCCTTACGATTGCTCTGGTAAAATATCAAATCGCTCTGATGAGTAGTTTTAAAATTATAGCGTTTTGAAATCGTAACTTTAATTATAATCACCCTGTACATATAAATAATAAACGTGTAACATATGAAAACTATAATATTTTATGAATATGCTCAGAGTACAAAAGTGTCAAAGGTCAAAGTAAACTTTAGGAGCATGTTTATAATGTACAGTCGGCTGCAAAATTATTCGAGCACTAGCAATAATCCTTGCCAAAAAAAAGTACACTTAATACAGCTTTGTTAAATAAATCCTTGTCGAGTTATGTTCTTAATCAGTCTAAGAACATGATTCGACAAGGATTTACTTAGCAAAACAGTCTTAAGTGTACTTTTTAAATATAGGAATTATTGGCTAGTGCTCGAATAATTTTGCAGCCGACTGTAAGTAGGATTTTTGTAATTCCACAGTGAGTGTGCGATCATCTTTGATAGTTATACAAATATCTTAACGTTTAGGAGTGTTCTATAGAAACTTGAGCTGTTTTACTGAGTTCAGCTGTCCTGTTTTATCTTTAATTACCCTACTTTGTTAAACTATCTCAGTGAATTTCTCTACTCAAAACGAACGCAATATTTTTAGCTTTAATTTGGGTAGAGGATTGAGGGTTGGGTGGATTTTACGCTAACTTAAGTGGAATTTCTCGGATTAAATTACCCTTCAATAAAATCAGTCTTTTTCAGTTTCAACCAAAATTAATGTTTTACAATAAACTTAATTCCAGATTAATGTTAATAATTTTTCATTTGCTGCAGCCAATTGTGCATAATTTAGGCACCATCTATTGGCCATACCTCAAATAACACTTTCATCTTTTATTTTATGCGATGTAATTTGTATTTCATGTACTATTATTTCCAAAAAGTTATAAAGGACATTTGATGAATAGAAAATTAAATATGGAAGTTAAAAATTATTTTTGTAAATATAACAAATGTTTTGGACGTAGCTGACAAAATATGGCATTGTTCAAAATTTAAGCGTTAGTAAAAAGAAGTTGGAACTGGTAGTTTGAAAGCTAAAAATTGGCAGTGGAAAAAAAAAAAATTAATTTTTAATGAAGTTTATAAAATATATAGGTGAAGAACAATGTATTTGTTTAACCCTTTCGCTACCAGAGCCTCAGGAGAAAAACTGCCACTACAGCCCAGACGTCTTATTATTTAAATATGATACGAAATGTCATTTATTTTTGTGGGATGTATCTTTAACGTTCTAACTAAGACCAATAACATCCTGTATCTATTTTATTGTTTTATAACATAACCCGTCTGTGTGCAACACGATTTGGTGCAAACAATTATCATAAACTGATAATGAACACCCGTCACATATTTGTGACGCTGGTAGCGAAAGGGTTAATGTATAAATTCATTTAAGTCTAAAAATATCTTACATTTTTATTATATTCGTTAAAACTGAACATATGCAAGAAATTCAAAATGTTAGCTATAATATCTTATGAAATATTAAAATCATCAGAGCGAATCATAACCCTAACATAAACCAAATAACCATATGCTGCGTTTTAAACTCTCAGTTATTCCAGAAATTCTGCAGCCTTGATAAAAATTTGATTTTATAAACACGTTAATCTATGTAGGATTCATTTTTAAGCTACTAAAAATCTTTGCTTATCATAGCGTATCCGTTTTCAAATATGTTTCCTGATTTTAAAATAATACTAATAATTTACGTTTCTTTGGGTTCTCATAATTTTATTTTGTGGATAAGAGATGTAAAAAATTGTAAATAATTTGATTCATCTTGTTTGCGAATGATTAGAAACGACCAAGTTGCATGCTCATCTGCCATGCGGGTGACTGGGGCTCCATTGCAGCGGATGTAAAATGTGCACGCATTGTTGTATGCGATTCTTCTTTCTCTTTTATAAACCAGACATTTTTGTTCAAACCTGATTCTATTTCACTTAAAAAAGTGTATTCTTTCATAAAACTGAGCTGGCCAAATCAGCTTAATTATTACAAAAGGATTAAATAAACAGCATGATAATGATGTTGCAGATCTCAATTTTGTTAAACACAGCAAGTATGGATGAAGTGTCAGTTCATTACTTTCAAGCAATCTCCGAGCAATTGAAAAAAAAAAAAAAAAAAAATCGTGATTTGTGCTTGCAAATTTGTTTTAATCTTCTTCCACCTATTTTTCCAATGATTTGTGAAGCGCACCTACGCCAACAGGGGTTTCAAGGTTTTGTGTGTAAAAATGACCTAAGTTGCAATTAGAAGGGCCATCATAATGTTTTGACTGGATACTGAATAAATATTTGTGCTATATTGACAGGATTACATAATACGCAAGTCATTAATAGATAAAAATTGTATTTACAACCTCTCAAAATAATAATAATAATAATAATACAAATATTACCTGTTTTTATCCTGTCCGGATGACTCTCTATATACGATGGTACAGCGAGACCCATAAAAATTGAAAATCCCAAAATAAAAAGGTTTCGTGATGAGTTCAGATTGACATATTGAAGGTTTGATAATCCAACTCCAGTGATAAAAGCAAACATAATGAAGAATACTCCACCCATGATTGGAGAAGGTACAGCTATAAAAAGTACGCCGAATTTGGCAATCATTCCAAAGATTATGATTATGATAGATGCAAATTGTGTCACTCTTCTGCTTCCAACCTAAAAATGCGGAATTAAACAATAAATAAATAAGCAGCTATTTTACACTTTAACACAGGCAAGAAATATGAAGTGTATTTAGAGAATTAACAGTAGTTTTGAAAAGCATTTAATATTAAAGATGAAAGTGAAAACCGAATGAAAAGTTTGAAGATATGCGCAAAACTAAAAAGTAATTTTTGTAATACTTTCAATGAACTCAATAATTTTGTAATGAAGGTTGGTTGGTTGGTTGGGTTTTATGTAGCACTAGTGCTGCGCAATGGGCAATCTTGCAATGAAGGAAGAAATACATATACACAACAATCATACTTTCCATAAATAAATATGGAGCAAATATGAAAATAATGTTGAAAAACGTGACAAACCAAAGAAAGGTAAGCAGAAAAAAATTAAAAACCTGGAAATAAATAATAATAATAATATAACGAGCCTTAAATTTCTACATTAGTATCAGGAATATCATCCTTGCAATATATTTGATTTTAGATTATGTAACATTATTTTAATTAGATATCTAGTTTTTCACTGCTCATTGACAAATATATCGTTTAAATGAATCGCTTTTTCTATTTTAATTAATGGAAATTTTTATGGAAGAAGAAATGTTGGTTTTATTCTTCTGTTAAAATATAAGAATAGAGAGATTTAAAATTTAAGAATAGGAACACGGCATCACAATTTTTATCTTCCATGGAGGGCATGGCTCCACCGCTTCGGTGACCCCAGAGGTATAATGTGGGAACAAAGAGGGATTCAAAAGGAAATTAGGAAATTTAGACTTTATTTTTCACGTTTAGTAGAGAGGTAGTGAATATGAAAGGAAGACGATTTCATAATGGACACAATGTTTAGGAAGGAACACATGACGTTGTAGTAGGCGTTGTGTATCCGAAGCTTTCGTCCACACTCTTTAGTCGAGTGCAGACAGTGGTCATTCTTTAAGATGATTTCGGAGAAGTAATATCATTTAATATATGTTTAATAAACTTGTAGATAGGCATTTAACTTTTGGTGTGGTAAAGAAAATCAGTCGGAGAGCTTTACAACTGCATGCAGTAGGCTACATCAACTTACGCATTTCACACTATCAAATGTTTGTCAGTTTTAATCTAATCTGTACGAAAATAGACCATTCGCCTAGAACAATCATGATAGAGAAAGTCAACAATAGACTTATTTTCTTTCAAAGAAGATAAGATAGATTTAGTTGAAGGCCAACGAAGTTCCAGCACATGAGGTATTGCTTGCCAGTTTGATGTTTCATAGTTTACCGTCTGGTGGATGCTGAATGAGGAACGTCTGCATCTTTTTCATTTCTAGAAAATAAAGTTACTTCATGAAGACTGCTTTCTTAAGTGCGTACAGTTTTACAATATTGTAATTATGGACATCCTTATGGTTCGAGAAACCGAAGTGCGCAACAACTTTCGCCGTCAATGTGTGGGCTGGCTGGGGTCATCAGTGGCTGTTTGCTCGAACCATACTTACAGTATCACCCCGTTTGGATGCCGCGAAACACATTAGATTTCATCATTTTGTTTAGTGGCGTCTTCTAACCGTGGTATTTTTGCTTATTCGGCAAAAAAAGAGGTACCAATACGACAGTGCGTGATTATCTGACTAGCAAATTTGGAGCTAAATGGACTGAATGGTCACGATAAATCACCAATCGATGATTTATCTTTAGCCGGGGATATAGCTTCAATCAGTTTCTTCGTCTGGTGTAAGGAAAAATATGATACTCTTGCCAGCGACGTCAAGTTTGTAGCATGCATATCAGCTGCCGCAAGCAACATGTAACATATGGAATTGTCAGAATTTCGAGCACCTGTTTAACAATGTACCATATGCAGGAAAAAAATGGGCATATTTTGCCCTACAAAAAGACATTACTACCTGTACTTTCAAAGGTGAAAATGTCTTTATTTCATATTTCTTACTCCCCCATGGAATTTAAAAAATCAATTCTGAATTCATATGTATGTATAATTGGATTAAAATGATAGAATAAAAGGAAAATTCACGTATGATGAATGAATAATAAATTGATCCTTGATTAGTTTAAAAGCATGTATTATATGGATTTACTGCTATATTTGAAGGCATCTTTAACATGGAATGTGGTATTCTGTGGTTGATGCAATTTTGAAGTATACTTTAGAATTATTTTGGTTGAAGAAATTTTAACGCTTTAACACTTGTTTAGATATTACGTAAGAAATGTCAAAACAAATTGAAGTTAAATAAACTGAGCTTGATTTTTCAAGTATATATAATGATGAAAAATAAATTTATTAAACTTCTGCTTTTCATTCATGAGTTTTTCAATTTCTTATCTTATAAGAATTATGGATTTCTAATTAAAAATTAAACTATATATTTCTTTATATTTTAAATCCATATGGTGTCAAATTCACGAGAGTAATATTGCTATTACAAAAATATATAATTCAACTCCCGTGCTTCAGGAAGATCAACGTTTCGAATGCTTCTTGAATAACAAACATAAAAATTTCACTCATTATTCCTTGAAAGTGCATTGGCATTGTACACATCAACAAAGATAAATGTCCACATCTACATATTTTTGAAAATACAGGCCTTCAAAATTATCAAGTTGATGAATTTAATAAATTTTTCATAAATTTGTAAAATAAGTAAATATAAAATACAAAATAAGTATCCCTACAAACACATCTTCTTTCCAGGACATTTATAGGACATATTGAGGATGAAATAGACATCTTTAGGCTGTAAAGTGGATGAAAGGGATACTTTTAGGATGAACTGTGGATAAGTGTGTTTGTAGAGAACTACTGCGCGAAAAATTGTTTTTTAATGTGCATACCTTTGTAATTGCGATTGTTCCTACATTTTGACTGAATGATGTTAAACCACTTGCTGTACCACAGAATCCTGATATAATGCAGCCAAATCCTTCAACCATGATTCCTCTGTTAATGGCATGAACTGGTGGATTTGGTGCTCCAGCAAGTCTAGCACAAGCCAAGTAATCACCAACGGATTCTATTGCTGAAGCAAGAACTCCAGCTATAATACCTAATGCAGGTCCAATGTTGAATGTTGGTACTCCCCATTGGCCTAGAAAAGGAAACAAACTGTTTTGGTGGATTTACATACATAATATAAATCACTTACATAAAAGTAAGAATGGAATTTTTATTACATTTGTCAATGTTATTTTATTTTTTATTTGTACCGAAACTTAACAAATGGTTAAATGTATAGCTGCAAATTTGTACGTTTTTTTGCAACTGGAAATTTTTAATATAATTTTTTAATAATTGTTTTAGCAGTTTTTTTGATTAAAGATGATGAAATTTTTTACAAAGAAATATTGGTGTTAAAAAACCGTACAAGTTGGCACCTAGTGGCCTTTTTTTTTTTTTTTTTTTTTTTACTTTGAAAAGAATAAGGATACGTTCGAAAAGGGACATACATTATATCTCATATTTATAACGACGCTTATTATTTTTGAAATAACTAACATAAAAATAATTATGAATGAGATTATGCTAGACACAGTTAATGTATCTGATCTAAAAACATACATTCTTATTTTTCTTAAAACAAAATTATAATAAAAATAATGAAAAATAATATTTTTTTTCCACTCAATTTTAGATGTTCATAGCTGTCAGGACAATAAAGATTTCTCTGTTTATATTTCCTTATACAAAGTATAAGGAAGTATTAAAATCTCGATTTGCGAAATGGATTTTTAACTCGCATTCTCAAAAAGAATAATCGTAGAATGTTGTAAATTTATATGTGTGACTGTCATGATGTCTAGTTGTGCACCTGTAAGTTTTGTCTTAATACGAGCTCTCGTTTTAGAGATATCGGCGACTTTACTCGATTTTTCGTGACGTCTGTATGTGTGTATGTGTGTATCTCGCATAAATCAAAAACAGTTTGACGTAGAACGTTTCAATTGGTATAGAGGTTTGTTATAACATCTAGTTGTGCTCCTCCCTTTTTGGTCTTTCTTTGATTTTCCGTTTTGGAGATATTTACGAAAATTATATACATAATGGCCAAGTATGCAAAGGTTTTGGCCATTATATATGACCTACCATCATAGAGATTTCAAAATAAGCTAATTAATGAATATTCAGCCATAGCCTACTCAACTAGATGCCTTCTGCGTGGCTCGATAACTTGGCAACAGTTCAAGCGGTAGACAGCGCCACCTGGTACAGATTGCGCGACTTTTTTATTCAACTGTCACCAATAATTTTAAGAAGTGATATATGATATATATAATCGACGTTTGTTCGATTCTATTCGCCTTTTATGTATGTCAAATCCCACTTTTAAAAAATTTTGGTGGCCGTTGAATAAAAAAGTCGCGCAATCTGTACCAGGTGGCGCTGTCTACCGCTTGAACTGTTGCCAAGTTTCCGAGCCACGCGACAGGCATCTAGTTTAGGAGGCTATGATTCAGCCCGGAAATAGAGCCTGTAATGATATTTTTTATGAAAGTTGCGGACATTTTTTGCGTGTAGAAAGTAATTCTTAAAGACATAAACAGGTTGTAGTCGATGAATGCACTTTAATGAATATTCAGCATATAGATAGAGCACGCAATGATATTGTTATGAAAGTTGCCGACATTTTTGAGTGTAGACAGTAATTCTTAATATATAAGTAGGTTCTAGTCGATGAATTCACTTTATCTTGTTTTAGTCTATTTTGTCATTTAAAGAATTTTCGAAGAATTTAATTCAATGCTATAAACCAATGAATCTTTTCGGAAAATTCCAGAATTCTGTAAATTTGGCTACCCTAAACTACAAATTTTCGCCAAATTCAACACAAAATCGATGCCAAGACAAAAATCAGCGTTGGCTACAAACGTGGCGACTTGGCGAGATTAGCGGTCAAATTTGGCGGCAAATATTGTTTCAGGATAGCCAGAATTATTAAACCTTTTCTCAGTTTTAACTGAATTAATTGTTTTGGTAACATATACCGTTTTTCACCTCTAATTTTTGGCAAAGAGAACAAAAGTTGGCCATCTATACTCGAATAATTTTCATTAAAATCTAAGTTATGAATTTGCCGGTGAGAGATTCTGTAATAAGCCATTCCTAAAAAAAAAGTTGTATATTTGTTTGGTGATATATATAATCCTATTATCATGACTTTTGGGGTTAGAGTAGCAGTTTTTCAGTCTTTTTTTTTTCTCTTTCTTTTCGTGGTTGGCATCTATGTCTGTTTATTTACGAATCCGTTACCTCACACAAAAATTTAAATGTTTTCATAACAATATGTATATTTCCAATGGGTGTATAAGGAATTCATGTGGTGTCCACACCAGTTTTTTTAAAAATTTAACTTATGAGTGAATAGATAGCAGAGGAATATACAAATATTTTAGCTACGGGCCTAACTTGATTCATATACGAACTTTAAAATTCTCTCGAATGGATATTAGTTAAATTACTTCTTTTACGAACATTTCAAAAATTTAATTAGATTTACAAATATGAGGAAAAAATGCTCCTCTAACCAAATAAAAATTATAGGGGAGCGTGGTGCTAGTTGTAACAGGGGTAAGAAGTAACATGAAATTTACGAAATAGTTTGTAACATTTTTGATTAAGTATTCCGATAAACATAATTCTTATGACGCGCTTTATTATGTAAGCACAATCAGTGTTCCGCAAAAATGGTTAATGAGAAGTTCTGTATCATTGTAGCTAGTTAGTGGAAAAAAAAAAATACATTTCATAAATTTTGATTAAAGGTATGTTAATTTATATTTTAAAGAAATGTTTATATAGCTATTTATTTTGTCTATGTGTTAAGTTATAAAATGCATGTTTAATTTTTTATATGAATCGTTATATTTTTCTATAAATAAACAAAATGTTCAAAATCATTCGACGGGGCAAGTTGAAACAAAATATTGAGGCAAATTGTAACATTCATGTAATTAGACATTCTATTTTAAATGTTAACAAGCAAATTATTCATTCTAGGCTTTATTCTATGAATTTGTTTTTTCTTGTTATAATGAGGAATTAAAAAAAAAAAATAATTCAAAAATAACAGAAACATAAAGAGAAAGAAGAAAGAAAAAGATTAAAGGAATAAATAAATAATAAAATAAAAGAATAAAAATATAAATCAATTGATTTTAACTGCAGATATAAATTCTGAATCAAAGGAATGGTTTTACTTAGCTTCTGGAGATGCCTACAGCCAGGGATCGTAGTCTCCGCCTTTTTTTTCCCCCTTTTCTTTTCTTTTCTTTTCCCCTTTTCTTTTCTTTTCTTTTTTTTTTTTTTAAGGACACTTTTATAAATGAGAAATTTATGTCTTTTTTTCTACCACTATTTTTCTACAATAATTTCTATCCTATTTAATCACGACATATTATTTTAAAAATACAATAAAAATTTCTCTAAGTAAAAAAAGTGGTGACAAAACAGGCGGAATTTTCTCATCTCTAAAAGTGTCCCGAAGAAAAAAAAAAAGAAGAAAAAAAAAAAGGCGGGGACTACGATTCCTGCTATAGCCTCTCTGAGGCAGAAGAATGGGTGTAATTCTTAATTAGCAAAATGTGGGCACGCATTAAACGTGTGGGAGGGAACATGAACAATATATCTTTGTTTTGCATTAACTTCAGTTCTAACAAAGGGTGATTTCTATATTGATTAGATATTTAATTTTTACTTTATTCTACTATAATCCATTTGATATAATTCATTGTTACTATACCAAGAAGGTATAATTTAATATTACTTATTTATTGCCTTTTTTTTTTTATTGAATTAATAAACGGTTGATAGCAAAAACATTTTGAAATATTGTCGTTTTTTATTATTAGTATTTCCCTCATAACTGTTACAATTTGTCCCACGTGTGTTACAATTTGCCCCAAATCTGGGCAAATTGTAACAGGCAAATAATTTTGAAAAAATATATTTTGTGCTAAAATTAGCGAAATTAACGAATTTTTTTTTTTTTTTTTTTTTAATATAAATATGATAGATGAATATGTATGCTATGGAAAACAGCAATTATAAACAGTAGAGCGTAAATACATTTTAGAATATATTTAATTTTCTAAAAACTGTTACAACCAGCCCCACGCTCTCCTATCTAGGTATTTAGATACGTTAAATGACTATATTTGAAAAAAAAAAAAAAAAAAAAACTCGATTTTTTATTTATTGAGGTTCTGTTTTTTGAACGCTGCATTCTTTTATGTAGACGATATCTTCTCTTATTTTTGAAAGTTCTTTTTAAAATTTAATAAAATTTAGATTGTTTTGAATATAAAACATATTTTATCGCAGGGAGTATGATTAGACGTTCTATAAAAAGCTATAAAGAAACTATAGTTTTAGTCTATTTTACCTGAAACGCACAGAGCTGCCAACCTAATCCGGCAAATTGTTTGTACCGCCCCTTTTTCTACACCCCTAAAATTTTAGAGTATTTGTTTTCTTAAATCATCATACATATATTTGAAGAGAATTACTCTAAAAATTAAGTGGTGTAGAAAAAGGGGCGTTACAAACAATTTGCCGGATTAGGTTGGCAGCTCTGAACGCACCATGCGTATAACGGGCACAACCGCTGGTTACCACTAATTTTGAAGAATTATGTTTGATCTATGTGATAGTCTATTAGACAGCCATACAATTAGACAAGCATTGAAATTAAAAATTAGTGATGGATATTGAGTATGAAAGTTCCTCAAGTTGCTAACACGGGCTCACACAACATTTATATTTATTTAGAATAATTGGTATTTCACACAATATAAAAAAATAAATTAAAAAAACATCAGTAACTGATAAAGATAAAATGATGCGGGGGAAAACGTCCTAAAGGGAATTATAGACCATATAGACAATTGTAAAACATTACATTTTCAGATGAGATATGTTTTTTTTTTTTTTTTTTTTTTTTTTTTTTAATTAACCAAGCCGTTTTAATAGTTATTGTCAGAATGTCAGGTTAGCGAAAGACAGAGCGGTGCTTTAAAGACTGATATTAATCAAGCGTTTTAAAGGTGAATCTTTAATGTTCTATCGAGCAGTTTCAGCTAATAGGAAAACAAATTTTATAATGTTGTCTATTACTATACAAATGTTTGTGAAAATTGCAACACCATGAAGGAATGATGCGATTGAGCTGAAATTTTCAGTAAATGCAAAATTATAGTGTGTTAAGGAAATGATTAACATATCAGAGTCATCACGCATGCGTTGACTGTGCAGCACCCTCTAAACTGCTGCTGAAACCGTATAAATAGAGAGCTGTAGCGGGAAGTTGAAAATAGTCTATGGTTATCTCTAGTGGTAAACGTTAGATGAGCCGTAACAATGCCTCTTCGACGAAAGAGAGTGACGTTTCAACTTACGGAGTTTGAACGAGGCAGAATCATTGGCCTTCGTGAAGGAGGAATTTCCTATTGTGTAATAGTAGCTCGTGTGCAGTGTAAGAGCAGCAAAATGATTCTTGTTTGGAAGCAGTGGGCCGACGAGAATTAGAAAACTCGGTAATCTGGGTGTGGACCCCGAAAGATTACGTCCATGCGCGATAATAGGTATCTAATCCGCATAGCGCTGACAGACCGTACAGCTTTGTCTAGACAGTTGGCAACATTTTGGTCCGCAGCTACAGGTGTATCAATGTCTGCTTCATCAATTCCTTTATATAGGATTTCCCTCACGCGAAATCATCGACACTTGCGTCTGCATTGGGCTCATGGACATAGAGACTTGCATGCATACTGGCAACTAGTGGTTCTTTCTGACGAGTTCCATTTTAATTTCTGTTACCATGATGGCCGTACACGTGTTAGACATTATGCCGGTGAAAACTACTTTTTGGAGTGCATTATCAATCGTCATAGGGGACGAACATCTGGTGCGATGGACGATGGTCTGGGATGCAATTGCGTATCATTGACAATCTCAGCTGCTACGAATTGTGGGTAATTTTAACAGCAAGAGGTACATCAGTGAAGTGCTTGAGCCCGAAGTCGTTTCTTTCCTTTAAAGCATTCCTGGAGCTATCTTTCACCAGAATAATGCCCTCCCACATGTTGCAAAGATTGTTCAAGACTTCTTTTAAGCAGAAAACATACCGCTTCTTGTTTGGCCTGCTTATTCGCCGGATATTCCGCCTATTGAACATGTGTAGGATTTCAGTGGTCGGCGTCTTGCTCGTGATCCTCGTTCTACAGCTTCTACAGATGAATTTTGGGCATGTATACGAAAAATATGGAGAGCACTTTCCCAGGTAGACATTCAAATTCTGTCTAACTCTATGCCACGTCCTATACCATCACTTATTACAGCAAGAGGTGGCTGCACAAAATACAGGTTTTGGAATTTGTTTGAAGATTTAATCTTTATTTGTACCAATACCAGTCGTTTGTGTGTAAAATTTCTTTAATCTCTGACAATTCCTTCAAGGTGTTGCAATTTTCACAATCATGATCGTATGATAATGATAATCCAGAGAGCGTCCACAGATCTTAAGTTTGAATTCTTAGCAGATTGTTTAATTTTAGGTGGTAAACATTTTATTTTCCAGTAAAATGGACCATTCTGCTTCACTTAAAGAGAAAAAATGGTTTTTTGTTGGTATAAAAATTAATGTTTTAAACTAGGTACCTGAATTCCGACACCTATAATTCCTACAAAATTGTTGAATTTTTCGTTTTAGAAAAATGTATGCAAATTGTAGGTCAATTCAGTTCATTTAAATGCCTAGAGGATAACGTCTATGTAACGTGGGATGGGATTGATCCTAAATGTTTGAAAAACTTGTTAAAACTATGCCAAGCAAAATGGCTGATAAAAAATTAAACAGAAAACAATAAATCGAAAACATTTACAAAAACAACCATTTTGTAATAAACTTAATTGACACTGGTAATAATACAAGAGAGAAATACCATTATATTCAATGATTTTATTACAATAAATAAGCAATGTATTGCAGGGATGGAACACGGGCGCAGTATTTATACCACTATCAATATAATAAAATTTTCTACGTCTTAAATCAACGATATTCTAGGTAGTAAAATTTCTTAAACAGATTCCGGTATGAATTCTGCGCCCGTGTTCCATCCCTGGTATTGGGAGTAATTCCCATTAAAATAAAATCCCCTTTAAAATTGAACCACGAAAAGGTAAACGCTCAACTAGTAAAATGCTGAAACCTGCCTATAAGTATCCTTTCATAATAAGAGACTGTTAGAACAGAGCAAATAGAAAAAGTAGAAATAGACTGCATGAGAAAGCCAAAGAATGCAGAAAAATGATTTGAAAAGGATAGGAAATTGGTGAAAAAGAAGGAAATTATAAATAAGGTATAATAACAGGAGACTTGGCGTTGGAATATTAAAACCCGAATAAACTGCTGCGTCAGAAACGCCAAAGAAAAATATTTGAGATGCATACAGCTGCTTCGGTAGCCTTAAGCGTACCGTCTTCAATGCAAAAAGAATTCTGAATCTATACGAGCACTTCTCCAGATTCAGAATTCATTTCTCCATATTCATTCTCCGTATTCATTTCATATTGAAATAAACTTTATTTTAGCATATTGTAAAAAATGTATTGTGGAAAAATCATTAAATTTTTCCATTTTCTAAGGCTTAACTAAAGGGTTAAGAGCAATTAGAATGCTGTATGCTTAAAGGAAAAAAAAAAAAAAATGCGTTTAGTGGATAAAACAATTATTAGGTTTTTTAATGTTTTCGTGTTAATAGACAAAGAAAATCAATTTCATCAATATCAATTCCCCAGTTTCAGTCAGATGGAAATATTTTGAATTAAATTAAGAAAACAATAGCTTATTAAAACCAATGGATGTTTCTATGCGCCATGCGTGCATAATTAAACACATTCAATTAGTATAAATAACAATCATAGTTTCAGTTTGAAAATGGAAGAAAATGGAATTCTCTCTTGATGTCACTGAAATGGTAGCATTTGAAGAGATTTTCTCATAAGAAAATGGTTTAAGATAAGTGCAATTTTCGTAGATTAACGGGTTTTTCTCGTAAAAATTCAAAAAGTTTTACTTTCGAAACATCTATTTACGGGCTATGACCGTTTAGCTAGCAAAACGGTCATTTCCCGTAAAATTATACGGTTATTTCCTAAATTATGCTTCCAGAACATTAATTTACGGATTATGACCGTTTAGGTAGCAAAACGGTCATTTCCCCTAAAATTATATGGTCAAATACCGTGATTTTACAGTTTTTTGTTACAGTGTAAGTCGATGTTGAAATTAGTGATGATAATGAGTGATTAGTTAAAAACCAATTCATTTCTAAATAATACAAATGTTATGTTTTCCGTATTCTTTCAATTTATTTTATTATAAAATATATGGTACAAAATAAATAAAAAATGTAAAATGTATTTGATAGTGAGTTTCGAACTTTTAGTAGGGGAAGCTGGGGTAATAAGAGACAAAAGGGGTAGTAAGAGACAAAAAATATTAATAAAATCTATACTATTAATCTAAATAACTTGAAATAAATGTCTCGTATTAATTTCATTAAATGGACTCCTCTTGATTTTTTAGGTGATTTTTGAACTTAATTTTTTTGTTAAGTTCTTTTTTTAAATTTTCATTAAATCCTTGTCTCTAATAACCCCACGCGGGGTAATAAGAGACCAGGGTTGTAACAGTCCATATATAGCAATGTAAAATCATGTGAGATAATTAAAGATATCTGGAAACAATTCTGAATCAGCCAATAGTTTTAAATTTTTATTATTTACATCCATTCAAAAAATATGTTTACTCGAAAATTAACTGCCATAAATGTGTTTGTGAAATTCATTTCTTTTAATATTAGGTCCTAAATAATATAATATTGTACTTAATGATAGTTCTACATAATCAACATAACCTAGGGATTAACCAAAAACATCAATATAATTTCTAAAATGGGCAGAAAATATTTTACCCATTTTCTAAAGTATAGTCGAAAATAGGCAAAAAAGACGTATCTTTGAAGTGTATACAAGCGAACAAAATGTTATAAAATATTTTTCTAGTAATTATAAATGAACTGATTTATTATGTAATGAAGTATTAATGACTAAATATATACACATTACACTTATACACTTATATACACTTATACACATTATAAACATAAATTTACATAATCATATCAACTAAATATGTCTAGCTTATTGAGCAAAACTGCTTTTTGATTTAAAGTGAAAAAAAAAAAATGTTCTCTTGGTAAACTTAGACTGGGCCTAACACTAGATAAACTCTTCATAAACTAGTCAGGCAGAATTAACAGGAACTACAATTGGGGGGGGGGGGACACAGGAATTAACAGTGGGGGTAATAAGAGACTCATGTCTCTTATTACCCCCACAAAAAATAAAAATGGGGTAATAAGAAACATGCCTAGATCATGTAAATAAAGAACGCTTTCAGGGTTTTAAAAAATTGTACATCAAAAGTCATAGTCTTGGTCAAAAGGTTACACATTAATAAATACCAAACATCTTACTCACAAAAAAAAAATAAAGAAAAATTTAGAAAAAGTCACTAACTTTCAGGGTACAGTCGGCTGCAAAATTATTCGAGCACTAGCCAATAATTCCTATATTTAAAAAGTACACTTAAGACTGTTTTGCTAAGTAAATCCTTGTCGAATCATGTTCTTAGACTGATTAAGAACATGACTCGACAAGGATTTATTTAACAAAGCTGTATTAAGTGTACTTTTTTTTGGCAAGGATTATTGCTAGTGCTCGAATAATTTTGCAGCCGACTGTAAGTTCAAAGTGAAGGTTTTTTTTCGTCGTATAAAAATAATTCAAAATATGTTATAAACTTTTCAATAAGTGTACACTGTAAAAAAAAAATGTTAAATTACGGTATTTGACCGTATAATTTTAGGGGAAATGACCGTTTTGGTACCTAAACGGTCATAATCCGTAAATTAATGTTTTGAAAGTACAATTTAGGAACTAACTATATAATTTTACGGGAAATGACCATTTTGCTAGCTAAACGGTCGTAGTCCGTAAATTGATGTTATGAAAGTATAATTGTGGAACACTGAATTTTTCTTTACGGGCAAAAGCCGTTAGGGGTACATACAAATGAAACACTTCCAGTTGCAAAGCCGTTTGCAGGCGTTCCAAATGTATGACTGCAATCGGCGCAAAAGTATCCGAGCACTAGCAAAAATTCCTATATGAAAAAAGCACACTTAACACTGTTTTGTTAAATAAATCCTTGTCGAATCGTGTTCTTAGACTGACTAAGAACAGGATTCGACAAGGATTTATTTAACAAATCTGCTTTAATTGTTTTTTTACATAGGAATTTTCGCTAGTGCTCTGTTACTTTTGCTGCCGACTGTATTTGCAGCAAACTTACAAAATTTACGTCATCAAAATTGCAAGCGTTCCGTTTGCATGTAATCCTTAATCTACCAAAATAGCTCAAATATGCCATAAAACTGTATTTTTATGGTCAAATCTTTTCAAATGTAAAGTGTTAGCTTTTCTGTGACGTCATAAAAAACACTCCATATTTGTAATGAAAAATATAATTGTATTTTTATCGATTGAGAGATTTTATGTACACATTCGTACAAAGAGCGATTGATATAGAAGAGCTATTGTTTTCGTATTTTAATTCATAGAATTTTTGTTGCCAATATATACATATTTTCTACAGAGTATTGTCATAGAAAAGGAATAGCAAATAAAAGTTCTTATTTTCATAACAAACATGTCCGATTGCTCCCGACTGTTTGATTTCCGTCACTTCAATACAGATATTGAAAATCAAGTTTAACAGTATACTTTTAGAATTGCCAGTTGAATTACCAAGGTAAGTTAGTTAAAGGTTTGTTAAGTCTTAAATTACTTAAATATGTTTTTTTTATATGTATCGTATTTATATTTTTAAGTTTTCTAACGCTTGCGAAAAGCATGTACTAAGAAGCCTGCACATATTTGTCGGATTACAGATCATAAATTTAGGTGTTTTCTTACTAAATAATTCATGTGTATGCTAAATACAGTTTAATTTGTGCTAAATTTCGCGTCTACTTTCAGGGCCCGAGTCACAAATTTTTGTGCCCGTGGCACTTTCTACTTTTCATTCCCTCTTTGAAAATCCAATCCTCTCCCCTCCTCCAGAAAGAAAAAAGGTTGTTACTATACTATGATCTATAGCAGGCGATAAAACAAGACTGATTGGGAAAATTATTTTGGCAAAAAAGTCAATATGTTTCTGACTTTAATAAAGTTACTTCAATTAGTCAAACGATATTTTATTTTAAAATTTTCTTCATATATATAAATAAAACACAGTTAACAAAACACGTAAAAGAAAAAGAAAAAAAAAAAAAAAAACCTGGGGTATTTAGATAAGATATTTTTAACTATAAGTAAAATTTTGTGAATTCCCCCCCCCCCTCTCCCAGAAATTGAGCCAGGCCCAGTATACTTCGAGTAATAAATTAAAATAAATATAAAAAAAGTTTAAACCCAACAAAACTTGTAAAGTTCATCTTAATGTTTATAAATACTGCGTTATACACGTGTAAGTATACGCTCTATAGTACCCGTTGCTGTAGCCAAAAATATAGTTTTAAAAGTTAAAATACCCAACGATGTGTTTATTAACTTATAGAATGTGTTTCGTCTGCTTGTTTTAGTTTGTTATCTGATAAGGAAAGAAAATCCTTTTCAGATTTTTTGAACTTTCCCTCGCTTAATTATGCCCACCAGTGGCCGAGCGGTTCTGCGCTGAAGGCTGGTAGATTGGAGGTGCCGGGTTCGATCCCAGTTCGCACTCATCGACCTAACCGTTCGGAGTTTTCCATGGTTTCCTCCGAAACTAGCGTAAATACGAGCTAGGACCCCTTAGAAAGACCCCCCATTGACGGCATTCCCACTGTATGCCTAGGACACATACGGAGTCAATCGGCCGTAAATCCTACAACCAACGAACTAACCAACCTCGCTTAATTATAAATACTTAATAACTTTTCATTCATTTTAATCACATATTTTAAAAAGTGTTTTTCTGCTAAAAAAAAAAAAAAAAAAAAAAATATGATATAAATATTTAGAAGGATACATACGCTGTGGTAGTTAGACTTTAATGCTTTTTAATTAAAAATTAAGCCTTGATGCTGGCAGTATTTGAAGAAGTATTGTTTCTATATGTAATGATCAATAAATAGCGTCGTTTAACTGTGATTTTCTTTTTAATTAGAGTTATATTTTGTTAAGATTCCTGTACATTTAATAATATTAACCCGATCAGGTTATAGTGGGTCATTGGATACCCGAGCTATTTTTCTTATGTTTCATCTGTCAGAATCCACGTATAAAAGAAATACCTATGTACCGTGTCCATGACTTTTTTCGTAAAAATACCATTCTTAAACTTTATTATGCAATTTGAATTTTTCAAATATCTCAATTTGTTCAAAAGTTATAAATTTTTAGTAGATGCCGGAATTTTATAGAAATGAGTGTATTTCTGATGAAATATGAAATATTTGTTTAAATTTATTTGCAATATTCATTGTCTGCCCTTAAATTAGAAGTATTCAAGAATTTTATCACATTTTCTTTCATTACAATTTACGTGTTTTAACATTGCCCGGGTCTTCAGCAACCTATGATAAACTGACAAGGTGCCGAAAAATACGATAACCTGATCGGGTTAATTCTATTTTCAACTTGTTCTTCTGTAAATGCCTTAATTACAGTAACTCCTCCTCGTTTGAATTTTTCATAAGCTTTCTACTGAAAGAAACAAACTGAAGAGCAAAAAGTTCATATTAGTGGTTTAGGATTGTGCAAAATTTAATCTCATGAATTTTCAATAATTTTTTTTTTAAATCTAAATGAAGTTTCAAAGTGTGGTGTTTAATAAATTAATAGTTAGGATTTTCTTATTATTTTTTATTTATTTATTTATTTATTTATTTTATTTTTTTGAGACACAGCTGAAATTGTGTTTGTATTTTTATTTAGTATTTGCAATATTTATTAGAATGTAAGTAGTAGAGTAGCATCGTCTGTTAATAAATAGTATGTATTAATATAATGTTTATATATTTTTTAATAGGGCCTGCTTGTGTATTAAACGAGAAAAAAGATCGAAATCCCCCCAAAGAACCAGAAGATCGAATATAAATGCAAAAGTGAAAAAGCTTAATGTCAAATGAAGCTAATATAAATCAATGTGGAGTTTATAATTTAATCTCTAATTATGTATGTGTAGTAAATAATTGAAAATAGTATGCTTAATAAATAAATATGTTGTAAATATTTTCTTTTCTTATATTGGATGAGTTCTTGATAAAAATATTCAAAAGTATTTTTTCTTCTTCTTAATGTATATACATATTGTTTAGAAACTTTTTTAATTTTAAGATTCTTTCCCTATGCTTTTGTATTCCTCAAAACAAAAGTTTTTCTACGAATAATTTCACTCACAAAAGTTTTAGGTGTGTAGAAAGAAAATTTTAAAAATTTCCTGTTGAATTAAAAATTGGGGAGGGGGAATCTTTTTGCAAAGAGTCTTATATCCCATTAGAAATATTAAAATTTTATTTTTTAAATATATTTTGTTCCTGTTTTATTCTGAATATTTTCATGTTCACTTTTACAGTCTTTCATATTTTCTCATACTTAAATAATATAATGGCATTGATCTCATATCTAAATTTCCAGATTTCGCAAGCTTTTTTATAAATCCTAATTCAAGATTCAGTCAAACAAAATTTTGAAAGTAAAAATATTACATATTCTTTAACAAATAAGAAATTTCAAAACTTCATTTATGATTTTTCTGTATTATTTGATATAAATTCTCTCTGAAGTAAAAAATTTTACGCATATAAAAGAATAACTTTATAAAGTACTATAGTAAAAGTTAGAAAAAATATCTTGAATACAGTAGTATCTCATGTTAACTCTAGAAATTGGTAACTATTTTTGTAGGCTACAAACTACTAAACAAATGTTTTATACGTTTGAAATATGAATATTTTTTTTTTCTTTTTATCAATGCTATATTAAGCATAAACAAGTTTTATTTTCGTGATGAAATTCAGTCTTAATTTGATGAAAAAATGTAATACATCTAAACGTAATTCTAGGTTCTGAATACAAATGTTATGAACTATAGCTGCCACATAATTGCCACCTTTTATGTAGTTCTTTCTTGCCACTAAAATTTTGACTTATTTAATAAATGAGAAATTTTCATGATGGGTATCTTTCAAAAGAGCTCGCCAATACCTTTAAAACGAATGATTGAACCATCGATCTGCGATAATTTAAAACAAAGTTATCGATTTTTTTTACTTTTAACAAAAAAGAAACTTAGAAAAAAAATCGTTTTTTTTTTTTTTTTTTTTTTTTTTTTAATATTGAGAATAAAATGGACTTTTTTTGGGATATTTGGTGTTATGCTACTACTCTAATACGGAAATCGTCTGCATTATCATAAAAGATAATTTTTTTAAATAATAATTTTAAAAAATTATTTTTTAAAAACAGAATTATTTTTTAATAACCGAATTAAATTCTATATAAATGTAGGTGCATTAATGAAACGGGGGGTTGAGGGGGGCGCTAGCCCCCCTCACATAGAACTAATTATTATATAAAACTCTTCAGAAGCCTAATATGAATTGTTCAATACAGGTTTACATAACAGAACTCGTTATCTTACCTTTTAATGTGCAATCTGTATTAATAGTATTAAATTTCAGGGTAAGAGAAAGTCGTGTGAGTGACACGCCAGATTATTTTCTACGTAATCCTTTTTTTTAAGGAGACGTGGTACTTTTTACAGCAGTACTGCTGTAGGTGTCATATAAAATCTTATGTTTCCATTTAATATTTATAAATGGAACTACATTAGGCTTGTTCAATGATGAAATATATATTCAGGCAAAAGTTCTTATTGTTTTTGATGCTTCCCCCCCCACCCCCCAAGATTCGAAATATTTAAATTGCGTTTTCTCAATTTGCATTTTTTTTTTTTTTCATGAATTCATGATCTTCAAATGCTAAACTTTCTATAGATACAAAAAAAAAAAAAAAAAAAAAAAAAAAAAAAAAGATATAAAAAATAGGTATAAAAATAGATATAGAAAAAAATATATTTAATAGAACCTATTTAAAAGAATTAAGGATGGGTTTTGGAATATCGTTAAAATAAAAAATATTAAAAATTAAAATATAACAAAAATCTGTTTTTTTTTTTTTTTCTTTTTCTTTCCCTGAAATTTTTACATAGACATTCACTTTCTATTTTTTATCACGAAGACTAATCAATAAATTTCAAAACCCATTCTTAACTCTTTTAAGTACGTTCTGTTAAACGTTAAAAGAATTAAGTCTCTTCTTAAATATATGAAGCAGTTTTAGCATTTTGAAAATCATAAATTTGTGTGAAAACGAAATCTGAGAAAACGCAATTTAAAAATTTCATAGCTGTAAAAATATATCAAAAACCATAGGAATTGTTACCTATTGAATAAACAGACGTAATATAGTTCCCTTAATAAATAATAAGCTTTTATATCAAACATAGTTTAGTGCTGCCGTAAAAGATACAAAATTCCCTTAGTTTGACGAGCATTAGTATTTTTTTTTTACATACTGAACAGCCTTCTAATTTTATGGGCAATACTATTTTAACACACAAGGTTCTATTATAATTTTACGGGCAACACTACTATTTTAACATACCGAGATGCCTTCTAATTTTACGGGCAGTGCTACTATTTTAATATACCGAGCTCACTTTTAATTTTACGGGCAAAACTACTTTGTTTACAAGTTGGTTATATGTTTCATCACAACGTAAAATTACTGGCGATACATCATTCATCGTCAAAATGTTTCTTTACGGGCTTTGTCTGGAATCTCTGCTGCCGGGCTTTGCCCGTAATTTCACTGCAGCATTTTTTACAGTGTATTGTAGTAAAGAATACACATGATACTTAATATTACATATTTTTAATGCTGTCTAAGTATATTTTTTGGTGGGTTTTTTGACTGCGTCTCTTATAACCCCTGTCTCTTATTACCCCGGCTTCCCCTAAATATACAATAAACATCACTATAAGTCCCAAGTATTGTCAGAAAATATCTTTGCCACTTTCAAGACAGTTTGTAACAAACTTTTCAGTTTTGTAAAAATAAATTTACATTGTAATATATATCTATATCTATATATACATTGCAGTGTATATAAACACATATTGCATAGTATAGTATTTATTTTAATTAATTAAAAATATAGCTAATACAAAATATTTATAAATTGTCACTGATAACCCCGATTTCCCTTATGTTTCTCTTTCTAAATTTCAAAAAAGAAGGAAATTAACCTGGATAAGGCACACGAATCCATGATGTTTTCCCAAGAGCAGACAATCTTAAATCAGTACGAGCAGGATCTTCTGGTGGAAAAACATTTGTTGCTGTTAGTATTGCACAGAAACTCCACGCTAGAATTATACTCAAAATGACCTAAAATAAATAATTACATATTAAAATGCACTGCTTCAGAATTTAAAAGATATAGGGATTTGAAAATGAATTTTGAGGTATATTCAAACGATAGATAACAAAAATGCACACTTTAAAGCTAATAGTTTTTTGGTATCATGAATATAACTAAAGTCAGCAACAAAATTATTGAAGCGCTAGCAGTAATTCGTATTTAAAAGATGTGCACCTTATACTATTTTGTTGAGTAAATATTTGTCAAGTCATGATCTTAGTCTTTATGCTGTTTATAAAAAAGTAAGTTGATGATAAAAATTAGCGATCAAACTAATATATATATACGAGGGTGGTTCAAAAAGTAATGCCTCCTTTGTCATAAAAGCTTTATTAATGAATATATAACAGCAGAAGTTATCACAGATTATTGCGTGAACTGTCCTCTACACAAAACTACCCTTCAACATAGTCACCATTAATTTGCACACATTTGCGCCACCGATTAACCCAGGTATCAAAACCATTTTGGAAAAATTCAGGGTTTTGCTTCTTGAGCCATGATTTTTAACGCTGTTTTAACGTCATCTAAGTCATTGAATCTGATACCGCGTGAGTTGTCTTTCATAGGTCCAAACAGGTTATGGCAACAGTGTTTTGGGATACATAAGGTGTTATTCTTGTTCAGTTTTTGCAACCTCATTACACAATCAACAGGGAAACCTATGTAACCACACTTAAGAAACTTAAATAGGCAATAAGAAAGAATAGACCACTAAAAGATGTTCATTCCGTCAGGCTTCATCATGATAATTCACGCTCACACACACCATTTTCCGCAACACAGGCGATTGCAGAAATGGGCTGGTCAGTAGTAATTCACCCATCCTACAGCCCTGATTTGGCACCTTCTGACTTTTACCTGTTTGGACTTATGAAAAACAATTTACGTGGTATCAAATTCAATGACTTAGATGACGTTAAAACAGCGTTAAAATTCATGGCTCAAGAAGCAAAACCCTGAATTTTTCCAAAATGGTTTTGATGCCTGGGTTAACCGATGGCGCAAATGTGTGCAAATTAATGTAGAGGACAGTTCACACTATAATCTGTAATAACTTCTGCTGTTATATGTCCATTAATAAAGTTTTTATGACACAGGAGGCATTACTTTTCGACCCACCCTCGTATATATATGAAAAATGTGGATTGTGCTTTAATAATTTTGCTACCGACTGTACAGTAGTTCCAAAAAATTAAGGAAAAATTACAAAAATATCAGTAACTCGTCCAAAAATAAACCAATTAGTATTTAATTTAAACATGTAGTTAAAGAAATGGTTCTGAATAAAACTGCAATATGCAAATTAGTGGCCCTGCAATTAGAATATGTTATTAATATAGTGGAGCATAAAAATTAATACTAGAGAGTGAAGCTGCAAATATCCTCGTATTATTGAGATAAGAAGTTTAGGACAGCCAATTCGTTACAATGACCTCGAGGCCAGGGCCCGACGTAGCCTAATTGGGGCTTGGGGCAAAAACTTCTTTGGGGGCCCCGTCTGCTTCACTACTTCATTAATGAAGAACCAAACTTTATGGAGGTATTTAAATTTTTCACCTCATTATAGATATATAACAAGAAAATTGACTAGAACCTAAAATAGCTATAAAGTCCCCCCCCCCCCCCAGTGGTCAAACGAAATATCGTTCTGTCCCTTTCATTTCTGATTGTTAACTTTGTCTTCTAGCTGCGAAAAATTCATATCCTATCTGACATTAGGGTGGAATTCAGCTAAATTTTCGCAATTACAATGGCTCAATTAAGCCAGATTTTACACTGTACTGATATTTTGTTTAAAAAAAAGTTTATTAAAGAAAGAAACGTAAAATAAACTTTCTATTCGATTTGGGGGCCCCCTCTAATTTGGAGGCCCGGGGAAACTGCCCCGTATGCCCCTGCCTTAGTCAGGCTCTGCTCGAGGCATAATTTTCCGAAAGAACTACGATGGCGGGCGGATTGGGACGTTTTGGCGCGGCCGTTCCGGCGCGAAACCCATTTCGGCGCGGCTGTTTCGGCGCGGCCGTTTTGGCGCGAGATCCATTTCGGAGAGGCCGTTTTCGCGCAGCCTGTCCTTCACGAAATGGCCGCGGCTTTCGTCTCAGCCTTTTCAGTTAAAATTTATTTAATGATAGATATGATTTCTTATTTATTTATTTATTATGCGTGAAGAAAAAACTATTTTAAATTATTTACTAAATATATTAATGATGAATAGAATTTTGCTTAATTTAAAGGAGAGAATGATAAGATTAGAAACTTGTTTTTTATTAAACTTAGTCATCAGATGGCAACACATACGCAGCAATTCTAAAGATTCTAACCAATTTGGTGATGGAGGTTGTTTGGGAAATAAAATAAACAATGTAATTTCTGTTTTTTTTTTTTTTTTTTAAATGCTTGAACCAAAAAATATTTTTAATTTTTTATTAATGACATTAATGATGAATAGGACTTTTCGTAATTTAAAGAAGTCAGTGGTAATCTGAGAAAAGAAGTCGATTTTTGTAGTTAAAACTTATTAAACCTATTGCCGTGCGGTTCTTTGGGTAATAAAATAAACAATGTAATTTCTGACTTTATATATATATATATATATTATGCGTAAACAAAAAATTATTTTAAATTATTTGCTAAAGATATTAATGATGAATAGAATTTTGCGTGATTTAAAAGAGCCAATGATAAGGTGAGAAACTAGATTTTTACAATTAAAAATTATTCAAATTAGTCATTTGTGTATGTAGGAGCCTCGCCTCCCCCCCCCTGGGGGGCAAGTCTCCCCTCGAGGGGAATAAATTTTCATGATGGGTATCTTTCAAAAGAGCTCGCCAATACCTTTAAAACGAATGGTTGAACCATCGATCTGCGATAATTTAAAACAAAGTTATCGATTTTTTTTACTTTTAACGAAAAAAAAAATTTTTTTTTCTTTTTTTTTTTTTTTTTTTAAATAAATAAATAAATAAATAAATAAATATATATATATATATATAGAGAGAGAATAAAGTGGACTTTTTTTAGATATTTGGTGTTATACTACTTGTGTATTATGGAAATCGTCTTCATCTTCATAAAAGATAATTTTTTAAAATAATGATTTTAATAAATTATTTTTTAAAAACAAAATTATTTTTTAATAACCGAATTAAATTCTATATAAATTTAGGTGCATTAATGAAATGGGGGGTTGAGGGGGCGGTAGCCCCCCCCCCCTCACACAGAACTAATTATCATATAAAAGTCTCCTATTGAATTGTTTAAAATAGGTTTACATAACAATGCAAAAAATTATGCATAAAAAAAAAAAAAATACAATTAAGTTATTTTTATCTATTTTGTATTTTCACAAAGACATTCAAAACATATTTCTTTTTGTTCAGAAGATGAATTTGAATTTTGCCTCAAATTTTAATAGCAACATAAAGAAAAAAGTACACAATAGTTAGGGTGATATAAAAATTGATATTAGTAACAAGAAGTATTAATTAGTTAATTTATTTAATAACATATCAGTCAGTTATAGAAGTTGTATGCTCGTTGAAAAAAAAAAAAAAAAAAAAAAATCTCAATTTAACAGTTAATTTATTTCTTGATGAGAAAAATATTTATCTAATTTTATCAACGAAAGAAAAGTTGACCTTGTTTTTAGTGAGGTTGCTTAAATGTGATTCCTGAAGAAGAAAGCACCTATATTTTCTTTTGAAAATGCTGTCGAGGTTTTCTTAATTTATGTTATTACCAAACTAAATACTTTTTATTAAAGCCATATTTTTGGGTTTCATTTCTTAGTATGAAACAATATCTATTGCAAGTATTTTAAAAACATTAGTTCATTAATCCTTTAGCTGTGTAGCATTTTATCTGTTTAATAACTGCTAAAAACAATAGTAGGTGAAGGTAGGAATTAAAAAATAATTAAATTTAATAAAATAATAATAATAAAATAATATAAACTAAGTAATATAATGATAAATTAAATATATATATGTATATGTATATATTTTAACTGTATGGTTATTCAGTAATCTTATTTTCCATTTTTTTTTCTTTTTTTTTTTTTAAGCCTTTTATTTCAACTATTGAGTGACAGAAAAAAAATGTTTGTAACTGATAAAGGGTTAAACTGATCATGCATTTTAAAACAAATTTCATGTCGTCAACATTGCTTTATTTATTTATTTATTTTTATTTTCAAAATATTGTTGTTAGAAATGGATGAAAGAATGGAAATTTCATAGTAAATAATATTAGGAAAATGAGAACTAAAAATTTTTAAATATGTCCCGAAGGTTTTTGGGGGTAAATTAAAAAACAAAAATAAATAAATAAATAGGAATTTTATTTTCTCTGAAGGTGGTAAAAACCATGGAAAAAACATGTTTTGGCCAAGATAGTAAAAAACGGCAAAAACCATTTCACGCTAAATACACACCTGCTTTAATTTTTTTTTTTTTTTTTTTTTTTTAATAACTTACTTAAAGCTCGCATTGCTCTAAATTTCTGAAACTTATTACGCATAGTAGAATAATTCTATACAACTTATTAATTTTTAATACCATTTCCCCCCCCTCAGCTTACTATTTACTTTATTTATTGTCACTTAGTAACTCCCCACAGTTAAAATGTAGACTTAGGTTCATTAATCACTAAATCAGTAAAAATCAACTGTACAAAAAGAAAAATGAGCAATTTACGTTTAGAAGTGCCAGATGAAAATATCCTGTAATTTTAAATCTCTACCAGTTATTAGGAAAAAAAAAAAAAAAAAAATGATAAAAATAAAAAATAACTTTCTATAAAGCTTTCATTATCTTAAAGTTATCACTGCTATTCTTCTTCTTCTTCTTCTTCTTCTTCTTCTTTTTTTTTTTGTTGTTGTTATACAAAATTTAATTATTAAAGACTTCTGTTTGTTTTTATTTACAGTTTGCGTATTAAAATTTCCTATATAATAAAACTTGCTGAGATAAAATAAAAGTTAACTTTAGCAAGAAACAGGATAAAGAAAAGGTATGCATTCTTAACCAATTCTTAAACTGCCTTCACTTAAACAAAGTCAATAATGATTAACTCGCGGGTTTATTTTAATCCATATAATAATAAACAGTTATAAAATTCTTGAATATTCCCGACTATTTATTATGTTTTCGGAAAAAAAAAAAAAATTCTTACGCTCAAAAAGTTCGGAATGTAAACATCTGGCGCCGAAACGGCCGGCGCCAAAACGGCCGGCGCCAAAACGGCCGGCGCCGAAACGGCCGGCGCCAAAACGGCCGCGCCAAAACGGCCGCGCCGAAAAGTAACAAACCGGATGGCGGGATATTGGTTGACTTGAAGCCAGTCAAAATCAATCAAAGGTGGCTAAATCTCACTAAAATGTGAACCTTTAAATGTGAACCTTTTTGTGGTTTATAAACATTCGCAAATATTCCAAATTACTGATACGGCATGAAGAAGATTTAGCCAAGGGTATAACAAGCGTTGAAAACTGATATTTGAGATTATGTATATGAAGGAATATATAGAACCGAAACCACAACTCATTGTATAATTTTCCTTGTTGCAGACATTGAAAGGTTGGTGTCAACATCTATTTTGAGTAGAACGCATCAAAAAGGTAATTTTTACGTGTGTCTACCAACTGTTTGTGTGACGCTCAACTTACAGCACAAGAAGAAACGTTTGAGTTGAAAAAGTCAAAAAGTTCTCTATACAGCTGACCAGTGGAGGCCTGTTATTTTCACAGTTGAGTCTAGCTTTAGCTTTGAAAGCAATAGTAGGCATTATTTGATTTGGAGAGAACATGGAACATGTTATCATTCATCAAACATCCGTGAAAGAGATTCGCACATAGAAAGTAGTAGTCTATGTTTGGATGACGTCTCTTTCGGAGGACGCGCTGACTTCCATGTCTTAACACGTGGAACCGTGAATGCTCATGTGCATAAAAGTGACATTCTTGATTCCTATGTGCAACTTCATGATAGTGAATTTATATTTGAATTTGTATTTGAGATTATGTATATGAAAGAATAGAACCGCAACCGCAATTCATTACATAATCTTCTTTGTTGGAACCATCAGAAGGTTGGTGTCAACATCTATTGTGAGTAGAATACACCAAAAAGGTAATCTTTACGTGTGTCAACCAGCCATTTGTGTGATGCTCAACTTACATCACAAAAAGAAATGTTTGAGTTGGGAAAGTCAAAAATTTCTCTAGACAGCTGACCAATGGAGGCCTCTTATTTTCGCCGTTGTGTCTAGGTTTAGCTTTGAAAGCAACAGTAGGCGTTATTTGATTTCCAGAGAACATGGAACATGTTATCATCCATCAAACATCCGTGAAAGAGATTTACATGTAGAAAACAGTAGTCTATGGATGACATCCCTTTCGGAAGATGCACTGACCTCCATGCCTTCCCACGTGGAACTGTGAATGCTCATGCGCATAAAGATGGCATTCTTGATACTTATATGCAACCTTATGCTAGTGAATATTTAATGGTTTCCTGCTACAGGGCGACAGCACTACACCGCATAGGGCTCACATCGTGGAAGATTATCTTTAGCACCAAACAATTCAGCGCATAGAATGGTCCCCTCAATAAACGAACTTCAGTCCCATTGAAAATGTGATTATGTCCCACACACCACCGTGGGAGGAAATGATCATCAATCACTATAGACATCTCCACTTGGTACGGAGTAGGGTTGCCTTTCTTGCATTTGAGTAATTTTGTTAAAGATGGTCCCTCAAAGAAGGGAGGGAACGGGGAAATAGAACGAGAGAAGGAGATTGAGAAGAGAGGATTAATTGATTTTTTTCCAAAGGAAGCTGATAATTTGCTGTTTTTTTATTGAATACAGTGAATGAATTGGTAAATAATTGCACAGAAAAAAATCTTTTAAAATTACTTAAACAACGGAATTAAATATTACATATATCTCACTTTATTTGAGCAGTATTACGCAGAACAACTGTTTAGTAAAAGAAAAAAAAAAAAAAAAAAGAAAAAAAAAATTAAATTTAGGTAAAAAAAAAAAAAAAATAAAATCCCCCCCCCCACACAAATATATATATAATTTTTAATGACAATAATGAAAAGAATGAGAACGGAAACCAAACAGTTGAATAATTCCCCACGGAAACCCACAGAAGCCGATTAGATAAGTAGTTAACTTAAATAAGTTTGGTGTTTTAAATTTATTTGAACAGTTATATTAACTTAAATGTATTAAAAAGTTAATAAAATTATTTTTCTAATTTTAATACTTTTTTGGTTACAAAAAACGTAAACTTATAAAAGAAGGAATTTTAAAGGGAATTTAATATAAATATATTTTATTTATATATAACCAATGTATGTGCGTGTCGGTGTGTCTGTGGACAGCGAAGCGTAAGGTTGGTACTCGTACAGTCAAGAGATTCAACAAGAATTCGCTTGAGGTGTCTTAGTGCATCTCGAAGCCCCATTTTTGAAATGTTTATTATTATTTTTATTTAATTAAAATAAGAAAATAATATTATAATAGTTTTAAAAGTTAGTCATTTAAATATTAGTTTTCATTTTTCGCCATAAACAATTTACCAATCTTTTCTTTTTAAACATGAAATATTTTTTTTATATGAATAATGAAAGAAAACATAAAAAATTTTATTTCTGAGAATAGTATACTTAGCACGAAAGCTAATTGAGCATCAAGAGCTCATAGTAATCTTGGGTAATTAACCCGTTAACGCCCGAATTAATTTTGTAAAATATTATTATCTGATTATTTCACTTCTAAATTAATATACAACTGACAAAAAAAATATATTAACTTAAACAATTCTTCTGATAGTTTTAAATTTCAAGGCTATCCTCATTTATTGACGTTTAGTGTTCTAGCGAGAAAACTTTGAGATAGAAAAACTTTGAGATAACAGATTAATATCCTGTTATATGTTGACGAAGATTTCGAAAGTAAAGTATTATAATATATATTATTATTCAACTTGATTTAAGTTAGTATACCTCCGCAAAAAGCAAATGTATGTGCGACGAATGAAAAATCTTAAAATGACTATCCACATTATGAAATAATAATTAATAGTAGGCACATAAAACTTTCAGGGATTGTTTAGAGTGACGCTATAAACTGTCACTAAAAAGCAGAAATCATTCGAAGAAACCACAAAAAAATATAATTTTGTTCATCAAAGAAAGTATACAAAATTTTATCATTATTGTTATTATTATTTTACTAAATATAAAATCTTCTTGTTTAAGTGATTTATATATGTATATATATATATATATATATATATATATATATATATATATATATAAACATTAATTAAATAAAGATAAAACAAATTAGTTGTTTCATACACCACAAGCTGCGTCGCTTTAGGAACTGGACTATATGAAATTCTGCTGTGCATGAAACTTGTTGGTTTTATATTTATTTATATAATTTGAAATCAAATTATAGATTTTATAACTTAAGCAAGATATACTATTTTTTAATATATGCCATTGGCCTGTGACATGGTTCATTTATTTGAACTCATCGTATTATTATTATTTTTATTTTTTATCGTGTCTTTTATCATGTATAAGGCTTTACTTCAACATGTGGTTGTTTATTGATTAACTGAAGTCTTCCTTCCTGTTGTTTTATCACTGTAATGATTTATTATACATAAATATAAATTATATACATAATATGCCTCAAGCGATATATGAACGCATCTTGAATATTAATTATTTAAAAATAATTAGTATATATAATTTATACTAACATCCCATTCATATATTATTCAAGACATGTAACACAATACTACATATATAATGTATATAATTAGTAATAAAGTCATGCACTGATGGTAAGATTTTTATCACTTCTTTTAATTTTCTTTTTAAGTATATGTGTATGTTATATTACCATATAAAATTGTCCAGGTTGTCTGAAAACATCATGTGCTGAGAAAAGGAATATACCGTCTTTAATGTCGTCCATAGCATTAGTACTTTCTTATTGTGCAAAAACTATTAATATTATTAGTAATAAAATATTTAATAACAATCAGCATTTATTTTCTTTCTGTAGATTTTTAGTAATCTGACTCACGATAGTTTGCTTGAATCGTAGAAATTATTAAATTTGTCAACATTCGCAAGTTTTCCAGAAATTCTTCCACGTGATTCGTTTTCGGTTTTAACAATTTATTTCAACAAAAAACAAACTGATTGCTTGTATTGTGTTATTTTCTAATATATTGAAAATGTAATATAACTCTTTTTGATTTACTATACTAGGGAACTCTGTCCCCTAGTATTGTAAAATTCAGTATTTAGCCGATGGAGCTATGCAAAACCCCGAAGGAGGATTCGACTCCACTCTACTCGCTTTACTTATGAACCACTGCAAAGCTCTGCCCGCCTATTCGCTGCTTTGCTTTTTATTGAATACCGATATTAACACGTTGAGCGCCATGTCATACATTCTAGATACTAGACATTTTGTCATATATCTTTAAGTACTGAAGGAATCATCTTCAAACTTTAGGAGAGTGCAGAACCTGTTTTACTTCAAACATTTCAGTGAAAGTTTTACCCCTAAAGTAAAAGTAGTAAAAATTAAAAATTAAAACATTGAGCGCCCTGTCAGCCATCGGTGGCTGACAGTGTCAAATATGATATAAAGTCGCGTCAGTCATCGGTGCGCATATAAAATAGGATATAAGACTAAAAATATAACATTTAATGATTGAAAAATTATTAAGAATTTGCTTAATTTTCATTTATTACAAGAGGTATCATTATGGAATTTTAATGGATTTTAAGAATTTGCGTGGCGCTCAACGTGTTAATAGTCTATAACAGAACATTAAAAAAAAAAAAAAAAAGTTACAGAAATTCCCATATTCAATGTTAAATTGAAATTCATAACAATTAGTACCCCATTTTTTAAAATGAAATATTATGCTAAAAATCAGTATAATTTCTTTTTCATAATAGAAAGAAATTTGTAATATCTAGACCATTTGCTCTACAGCTTTAATATACGACCACTTGGAAACTGTTAATTTTTTGTCATTATTTGTCATTTTTTTTTTCTGTTGTTATAGTTACTTGTAAAAAAAAAAAAAAAAAAAAGAAAGAAATAAAATTACTTTTTTTTTTTTTTGTCTATACTTTTTATTATGGAATTTTTCAGTTAATTATAGCATTGTACAGTTGGTAACAAAAGTGTCCGAACACTAGCAAAAATTCCTATGTAAAAAAAGTACACTTCATACGGTTCTGTTAAATAAATCCTTATCGAATCCTGTTCTTAGACTGACTAAGAACACGATTCGATAAGGATTTATTTAACAAAACCGTATGAAGTGTACTTTTTTTACATAGGAATTTTTGCTAGTGTTCGGACACTTTTGTTACCGACTGTATAATACTCTCTATATATTTTTAAGATAAAGCGAGGTAATAATTTTACACACTCGAAAATATCTGGGGGGAAAAAAAGTAAAAGTATATTAATAATTTATTGTGGACAAATCTCCTACAGCTTCAGTTTTAAATTCTTTCCTACATACTTTTTAAGGCGCCTGCCTACCTTTAAAATGCAATTTTCAGTCAAAACTAGGATTTTTTATTTTTGGTTTAGTATTAAAGCCTGACATTTAAACTTTCTAAAACAGTTTGAATTTTGTTTCTATCTTGCTTAGAATTTGAGTTACAGGCATCTAAATATTAGTCACTTGCAACTTTTTGAAACCAGAAGTGACCGTAATTTTTTGCTTTCATAAAAGTTTTACTCAGTATAAGCATCAAAATTTGTTACTGAATATAAAATGAATTTTCTCAGAATGAGATTTTTAACATTTTGCTTTTTCACAAAACATCATAACTCCAAAAGTTATTATATAAATCTTATGAAACTTTGACAAAATACTCTAGAGGAGTTGTTTTATGGATTGAACTACTACAATGAATCTAGCCTTTTTTTTTTTTTTTTTTTTTTTTTTTTTTTGTCGATAGAAGTTATGAAACATTTTATAACTTCACTAACGATTGATTCACTAATGTTTTTTTCAGCATGTAAAATGTTATCTTCTCTAAAATATTAAATAATATGGTTATAGTTTTGAAAATAGCTCACTCCCATAAAGAACTTTCAATAACTTTTTTACAGATTTAAATCATACATTGAATTTTTGCGCACCTCCCTGTAATTTTTCATTAATAAATACTAACTGGTATTTACACAAAATGTAAATAAAACAATAAAACAAACGATAATAACTGTTGTTTAAAAAGAAAAGTTTATTTTTCATTTACCCCCTTCCCCCTCCCCCCTTCAATATAGGTAACTTTCACTATAATATTAATGAAATAAAAGTGATAGTCGTACAAAGTTTCATATAAGTAGGTAGCATGGTGATATAAAAACAAAAATTTTCTTCACTCTGCCCCCCCCCCCCCTTAGCAAATCGTCCAGATATGTGTACACTCACTGCAATTGCAATTTTTCATAAGCAGAAAGTTGCATAGATACAAAGTTTTTTTTTTTTTAAATCGACAATGCGACAGTTTAAAGAATAATATATTTTACTTCTATCTGCGTCCCCCTTCCCCCACCCCCTCCGAAATATATAATACACTCATTTTGAGATCTCCATAAAAAGCAATTGATAACTATAGACTATGTCATTAAAATCGGTATTTAACCCCACCCCCCAAGTATGTCTGATACTTATTCAGATTTTTTTCACAAATTGTATGTTATTATACAAAGTTTTTGTTTAAATCTATAATAGGGTGTTTTAAAGGAAAATATATTTTATTTCCATCTTACCCCCCCCCTCCCCTGCCCCCCACCAGGTATATAATACACTCATTGTAATCTTCATAAAAATTAAGTGGTAATGTATTATTAAAATCGCTAAAATGGTAATTTAAAAATTAAGTATATTTTCCTCTGTCCCCCCGCCCCTCCTCAAAGTATGTTTGACACTTACTGTAATTTTTTCACAAATTGTACATGATTATGCAAAGTTTCATTAAAATCGGTAAAAGGTTTGTTCTATTTTTTACTATAAAATTTTCCTTCGATCCTTTTATTTTTTAAAGTTCTATAATGAAATAATGACAGTTTATCATATTTTCTTAAACGACATATTTTAGTTGCATTAACTGATGTATTATTTTTAAATTTATTTAAAAAATTGTAATATCTGTTCATATTTAAAGATAATAAATCAATAAACATTTTTTCCACATTTGCATTCAATATTCTAATTAATTATTTAATTAATTAGTTTATTTACTTAATTAACTTATTTACTTAATTAACTTATTTATTTAATTTTTATAAACTTATAAAAGTTAATTCTGTAGAAAACAATATTTACAATTTTAAATGCGTTAGAAATTCTGCTCTTTTTCTACAAATAATTGCCATTTTATCTTGATTTTCTTTGTGCAGATTGCAGAAATATTTGATTAGGGGTATTTAGACGCTATCACACTTTTAAAAATTTGGCCCCATAGGCCATAATGATAAAGAATTTTTCTTTGTGCCCCTGTAAAAAAAATTGTAAGTGCTAAATTCACCAAAATCTGTACAGTTCGTGCAACTATGACCTATAACATGTGTACAATTTTTTTGCTCAGATTAATAAAGACGTTTAGACGCTATCACACTTTTAAAAATTTGGCCCAATAGGCCTTAATGATAAAGAATTTTTCCTGGTGTCCCTGTAAAAAAACTATAAGTGCTAGATTCACCAAAATCAATAGGGTTCGTACTTTGGTGACTTACAATATATGTACCAACTTTCAGCTTATTCGAACAAAGCGTTTAGACGCTAGCGTGTTCACTCACAGACACACACACATATATACACACATACATGCACACGTACATGCACACACACATACATGCACATGTACATGCACACGTACATGCACACACACACATATATACACACCTACATGCACACGTACACACACACACATATATACACACATACATACACACGTACATGCAACATATATACACACATACATGCACACGTAAATGCGCACACACGTATATACACACATACATACACACGTACATGCACACACACATACATACATCATCGCAAAAATAGTGAAAACGGACTCAAGGGACCTCGAAACGTATAGAAACATCAAAATCTGAATTTCGGATTTTTGACATGATTACAATACTTTCCTCACTATAGTATTCGGAAAGTAAAAAGGTGATGATATTTACTTATATTTATTCATTTTAATTTTATTTGTTTATTCATTCATTTTTTATTTATTTTGATGGATAGTGTAATTTCTAAGAACATTTTTTATACTTAAATTTTGAATTTTTATATTTCTTATTTGAATGCTTACTTTAAAAAAGTAATAAAGATTCAACCACCGGGCGATTCTAATATTTATGAATTTATTTATGAATTATTTAATTAATTAGTTTATTTATTTAATTTTTATAAACTTGTAAAAGATAATTAAGGAGAATACAAAATTTACAATTTTAAATGCGTTAGAAATTCTGCTCTTTTTCTATCAATCTTATAAGGATTGTAAAAATATTACTCTTTCACTTTCACCCTCTAGTTAGTACAAATAATTCTCCGATAACAGTTATCTTGAACGAAAAAGGGAACATGCTCCAATTTAAACGAATAGTGCAGACTGCCATAGCTAGGCTTTATCGCTCTTTTCCCTGACAGCTTTTAACAAAAGCAATCACAACCCTTGAGAGGGGTCGAAACACTTTAGGGTGGTGTCTGGGAATCTACCGAAAATGTTTGGGGGACTTTAAGAAGACGTATTGATGCTCTCAATTCTCCTTCTTAGACCGCTGCCACGCATAGAACTGCTTTGTAATAACAATGGTTCCACTTGCCCTATGGTTTGAGGCAAGTTAATTATCAACCTACTAAACCCATATTAAGCGATACATAAGTCAAGTTTTTAGGTAGTGAAAACTTTTATAAAACTGGTTCTTTCTGAAGTTTTACAATATCTCAACTTGTTACAGAGTTCAAAAATTTTCTGTACGCCTTCAATTGGTACTTCACATCAATTAGCTGTATTTTATGTCTAAAAATTTTTAGGAGTTTAAGTATAATAGCAACTGAGAAATATCAGGTCAAATTCGTACTATTCCAAATCGTTGTTACATTATTCAGTTTATATTTTCCTTATTCATGGATGTAATACTTATTTAGTTACAATTAAATTAAAGTTAGAAGTAGATGATTTAGTTTATTTATATTAATCTGTCTTAATCATTTATAGTTAATCTCAATAAAATAATACAGGTAAATGTATATATATATATGTATTCATTCGTTATTAAATATAGAAAGAGAAACAAATTAAAACTTACTGGGATTAACTTGAAAAAAGCAAAACTTTTTATTTTCCATCCTCCGTCTTTTGAATAGGAGTAAATCGGAATGGTAACACGAGCCAGATGTTGGGAGAACATAATCAGTAGGAACATAGTGCTGGACATAAGAGACAATATATTATTGTACGAAACTGAACTTGTGATCTGCAAATAGAGAAAAAATTCTACAAACAGTGTGAGTATCTTCATTTTTAAACTTAGAATCTTTCCATTACATTTACTATTTTAGCCGAAAAATAAAATCAAACACTTTACAGTATACATACAACTGAAATAATATTTTGCATGATAATTTCATAAAATATCTAATAAATGTTATAGAGCAATTTCTAAAACAAACAAGTCGAAGAAAGTAAAATAATCTTTTTCAGAAAAGGGACCAGAATTTGGTGCAAATATTCTACACTTTTAATAATCTATATAAATATATTTTTTTTCAGATTTAAAAGTCAACGGAACCAAGATAGAATCCGGTAGGAGTAAAATATTTAAAGAAACATAATCTTTCATAAATATAAACTATACAAGTCATTTACGATTGCCACATTATAAAATAAGTTTATAAGCCAATAAGAACTATCCTTTCTTTAATAATGAACATTATTTCACCAAGAAAATTGTTCTGTGGATTTATAATGCTTTCAACACTTCATTTCTACAAAAATGTTGATCAAGAACACAAATTAATTTCCTTCTTTGTGATTGGATTAGTGGAAACGAAATAGTTTGTAAATGAAGATGTTCAACATGCTTCAATTATATGAAAAATATCTAAATTATAGTTGATATGTCAGCCATTCTAGATTCTAGACATTTTGTCATATATCTCTAAGTACTGAAGGAATCATCTTGAAACTTTAGAAGTGTGTAGAACATGTTATACTTTAATCATTTCAGTGAAAGATTTACCCCGAAAGTAAAAGCAGTACCAATAAAAAATTAACACGTTGAGCGCCATGTCAGCCATCGGTGGCTGACAGGTCACGGGTAAGATCAGTTTTCAACGCTCTTGAAATTGAAATTATAATGCAAATATCAAAAATTTAAATTTCTTTTCTTGAAAAACAAAATAAATAAATAAAATGTTTCAGTAAGTGATTTTATTTATTAGATATTTTAAAAATCATAATAAGTGAGAAAGGCTCTTATTTTACTCCTTTGAGACTTATTCAGTTCCATTAAGTGAAATAATTTAAATATTTCAATTTTCAATAAATAACCCATGAAAATATTTATTTTAATTACTATTATTTAATTAAATATGCTATCCACATTTGCGTACGAATAATGCTTAAAATATTGAAATAAATTACCAAAAAAAAAAAAAAAAAAAAAAAAAGGCGTTATTTTAGAACGTTTATTTGTGAAATTTAAACAAGCTCATTAAAAATTTTTAGATTTACGTAACAGATATGCATAAATGGTAAATGATGTTACCTTATTTGCGGGGAATTATGTTTGAAATATTTAATAAAAACATTTTTAGGCGCAAAACTTATTTGGTTAAAAAAATAAATAAAATAAAATAAAAATGTTACTTTTTATTTAAAGCTCACTCATTTAATTAAAGGAAAAAACATTAAGATGAACTTGTAGTAAAGAATAACTTTTAGCTTAAAAATAACTTGTAGCTAATAAAGCGAATTTCTAATTAATCTTACACAATTTGTGAATAGCTGTTTTCTTAGATCTCTTTCAATTTTAAACTCTTTTTTTTTTTTCCTCACATTTTTAGCTGTACCTAAATGAAAAACAAAGATTTTTCTAGTTTTCATGTTTATATGTATTATTTTTCTTTTCAATAACAGTTTATAGAAAGAAATCATTTTCAAAACATCACAGTCTGAGGTTTTGATATATTTGTTTAATATTTTACAAAATTTAAAGCCTCTACACATAAAATTTAATACAATTAATACATATTGAGCTTTAGATTTAATCTCGATAGTTTTAAGGCAAAAAATACTAATTATATTATATCACCACAATTCATTTCGCGAACATTACAGTATATATTACCGTACTAATTAGGTTATTTGTGTAACGTCGTGGCGTGATCGGCAGAAGCGCTCGTCTGCGGTATCGAAGATAGGGTGTTCGACTCCAGGGACTAGAAACGAGACTATTATTATAATATTTTATTTATGCTCTAGGAAATTCCAAAATCTATTTTTAACAGAAAAATAGAATTACACGCCACCTTTATTTATTTATTTATTTATTAAAAAGCCTTAAAAATGGAAAATTTTTTGTGACTAACATGACGGTGTTTTTAAGCCTAAAAAAGATGGCGGTGTTTCAAGACATTTCCAATGTTTTAATTTCAGATACAAAAAGGTGCCTTAAAAAGCAAGACATTTATTTTTCACTTAAAAAATGACTATCCGTTTGAGACACTTTTTTAACTCAATTTAAGACGCTTGCGTTTACAGTGTACATGTTAGAAACAAGTGTATATATGCCCACCAATGTTTGAATAACGTTATTTTTTTTTTTTGTACTCAATTAGTACACATTTATTACAAAAATAGTTGAAAACGTGCATATTTTATTATCTTATTTCTCTGCTCTTTTTTTTTTTTCTTGTTTGTATCCAGAGAAAATATACTATGAGAATCATGAATAAGTATACTCACAAAGATGATATCCACCAATTGCCCGATGACTGTCTGGCTGCTTCTTTAAATAATCCAAGACCAATTAAAGTGACTGTAGGAACAATGGACAATGGTGTAATCCACTTCATCAAAAAGCCAATGAGACCGGTAAGACCTACGAGAACTTCTATGACGGCTCCAACAAGTATAGCTCCTTGAACCTATTATAAAAAAATTCTAAATAGGAGTTCCGTTTTATAATTAGAAGAATTCTCAATTTAAATATTTGTCAAAAGAAAACTTAACATTTTGATCTATGATTAATAATCACTGACGAGTATTACAAACATTTAATAAAATACAAATTGAATGATGTAGAAATAAATATTGATAAAAAACATACTTTCACATCTCTTATATCATTAATATAATACTTGACTATCAAATACATAAAATAAATAATAATTTTCTTTTTTGATAGTTTATGAACGTCTTTGCCTGTAATAAATTTTTAAGCATGCTTAAGAATATGCAAAATGATATAAAATTTCGTTGTCTGCTTTGAAACAATTATTTTTTTACTTTATTTTGTTTCATGAACGGCTGAAAACTTTACATTCGATAATACTGCGCAATTTCGGTATACTTTGATGTTCCGTGCTTTGAATAAGTAATGATTTTAAATTAGACTACAAAACATGACATTATTTAAAAAAAATACCTTCAAACAAGTTTAAGGAATTTGCCATAAAATATTTTCATTACTGTCATTATAGACAAATACGCATCTAAATCAGCAAAGTAGAAAAAATGAGTTTTTCAAATTTGATATTTAAATATAATATATCTGCTAAAACTCCTTGAAAAAATAATGAACATAGTTCCTGTCAAGTAAAGATATTGGTACATATAGGTTGGAAAAGTTTTACGTCGTACTAGTGCTTCGCAATGGGCAATTGGCGACGGTCTGGGACTCACCCCTAGAGGTGGTCCGAAGACATGCCATCCCAATTTTGATCCTCAACGGAAAGTTTCGGTGACCCTCAGAGGCATAATTTTTGATGGGAACATTGAGGACATTGCGGCCACGAGAGATTTTACGTGCACCAGCCACTATTAGTGTACACGACGGTCTTTGGCCGACTCGAGTACCGAACCCGCAGTCTTCCAATTACGAGCCCGGCGCTCTACCGACTGGGCTACCGCGGCCCGGTACATGTAGGTACAGTCGGTAACAAAAGTGTCCGAACACTAGCAAAAATTCCTATGCAAAAAAAGTACACTTTATACGGTTTTGTTAAATAAATCCTTATCGAATCATGTTCTTAGACTGACTAAGAACAGGATTCGACAAGGATTTATTTAACAAAACTGTTTGAAGTGTACTTTTTTTTACATAGGAATTTTTGCTAGTGTTCAGACACTTTTGTTACCGACTGTATCTGATAATTGGTTGCATATCATACATGCAGTGTAATTCTTTACATGAAAAAGTAATTTAGTTTCTTTGAAAATAATACGAAAATCATCAGTATGAAACAGCTGCTGTGGAATCATTGTCAAATAACTGTATTCTGCGACTAATAAAATTTTTATTTGTAGTCAACATGTTTGTAGACAGTGCTGCATTTAATTGTCAAATAAGGCTTCTGTTCGCAAATATTTTTTGATCATTTTACACGATGCTCTGTTTTACACATAGATATAGCAATATAGCATATAGATCTATCATGCCCATGTTATCAAGCAAAAATTTTTGATGCCGGAAAAAAGTTTTGGCATCAGCCGTTAGAAGGTATTGGGAAAAAAAAAATGAAACTGTATCTGGAGGTTTTCATCCACCTTTAGTACATGAATTATTCCTAAATTTTATTTGCTAAATTATTTGTGTGTATTTCTGAGTGTACTCACGCGGGGAAAGACGGCCATTAGCAGGTAAAATGGCCGCCTTTTCCCAAGTGAAAAGGAATCACATTTCCCCCCTCAATGATCAATCTATACATTATTACTATATCTATGGTTTTATAACTAGATATGGTTCTCATGTTTTCTTGATTGGTTTTGTTTAAGTAGCATTAGCTTAAACAAAGAAGGTTACGAAAATATCAAATATGTTGATATTTGTTCCAATTATAACAATTGTAAATATGTACAGGGTCGCAGTAGCCCAGTCGGTAGAGCGCCGGCCTCGTAATTTGAAGATTGCGGGATCGGTACTCGAGCCGGCCAAAGTCCGTCGTGTACACTAATGGTGGCTGGTGCACGTAAAATCTATCTTGGCCGCAGTGTCCTCCATGTTCCCATCAAAAATTATACCTCTGGTGGTCACCGAAGCGGGAGAGTCATCCCTTCCATGGAGGATCAAAACTGTGATGGCATGTCTCCACACCTCTAGGGGTGTATCCCAGACCGTCGCCAGTTGCCCATCTGCGCAGCACTAGTGCTACGTTAAAAACAACCAACCGTAAATATGTACATGTTTGCGTACTATATCTACAGTCGTCCCTGACATTGCAGAAAACTTTCATTTGCAGAAGAATTTTGTGAAATCTAGACTAGAACTCCTCTCCTGTACATTGATAGGCTGACGCATCCGCCATTTTCTAGCCCACAAGACCGGGTGACGATTTATTATTGATGGTTTTTCGGCAATAAATTGCACGAATAACTCCAGAAAAGGGCACTGCCTGTTTATATTTCCTTCTAATCCAGAAGGAAGGAAAAAGTGGATTATAAATTGCAGATGTAACTCGTGGATACCCGGAGCAGGAGCACAATTTTGTAGCGTAAGATTTCCCTTATTTTCAACTTATTTCATTTTATTTTCAAAGTTGTTTGACAAATTTAATATGAATGTACTGTTTTTTGAGTTATTGTTTTTAAATTCTTTTAAAATTAAATTTAAAATTACATTTCTTTTAACGTGAAGGGTTGCAGTTTTGAGAATGTTGGCGATGTTCTTAAAATTGTCAACTTGTTTGTTTTGTGATAAGAAGCTAGCTCACATGATCTGTATAGAAGTTTAAAAGCAATAACAACTCTAATCAGGTAATCTAGCTTTTTCTACCGCCAACATTTTCCCAGATGGGCTAGATACTGGCGGACACTGCGCCAGCTCGTATCATATAGGAGCCTTAATCTAGACGATGCACATGATAATGTTAGATATATGTGACTATCAAATGACAGTATGTTAGAATATCATGCGCCAAAATGTGTTAAAGGCGTAATGTCCCCAACTTTAAAATAAGAAATGGTATAAAAGTTATTCTTAGATAGAGTTTTACGAAAAAAAAAAAAAAAAAAGTTTTTTAAACGTTTGATTTTACTAATTCTAAAATAATTAATTTCTATAAAAAACTTTTAAGTAACTTAAAGAATATGATTTATAATTGTAGCTTTTAGACAACAAAATCTGAATTATTCAAAACTTAGAAATTAAAAAAATGCCATTAGTAGCAGGAAGTTAGTATATTATTAAACACGCTTTTGATTGCAGACTAATTTTCCTTTTCTTTTTCTAACTTCTGGAAAAAAAAATTAATAGACGCTTTTTCAACTTGCACCTAATCTGTAAATTTTACAAATGTTTACACATTCATTTGTCATATCTTTATGGAGTATTGTAAGCATATGATACAATTATTTCATGAAACTTCTAAAAAATATGGCAACATACATAAAAAAGATATTAAAATACATTTATTATCTGGTAATATACTTATATTTTTAATGTTAAACTTTTAATTGTGTACACACGTGCTAGCGTTATATAACACTTTCTAATTTTACAACTCGATCGTTATAACTCGTTCCCTTTATGGAACTTTTTTACCTGTCATTCATTTAAACAATATATACAATTTATTTAATATAAGTAATTAGCTAATTTTTAAGCATTTATAAATATAAATTTAACATATCTACTAAACTGTAAACTTAACAATTACTATTGTTTGTGCGTACACAGTTATAGTTAATTTACTACAAATGTCGCTATCTCATTGAACATTTAAAGTATTTACTTCAAATTTTAGTACAATACGAGTATTTCTCAAATGCATGTTCATGTTTCTTGGAACTTTATAAACTCGCAGAAATTTAACACAAGGAGTTTTGTATTTAAAATGTATACGTGCGCACAAACAAATGTAAATGTAACAGATTTTGGTTTCGACCATAAAAGCAATTACGCATTACCTCGTTATACTTTTCCTTTCTTATTCTATTATTTCGTTATGATCAACGAGCAGTATTTGGAGGATAACTGGATCCGAATTTATATAGATGGATCCCATGTACAACATAGAGCAGAAGCTGGGTTTTAGAGTAAACTATTTTCCCAGTGTGCCAGAGTGTCCCCGGGGGCTACCATATGTCCAACTGTGATGCTAAGATCTACGCAATTTAACACTTTGAGGTCTAAGCCCGAGCGTCACTCGGGTTGCCGTTTTCGGCGAAGCGAACTAAGCCCGAGATTCTCTCGGGGTCAACTTTTAACTCTCTGAGCTATAAAAGTACCGACTAAATTCGTTCACCGACTTTTCAAATATCATCTACGAACCTTTTAGTTAACATATGTATATATATATATATATACAGAGAGAGAGAGAGAGAGAGAGATGACAGCACTAAACCGAAGTAAGTATTATATAACGATCTAGAATCAGATTTATTGATTACTTACAAATTTTACTAAATAAAGTTTATTTACAAACAAAACCTATTTTCAGGCATTTGTACAACATTTGGGTAAGTTTTTATTCAAGTCTATGTAAAATTTTATGTTAAAAATGCTGTTTTCTTACGTTGAACTTTTTTTTTTTTTTTTTACTTTAAAACATACTTTTTCATGAATTTCTCATTAAATATTAATTCTTGGCATATTTAAATAGTTCCTTCATTATGAATAAGAACAGTTAGAAGTTTATAATAAAAAAAAAATATTAAAACACATATCTGCCAGGTATTTTTTAAAAAAATCATGAAAAGTACCAAAAACCCCCAGTCCACAGGGAGATGTGTGGTCGAAATAGCTCAGACCTGAAAGTGTTAAACAAAAACCAACACATTCTTCAATGTTGATATCTTGGGTTGATTCAATATCAATCATACAAGCCGTATGAGAAAAACATTGCTTCGAGACTAAGAGCATATACGAAATCAAACAAATTATAAACTTTCTTAAAGGATTAGAGGAAATTGTTGTCTTTCAGTGGATCCCATCTCACGTTGTTATTGAAGGTAATGAACAGGCAGATTTGCTTAAAAAAAAAAAAAAAAAAAAAAAACGGAACCAACATTCAACAACATATTTTACCCGTTACACCAGATATATTTAAAAGATATGTTATTAACAAGTTAATTTAAACAAATAACAATGATATGAATAAAAACCGAAATATAAAACCTGGGAAGGCATAAAGGATTGTTGAAAATTGTTTAGTCCCAGACCCTGTAAAGAGGTAGCAAATTTTAGGCTACTGACCGGACATGACTTCTTGGCAGAACATTTGTTCAATATAAGCGTACTCCTGATTTATGGAACAGGCACTTCAAATTCGGACCACTTTTTGACTTGCTAAGGACTTGATAGGAACTCACAGAATAACAGAGACATTAGTAAATTGTATTAGAATTACCAATACCAATATTAACTCCCAATGACTGATCTAGCCTTAAAACTTGCCTATTGTTCCTTTTTGATAGTTTATTGTTATTTTTTTAATTGTTTATTGTTCCTTTTTGTTTTGACTATATTTGTTTTGTTTTGATTTTATATCCTTTGTACACGGTGGACTGTCTCAATTGAATGGATTAATTTTCGAAATAAAGTCATATGAAGCACACACATTTTAAAAATAATCTTCATTTAAGTGTTGATTGACATACTCAAATATTTACTAATGTTATATTACATAATATTCGAAATTCTTTCATAATCTATGAGTGATGCGTGACTAACAAAATGGGATGTTTGTCTAAATAAATGTGATGTCTAACGAAACATTTTTGTCGTTAATTTTAGTATTCCTAAGCATCTCTTGAAAATAAATTCAGTGTTGTAATAATTGTTTGTCATGTTTTTGTAACAGCACTTTTTCCATATTGAAAAATGAGTCTATTTTGAATTAGCATTAAAAAACTACTTGAAAGAACATTGTGAGGTTTCTTAAAAGAGCAGTTTTCTTAATTCTAAATTCAAAAATACATTAAAGTTATTATCACATGAAAGAAAAGTTCGTATTTAATGTTAAATGCACTGCAACAATTACTTTGCCAAATTCAAATCATTTTTAAATTTCGAAATAGTAATATATTTTATTCTTCGTTTGCATTAGAAGAGGGTAATTCTAAAAGTAAGGAGCTTTTGTTTCTTTAGATATTTTAATTAAGATTATGAAATTACTATTATTATTATTATTATTATTTTATAGCACATATGATACCTTAGCTATTTTTCTAAGTAGTCACCTTAAAAATTCATAGTTGCCGACTTTTAGGTTCTTTTTTAAAGAAAGCACAGATCTATTTTTTAGTAGTATTTTCAAATATACAATTAACCGCAGATAATTTGTAGAAAGTTGTTACTAAAAATTAATATTAAAAATTATTGTTAATACATCTTCTGGGAGAACTGGCAACTACGCTAATTTAAACAACTGTCATAGCGTATCACCAACTTTTCTGTGTCTTCTGCATAGTTGTCAACTTTTACGCTTTTTGGCTACCAGTAAATTTTGATATTAATAGATTTTTTTTTATTTAATCAGTGAAAACTGTTACAAAATATATAAGACATTTCTATTAAAATTTTCTGGTAGCTAAAAAGCGTAAAGTTGGCAGCTATGTTTCTGTGTACTCAGTTTCCACAAAATCATATCTAAAATCACTACTAACAATTTTAAAAAGAATTGTTCTTGAAATTTTAGGAAAGAACAAACTGAATCCATCTATAATGAAACATCTATCTTGTTAAAATTTTTCCTCAATCCTTGATTTGAATTCGAGAGTCACAGCTGAAGGTCGGTCGAATTTTTCATCGTAAATATTTGTTCATCTGCTATTAAACAAGATGTATCATTTTTGAACTGAAGCTGCATTTATCACATTATCATAAACTTCGTTTACCTGTCTTTAAATTTCGATAGGTTGGATTATTTTTCGTATTCAAAAAAAGTATTACACTACAAAGTTCGCACTCAACGAGATCTTTAATTTTGTCACACTGTTAAAAGTCATGTATAAAAGCCGTAAACGATCGTCACTTCTCGCTGTTAGTGTTAGGCACGTATAAGACTCCTATATATACGAGCTGGCGGGCTGGCGCATCAGGCATTTTGTTGCCTTAGGGTTGCCACATGTACCCAGCGTGTTTCATTGATAAACAAACGACAATCATTACTTTTATCTTCTTGCGTTACTTTAGAGAAACTCCTTTTCTTATATTTAATAATTTTAGCTAAGCAAACTACGATATGGAAGTTTGTTTAGCGATAATCTGCTATAATCATTCAAGAAAATAATATAAAATGTTCAGTTTTCCATAAGATAATTTAAAAAGAATAATATAATGTTAATTTTATTTTCTTATATTATTCTTTGTATTTCTGACATGCGTAATGTAGAAATACTCCCCCCCCCCCCCAAAAAAAAAAAAAAAAAAAAAAAAAAAAAAAAAAAAAAAAAACCTATAATTTTAATTATAATATTTATATTAATATTGGTAAATTAATTTAAGAAGACCTTCTATTACTGTGTATTTGAGTTTTGGCGACATTTTGTATAAGAAACGGAAACCACCCTAACAGCACATCTTACCCCAATACATCCATAGGATATCCTCAGGATAAAAGGACATCCTGAGAAAAAAATGTGTTGTTAGGAATATTGCTTATTGCTCTTGTCTTGACCGGTCGTAGCTTCAGACCAAGATTTCTTAAAATCACTAGTGAAGCGATAAGGAAGCCAAGCGGGAATGCTGTTCACTTTCGAGGCAAAAAAATGGCGGCGATGTGCCGGGCCTATATATTTTATTTAAGGGGCTCTAGGCACGTAGAGACAAAGTTTGACGGGACAAGAAACACACGCATGATCTTAAGCGATTTCTCGTGCCTTAGACTGAAGAAACAGAATATATGAAATAGTATCGAAGAAAAAGGAAAATCCATGATGCAGTAATGGGAGTGGTTTGTCCTCCATGGGAATTACTCGGCTCATTATAACAAAAAGCTCTTTTACTTTAAAAATCACCCTCGTAATTCTAAGTAATAAAAAAATATATTTTAAACAAAAAGAACATAAATTTCTTCAATAATTTTAGGTAATGTCATAAATTGTCATTAAAATATTCAAATTTGAAAAGTGGTTACAATTGGGGACAAATTTTATAAATTTACCGCAATGCGGATTTTTTTATTTGAAGACAAACTGCTAGAAGTAGATATTGTTCCTGAGAAATGGGTACATTTGGTCACATTATGTTAGGTACATATAAAATGTTTAGATACATGTATGAATATCTTTAATTCTTATATATATTATGCAAAAAAATTCCAATGGTTGTTAGTTATAATTTATAGTTATTATACAGTCGGCAGCAAAAGTATCCGAGTACTAACAATGATTCCTGTCTAAAAAAAGGTACACTTGATACTGCTTTGTTAAATAAATCCTTGTCCAGTCATGTTCTTAGTCAGTCTAAGAACGTGATTCGACAAGGATTTATTTAACAAAACAGTATTAAGTGTAATTTTTTGACATCGGAGTTATTGGCTAGTGCTCGGATACTTTTGCTGCCGACTGTATTATTAAATCTAGAATAACCGGTATTTTTTTTCCTCTTCAAGCATTAAAAACTGAGCGAAAATTCCGTCTTTTGGCAAAGTATTACTTATAGTTGATAATAAATGTGTTCAAGTCTCCACAAATGTATTTTAAATGTGTCCCATCAAAACGGCTCATCCAGTAATGCTTCAAAAAGCTGTGCCAGAGCGTGACTTCTGTAGCGCGTGACTTCTGCAATTTGCGTACGTTCATTTTTATTTTTTATTTATTATTATTTTTTTTTCAAACAATAGTGCTGTTGTTAAATTTCTCAAATAATTATTGGTTATACACAAAATATTAAGAAACAAAAACATGTATCTTTGTTGTTCTGTAATATTATAATGAGTAAGAAGAAACAATTGAAAAGAAGAAACTGCGTGAATATTTTTATCAATAATTAAACACACATGTATTTTATATTTGCAATAAATGGAAAATTTCTTTAGTTATCAATGCATTCGAATACTGCTGTGTATCGTTATTTTGAATTATAATGGTTTGTATCAGATGATGAAAAAATTTGGTTGTTGATACCAGATGACTAACTTTATTCTTTTTTGTTTATGCAGATATCAGATATGTTATGCTTATATCTGAGACATTTAAATCTAATAATTCGGTCAAACATCTGCGAATTATTTCAATTATAATATTTAACCAAATATTTATTACGTACAGTACAGAGTCTGATCTCTGAAACTCGAGATCCAGGTCATACAAAGTATTAAGAGTTACCTCAAACTAATTTACTTTGATCTAAAATGAAGTTTGAAATTGTTTGTGAAATGTTAAAATGTAAGAAATTTTTTTTTTTTTAATTTTATCTAATTAGAAAAATATTATAAAAAATAATTAATTTTGACATTAAATTTTTTATAAAAATAATTAATTCATCTAAGTAAAATATCTATGAAATTGAGCTAAGATTACATGTGGTAACTACAACGTCTAGAATAAACAGTGTGGAAAGCGGCGAATAAAATTGTACTAAAAAAATTAAGCCTGTCACCAGATGTCATTTTAATCGAAGCTAGGGTCACGACAACAAAACCGAGACTCCCTATTGGTTAATTATATGCTTAGATCACGTGATTAAACTGACGAAACTGGGAAAAGCCAATCAGGTCTTCGATTTGAGCAATAGCTTCGATCACAGCGACATCTGGGTAAGCTTAATTTTTGTAGCATCATTTTAACATCACGGTTATAGGCGATTGCCACACTGTTTATTCTAGACGCTGTACTGGTAACCAAAAAATTGCAGTTTTAGAAACATATGTGAATGATTAAAAAGGCAAACAATTCTTAAAATATATTACAGTCGTTAAAAAGAAAAAGAAATAAATCTGATGTAGGCACCACATGACTTCCTTATACACCCGTTGGAATATATATATTATTATCAAAACATTCACATTTTTGTGAGGTAACTGATTCGAAAATAAACAGGCAGGCTCCAGACTACGAAAATTCCTGAAAGCAAGCAACGGAAAAAAAGCTACTCCAGCCACAAAAGTTACGATATTGCATTATATATACAGCGGAGACAAATATAGTTGTTTTTCCAGGAATAGTGCTCCAGAGCTTATTACAGAATTCTCTCATTGCCAAATGAACAGCTTGAGATCAATAAAAATCATTCGAGTATATATGGTCTACTTTTGTTCTTTTGGAAAAAATTAGTGACGAGAAACGATACATTTTACCAAAACAAATAATTCTGTTAAAATTGTGAAAAGATTTACGAATTCTGGCTATCCTGAAACAATATTTGCCACCAAATTTGATCGCTAATTTCGCCAAGCCGCCAAGTTTGTAGTCAACGCAGATTTTGGTCTTGGCATCGATTCTGGCGGTTTATCATCGAATATGACGTCTTAGAAATCGAATTTGGCGAAAATTTGTAGTTAAGGGTTGCCGCCATTTCGAAGATCTAACTTACACAAGAAAAGAGTTCTTTCCTAAAACTTCCATTGATTTATAGCGCAGAACTAAATTCTTTGAAAATTCTTTAAGTGACTAGCAAAACTAAAAAAAAAAAAAAAAAAAAAAAAAAAAAGAATGATTATTGATGATTGTAGATTAAAACTTACCTATATCTTTACATGCTTACGGTATTCCTCTAAAAAAGGAAACATATGGTAGTTTTTTTTATTTCCACGAGAGTTAAATTAGATCCTTGTCACTGCTTGATCTTGCATGATGGACCGTGGAGACACAATAACTTAAATTTAACCAAAATTAATCATGGCCTTGAAATAAAAATATTGTACTCGAAGACGAAACATTTTTAATAGCACATTACGAAACTTCACAAACATATAGATATATAAACATTTAAACACAAATAAAAATATTCTTCTCGGACCAACTAAAAACATGTCATTTCTCTCGTCCACCCAACTTCGTTCTCCTCCTTTTTGACTGTTGCCACTCATCTCCTGTCTAATACCATTTCATGACGTCATGGAACTTTACTCGTCCCTCCTTTTTGAGCTCATACGTCACAGGAGTGACTATGATGCTACCAAACTTAGAAAACTGTTTCATGATATAGAGAGTTTCTACATAAAATGTTCACATTGATGATAATTCTGAATAGTTTTTGATATGAGTTTTTGATATAGAGAGAGCACCAACAGATAATATTAAGAGTTTCTAAGAAAATGTTTATGTATGTACCACAAAAATTCTTTTTATAAAAAGTTTATAAAATAAATGTTCATATATGTAAATCCTAAAAGTTTATATCAAGAGTTTATAAAAAATATGTATATATCATAAAATCTTTAGGAAGAGCTTCTGCATATGTCCAAAGAAAAAAAAACCAAACAATGAAATATATAGTATATTTAGCAATAAATAACAACAGCAATACACTCAAATAATAGATCTAACATTAAATATTTTACAAACAACCCTTATAATATGAACATGAATTATATAGTACACCACGAGGTAAATTAAATTTGAATAATTAGATACAACTGTATGCTATTAGAAATATTTCAAGGAAGTCTAGATAAAGAATCGACATTGCCATGATTCTTCCCCTTCCTATACGTGATTTTTAGATTATACCTTTGCAAAGCTAATGCCCAACGTGCTAACTTTGCACCGTGTGGCATTATTTTGGTCAGAAAAGTCAGAGGATTGTGAACGGAAATTACCTCGACTTCTGCACCGAAGAGCCAAGTATCAAACTTTCGTAGAGCAGTCAGCACACTGTAAGCCTCTCGTTCGATCGTTGACCATTTGACTTGGTACGGAGACAGTTTTTTACTAAAGAAAGCAATCGGATGTTCTTTGTCAGAATCGTCCGACTGTGATAAACATGCTCCGATAGCTTCGCTCGAAGCATCAGTGCACAATTTAAATGGCTTTGCTATATTGGGCGTATATAGAGATGGCATATTCTTTAAATGGTGTTTCAAATTTTGAAAAGCTGTTTCTTGTGCATCAGACGAGGGGGTTTCATTAGGTACGTTTTTCTTTGTTAATTCAGTCAAGGGAAGAATTACTGAAGCAAAATTTGGAATGTATTCCTGGTAATAATTAGCCAAACCAATTACTCTACGAAGTTCTTTTTTGGTGATAGGCCTGCAAATTTTCCTTATAGTGTTTTTTCGGGATTGGGTGTATGTCTTCCTGATCCGATAATATGGCCTAAGAATTTCACTTCATTCTTTCCGAAATCACCTTTCTTTAAATTAACTGTAAGACCAACTTCTTGGAATGTTTTGAGAACTGCTTTCAAGTGTGTTATATGTTCACTCCAGGTGGTAGAAAATACTACGACATCATCGATATAGGAATGACAATAATCCTTATGACACTCTAAAACTTTGTCTATAGATTTTTGAAAGGTACTACCAGCGTTCTTCATACCAAACGGCATGACATTCCATTGGTAATGTCCTGAGTGTGTAGTAAAAGCAGTATAGTGTTTGCTGTCTTCCTTCATAGGTATTTGCCAGTACCCTTTCGTGAGATCTAGAACAGAAATAAACTGCGAAATACCAATCAAATAAATAAGATCACTGGCATTCTTCATGGGGTATGCATCTGGGATGGTATAGCTGTTCAATAAACGAAAATCAACACATTACCTAACAGTTCCATCTTTTTTGGCAACGCAAACTACAGGATGAGCCCATTCGCTGTTACTATGTTCTATTAGTCCAAGTGCAAGTAATTCTTGAATCTGTCTATCCACTTCTTTTTGCATATTTATCGGTATTCTATATGGATGTAGTCTCTTAGGATAGCAATCGCTAGTAACGCGAATACTGTGTCCTTCTACTTTAGGAATTCCGGGTTTAGTGCTGAAAACATTAGGATATTTGCATATTACATTTTTTAAACCATTTTTCTTTTCAAAATTTAAATCTAAACTATCAATATGATCCGCTATTTCTTTAGGGGTTAAGCATCCATTTCCGAATGGTGCATAATGAATATCACCAAAATCTTTATCTTCATCAAATATTAGGCCAGCATGGTCAATTCGAGCAACGTATGGTCTGAACTTATTAAAATGCAGTTCTCTTCTGGACCCATTCTCTAATCCAACTAAGGCTGAATGTGGTCTAGTGATTTCAACAACAGTAGCTGGGCCAATCTAAGTTTTAAGTAATTTATGCGAAGATGAAGGAACTAGTATTAGTACTTTATCACCAACATTAAACTGTTTATCTCTTTCTCTCAAATTATACCGCGAAGTATATCTTTCTTGAGAATCCTGAGCATATTCTGATGCAATTTCATGTGCTTTTCTTAGTTTCTCAACTAGTTCTGATATATATTTTTCAACTGATGTGGAAGCTGAAGTGGGTATTTTCCTCTCACCAGTCCATACGTTTTTCAATAGTGACAGTGGTCCAGGAGGCAAACGCCCATAAATTAACTGAAACGGAGAAACACCTGTCATACTATGAGGAATTTCTCTGTAAGCAAAGAGTAGATATGGAAGATGCAAATCCCAATTAGATCCATGTTCCTGTATATTTTTATTTAACATATAATTCAATGTTCGATTCCAGCGTTCCACTGCACCCATACTTTCTGGATGACCTGGCGTTGCAAACCTCGGAGAAACTCCAAGAAGTTCCAAAAATGCTTCACTTAATTTAGCAGTAAAATTGGTACCTTGGTCTGTACATATTACTTTGGGGACCCCGGTCTGTGTAAATATTCTCATAAGGTTATTGCAAGTTGTTTTAGCACTGATGTTAATCACAGGAATAGCTTCAGCCCATCTAGTACATAAGTCAACAGCACAAATCACATATTTATGTCCTCTTCGAGACGGGTGCTCTAAAGGTCCAATACAGTCCAAACTACATACTTCAAATAGAATTTCTGGCTTAACAATGGGTTGTATCGGTATACGATCCCTATAGGAAACTGTTCTGCGTAATTGGCAGGTTTTGCAACTTTCACAAAATGTTTTAACGTCTTCTTTGAGACTTGGCCAATAAAATGAATATTTTATTCTCTGCTTTGTTTTCTGTTCGCCTAGATGACCAGCCAATGGTATTTCGTGTGCCATCCTAAGAACTTCTTTTCTTTTGCATGTAGGCAGAACAACTTGATCAACATTTTCTCCACATAAGCATTCTGAATGGACAAGAACTCCATTACTAATTTTAAATGAATTCTTTCCATTTTCGCCACAAGACCAGGATTTCTTTAAATCTTCATCATCTAATTGTAATTTTATAAAATCTTCTTTATTTCCATTGCTTTCATCATTGGTAATTTCAGCATTAAGTTGAAGGGACGTTGAGATGTTTTTCTTTTCATCGTGTACTTCCTGATTTTCTTTTTCAATGCTCTCATCTAATTTTGCAAGTACATAATTCATACATCCATTTAATTCTACATTCTACATTAAAACTTCATAAGCAGTTGAACAAATTAGCATGTCATTCACAAGTTTCTTCAACACTGCACAAGTTATAGGTACATTTCCGTGTTTTCCATCATCTATCTTTAGGTCAAAAATCTTTAGAGTAGCTACTTCCTTTTCACCGAAAGCCGAAATAATTTGGATAGTTCCATCCCCTTCTCCAAAGTCGGTATCAACCAAATCTGCACGTAAGACTAAAATTTGTGCTCCAGTATCCACTATTACCTTCAAAACTTTATCTCCACATTTGATATTAACGTACTTCAAATCATCAATTCCATCTTTAATCGGCATAGAGGTTGACACAGGAATTGACACCTTAGCAGTTACAACTTCGTCCGTTGTCTTTAGCTTCAACCACATTACTTACGGCGTTACGAGTTGATGTTTTCTTGGAATTCTTGAGACAAACTCTAGATAAATGCCCCACACATCCACACGTAAAACAAGTAGGTTTAAAACTTGTATTTTGATCAGTTCTTGGAGGAAATGATGTCCTAAATTTCCGAGATGGCTGTTCGTCTTTTTGTTTGTTGCTAAACTCTTTGAAATCAGGTTTGTAATTGCTAGTTGTTCTATGTTTCATATCACCCAAACCGGATCCCTTAGCATTCAATCATACACTTTGGTACTCATCCAACTTATCAGCTAAAATACCCGGAACAAGTAACTTAGCCCAGTCATCGACGCAATGTTCTCGGATATCACCTGGAACGCGTCTTTTTAACTGATCCGTAATCATAAGATTTTTCAATCCTTCAAAATCATTTACTGCAACTCTTTCAAGCCATTCCTCAAAGTAGCTTGTTATTTCGAAAACAAAGTCTCGCCAAGATCGAGTAGGGTTTCGCTGATGTTTCACAAATTTTAGTCTGAAATGTTCAGGGCCTAATTTAAATCGTTTTAATAATAAACCTTTGATATAGTCATAATCGTCAAATTTTTCTTCTGATTCACGAGCTATTAATTGAGGGATTTCTTTTGGCATAAAAGCTAAAAGAGCTGACACCCAGTTACATTTATCTAGATTAATTCTCTTGGCTTGACGCTCAAACAAAGTCAAATACAGTACTATATCTCCATCTTTCATTTCGAATTTTGGAACGATTTTAGTTAAATCTTGCGTACTACATTTAGCTTTAGAAATCGGTGCTACTTTAAATTTTTCTGCTTCCAAACGGATTTTTTCTAACTCAAATTCATATTCGCGTTTTTGTTTTTCAATCTCTTGCTCTTGGAATTGCTTTTCAGCGTCTTGTTTCTCGTGGAGCTTCCTATCTTCGATAATAATGTCGAGCTAATTTTTAGTGAATTCCTCGTCATATTCTTTATCTTTGGTAATTATTTTACGTAAATCGCTTACAGTCATTTCATTCGTGACCTGAAGATTCAACTCCACAGCCAACAATTTCAAATCCTCTTTCTTTGCGCGATTCAAATATGCCATCTTATATACCCAAAATTTTCTGAACGAGAAACTTAGCAAAATTCCTCAAGGTGGTGCTGATTAAAACACTTTGTTAAATATTAATGGAAATAAAGTTATATACCATACGCAAAACCCATAATTTATACCTGAATTAATTGCTATCTATATAAATTTCTTTACTTAGCTTATGAACCAAATGGACTTTAAAAATACGTGAATGATATTTTCACACATTAAAAATAATTTAAAACACACTGTCGTGTATATTTACATTTCTTTGCACAAGGAAATATAAAACAAAATTCTTTTCTTATTTATCCAATTTATTTTTTTATTGAAACCAACACTTTTATTTCATACGAAATGAATAAACAACAATTTCTATCATAAGCTTACTTCAACGTTTGTAAAAAATAAATAAATAAATAAATAAATAAATAAGCAATTAAAAAAATGTAATCTTAAACACTTTTTATATGCGTTATAATTACCATTCAACAAAACGATAAACATATTAATTCACCGAACTAAAGTAATAAACAACAAAAACAAATTAATACTATCTAAATCTTCTATTTATCAGAAACTTAGATTTTCTAAATCATCTGTCATAAGCATAAACACAGAAAGAAAAAAAAAAACATTTTTCAATAAAACAATGAAACGAAAAAAAATAAAATAAATAATAATAATAAAAAATAAATAAATAAATAATAATAATAATAATAACATAGGCAGTTGCGTTGGCTGACGCCAATTACAGCTATTTCGTTGAAAGCAATCTCATTAATTTTGGCTCGTTATTGAATGAAATAAACAAAGCACTATTTGTATGATTTCAGCACTTAATAACTAAAATGAATCAACTCTCATATATTTCATATTACATTCATTAAAATATAAATATTGTTAAAAATAAAATAGATTTTCCAATTTCAGAAACAAAATACGACATTTACTCTTATTTATTTCATCACACAAAATACTTTTGACTCTGTATTTCGAAGAGCAAACAACCAAAAAAATATATATGTATATATCAAACTGAGGGGAAAAAATATCAAGATCTACAGTTGTAGATATTTAACAGATAAACAACTCTTAGTTTTTGAAGTAAATAAAAAAATTCACATTGTATTAAAATTGAAATTCACTGGCGTGAAATAGGTAAACCGTTATTTACTGACGTAAATAAAATAACTTAATACATTCACGTTGTATTAAAATTAACAATCACTGGCGTGACATTGTAAGCTGTTATTTACCAGCGTAAATATAATGCACTTAATACATTCACACTGTATTAAAACTGACATTCACTGGCGTGAACTTTGTTCGAATGCATTCGAAAACAAAAACTTAGAACTGGCGTTCTATTATGTATATAATTTTACGCTATAATACTAACAAAAAATGTTTAACAGTGAATTATCACTGGCGTGCTTCTTATCGAATATTGATTTTGCACTGGCGTGCTTCTTATCGAACACATTCAAAAATCTTAGAACTGACGTTCTATTTTCATTTTATGTTAGAAAATAAAATAAAATAAAATGTACACTTATACTGTTTGGGCATATGCACAAAAAGCTCTTACATTCCCCATTTTCTAGGTTTCGTTTTCAATCCTGCTAAAAGGCTGCGCCAGTTAAATTAGATCCTTGTCACTGCTTGATCTCGCATGATGGAGCGTGGAGACACAATAACTTAAATTTAACCAAAATTAATCATGGCCTTGAAATAAAAATATTGTACTTGAAGTCGAAACATTTTTAATAACACATTACGAAACTTCACAAACACACATATATATATATAAACATTTAAACACAAATAAAAATAGTCTTCTTGGATCAACTAAAAACATGTCATTTCTCTCGTCCACCCAACTCCGTTCTCCTCCTTTTTGGCTGTTATCACTCATCGCCTGTCTAATACCATTTCATGACGTCATGGAACTTTACTACGAGGATGGGTGTTGACTCAGTGTCGAATTAGGCATTAAAATGGGGCGAAAAGTGGCAATTAAAGATTACCAAAGTCTTGAAATTAACTTCAATAAGAGTCGGGTTTTAGAACTTTTTGTAATGATTCATTAGTTTCTAGCTCAGAAACTAATGAATCATTACCTCGAATGCAGAAACTAATGAATCATTACCTCGAAAATTCTATAAACCACTGGGATAATACTCTCGAAGATTTCACATTTCATTCAGACGCCGAAATTTTCGGTTGTTCCTAAATTCTCAAAACTTCTGCTCTGTAGTGTAATTAACAGTGTTTATCTTATTTCTGTAGTAAGAATGTTTCATTTGATTGTTTCGAGAACATTCATTGATTATTGATTTTTATAGCGCACACACACACACACAAAAAAAAAAAGGTTTTATTCAACTGTTTCCTGAATATTCATTAAATAAAATGCATTCATCGACTAGAACCTGCTTACGTTTTTAAGAATTACTTTCTACACCAAAAATGTCAATAACTTTTATAACAATATCATTGCGCTCTCTATCTACGGGCTGAATATTCATTAAATAAAGTCCGTTCGTAGACTAGAACCTGCTTATGTCTTTAAGAATTACTTTCTACACTCAAAAATGCTGACAACCTTCTTAACAATATCATTATGGGCTCTATCTACAGAATGAATATTCATTAAGTAAAATTCATTCTTCAACTAGAACCATTTTTTTAATATGCAAAAATGCCGAGAACATTCCTAACAATATCACTACGGGCTCTATCTACGAACTGAATAGACATTAAATATAATGCATTCATCAACTAGAACCTGCCTATGTACCTTTAACTCGCAAAAATGACGACAACTTTTATAACAATATAATTACGGGCTGAATATTCATTAAATAAAGTATATTCGTCGACTAGAACCTGTTTATGTCTTGAGAAATTACTTTCTATACGCAAAAATGTCGACAACTTTCATAACAATGTAATTACGAGCTCTATCTACGGGCAGAATATTCATTAAATAAAATTCATTCGTCGACTAAAACCTGCTTATGTCTACAAGAATAACTTAACTCCTCGCAGAAACGTCGACAACTTTCATAACGATATCATTACAAGCTATATAATAGGGTGGTTCGAAAAAAACTTTTTTTCAAATTTCAAATCGCTATAGTGCGGAAAAGTTGCCATTGGTATAGACATGAAAAAAGCACTAATTATTATTTTTTTATTAATTTGTCTTCCGGTCGCGCAATGCCATCGAAGTTAGCAAAAAATTGTGAAAAACCTTAATATTTCATAATTTTTTTAAGCACGCCAGATGATTTAAATTGCGTTCCTATCCCATGAATTAACTACTAAAAGTATGTAAAATCAATAGATATGCACTTGTTATACATTTGTTTCATATCTTCCGGTCGCGCAACATAGTACAAAATGAGTAAAATTTGTAGTTTTTTCAAAATTTCAAAGTTTGACTGTTTAGTACATTTTAATCATACGACTTCTAGAAATGCTATAGTTTAATTCTATTACAATAATATATTTAAAATCCAAGCATTGTAGATAAACATGGCTATAAGATAGACGTGGCGTACGTGACGAATGCCAGCGATGCGCGCGCAGCGCAGCCAGTCACAGCCATTATCGTTTCCCGCTATTTCCTTTTGTCTGCTTATGCCGCTAGCTCGAATCAGTACTAGATTGTGTTGTACTTAAGCCCTTATTTTTCTGTCTACTTTTGCGTTCAATGTTTGTACTTGAATACGACAGTTATTGATACAATGGATGTGCCAAAGAAAGTTGGTATAGGTACAAAACCTAGAAAAGATTTTAAGTTCCCTATTTTTAGTCACCCACGAGACTTGTTACACAACAAGCTTCCTACTCATGAAGATGTCCTTCGCTGCTGCTTTCAACAGAGATTCAACATAGCTGTGACAATAAACAACAAGAGTGTATTTTTTTTAAGAGAAGCCTCAACAGTGGCAAAGAAAATTATCGGTTTATATGACAAAGCCTTGATCCCAACTGTTACGGAGTACAGAGTCATCCAGCTAATTAGTTCTTACTACGAATCATACAGTAAACTCAGAAAGTCGTTTCATCGTGACAAAGATAAACCAGCATTCAAACTTAAACTTGACAATTTGAAGAAGAAAGAATGCTCTCTTTTTGATATCGCGGCGTGTAAATGTGTAATTGTTGCTAATGACTCTTCATGTAAGAAATCTCCAGATACATGTGTATGTCCTCTAAGTGTGAACTGCATTTGTGAAAGAGAAAAAAATATTCCACCTTTTGAATTAAGGTTTACGTACTTGCACATTTACACGGCGCGACATCAAAAAGAGAGCATCCTTTCTCCTTGAAATTGTCAAGTTTAAGTTTGAATGCTGGTTTATCTTTGTCACGATGAAACGACTTTTTGAGTTTACTGTAAGATTCGTAGTAAGAACTAATTAGCTAGATGACTCTGTAGTCCGTAACACTTGGGATCGAGGCTTTGTCATACAAACCGATAATTTTCTTTGCTACTATTGAGGCTACTCTTGAAAAAGATACACTCTTGTTGCTTATTTTCCCAGCTAGGTTGAATCTCTGTTGAAAGCAGCAGCGAAGGACATTTTCATGAGTAGGAAGCTTGTTGTGCAACAAGTTTCGTGAGCGACCAAAAATAGGGCACTCAAAATCTTTTCTATTTATTGTACCTATACCAACTTTCATTGTCGTATTCAAGTACAAACACTGAACGCAGAAGTAGAATACGGACTTAAGCACAACACAATCTAGTACTGACTAGAACTAGCGGCATGAGCAGACTGAAGAAAATAGCGCGAAACGATAATGGCTGCGACTGGCAGCGCTGCGCGCGCATCGCTGGCATTCGTCACGTACGCCACGTCTATCTTATAGCTATATTTATCTACAATGCTTGGATTTTAAATATATTATTGTAATAGAATTAAACTATAGCGTTTCTAGAAGTCGTATGATTAAAATGTACTAAACAGTCAAACTTTGAAATTTTGAAAAACTACTAATTTTACTCATTTTGTACTATGTTGCGCGACCGGAAGATATGAAACAAATGTATAACAAGTGCATATATATTGATTTTACATACTTTTAGTAGTTAAATCATTGGATAGGAACGCAATTAAAACCATCTGGCGTGCTTAAAAAAATTATGAAAAATTAAGGTTTTTCACAATTTTTTGCTAACTTCGATGGCATTGCGCGACCGGAAGACAAATTAATAAAAAAATAATAATTAGTGCTTTTTTCATGTCTATACCAATGGCAACTTTTGCGCACTATAGCGATCTGAAATAAAAAAAAAAGTTTTTTTCGAACCACCCTACTATATAATTAGCTTGTTTTGAAATTTCTATGATGGTAGGTCATTTATAATGGCCAAAACCTTTGTATTTTTGGTCATCTATAATAATAAAAGAAAATGTCTGTCTGTCTGTCTGTTCATCTATAGTATTTGTGATTAGAGTAAAACGATAAATTTCATCTGGAAATAATAATAATAATAAAGAAAGAAAAGGAAATCAGAAAATATTCGAATAATGCAATTCCAATCTTTTCTTTTTATTATTATTTTTTTCTCGCATACTTGCTCTCTTTTTTTTATTAGAGAGAGTGGATATATCTGCAGGGTAATCGGCCGGGAAAGAGGTTTCTATATTTTATATTTTGGCACTGTTTATCATCTTAATTATTCCAATATTTCAAGATAATTTATATTTTATCCTCAGCAACTAACGTACTAAATGTTATTGGCAATATCAGGTGTTATACACTTCGCCTTTTCCCTGGACCCTTTCAGTGGTGAGAAATTTCTACTTTTTTGCTACCGCTATTTTCGTACAGAACTCTCTATTGTAATTTTATACAATTGCACTGTAAATAACCCTTTAACTATGGGTAAAACTACACATAACAAAAACGCAAAACGAAAAAAATGTCGATCTTCATCAATTTTTAAATAGAAAAGGCGTGTTATTTTACTCTACTACTAATCAAATGGCAAATGAAATGTCAGACATAAGCATTATTCACATTCACATACCACTACTATTTTCTAACAATAACCACTATTCTATTTAATCACACAAACGTACGGAGATACTTTATTTATAACAATGAAATGTTTTAAAACAACGTGAAAATGCGGGCTTGCTGTTTAAATTAGAAAATTAGGCGGGCCTGAAAATGCTGTTAGAAGGAAGGAATCATCTACTAACGTCCTGTCGAATACAATTCAGACTTGCTAATCCACTTACTGACGAAAACCTCAGTTAAAGGTATAGAAAAGATATAGATTAGTCTATAAATACAGTTGTAGCATAAAAGGAAGAAATTTCTCATTTCCTAAAGTGTACTTGAAAAAGGCTAGGAGTACGACCATTTCGTACATGATGGAACAAAAATTATTGTAGAAGAATACGATAAAACATTTTTTTAAAGTTTCATTTCACTCGTAAAGGTTATTTTATTTTATTTTATTTTATTTTTTTACTTTTTCTAAAATGCGTACTTTTGTATGTTTCGCAAGGAATGTATTAATAATTTTTTTTATAATTTTTTTAATTTAATAAGCTTTTTAATAAAGATTTATTCATTGTTACATCAATTATCTTATTATTCACTTTTTGCACTACTGCCTCGAAAGCCAGTTGACGTATTTTATCAAACATGCTTATCAATGGCCTCACTTCGTTTTAAGCTGTAACCACGGATTAAAAGATTATCCTAATCCGTGGCTGTAACATACAGTTAGAAAGAAAAAAAAAAAAGGTTCCCCACCCCCCACTCCCACTCATTTTTGCCGTAAATTGTCGTAGAAACATGCGACTTGTACCGATCGATTTGTAATATTATTTTGTAAATTTAAGTATGAAGGATGATAAGCTTATCTTATTTTAAATTATTATTTTCTCTCTATAAATCTGTACTGATAAGTATAAAGGATTTAAGTCAAAAATGTCAATTTTGAGTTAAGTACATAGTCAGACTCAGAAAAAAAATTCTCAATCGATTGGTATAAAGGATTTAAGTCTATGTCATTTAGTCTTTGAGAAAATCTATTGGTAAAAAAAGGTCAAGTCAGAAATTTACCATTCATGTGTGGTATAAAATATTTAATTCAATTTTTTCCCGTTATTAAATGAAGGTTGATAATCACTGAATGGTATAAAGGGTATAAGTCAACGAAATACCTTTTTCCTAATCGATTCTTCTGATTTGCTTTTAGTTCAACTTTATTTTTCTTCTCCTGAAAAATCAAGAATATGGACTTAAATCCTTTATACTTATCAGTACAGAAATGTTCGTTTGTTTAATGAAATTATAAATGAGGGCATATAATAAAATTACGATACAAGTGAAACTGCATCTGTGTAAGAAATGAATTGTAAAATCATGCAATAAAGTGAAAAGGGAATTAACCAGGTGAATTGTATTATGGTAGGAGAGGCCTCATTTTTAAACGTACGCAAAAATTCTTATTATCTAGGAAACAAAAACTTAAATATCGTCAATATTATTAAACTAATGTGGTTTATATTAAGCATATTCAAAAATTTCTATAATTTTCAACTTTTTGATAAATTCCACCTGTTGTAGTTAGAAGCGTGTCGATTAAATATATTGAGGAATAGTTATATTTTTCGTCTTTTTCTCGTTTTAGCCCTTATAACAACTCATTAAATCTATATATTCTCAAATGTATATTATTTTACGGGTTTACTGTTATTCCCTATTATATGCATATATTTTATGTAGTATATTTTGAAACTCCAAAATTAAAAAAATAATAATTTGTCAAGGTTTAAAAGAATTTCATTTTATTGACAGTAACTTGAAAATGGTTAGAGATATAACGAGATAATTATACATATATATATATATATAATCAATATATAATCATCCTTTCCTATATCTAACCACTTTTAAGTCACATCTCTCACCATTTTAAAATCACATCTTTAACCATTTTCAATTTGGCGATCTCCTAAAACTCACCAGCATAAAGATATAGTATTTGGAATTTCAGTAGTAAATTTGAACATTCTACTACTTTTTCAGGTATTTTTGGTGACATTAAATGCTGAACTTTATACAAAATATTATTATGAAACAATTAAAAGAAAAAATCCGAAAATTAATCAAGATTGCTCAGAAGCTTAAGGGCACAGGGTTAGTCACAGAAATCCCGAGGACTAGAAAAGTCGGAAGAGACAGCTCATATGCTCGAAGGTCCTTAACAGCATAATGTAAGCAACATAACTTAAAACCTATTCAGATATTTCATTTAACTATCATAATAAACAATTAGGCAACCTGATCGAGAAGGAAATAATGGTAAAACCGATTTGCTAACACAAATTTTAATTTGTAAATCTATGTAGATTTACTTTTCTCGTTCGTAAATTTTCTCTTTTGCAACTCGTTTGTAGTTTTAATTTTCTCGTTTGAAATTTTTTCAAGTGTTAACGACGGAAAAAACTCGAAAATTTAAATATACATGGAATTTCCTTATTGTGCTAGTAAGTTCAGAGGGGTCATAAAACAGCGCATATTATAGAAGAACGAATACATGTACAAAGCAATCCTGTCTTATTTCTAAGCAATTTAAAGTTACTACGAATAGAATAAAAAAGCTCTAAAAAAAAAAAAAAATCTTCATTTTTGCAACTTTTAAACAAGCAACACAGATTATAAGCACATATAATGAGAAAAAGTTATAAAAAAGTATCCAGTGTATTAGGATATCAGGATTAACGAGGAGTTTCCAGTGCTTGCACAATAACGTGAAAAAAATATAAAATCATACATATGCATAAAATTGCAGTGCCGAATTCTTTAAACACTGCTTTATCGACAAAGGGTAAAAATTTCCAAAATAATGTCCAGAGCTGCCAACCTAACCCAGCAAATTGTAAGTACCGCCTCCTTCTGTACACCACTAAATTTTTAGAGTAATTCTTTTCAAATATATTTACGATGAATTAAGAAAACAAATACTCTAACCATTAACTGGTGTAGGAAAAGGGGCAGTACAAACAATTTGCTGGATTAGGTTGACAGCTCTGAATGTCTAGTCCATTAGTGTTCGAACCCGTTTGCAGTGATCAATGTCAGTTGTCTCCATCAGAAGAAATTTACCTATTTGTTTGCTGCACATAACTTATATTGATGTTTGTCGATAAGCACGGTTCTAACTATCACATTTCAGTAACCATAGAAATTAATTTTTAACTAAATTTATTTGCATTAATTCGCAGCTTGTTTACAAAACAGATAATTAATATATATTTTATCTTATTTAAAATATTATGATGTGTGTTTATTCGCAAAGTCATAGCTGCCAATATTTTAATTTATTCCGGAGTACTTTTAGCCCCACCTTTATTTCGTACCACTTTATTTATAGTAAAATTTTGACCAATATATAACTTCGATAAAATAAGAAAAAATTACGTTAAAAAAATAAGTGGTACGAAATAAAGGCGGAGCTAAAAATATTCAGGTATAAATTAAAATATTGGCAGCTATGCGTAAAGTGATTAAAATAGATAGTTAATACAGAAATACTTCTAATTAAAAATGGGAAGAACTTATCTTTCAAACCATTTTACAATTTGATGTTTGCACATACCTTTAACATTCCGTAGAATCGTTAGTACACACCCCTTTTTACACCGGGATGAGAGAGTTTCGCTTTTTTTCCCACTGTATTTTCCTACAAAAATTTCTAACCAATCAAGTATCAGAACTAGGAGCAAAATTACGATTCAGATTTCCGCACAGAAATATTAGTGGCAGAAAAAGCTCCCTGAATAACACCACTATTTTTTAGAGCAATTCCCGCCAAATCAAATTGCTAATAAGAGAAAAAATACTCCAAAAGAAAAAAAAAAGACTGGTGTGGGGAAAAAAAAAAATATCTGCGGCACTACCAATACAACGGAATATTAATTAGAGAGTTGGCAAGTATGCTTGAATATTTAATTATGTTTATTTGTAAGTCCTGCTTTTACTTTTTTTTAAAAATGTTACATTATGTAACAAAAAGTATTTCTCACTTGTGACTGGTAAACAATGTGTTAAAACATCGATATAAAATGAATCAAGTTTATAAAGCAATACGAAAAAGATGTATTAAAAAAATGACCTACTCCATGTTCATTATAAAGGAATATAATAACTGCAAACTTTAAGAATTAAAAAAAAAAGTTATCCACAATTAAATTCTTAGACAAACTTCTAATATTATTTTCCGGAGATTTAAGGTCTCGATGATCACTATTATAATATTATGTTGTAAAAGCTTCGCAAAGATTGAGAAAATTTGACAACTATGGTAATATAAGCTCGCAGAAACTTGCAGCTGCTGTTTAATTTGGTTTGCTAAAGTTAGAGAATTTTTTCCCAGCGGTTGTAAGATTCAGTATGTATAGACATGAAGTATGTCACTGTTTTTCTTTTCTTAATATTCATTTCGTTTTCATTTTTGTCTTTTACACAAATCACGTTTAGATGACAAATCTACACCTGCCAACGTGTAACGCTATAGCTAGTGGTAAAATCGGCCTCTGATGAATTTTTAATTCTCCACGAACTCTTGAGAATTGGTCTGACCGAAAGCTAGACCTTCAGGTGTAAGTTGCAACAATGCAAGGGCTCTCTGGCTAATATTGTATTCCCAAGGAAAATAGTTCCGCTTGTACAAAATAATTTGGGGGGGGGGGGATTGTCTTCATGACGGCTTTCATACTGGTCGGTCGACCTCACCCTGGGTTACCTCTGGGTAGGTGCCCTTTTCAGGGCGCTGAACGAACGAGGCGGCAAGGGCGTTAAAAGCTGGCTGGTGAGTCAGCAGTCCCCCAGTCAGTTGAGAGTCTATATTCACCGGCTACTTCTGAATATAATTTGGTTCTGTGGTTGTGGGGTTATGCTCTTTCCGTCGTTTGGCGGTTGGGGCGTCTCCTTATGGCTGCACCCGAACACTTCACCTCTGGCCTCGTTTCTCTAGTAGAATCAAGTGAGCTTTCAGGACCCGCCTTAGCCAGCAAGCAGCTAGGTCGAGCGGTTTTCGGGTCTTGTTTCCCTCTGCCGATCTCTTCGGTACCGCGTGCCTGTCCAATGGTTCACTGAGAAGAGATGGTGATTTGCCCGTTGGGCCCTGCTTGCAGGACGAGTTCTAAACCGAAAGGTGAATTGTCCCACGTGGCGATGTCCTGTCCTTTAGTTAGTAATTGCAATAGCGCTACTTTTATGTTTGGAGACTTCCTAAAACTCGTCAACGTTAAAACATAGTCATTTCAAATTTCAGCAAGAAAAATGAATATTCTATTACTTATTCGTGTATTTTTGGTGAAATTCAATGCTAAAAAACAATCTATATTGAATTCTATATGAAATATTAATATAAAACAATTTACCAATTTTTTTTTTCTGAAAAGGGAGCAAGCATACATACAAGTTTGGGGACAAAGGCTCAGTTAAAGAAAATTACAATGAGCCTGGATAGCAGCGAAGAAGCCACGAAATATGAACAACACGGTCAGGACCAGAATTGACAATTTCAGTTTCCTGTGCCATCGGTAATTGCAGTGATCATAATGGCATACCTACCAACCTCCTAATTAATATTCCGCAGTATTGCCTGATCTGCTTTTTTTTCTGCTACAGTATATTTTTAGAGTATTTACCTTCTTATTTAATCGTAATTGTATTAAGAAGCGTTCTCAGACATAAGGATTTATCCCTAGATCAAAAAAAAGTCAAGTATTTCTAGGCATTTAGCGAAAAATACCTTAAATCTAGGAAATTTTCAGGAAAAGGATTTTAATTTCGCTGGATCTGGTGATAAAGTAAAATTCTGTTCAACATTTTCGTCTTTCCGTAAAGATTGGTATAGAATTACTCATGGAACCAACCAATCAAAACTCACTTTGCAATATAAACATTAACAGAATTCATTGACAGTCTATCATTATGAGTTTTATTGCATTGCACACACGTGTTCGTGTTGTGTTTTAGGTGCTTTTTCTTTATTTTTGCCTTTTCCTGGATTGATTACGCTTCATTTTATTTTAAAATTGCTTGTTGTTTTTGCACTTCTACCGTCTACAAGATAATTTGTCAATGGATGTATTGCCAATAGATTACTTTTCTTTTAAGAAGTCAAAAATATACGTTATAAGGCACAATGTAACACTACCTGTCTGATGATATGTTCCAAAATTGTATCAGTATATTTCCTTTTATTATGCTTGTCACCTTCAATTTCAAGGAATTCCGTGCTGTAGAACTTATGTTATTAGCTACCAGAGGAAAAGAAAAACTTTCTAAAGTCCAGCTGTTGGGTGCAAACATCGAAATCTAATTAGCACCTAAATTTCTTGTGGAAATATTAAAAGAACTTAAAGAAAGAAAATTCAACCTTTTGTTCTTAAGAAAAAGCATAATTTCTTTTCTCAATTTAGTGGTTTACAAATGTACCCCTTACAATACCTTGGTTATACCCATGAAAACATCAAGGCTGGTAAACTATACTAATACCAGAATAGATTAATATATTTAAGTTAATCACGGCAGTTTGAGATTTATCTAAAGAGTAAATGAAGTTCTTGTAAAAGAAATCTAGTTAGAAAGGAACGTACCTGGTAATATTTATGATTTATTCCGGAGTACTGTTAACCCTGCCCTATTTTCACACCAGTATATTTTAAAAGAATTTTTCTTTATTTCATTGTAATTACATATTGGGGAACATTTCTCTAAAATTATACTGGTGTGAAAAAAAGGTGGGGCTTACTGCACTTCGGAATAAATTATGAATAAAACTAGGTATGAAGGAATGAAATAGTAATTAAAAGAGTAGAATTAGTCCTTAAAACAATTATTTTATTTTAGAATATCAAATACGTTATGTTTAATGATGTTCCTCCATCTCAAAATACATATTTTAATAAAACGTTTACTTACTATTCACTCAATATATATGTACACGCACAGACACACACACACACACATATGTACAGTCGGGGAAAAAAAAACGCAACACTCAACGTAACTTCGTTGCTAATCGATGTAGAAAAATGTAATAGGTATCATTCGACGGGGAATTGTGAGTAGTTTCAGAAAATGAACTGAAATTTTGAATTGGGGGTCGTCTACATATTAAAACGCGCACTAACTTTGATTTTTTCAAATGTAAGGCCCCATTTTTATTTTATATTTGAATTCCTGGGATCGCGACAACGCGAAAAAGTATATTGGTTGTATATTTTACTTATTTTTTCACAGAGTTATAAGCGTTCAAAGTTTGAAGGTGCTAATGTTAAATTCATATTTCAAACTTTTATTAATATCTTCACAAAAAATAACTTGATCGATATAATTTTTTTTTACTAGATAAAGTGAAGAAACCCAAACATAATCCATCATTACTTTTGATTCTAAAAAATATTTGTAATTCTGAAAAATATTAATAAATTCATATTCATAAAAATTATTAATTATGACCTATATTAATTTTTACATAAAATAAATCCTAATGCTGAAAAATATGGGTGTGCAAATTTGCAGCTCATTCCAGTTATTAGTTTTCGAGATATAAATAAATCTTTCTTTTGGAGTGGTTTAGGGGGCCGTCTCTTATAAAGTTTTGCATGAGATAACGAATCAAATCTTAAAAAATAACAAAGAAAATTAAACAAAATATTTTTATTTTTTTATTTTCGGGTCAAATTATATAACAACAACGTCCAACGCAAAGAAATGAAAAAAATATGTTTTTTAGACATTAGAGTTAGCATCGAGAATTCCTGTTTCCTAAAGATGACAAGCCCCGCCTTCATCATACTTCAAAGCAACACAATACAGAAAAGAAAAGTAAATGTGACATTGAGTGGTCAATTCGTGTTAAACCCCTTATTTTATGCTGACAAAAATATGCACAAGTGGTATTTACTTGATCGATTACTGGTGATAAATTTTGAACCTTTTAAACGAACACTAGAAGAAAAAATGAACTAAATAGGCGGGGTTTAATGCTTTAAATAGAAAAATAGGTTTAATGTAAAAATTGTCTATTAGAAAAAAAAATGAATTTCCATTCGTTTTTTTTCCATTCGTTTTCATTCTCTTGGAATGCAAGACAGACTTTTAAAATCGTTTCTTAACTACCGTCATAGTTAAAGTCATTTGCTCCATATACTGCTTTATTTTTATTTATTTATTTTGTAGGTGGGAGGATTATTATTTTAAATATACTTTAGTCTTTAAAATTTTATTAATGTATTTTCACTTTATATATTTTTAAAAATATACTTTAACTTTTATAAATATATTTTAACATTTTTTGTGACCGCAGGATTTTGTCTTTTTGACTGTAAGATCCGCCTACATGCGTCATTCTCTCAAAATAAAATATTTCCGAACAGCTTTTCTGTATTCACAATTATATTACAAATGGATATACATTATAATTATATTCTTTCTAATCAATATATTTCTATCCATAGTATATTTTATTGCAAAAATATGAACACTAAGTACACATCTAAGAAATACGTAACATACAAATTACGAAAGAAACGCCCACTGACAGAGTTACAGATTTTCAAATGACGTGGATCTACGTCAACAGTCGCGAAAGGGTTAATTAAGAAATTATATTTTCATAGAAATTATAAAACGAATCGTACAGTTCCAAAGAATTCAACTGACCATAAACTGGTAAGTGCGATTAAAATTGTTTAATATTTACTTCATGAACCCTTACAATAATTTATCCGGAAATATTTAGTTTATGCTTTGTATCCATATTATTTCATTTCGTATATTATGTTACACCTATGAAAGAAATTTTAAGCTTTATTGTTGATCAGTACAGCCATAATAGACACTTTTAATTGAGAAATAGTGCACTTTTTTCAGAGAGTACTGTCTGGACCAATCGCAAGTGTAATGCATTTAAATAGACCTAAAATTATCTAAAAAAGCACTGAAGTACATACAAATCTTAAAAACTGAATTCTGGATAAATAAAAAACTGCAAAATGTGAATGTTTTTTATTAATTTTTATATTTCTTTCTTTCCTGAAAGATTTCCGGTGTGAAACATTAAAATTTTGTCTATTTCTTATAGGATCTTAATTTTATTTTTCTACATTTACAGATAATCCCCTAACACATTTTTGATTATAACTCTATAAATACTAAAGTTAATCTATACAAATAGTATACTTTTCCGCACTGCCAGACTCTCAGAAATTCGAATATGAAGTCAAAATTGGGTGTTGCTGTTGAAAAAAAAATCAAAGTTAGATGACCCCTAATGTAGATGACCCCTAATTTAAACTTTGATGACATTTTCGGAAAGTGCTTTTAATTTCCTGTTGAATTATGTCTATTAGATGTTCCTGCGACAATTAATAATGAAATTACAGCGGGTGTTGCGTTTTTTTTTCCCCCGACTGTACAGTCACCCCCCCCAAAAAAAAACGCCACCCCCCACCTAATTTCGCCGTAAATTATCGTAGAAACATTTGACTGGTACCGATCGATTTGTAATAACGTCTAGTTTATAACGGTATAGTTAAATTTTTCCTAAGGGGTCGTCTACATATTAAAACTGGCATTAACTTCATTTTCTTCAATGGCAACCCCTATTTTTGACTTCATATTCAGATTTCGGAGATCAAGGCAGTTCGAAAAACATACCTATTTATATACCTTAAATCAATTTTAAATAGAGTTACACGTGAAAATGTATTAGGGGTCCGTCTATACATTTAGAAAATATAAATCACGATCTACCACCCAGTATACATTATTTATTAAGTTTTGCACCGGAAAAACATTTCAGAAATGTTAATTATAAAATAAAAAAAATGACTAATTCACAGAACTTTCTGACTTAGTTTATGAATTAAAAGATTTTTATTGGTTTCTATTGATTAAACATCAGATAGTTCACTTCATACGAAGAAAATTAAATAGCTTGAATAGATATTAAAATATCTATCAAAAGAAAAAAAAAAAGATGAATGGTTTTAAATTTATTTGAAAATTCAAAATTATTTTAACTCAAGCTGCCGTATAATTGTCTGAAACGGCGGCACTCAACCTGGTTCCCACGGCCGTTTCACAGTGACAATGGGAGTTTGTTCTGATACTGCAGTACTTTCATTTTCTTTAATTGACTTTTTTAAAATATTAAAACAGATTTTTTTTATTTTTATTTATTTATTTTTTTAATTAATTATTATTATTTTTTTTTTCATGACATTATTAAAAACTTTTACATAAATCTCCACGATATTCTTTTGCTTTTATATTTTATAATGTGTAACAAATTAATATGCAAAATAATAAATCCTACTACTTAATGGGATGTTCTAAAATTCTGCACTTTAACACAGATACCGAAGTGGACGGTGGGTGTAGAAAGGCTGACTACCCTTAATCTAAATCTTCACTTGAAAAGGTCAAAATGTTACATAACTCTTTTTTTTTTTTTTTAAAGGAAAAAAGAAGAAGATAAGGAGGAGAAGGAAAGATCAAAACGAATATAAAGCATATTAAACGTTAATACCCTTTAAACACTGGAAAAAGGCGGGGTTTTGTATTGTGTGTCATTTGGGAGCTGTAGAGTGCCAGAAAATTACTTTATGTAATAAAACTTTTCATTTAAAGGGTATTTAAAGCAGCATTATATTTAATACATAGACTATTCAGAAAAAAAGTACCATTCATCTGGTTCATGAAAAATAAAGAACATTTTCTGGCATTGCTCTATGTATATACTTTCTTGTCAACCTATCCCGGAAGATTACTGGTCCCGCCCCTTTCCGTACATTTTTTTCACATCAGTCTTTTTAGAGCCGTGTCAGCCATCGGTGGTTGACACTGATCTTTCCATTTAGGCTAAGTCAGCCGGCAGTGTAAAATATGATATAAAACTACAGAACTTACATAGTTTTAAGTAATTACTGACAATTTATTTAAAATTTACTTCATGTTTTTTTTTTTTTTTTTTTTTTTTTTAATAGGATTTTTATAGGATTATATCGTTAAGGCCTAATGGGGTTTATTGAAACTCGATAAACATAACGCGCTTCTAAGCAGCACGTGTGGCCTGAATGGGATTTCCATAAGAATTCGCGTGGCGCTCAATGAGTTAATCGTAAATGTATTTGAAGTTAATTACTCTAAAAATTAAATTGTGTACACACAGGGGCGGGAACTAACAATGTTATGGGTTAGGTTGGCAAGTATGCATATATATTTTGCTTGATTTATAAAAATTTATAACACATTTTCTTTTTTTTTAGTATTTTGTGTTTATATCTCTCATTAAAAATAAATACAATATTCATATATAAACATTTCCATACAGTTATGTATATAAACATATTGATTAAAGAAGATTTGTTGATATTATATAATTATTCTTCTATCTGTATAGTATATTAACACAAATATATTTTGTAAATTTCGCAGCATCGAAAAACAGCAACATAGCTTCCATATCAAGGCTTAATGTAAATAGGACGTAAGCGTACTGTAGCTAGTGTTGAAATTTGAAAAAAAAAGAAAAAAAAAAAAAGAACAGTGGGCTAAAAATACGCCGGAATAAATTAAAATGTTGTTTATTCTGGTTTTAGTCAGGTGATATCACTCGTGCTAAATAGCTGGATCCGCCCTCTCTTAAGCTCAGGTTCAGCTCATCATAAAAATATTGTTTTTAATATCTGCCGCACCAAAATGTTCAAAACACAAATGCCAATTTTCATATATTTTGAAATCTTCCCGTTTCAACTTTAAAAGCATTTAGATTAATTTATTTTATTTTGAATTTTTAAATTTAGACGTTTAAAGTCTTTTAAATGAAATTTCAGGATTCTGTAAGATCAATATCTATATATTTGAAAGTAATAAGACAATTCCTTTGTTTTAAATTTTTATTCCATAATAACTGTGACTTTGATTTCGTGATTAGGAAATTGAAAATAAATACTATTGAGCTATGTTCCAATAATAGATCTTATAAACTTAAAATAATAATAATAATAATAATAATAATAATAATAATAAAGCAATTTTTCACTATTTGATTCTGTATTAAAAAACTTTTAACAGAAATTTGATATTTTATTATGTTACATTATGGGATAAATTTTAAATAACACAAAGCTTACAAACGGTACAGTAACCAAATGCAAATATGTCACAACAAAATTTAAAAAGAAAATTTATGGTAAAAAATCTTTTTAAAATTATTAAATATTCATAATAATAATAATAAAACGATTGTCGAATGCATAATTGCTGTTTCATGCAATCAGTTTCGCTGTACCGTGTTTTCTAAAACATGATATTTAACTAGAGGTGTACGTACTCTTGAATATTGAAATGCGAAAAAAAGTGTAACAGGGTTAAAATAGAATTTTAGCAGCGAAAAACTAAAAAAAGATATTTAATACTTATGAAGAAAGACTTAACATATTAGGATCGGATATATTCTTCTCTTGTACCGTAAGCCACGCCTTTTCACAAATTTTCTAAAACTTTATAATATAAAGCAAAATAATTTTGCATATTTGTAATTAAATCATTTAAGTTTTGTCTTCAATAATCGATGTAGTAAATACCATTGTGATTTATGCATACCAGCGTCACATATAGAGTCAAATAGGAATATGCAAATTTGCCTTTTTTTAAAAATAGTGTTTCAGCGAATCAGAGGCGGGGCCTTCTTTTCTTTTGAAATTCTTTCACAATCCCTCGCCTACATTGTGATAACTTTACAAAAATATGCCAATTTGTATAATAAACATCGAAATATTGCTTAGGAAACAATAAAAATAACATAAAGGTAAATTAAAATAGTTTTCCGTCAAATTATATACAAACATTTACTTATAGAGGATACAGATTATAACAAGTGACGGCCCCCTAACAGGAATAAAAAGTGAAATATCACTGTAACTCAAAAAATAATGTTAGGAACGAGCTGTAAATTTGGAAACCCATGTTTTTGATGATGCCCGTTCTATTCGTGCAAAAATTAACATAGGTCATAATTCATAATTTTTTCAAATAAGAATTTATTAATAATTTTCATAATTCGGGTCACTTCATTCTAACGAATAAAAAAAAACAGAATTTAAATATCATAATTATTTCGGAAGATATGATTTAATGTTTGTCACATTCATTTAACATTAGCACCCCCAAACTTTGACAGCTTATAACTCTATGAAAAATTGAGCGAAATATATAAACTATACCATTTTCCGTGATGATTTGATCCAAAGAATTCAAATAAATTATAAAAAATGGGGGTTACCATTGAAAAAAATGAAGTTGATGTCAGTTTTAATATGTAGACGACCCCCTAAGTAAAATCTAACTATAACATTATAAACTAGACGTTATTACAAACTGATTGGTACCAGTCGCATGTTTCTACGATAATTTACGGTAAAATTAGGTGGGGGGTGGCGTTTTTTTTTGGGGTGACTGTACATTAATGTGTATAATTAATAAATATATACGTGAAGCATATTATTTTGTTTTATACAAATTTTATTTATAAAATGCCGCTCTATAAATTAGTTTCTGTGTTTGATATTTGGTTGAAGGGATTTTACGTCGCACAAAAGTTTCTTTATGGATTTATATAATTTTCAGCTAGTCAGAATGCAGCATTGAAATTCAGAACTCAGTATTTAAAGCAAGTATAAATGTCACGTGACTTATAAGATCTAGGGAATTCTAGAAAGCTTTTACCCTGTGGTCTAAAGATAAATCGCCAAATGCATCCGAGAGCGCTATTTCGAGAATATTCTCTAAATTTAATGGTGTGAAAAAAAGGGCGAGACTGAAAACTAGAACGCGTTCAGGTACGTTACAAATGAGAAAGTTGTTGACGTGTCTTTCCGTATCTGTCAAAATGCCTAACTCCTGCGTCTTGGCAGAGTCAGTTTCTTAAATCAAGAAAAAACTGAGAGACATGAATAATGAAATGGCAGAGAAATTAAAACATAAAGTAGTTTCTTCTGTATAATAAGTGGGGAGAGTTGAAATTTTTTACTTTTTATATGTTTTATGCATAGCTGACAAAACTTTTAGGTAGAATCACTGTTTGAAAATAAATGTTTTATTTACTTGTGAAAATGCAGCAATTAAATTAGGTAAAGATAACTATTCTGAAAATAACTCCTCTGAAGCTATGTGCTTCTATATATTCCCATATTTCTTAACTAATTTTAGTATACATAAAGTTTCCAGTTTTTGGCTTGTGTAATATAAAAAAAAAAAAAAATATGCAATTAAAAAAATATATTGTATATTTTATACGCAATAATATATATATATAGATATATATTCTCAAGTGATGTTTTTATGCAATAATTAAAAAAACGTATTCATATCTTCAAGTGAAAATGTTTCTCTCAGGGACCACATCTCACACTATTACATAGGAATTCTCTGAAAATTTAACTAACCGATTGTAATAAATAAGAAATAAAGGATAATAAAGGAAGGAGGTACTAATATTTAGAGGTGAAATAAAATAATTTCGCTCATACATAAATGAAATTTTTTTTTCCTTACTGAGAAAGAAAAAAAAAAAAAAGAAAAGAAACCTTCAGTTATTCATACACACATAAACATAAAAAAAAAAAAAAAAAAAAAAATCTATCATTACTAAAAAACTCTGAATTGCGCTTCATTAACACTTAACGGACGGGCCACGTAAATCTACGTCTTTAAGTTATGACTGCCTAAGACGGGCGATGTAGATTTACATTTGCTGTTTTTGAGGGCGGGGTTACGTGGAAAAGTTATTGACTATTCCACGTCAATTATGCAAGTTCCACTTTGTAAGAGTGTATGTTTTACAAAATATCACATTCATATGGACTACTAGCCATGTAAATAAAAACATTGTATAATTTTATTTTAAAAAAAAAAGTACTTATTCAATTAAAACTACCCCGCCCATACATACATGTTTATTTAATTCTTTTAAAAAAATCCGGAAACCGGGACAGACAGAGAAAATACAACCTATCTGTTAAATGTCAATTTAGGGATATGGGAAAAATTATTAATTTGTTTCGTTGATGTCGGAACTAACCTCTTAAATGTACAATTTCTGTTATGTTTTTAAAAAGATTTTCAAATTATTTATTTATTTATTTATTTATATTTTTTAAGCAAATATGTTATGTTTAAAAATAAATAGTTTTGAAGTCAATCGTCACAAATATGATTTTATTATAAGAATTACATAACCACGCGTCTACTACGACTATAGATAGCTAAATAAATTGTCGTCTGGATATTTTGCTATAATGAAGAGTAGGTCCTGCCTTTCGGTTTTCGTCTAAAAAGTTACATTGTTTAACAAATTGCTTTTACGCATTTGTGATTAGAGTAAAACGATAAACTTCATCTGCAAATAATAATAATAATAAAGAAAAAAAAATAATAATAAAGAAAAGGAAAGGAAATCAGAAAATATTCGAATAAGGCAATTCCAGTCTTTTCTTTTTATTATTATTTTTTCTCTCGCAAACTTGCTCTCTTTCTTTATTAGAGGGAGTGGAAATATCTGCCGGGTAGTCGACCGGGAAAGAGGTTTCTGTATTTTATATTTTGGCACTGTTTATCATCTTAATTATTTGAATAACAAAAGTTAATTTATATTTTATCCTCAGCAAATAACGTAGTAAATGTTATTGGCGATATCAGGCGTTTTACTTTTCGCCTTTTCCCTGTACCTTTTCAGCGATGAGAATTTTCTACTTTTTTGCTACGCTATTTTCGTACAGAACTCTCTATTGTAATTTCATACAATTGCAATGTAAATAACCTTTTAACTATTGGTAAAACTACACATAACTAAAACCTAAAACGCAAAACGCAAAAAATGTCGATCTTCATCAATTTTTAAATAGAAAAGGCTTGTTAGGATAATTTACCATGTCTACAGATTTTACTCTGCTACTAATCCCATGGTAAATGAAATGTCACACAGAAGCATTATTCACATACCACTACTATTTTCTAACAATAACTACTATTCTATTTAATCACATAAATGTACGGAGGTATTTTATTTATAGCTATGAAATGTTTTAAAAAACGTGAAAATGCGGGCTTGCTGTTTATATTAGAAAATTAGTCGGGCCTGAAAATGCTATTAGAAGGAAGGAATCATCTACTAACGACCTCTGGAATACAATTCAGACTTGCTAATTCAATTATTGACGACAACCATAGTTAAAATGTTAGATAGAACATAGATTATTCTATAAATACAGTAGTAGCATAAAAGGAAGAAATTTCTCATTTCGTAAAGTGTACTGGAAAAAGGCTAGGAATACGACCATTCTGTACATGATGGAACAAAAATTATTGTAGAAGAATACGATAAAACATTTTTTTTAAAGTTTCATTTAACTCGTAAAGTTTTTTTTTTTTTTTTTTTTTTTACTTTTTCTAAAATGCGTACTTTTTGTATGTTTCGCAAGGAATGTATTAATAATTTTTTGTAATTTTTTAAAATTTAATAAGCTTTTCAATAAACATTTACTCATTGTTACATCAATTATCTTTTTATTCATTTTTTGCACTACTGCCTCGAAAGCTAGTTGACGTATTATATCAAACATGCTTATCAATGGCCTCACTTCGTTGTAAGCTGTACCGTGGCTGTAACATGCAGTCAGAAAAAAAAAAGTTCCTTTCCCCCCACTCGCACTCATTTTTGCCGTAAATTGTCGTTGAATCATGCGACTGGTACCGATCGATTTGTAATATTATTTTGTAAATTTAAATAATAAGGATGATAAGCTTATTTTATTTTAAATTATTATTTTCTCTCTATAAATGTTCGTTTGTTTAAAGAAATTATAAATTAATGGCATATAATAAATTATGATACAAGTGAAACTGCATCTGTGTAAGAAATGAATTGTAAAATAACGCAATAATGTGAAAAGTAAATTAACCAGGTGAATTGTATTATGATAGGAGAGGCCTCATTTTTAAACGTACGTAAAAATTCTTCTTATCGAGTAAACAAAAACTTAAATATCGCCAATATTATTAAACTAATGTGGTTTATTGCAAGCATATTCAAAAAATTCTATAATATTAAACTTTTTGGTAAATTCCACCTATTGTAGTTAGAAGCGTGTCGATTAAATATTATGAGGAATAGTTATATTTTTCCTCTTTTTCGCGTTTTAGCCCTTATAACAACTCATAAAATCTATATATTCTCAAATGTATATTATTTTACGGGTTTACTGTTATTCCCTATTGTATGCATATATTTTATGTAGTATATTTTGAAACTCCAAAATTAAAAAAATAATAATTTGGCAAGGTTTAAAAGAATTTCATTTTATTGACAGTAACTTGAAAATGGTTAGAGATAGAACAAGATAATTATACATACATATATACACATATATATATATAATCAATATATAATCATCCTTTCCTATATCTAACCACTTTTAAGTCACATCTCTCACCATTTTAAAATCACATCTTTAACTATTTTCAAGTTTTAAATTTGGCGATCTCCTAAAACTCACCAGCATAAAAATATAGTATTTTGAATTTCAGTAGTAAATTTGAACATTCTACTACCTTTTCAGGTATTTTTGGTGACATTAAATGTTGAACTTTATACAAAATATTATTATGAAATAATTAAAAAAAAAATCCGAAAATTAATCAAGATTGCACAGAAGCTTAAGGGCACAGGGTTAGTCACAGAAATCCCGAGGACTAGAAAAGTCGGATGAGACAGCTCATATGCTCGAAGGTCCTTACAGCACAATGTAAGCAACATAACTTAAAACTTATTCAGATATCTCATTTAACTATCATAATAAACAATTAGGCAAACTGATCGAGAAGGAACTAATGGTAAAATCGATTTGCTAACACAAATTTTAATTTGTAAATCTATGTAGATTTACTTTTCTGGTTCGTAAATTTTCTCTTTTGCAACTCGTTTGTAGTTTTAATTTTCTCGTTTGAATTCTTTTTAAGTGTTAACGACGGAAAAAATTCGAAAATTTAAATATACATGGAATTTCCTTATTGTGCTAGTAAGTTCAGAGGGGTCATAAAAGAGCGCATATTATAGAATAACGAATACATCAATAAAGCAATCCTGTCTAATTTCTAAGCAATTTAAAGTTACTAAGAATAGAATAAAAAAGCTCCAAAAAAAAAAAAAAAAAAAAAAAAAAATTTTCATTTTTGCAACTTTTAAACAAGCAACACAGATTATAAGCACATATAATGAGAAAAAGTTATAAAAAAGTATCCAGTGTATTAGGATATCAGGATTAACGAGGAGTTTACAGCGCTTGCACAATAATGTGAAAAAAAAATATATATATAAAATCATACATATGCATAAAATTGCAGTGCCGAATGCTTTAAACACTGCTTTATCGACAAAGGGTAAAAATTTCAAAAATAATGTCCAGAGCTGCCAACCTAACCCGGCAAATTGTAAGTACCGCCTATTTCTGTACACCACTAAATTTTTAGAGTAATTCTTTTCAAATATATTTACGATGAATTAAGAAAACAAATACTCTAACCATTAAGTGGTGTAGGAAAAGGGGCAGTACAAACAATTTGCTGGATTAGGTTGGCAGCTCTCAATGTCCAGTCCATTAGCTTTCGAACACGTTTGCAGTGATCAATGTCAGTTGTCTCCATCAGAAGAAATTTACCTATTTGTTTGCTGCACATAACTTACTTATATTGATGTTTTTCGAAAAGCACGGTTCTAACTATCACATTTCAGTAACTATAGAAATTAATTTTTAACTAAATTTATTTGCATTAATTCGCAGCCTGTTTACAAAACAGATAATTAATATATATTTTATCTTATTTAAAATATTATGATGTGTGTTTATTCGCAAAGTCATAGATGCCAATATTTTAATTTATTCCGGAGTACTTTTAGCCCCACCTTTATTTCGTACCACTTTATTTATAGTAAAATTTTCACCAATATATAACTTCGATAAAATAAGAAAAAATTACGTTTAAAAAATAAGTGGTACGAAATAAAGGCGGAGCTAAAAATATTCAGGTATAAATTAAAATATTGGCAGCTATGCGTAAAGTGATTAAAATAGATAGTTAATACAGAAATACTTCTAATTAAAAATGGGAAGAACTTATCTTTCAAACCATTTTACAATTTGATGTTTGCACATACCTTTAACATTCCGCAGAATCGTTAGTACACACCCTTTTTTACGCCGGGATGAGAGAGTTCCAATTTTTTTCCCACCGTATTTTCCTACAAAAATTTCTAACCAATCAAGTATCAGAACTAGGAGGAAAATTACGATTCAGATTCCCGCACAGAGATATTAGTGACAGAAAAAGCGGCACTCTTTCATCCTGAATTTACACACCACTTTTTTTGTTTTTTAGAGCAATTTCCTCCAAATCCAATTGCTAATAAGAGGAAAAATACTCAAAAAAAAAAAAAAAAAAAGACTGGTGTGGAGGAAAAAAAAAATCTGCGGTACTACCAATACAACGGAATATTAATTAGAGAGTTGGCAAGTATGCTTGAATACTTAATTATGTTTATTTGTAAATCCTGCTTTTACTTTTTTTTAAAATGTTACATTATGTAACAAAAAGTATTTCTCACTTGTGACAGGTAAACAATGTGTTAAAACATCGGTATAAAATGAATCAAGTTTATAAAGCAATATGAAAAAGATGTATTAAAAAAAATGACCTACTCCATGTTCATTATAAAGGTATATAATAACTGCGAACTTTAAAAATTTAAAAAAAGATAACCACAATTAAATTCTTCGACAAACTTCTTATATTATTTTCCGGCGATTTAAGGTCTCGAAGATCACTATTATAATATTCTGGTGTAAATGCTTCGCGAAGATTGAGAAAATTTGACAACTATGGTAATATAAGCTCGCAGAAACTTGCAGCTGCTGTTCAATTTGGTTTGTTAAAGTTAGAGAATTTTTCCCCAGCGGTTGTAAGATTCAGTATGTATAGACATGAAGTATATCACTGTTTTTCTTTTCTTAATATTCATTTCGTTTTCATTTTTGTCTTTTATACAAATCACGTTTAGATGACAAATCTACACCTACCAACGTGTAACGCTATAGCTAATGGTAAAATCGACCTCTGACGAATTTTTATCCTCCCCAAACTCCTGAGCATTGGCCTGACCGAAAGCTAGACCTTGAGTCCTTGAGGTATAAATAGACAATAAGACTTCTTCACACACCATAAATTTAAAGCCAGCACAACCGGTTTCGAAAGGACGTAGCCTTCCTTCATCAGGTACTAAAAAACACGTGCTACTGCCTTGGAGGCAAAATCAAGACTGTCAGGAGGCAAAAGCAAGACAAGCGTCTTGCTTTTGCCTCCAAGGCAGTAGCACGTGTGTTTTTGCACCTGATGAAGGAAGGCTACGTCCTTTCGAAACCGGTTGTGCTGGCTTTAAATTTAAGGTGTGTGAAGAAGTCTTATTGTCTATTTATCGTTTGTACACCAGTTTTGCATTTAGTCTTGAGGTATAAGTTACAACAATGCAAAGGCTCTCTGGCTAATATTGTATTCTCAAGGAAAATAGTTCCGCTTGTACAAAATAATTTGGGGGGGATTGTCTTCATGACGGCTTTCATACTGGTCGGTCGACCTCACCCTGGGTTACCTTTGGGTAGGTGCCCTTTTCAGGGCGCTGAACGAACGAGGCGGCAAGGGCGCTAAGAGCTGGCTGGTGAGTCAGCAGTCCCCTAGTCAGTTGAGAGTCTATATTCATCGGCTGCTTCTGAAAATAATTTGGTTCTGTGGTTGTGGGGTTATGCTCTTTCCGTCGTTTAGCGGTTTGAGCGTCTCCTTATTGCTGCACCCGAAATCTTCACCTCTGGCCTCGTTTCTCTAGTAGAATCAAGTGTGCTTTCAGGACCGCCTTAGCCAGCAAGCAGCTAGGTCGAGCGGTTTTCGGGTCTTGTTTCCCTCTGCCGATCTCTTCGGGACCGCGCGCCTGTCCAATGGTTCACTGGGAAGAGACGGTGATTTGACCATTGGGCCCTGCTTGCAGGACGAGCTGTAAACCGAAAGGTGAATTGTCACACGTGGCGGTGTCCTGTCCTGTACTAAGTAATTGCAATAGCGCTACTTTTATGTTTGGAGACTTCCTAAAACTCGTCAACGTTAAAACATAGTCATTTCAAATTTTAGCAGAAAAAATGAATATTCTATTACTTATTCGTGTATTTTTGGTGAAATTCAATGCTGAGAAACAATCTATATTGAATTTTATATGAAATATTAATATAAAACAATTTACCAATTTTTTTTTCTGAAAAGGGAGCAAGCATACACTCAAGTTTAGGGACAAAGGCTGAATTAAAGAAAATTACAATGAGCCTGTGTAGCAGCGAAGAAGCCACGAAATATGAACAACACGGTCAGGACCAGGCTTGACAATTTCAGTTTCCTGTGCCATCGGTAATTGCAGTGATCATAATGGCATACCAACCAACCTCCTAATTAATATTCCGTAATTTGCCTGTTCTGCTTTTTTTCCGCAACAGTATATTTTTAGAGTATTTGCCTTCTTATTTAATCGTAATTGTATTAAGAAGCGTTCTCAGACATAAGGATTTATCCCTAGATCTAAAAAAAGTCAAGTATTTCTAGGCATTTAGCGAAAAATACCTCAAATCTAGGAAATTTTCAGGAAAAGGATTTTAATTTCCCTAGATCTGGTGATAAAGTAAAATTCTGTTCAACATTTTCGTCTTTCCATAAAGAGTGGTATAGAATTACTCATGGAACCAACCAATCAAAACTCACTTTGCAATATAAACATTAACAGAATTCATTGACAGTCTATCATTATGAGTTTTATCGCATTGCACACACGTGTTCGTGTTGTGTTTTATGTACTTTTCTTTGTTTTTGCCTTTTCATGGATCAATTGCGCTTCATTTCATTTTAAAATTGCTTATTGTTTTTGCACTTCTACCTTCTACAAGATAATTTGTCAATGGATGTATTGCCAATAGATTACTTTTCTTTTAAGAAGTCAAAAATATACGTGATAAGGCACAATGTAACACTACCTGTCTGATGATATGTTCCAAAATTGTATCAGTATATTTCCTTTTATTATGCTTGTCACATTCAATTTTAAGGAATTCCGTGCTGTAGAACTTATGTTATTAGCTACCAGAGGAAAAGAAAATCTTTCTAAAGTCCAGCTGTTGGGTGCAAACATCGAAATCTAATTAGCACCTAAATTTCTTGTGCAAATATTAAAAGAACTTAAAAAAAGAAAATTCAACCTTTTGTTCTTAAGAAAAAGCATAATTTCTTTTCTCAATTTAGTGGTTTACAAATGTACCCCTTACAATACCTTGGTTATATCCATGAAAACATCAAAGGCTGGTAAACTATACTAATACCAGGATAGATTAATATATATAAGTTAATCACGGCAGTTTGAGATTTATCTAAAGAGTAAATGAATTTCTTGTAAAAGAAATCTAGTTAGAAAAGAATGTACCTGGTAATATTTATGATTTATTCCGGAGTACTGTTAACCCTGCCCTATTTTCACACCAGTATATTTTAAAAGAATTTTTCTTTATTTCATTGTAATTACATATTGGGGAACATTTCTCTAAAATTATACTGGTGTGAAAAAAAGGCGGGGCTTCCTGCACTTCGGAATAAATTATGAATAATACTAGGTATGAATGAATGAAATAGTCTTTAAAAGAGTAGAATTAGTCCTTAAAACAATTATTTTATTTTAGAATATCAAATACGTTATGTTTAATGATGTTCCTCCATCTCAAAATACACATTTTAATAAAACGTTTACTTACTATTCACTCAATATATATGTACACGCACAGACACACACACATATGTACATTAATGTGTATAATTAATAAATATATACGTGAAGCATATTATTTTGTTTTATACAAATTTTATTTATAAAATGCAGCTCTATAAATTAGTTTCTGTGTTTGATATTTCGTTGAAGGGATTTTACGTCGCACAAAAGTTTCTTTATTGATTTATATAATTTTCAGCCAGTCAGAATGCAGCATTGAAATTCAGAACTCAGTATTTAAAGCAAGTATAAATGTCACGTGACTTATAAGATTTAGAGATTTCTAGAGAGCTTTTACCCTGTGGTCTAAAGATAAATCGCCAAATGCATCCGAGAGCACTATTTCGAGAATATTCTCTAAATTTAATGGTGTGAAAAAAAGGGTGAGATTGAAAACTAGAATGCGTCCAGGTACGTTACAAATGAGAAAGTTGTTGACGTGTCTTTCGCTATCTGTCAAAAAGCCTAACTCCTGCGTCTTGGCAGAGTCAGTTTCATAAATCAAGAAATAACTGAGAGACATAATTAATGAAATGCCAGAGAAATTAAAGCATAAAGTAGTTTCTTCTGTATAATAAGTGGGGAGAGTTGAAATTTTTTTTTAATTTTATATGTTTTATGCATAGTTGACAAAACTTTTAGGTAGAATCACTGTTTGAAAATAAATGTTTTATTTACTCGTGAAAATGCAGCAATTAAATTAGGTAAAGATAACTATTCTGAAAGTAACTCCTCTGAAGCTATGTGCTTCTATATATTCCCAATTCCCATATTACTTAAGTAATTTTAGTATACATAAAGTTTCCAATTTTTGGCTTATGTAATATAAAAATAAAAATATGCAATTAAAAAAAATATTGTATTCTTTATACGCAATAATTAATATATATATTCTCAAGTCATGTTTTTATGCAATAATTAAAAAAACGTATTCATATCTTCAAGTGAAAATGTTTCTCTCAGAGTCCACATCTCACACTATTACTTAGGAATTCTCTGAAAATTTAACTAATCGATTGTAATAAATAAGAAATAAATGATGATAAAGGAGGTACTAATATTTAGAGGTGAAATAAAACAATTTCGCTCATACATAAATGAAATTTTTTTTTCCTTACTGAGAAAGAAAAAAAGAAAAGAAACCTTTAGTTATTCATACATACATAAACATAAAAAAAAAAATCTATCATATCTAGAAAACTCTGAATTGAGCTTCATTAATACTTAACGGACGGACCTACGTCTTTATGTTATGACTGCCTAAGACGGGAGATATAGATTTACATTTGCTGTTTTAGAGGGCGGGGTTACGTGGAAAAGTTATTGACTATGCTACGTCAATTATGCAAGTTCCACTTTGTAAGAGTGTATGTTTTATAAAATACCACATTCATATGGACTACTAGCCATGTAAATAAAAACATTGTATAATTTTATTCAGAAGTAGTACTTGTTCAATTAAAATTACCCCGCCCATATATACATGTTTATTTAATTCTTTTAAAAAATTTCTAGAAACTGGGACAGAAAGAGAAAATACAACCTATCTGTTAAACGTGAATTTAGGGATATGGAAAAATTTATTAATTTGTGTCGTTGATGTCGAAGCTAACCTCTTAAATGTACAATTTCTTTTATGTTTTTAAAAAGTTTTTCAAATTATTTATTTATTTATTTTTTTTTTTAAGCGAATATGTTATGTTTAAAAATAAATAGTTTCGAAGTCAATCGTCCCAAATATGATTTTATTATAAGAATTACATAACCACGCCTCTAATACAACTATACATAGCTAGACAAATTGTCATTCGGATATTTTGCTATAATGAAGAGTAGGTCCTGCCTTTCGGCTTTCGTCTAAAATGTTACATTATTTAACAAATTGATTTTACGTATATACGTTCAGCCCCTACTGAACGCATAAGTACAAAATTTGACATACGGGTGCTCCAAAGCCTTCCCGAGGGGCTCCTGAAAACAGAATTTAAAAATTTCAATTAGTTCCGGAGATATTTATTAAAATGTAGACCTATGTCTAATCAAAAAGCGATCTCAATGACTGAGAATTAATCACGATTGCATAAAAATAGATATTTTAACGGAGTTAAAAGCAAAAAAAGTGGAAAATATATTAGAAATATTAGTCCAATCGTTACGAATTTGGTACCAAATGAAAGGGTCAATTTTTCCGAATCTAAGAGTGCAACGGCTTTTAGTTACAACAATTAGATTTTTTTAAATTAACTAAAGTATGAAATTTAGTTAGCAACAGGCAGACGACTGTCTGCGATGAAAAATGAAATGGTTGTAATCAATTAAGATATCACGTATTTTATAGTTGGGGGGGGGGGAAGGGGAAATTGCAATTTTCAAACTTTTTCAAATTTTCATTTACATTACATTTAAATAAATATTCGTCTTAGATAGCGTATTATAAAGCTACTGTTCAATTTTCATGAAAATATATGAATAAACAAAAAAATTACATATTTATTGGGAAAAGATTAAGTTTTCTTTTATATTTTGCAGTATTTTAAGTTGAGATATGCCGTTGAAATTTCGTAGTATTTGGTTTTAATGCCGATAATTTGATTGTGAATATTTTTGAAAGAGTAGAATTATTAGGGAGGGCTTGATAGAGGGGGGACAGAGGCAAAAAAAAAAGAGTTACAGCGTTTGAAATTGGTATATTTAGATGTTTGAAATTAGTATATTTAGATTTTAAGGCAAGGTACATCGATTGCGGATATTTTCGAGTGTAAAATTATTATTAGCGACGGAAAGGGGGGGGGGGCGAAGTGGCAAAGATGGTGAAAAGGAACGGGAGTTTCTGAGAAAACAACGGAAAACCCAGAACACTTTTATTATATAATATTTTTCAGAGTTTTGAATTCCAACTTTTGCTCGCATATCGTACTAAGGATTTTTAACGTTATATAGCCCGGAATTATGCAAGTTTCAGAGAAAACCATGGATAAGTCGGACACAAATCATTTTATAAAAATGTTTATATTAGCTTTGTATCTCAGCTTCTAATTAACCTAACTTCATAAGTAATATATCATTTAAAAAGTTATTTGAATTAGAATTGATGAGTATATGTTGCAAATCTCTGTCGCTAGAGGGCGCTTTGATATTTTAATAATTCAATATCTAGAATTCTAATCATGCTTAAATTACTTATAACATATCATTTGAAATATTACAGACTTTTAAACTGATATAAGCCATTAAATTCCGTACAGGAGTTTCAGAGAAAACCACAGAAAAACCAGAACACCTTTATTACAATATCTCCAATTCTAATTATGATGCAGGCTTTCGAATTCCGATACTCCGTTCACATTTCGTATTACGGATTTTTAACGCGCAAGTTTCAAAGAAAAACCACGAAAAAATGAGACACAAATTTTGTTATAACAATGCTTATATTACCTTTGTATCTCAGCTTCTAATTAACATAATTTCATAGGTAAAATATCATTTTAAAAGTCTGTTAAACTGAAATTGAGGAGTACATATTTCAAATCTCTGTCGCCAGAGGGCACTTTGACATTTTAATAATTCAATATCTCCAATTCTGATTATCAGTAAATTACTTATAGGGAGAAGATTGGTAGACCGTAGGCAACACCGGGTTGGGGATTTGCCACGATCAGAATTTTCAAGGTCCTTTATATGGTGAGAGAACAGGCTATTTCAAATCATGAAACTTAAAGCGGCGCCTTAGTCGCCACAGAGCGAAAATTTGCTACAGTTAAAATTTTCAAATTTATTTGCGGTATGAGAGTGGAAGCTGTTGTAAGTTCTAAAACGGGAATAAGGCGCCGCAGGCGCTACCGAGTTGGACTTTGCTAATGTCAGAATTTTGAAAGATTGTAACACGGTGAGCGAACAGACTGTTTTAGATATTGAAACGGGAAGAGGGCGCCGCAGTCGCTACCGAGCGGGAATTTACTGCGCTTAAATTTTTCAATAAAGTTATTTTCACTATATGTCAATGAGCTGTTGAAGGACCTGAAACGGGAAAAGGTGCCGCAGGCGCCACCAAGCGGGAGTTTCGTAAAGTCGAACTTTTCAAGGATCGCGAACCAGCTGGTCGCTGAAGGCGGCTAGTTATAAATATGATTTTCGTAAATTCTCCAAAGCGGAAAGTCGCAGTAATACCAAAAAGGGAGGTGTACAACTATAGATGTTATAACCTATATACCAGTTTACAACGTTCTACATTCAATTGTTTTTGAGTTATGCGAGATACACACATACTTACATATAGGCGTCACGAAAAATCGTGTGAAATCGTAGCTATTTCTAAAACGGGAGCTCGTATTAAGACGAATGTTACAGGTGTACAACTAGACATCATGACAGACACGAATATAAATTTGTAACATTCTACGATTATTTGTTTTTCAGCTATGCGAGATATAAAATCCATTTCACAAATCAGGATTACTATACTTCCCTATACTTTGTATAAGGAAGTAAAAATTACCTCTCTCATTCTTAACATCCAAGTTTCATCAGCTTCTGCGTCAGTCATGTTGCGAATTTGTTCTGGACTTGGGCACTGCCACTGCGGAAGACTTAGAATTGCTAATATAGGGACGAGAAACGAAAATGATGGACCCTGTATAATTGGTAATCTATAGGGGAAAAAAATAATAAATAAAAAAAGGGAAATATTTAATAAATTGACAAACATTCTCCATATAAAAGCGAAAATAAAAATATTCTTTTCATAGTGCATATTTCCGCAAAATGCAATTTTTTAAGTCTCTTTTCTACCTCTTCCAATTTCCCTGTTACCGGAAGCCTAATCCTACACTGTAAAAAATATATTCTATTTGCTGCCAGAAATTCTCTGTAATTTGAGAAAATATACGTTCTGACAACGTAATGTTTTCGTAAATTACGCGTATTTTCTCAAATTACAGAGAATTTCTGGTAGCAAATAGGACATATTTTTTACAGTGTATGTTATTCTACGGGAAGGTTTACTACAATAATTATTCATTACTTAATGTTTTATTATTTTTAAAAAATCCTATTACCTCTTTCAGAAAATTCAGAAACGTTAAATTTGCTCTCTTTCCATATTTATTTATTTATGTACTTATTATTAATATTATTATTTTTAATATTTCATTTTGAAGCTACAAAGCAAATATTCATTCAGTTTTATAAATTTTTAGCTTCAAAATGAAATAGGAAAAATTAAAAAAATGAAATTTTTATAAACAAGATCAAACTTAACGGTTGTTAATTTTTGAAAAGAAAATAGAATTACAAAACTACATTAGGTAAGGAGTAGTTTTCGTAACATCTTTCCCCATAAAATAACATGTGCTTTGGCTGCCGGTAACGATGTAGAGTTTTCCTTAAACATGACAGTTCTAAAATTAAAAATAGTTAAATAGCAATCATTTATTTTATACTTGATATCAAACGTTTTCGGAAATAATTCTCTTTATAATAAAAAATAACTCTGAAATGTTTTAGTAATGGTGAGTAACTACTGTTTGTACCACTAATATTAATAATTAAATTTACCCCCCCTCCCCTGAAAGCTGCCCAAAATTTTAAAGAACGTGCTTACTTTTTAAAGTGCTAAGCGCTACGAATTTTTAGTGCTTATCTGAAAGACAAAAATTCGCCATATGCCTGAATGGCGGGACTCTATTCTTAGCATATCTAGGTATAGACAGACTTTAATTATGTTAAGAATTTAATTACAAAAAAATAAATAAATAAATAAATAAAAATAAATAAAAAATCTTTAAATTCATTGTATTCTGATCTTTTTAATAGGTGGAGTTTTCGGATCTGAATGAACAGTTGTTGGATCTTAAAACTTTTTTGAGATTCGACTTTGCAAAATGAATTTAGCTGGATTTTTCAAATGCATAAACATTAGAAAAATGAATTTAAAAAATGCAATTTTGTGCGTTGCTCCTTCAATAAATAAATATAAAATGTCTGTGTTGTTGTTTTTACGCTGCAATCGTGCCTACAGTTAGTTTTTTTTTTTTTTTTTTTCCTGATGAAGGGTTGTTTGATTATTTACACCTGAAACAATTATTAAGAGTTTTTACAATTTATGGTGTTTGATTTATTATTCAACACCATTATTTCATTTAGAGCATTTTACGACAGTTTGAAGCAGAGCCTGATTAAGGGGGAAGCACACATTATTTATACTTACACCGTTATTTTTTAACAAATACTTTCCTCCTATAATAAACAGAAAATTCTCATTAAAAATTATTTTAAAAGAATTCTGGTGTCTAATAACGGTGAGTAAATTGGATTGTTTTACACCGTTCATTTTTTATAAAAAGTATTTCCTCTTCAAAGCGTGGAATTTCTATGACATGAAGTAAAAAATAATTGTAAAAATATTCCGGTGAGAGCGGAGATAATGTGTGCTTTCCCCCTTAATCAGGCTCTGGTTTGAAGTACTTAAAATTTTCAGCTTCAGACTCTGTCTTTTGCAGTTTTGTTTTTGTATGTAACAACAATAAATAATGTTACCAATTCTGAAAAATCCAACAAAAAATATATCAAAACGTATCTAGTTTCACATAAATTGTCTCTTCCTTCTACCAATGTGACATTTCAGATTTTACGCTTCCTAATCATTCTCTTGCTTGTATCATAAATAATGATTTGTTCACTAACTAGTGATAACATATATTTCCTTGAGAAAGAAATATATATCAGAATATTTTCAACTTTTGTTTTCTATTAAAAGGTTGGAATTAACTTTCTCAGTATTTAAGATTTATAAGAGCGACCAAATAAAAATATCATATTTTAGAGGAAAAAAGTGGAATTAATATTAACAAGAGCGCAAATTGATCTTGCCGCCCTAGTTGCACAATAATTTTGGCCAATATCAAAATTTAATATCAGCCAATAATAAATGACCCCCCCCCTCTTCCCTTCAAAGATCTTTGTAGGTATTATTTTTGACATTTATTAATATTGGCCAATATTTTTTAATATCTGTGAATATCCTTTTTTGATATTGTTTGATAACATAATCAATAAATCAGCTCAAAAACTTGACAAATTCTTCTTGATAAATGTTAACTTTTGCATTTATATCTGAGTATTTGACTCGAAGTCCGATAGATGTAGTATTCATTCAATGCACCATTTATAAATATGGTGCGTTCATGTCATTTCACTTTAAACCTTCGTCAGTGCTAGAAACAGTGTATGCCTATAGAATAGATAACTCCAGATGTTTGGAAAATTATATTGTTTTTATGAATACTGAGAGATATCTATTTAAGAATGATATTGTTTTTACGATGATCGTGAGATATCTTTAGATGTCCTAAAAATGATAATGTTTTTACGAACATCAACATATATTATTGGACGTCATGCAAAAAGTATCATTTTCATAACATTAGTCAATGTAAGACAGATATTAAAATTAATGTAGTGAAATATTAGGTTTCTTAAAAACGGGAAACTTTTTAAATTTTACCGTTTAGTAAAGTTATTTCTAGACGAAAGGTTTATAAGTAATGTAAACAACTCTGTTAAAAGCTTTCTTTAAAACATTGATTTTAAATTATGTCTGTCAATATCAGTAGATGCTGTAAATTCGATATTTGAAGTCCCACGACATTCAAAGTATTGGCCAATGTTTGTAAGATATTGGTTAATATATTTTTACTACCTAGGCAATACTCAACCAGGAACTAATCCAATAGACGTCTGACCAACACTATTCATCCAGATGATACTTACAAGGAAATCGTTTATTCTGAAATTAGCAACGCATATTTACAGAGGAATTTATTAATTTTTTTTAAACTCTAATATTGCTGAATGTCAATAAATGATGGATGAATTATTAATAGGAAGCTTAGTTACATTACGCTCTTGCTAAAATTAATTCAATTTCTCCATCTGAAACATGATACCTATTTTAGCAGTTTTACAAAATGTGTTTCGATAAAATATAAAGCCCCTTCGCATGACAATGGTTTGAATTCAAATAAGGTACTATAATAAACTATAAAGCCTGAAAGGTAAGGTAGAGGCTTACCTTTTAACGATTCTATCATACTTAAAATTAAAGTACACTATTGAATATTTCGGTGTTATATCGAAATAAAATTTGGTTCTACAATAGCAACAATATGCAAGCTTAAACCAAAACTTAGTACTACATTATCTGCAACCATGCGATGGTGAAACCTCGTACCATGATTTGGTGCTTTTTGAAAAAAAAAAAAAAAAAAAAAAAAAAAAAAAGAAAGAAAAGAAAAGAAAGCACTAATTTATAGTAAAAGATTTCCTCATCGTATATGGTTTGCAGCTACTATGGTATCAAGCTTTGGTTAAACCAAGCACCAAATCATGATAAATGTTTTCACTATCATATGGTTACAGCTATGTTTTCGTTTAACCTAGTACAAGATTTTTCACAGCTTTATATATGAAAAAGAGGTAATGGTTCTAAAGAATGCGCAATAATTTATGTGGTTGATTATCTATGAATGTAGCTTTTTAAAACCTCATACGAAGAGTACTTGTACGGCACGAAAACTAACTAGTCTTATGGATTGGAACAATGCGATCTTGAGTCAAATTCATTCGAAATCTTTATTGGCATGACTCTAACATTAACTTCAACCGCTTCAACAGGGATGAAAGAGTTCCGTTTTCTGCTACTAGTATTTTCTTATAGAAATTCAGTAAGTTTTTGTGATTTAATAAGATAGAGATTATTGATCGAAAATAGTGGTAGGAAAACTAGAAGAACTCTTTCATTCCTGAATTAAAAATTTATATGTGTAGTGTATTTTTAGAGGCAAATTGCCCCTGCCCCCTTCCCCTAAAAAAAGTACGAAATCCTAGAAAAAATATGCTTCACAATTTACATTAGTTCAATAAAATTATAAATAAAAAGAACAAATGCTACAATTGCTAGAATATATTATTAGATGATAATGATTCAAAAGCAGGAACAAAATAATTTCAATGTAAAATTTGATAATTAGATAAATTCATTAAAAAAATTAAAATGAAAAAAAAATATATGCTGCCTTTATTAAAATAAATAAACAAGTAAATATAAACTATGTAGTAGATGAAAGTAAAAAATATTACCTGCATCCAAGTGTTGATTGTAAAAAGGAAGCTATACCAGATGCAAATAATGTAGTTGAAATGATATCACCTCTGGAAGGGCTGTCATCCGCTATGCAAAGGGCGGGAGTTACTAAAAGTGGCATGGCTATAGCCCCACTAAACATTGTCAAGTAATGCTACAGAAAGGAATTTTTTATGTTCATTGATAAAATCCCGCAGGAAATAAATAATGTATAGTAATTTCATTCTATTAAATAAATAAATGAAAGTTGAAGATCTACGAAAAGAAATAGTTTGTCTTGTTTTCATTTACTAACACCTTAATCCTTTCAGTCGCAGTGTTTTCGCTGATGGAACACCTAATTTTAATTCTCAAGTGCAAAATCTCATCCCGGAAATTTTTTAGCAAAAATTTACATTTACAACATAGCAGAAAAGGCCCTTTTTTTTAACATGGAAATTTAAAATTTCTTTTATTTTAATTATGTTCGTAAATTCCGGTGGCAGTGTAATTTAAATGATCCGAATTACCTTGCACCGCAAAGGGTTAAAATACTCCGGAATAAATTGAAATGTTGGGATCTATGCAACTTTTACGAGTTTTTGTTGTCGATAATGTTTACTTATAAAGTGATTTATTTATTAAATTAAATATTATTTGAATTTAATAAGGTTTACTTACAGATGTTTCAAACCGAAAATTTCTCGAAAAGGAACAATGCTAATTTTTTATTTTTTAAATATTTATGATCAGCTATGTGTCTAAAAGCCATTTTTAAAATTAGTTTAGTAATTTTTAAAATAAATAAAGTAGTGAACGTTAAAGGGTTAAGTTGTGCATTTTTTTTTTAAATATATAATGAATTAAAAAAAGTTTGAAGGATTTGAATCAAACAAATTCCTTTTTGTAAGGAAAAATATCTTTATAGTTGTTTTATATCCAATATGCACCAATATCTCTGGATATAAATATCTGTTATATTTAACTATATTATTAACTGTTATAAAAGATTAGTTTTTGCATATACTGCAGCTAAAAAGTATTATAAAGTGTGTCGGAAGTTGTGCCTGAACAGAGTTCTGGTCTCACTGTTAATTGGTTAAAGTTAAAAAATAAACGAAATTGTGGGGGAAAAAAGGTGTTTTTATACAAAGACTTCATTTTAATATGAAGTCAAGCTCTTGTAGAGATTCTGCTGTTTTAAAAATTATATTTCACCACTTTGCTTATCTATAAGACTTTTTTTTTTAAGTCATACAATAATAATAATAATAATAATAATAATAATAATAAAAAAGCAAACTGCTGTACTTTTATATAAGTTTTGAAGCTGTCTACATAAAAGTTTTAAACATAGAAATATTTACTATTTTAATGCACTTGCTACATTAAGTGAAATATTGAAATATTTGCTTATTAAAGCATATTTAAAGTTTCGAAAAAAAAAATCTTTGTAAGTGAACATATATTATTAAAACCAGATACGTTTACATAATGTGTTTAAGTTTTTATTTTAAAATTATGAGTGCATGAACAGGGTTCTTGAGCTCGCATTTTTGAGAATCAGTATATATATATATATATATATATATATATATATATATATATCATATAGATAAAAAGAAGTAATAATTAAATTAACATTTTCATAGTTTCAGGGTATTCTGGTTATATTTCAAAGTAATATTGCAAAATGAATTAAAGGAGATTTCATATTAGACTGTAAGATTAAAAGCATAAAAAATAACGAACAGAAACTGCAGTCGCGATCATGTGAAATAAACAAGTTAATCATTTAAGTATTTTGATGTCTGGAAATAACTTTATAATTGGCCTAGAAATAAATTTAATAAGCAATAGGCATACAAAGTAATAAATAATAATTTTAATGAGTCTAAATTGCGGTTTGATTATTTCATGTCAGATGCAAAGCAATAAATAATGATTTTAATGACTTGGCGAGTTTGGCAAAATAGGGCGCCGACCAGAATCGTGATGTCTGCAGAATACAGAAATATAACCAATAAAAAACAATGAAAAGGCAGGAAGAGGCGTTGGTTTTGAATAAAATAACCAATTAAATAAAATGGGCTGGAACTAGAACTACGCCAAATTACACCAAAAATTACGGGTATAAAAGCCCAAACATTAAACAAACGGAGCGATTTGACACGATTTTGACTTGTTAAACCTTTCCATGTGGCCAGTCCTCTGAAATTAACGTCAATCTTACAATTATCCCCCAACGGACTCGGCGGGCGGCCCGAAGCCCGGGTGCGGCCGGCGCGAATCGGCAGTGTGCCGGATTAAACTTCATTCGTCTTGCCTCGTCCCGACTCTGAAATGATGAAGCAATAAAGATGTTTGCCTGAACGAACGCCTCGTCTTCATTGTGTGCGGTGCCTGTCATCCCTCTTTCAGCAAGCAATTAAAAACGTTACATATATATTAAATAATCTCTAGTATTTTTCACTGTTAATTAGGGGAAAATTTACCATATAAAAATGTTTCTGGAAAATACGAACCTTAGGAAGCCTAAGAACGAATAACACAGAAAAATGATGACATTTTTAGAAATTTGTCTACAAATATTTTTATTCGGTCTGCACAAATATTTTTCTTACGATTTTTAACGAGCTTTTCAAAATGCAAAAATGTTTTCAGAGTTGCCGACTTTTATAATTTATTCCGAAGCATTGTTAGCCTCGCCTCTTTTTCATACCAGTAATTTTGAAGAATGATTTTCTTCTTAATTAATCGTTGTCACATATTGGAGAGAAATAATTTTACAAAAATTCTGGTGCGAAAAGAAGTTTAGGCTAAAAATGTTGCGAATAAGTTATAAAAGGCATACTTGCCATCATTCTAATTAATATTCCATAGTGCTGTTAGTCCCGTCCTTTTTTTCGCACCAGTAAATTTTTTAAGTAATATTCTCTAAATGCAATTACGATTAAATAAGAAGAAAAATACTCTAAAAAGATACTGGCGTGAAAAAGAAGGCGGCGCTAACAAGACTACGGAATATTAATTAGTATGTTGGCAAGTATGTAAAAGGGGAAAACTCTGACTTATTGAGCAGTTTTTATTTATTTATTTACTTATTATTATTATTATTATTGTTATTATCATTTAAAGAATTATCGGCTCTTTATGCACCACGGAGTGACATAACATGAGGCCTACGGTGGTAAGTAGCATACAGACAAATACAGAAAGAACTTAAAAAAAAAAAAAAAAAATCTTTTTACAATAAATAAATAAAATAAAACAAAAAATATACATACCCACAAAGCATACACAAGAACATACACAAAAAGAGAGAAAACATACACACATGCGTACAAATGCAAATATAAGCACATACAAACATACGAACATGAGCATACTAACGCATACATACGCCCATATACACAAACAAAAAACATAAAAAAAGACAAGAACAGAAACAGTTACACAGGTTATAAAGGCACATAAGTAAAATAATAACAAAAACGAATAAAATATACAGTATTACATATTTCTCTCTTGAATAAATATGTATATATATGTTTTCGATCAAATTAATTGTTTGAATACTGATAATATTTAATAATCCTTAAATTTCACTGACGGATTATCAATATATATATCCTAACATTTGACAGTACATTTATTAGAAATGTATAGTATGTAGTATTTGCAGAGAATAATTAACTAAAATACAAGTGGTGTACAATGACACAGCTTTTGCTATATTATTTTCATGTAATATAATAATTTCATGCAATTATATAAAAGAAAATTATTGTACGTAAATAGCCGTGTCAAAGTTGCGCCGAAGTAAAACCTCTGAACACAACTTTCAAAATAACAAAATTTATTTATGTATTTATTTATTATTTGTTTCAATTGACAGTGATGAAAAAAATTAGCAACACGTTTCTGTCTTATAAGAAATGTGATCGAGCACTATAACAGAAAAATCCTTGTTTTGTAATGTATCTCAACACCAAAATGCATTCTTAACACACATAAAATGTATGATTTATTTTTAAATAGAAATTTATTTAAAATTTATTTATTTAAATTTATTTTTAAATAGAAATTTATTGATGTCTGGAAATACCAAGACGAATGTTTATGAATACTTATGCATAGGTAAAATGCAATCTTTCGAAAAATCTGCTTTTTTTGCAATGGTAATTGCTATTGTAACTTTCTTTTTATTTGCCTTAAAAGAAATATTGTTTTTGCGCACGATAAAAAAAAAAAAAAAAAAAAATCATAGAATATTTTCTATATTTTTGCACTTTACTGTAATTTAAAAATTGTTCGAAAAACTTACGAATTTTGGATATGTATTATTGGTTTACTTCGAACGTTATTTCTATACTTTTTATCTATATAAATAAATAAAATTTATTTCCAAATTAATTTCAAATTTGTTTCAAATTTAAATAAAATTTATTTCCTCCCTTAACATTATGCACGATTAAATATTTCCTATGTAAATTAAATTAAATATTTAGATAAAGTAATTTTATCAAAATTCAATGCATCGTGTATTAAGCATACTCTCCCTAAATTGATTAAGTTGCCTAAATAATTAAATCATAATATATTTATGATCTTAAAACATCTAAATTTAAAGTAGGAAAATAGGTGTATTTTTATTACAAGTTTTAAATCTTTTATGAACAGTTTCATTTTAAAATATGTTTACGCTCAAAAATGCATCATAAATTAAACTAATATGGCTTGATAATATGATATATGAAGCTTGGAGAGAAATTGCTTCTAGAGACTGTAAAAAGATCTAGAATATTAAAATTCTACAAAGAGAAATAAAAATATCTTTACTTTAAAGGAAGACATGGCTGAGATTTATATGAAAATACTGGCATGTCTACTGAAATTCTGTTTTTATTTTTTATGCTTGGGTCAGTTCTCCTTTACTAGAAGTTCAACAGTTTTGTCTAACAATTTTGTTTCAGGTAAAATGGTGCCTATTTTTAAATACATGCATTAAAAAAATGAATAGAAGTCACATTCCAAGATTGTTACATAGCCGTTGACAGATTGTGTAAGGGCAAAGCTTTATTTATTTATTTATTTTCCGTTTCTAATTGGATTACTATACGTTGCATTCATTTGCATTATTCTTGAAAATGATATACTTTTATTTAGCGAAATTCACTGTATATTTATAACCATTCCTTGAATTACACTGCTTAAGATGTAAACTAAATTTTTACATATTTTTTTTAAATAAAATGAAGAATTTTTAATATTTACTACGTAGAAGCATTTTTCAATATTAATAATTGCATTCTCATTACATTTTATTTATTTTCATTTAACAACTAATTAAATTAAATTAATTTAAATTTCATTTAATTTAACAATTAATTTAATTTAATTTTTAATTCACGGTTTGTTTTGCTTCAAAATAGTATCTATCGGGCAGCATTTCTAAAATTTGTATTTGTCATTATTTTAGACTAACACTAATTATACATAGAATACTTATTAAAAAGTGGTTCTCCGCGAAAAAGGAAAAGTTTTTCGAAAAATTCAAACTTTTTTTTTTTTTTTTAAATATGAAATTTAAATTGGTATTTAAAGTAGTAATAAAAATGTTTATACCAAGGGGAAAAAGTAACATATTTAACAGTCTTTGATCAAAATTAACCGATTATTTAAAAATTAAAAAATGCATTCTGAATTTTCATTTAAAATAAACGGAAGAAGGGGGAAACATTTTCAATAGCTTTCTTAAATATTCAACTGTGATATTAAAAAAAATAAATAAAAAAATAAAATACAGTCGGCAGCAAAATTATTGAAGCACACATCTACACATTTCATATATATATATACGAGGTGTGGCTATTAAATAACGAGACTATTGCTGCTACAGATGAACTACATATGCGACAAATCCGAATGACCGACAGCTGTGCAGCGTAAAGCCTTCTCTTTCAATTGCAGCATCTCCCGTGTTTGTAGGGTGTCGTGCTACTTGCGACCGTGTGATTTCCGAAATAGGGGATTATCGTGCGTTTTCAGAATGGAACACCTGTTACTTTGCCCTCTGCTTCTTTCCCCTCCCAGAGAGCCCAATTCCCCTCTCCTAATCTATGAAGAGATTAACTGTTTTTGTTAGAAGTTATCTGGAAGAAAAATGATATATTCGGACTTTGAAAGTCAACCCTTCTCTTTTATATTTGGGTATGTCCCCTCTCTGGTCATAGATAAGCTGATATAATCTTTTAAATTTTGCCTGTGTTAAAACATGATTATTGATCGTTATATGCGCTGATAAATGTGTATGGATGCTTTTAATCTGTATTCAAAATACTTCGTGTGTGTGTATATGTATATATATATATATATATATATATTCTAAGTATTTAAAAAAAAATATTAAAAACTACTTTATTTATCATATGTGAAAATTTTTAATACTTAATTTGTTTAATAGAACTATTTGAGCTTTTAATTGAAAAACCAATTTTTAAATATTTTTAATTAAAAAGAAAAATTCCATGAATGATTAAAAATGAAATTAAATAAATAAAAATAGTTTTAAAAAATTAACTAAAACGATTAGATAAAAAATTTAATTAATAAAAAAATTATATATTTCTAATGAATTGATTGCGATTACTTAATGGTAATGTTTCTTTTTTCAATGGGGGGGGGGGAAGAATCTGTTATAAAATAATTTTAATATTAAAAGTTTATATATATATATATATCAGGGTTCCCACTCTTAAAAAAGAAAAAAATTCAAGGACTTTTCAAGTACTTTTCAAGGCCTATTTGAAATTTTTCAAGGACTAGGGGAAAATCACAGAACGCTAGGCATATACACAGAACTTCAGTAACTAAATTCATTAGTAATATTTTTCTTTTATTATTAGAATAACTTTGCCTGTTTTTCCAATACACTTTTGATGGATTGACCAAATAAACTTTCACAAGAGTCAAAAAACGATTTGTTTAAGGTTTGGAATCATTATGATTATTCCAAAGTTTTTAGGTTCCTGGTTTGATCACTTTCTGCTCAAAATTAATGACCAGTCCTTCAAACAGGTATGCGACTGGCAAAAAACAAAAACAAATAAGTTGAAACTATATGCAAAAGGAAGACAATGAAATAAGAATTTTATGACAAAATCAATATATTGGACAATGGCGCGCGCATGTGGAGATGGAGATAGTTTAGCCTTGACAGAGTTCGCGCTAAGCCCGTCTATTGGAGTGGAAAATTCAAGGATTTTCAAGGACTTCGCACAAAATTCAAGTACTTTCAAGGGCCCTTGAAAAAGAAAATGAAATTCAAGTACTTCTTAAGGACTTTCAAGGACAGTGGGAACCCTGTATATGTATGTAGGGGTAGATAGATATAAGGATTATTATAATTAGAAAAATTAGTTAAAAATGTATTTAATAAAATATTATAATATATATATATATATATATATATAACAATTAAATTAGGTAAATTTTCTTAATATATTAATATATACATTTATATTAATATTTATGAAATTTAAAAATTCCAAATTTACTTAAGATTTTTAATATAAGCCACGAAAACACAGGAATACTGGAGTTTTTTTTTTTTTTTTTTTTTTCCTTTGAGTAAAATATAATATATGTGGGCAGAAATCAATATAAATTTGAAAATAATTATATTTATAATCTACATTTATTAATAAATTTTTATCACTTGATTATTATTGATTGTATAAATATTTGTACCTGCTTATAGCTTGGACTGTTGGTGTTTGGTGTTTTGGGAGAAAGGCTGATTGACTACTCTCTGGTCTTAGGTCTAAGAAGTAGTGCCCTCTGTGGGGGGTCTTTCTAAACGGTCCTAGCCCGTATTTATGCAGGTTTCTGAGAAAACCGTGAAAAACTTTTAATAGCTAGACCGACGAGCACGCCCTGTGATCGAGCCCGGCATCTCACGTCTACCAGCTTTGAGCGTAGAACCACTTGGCCGCTAGTAGGCCCTACAGCTTAGAATAATAATTAAAAAAAAAATCTGTATGAGTAAATATTAAATTTATTACAAGTTACGCATGTCCAGAGAGCGTTCTTATTTCTCTTGTTTCACGGTAATTATAAGAATTTCAGACACAATTCAAGCTTGTTTAACATTCAGAATTATTGCTTTTTCTTAAAAACTTGCTATATCAACAGTCATTAAAAAAAAGAAAGTTATATTTTTCTATAAAATATTTAAATGCAAAATATTAGGCTATGCTTTATTTTACTGGTTAAATATATAATACTAAAAGCACAATACTAAAAAAAATAAAATACACAATGTTGTATTGCAAATAAAATGATTTATCAATCAAAATGATCTATCAATGATTTATAAATCATGAATTTTTAGAAGCCTAAAGTTTTATTTTTTATATTAATCAAAATGTTATAATAATGTTTCTCCAAAAACATTAATATGTTTAACATATACAATATTAAGCATAGTTACAAATAAATTTCATAGTAATATATAAAAATATCACCACATATTTCGAAAGAACATAAAACTAATTCACAATAAAATTTTAAAAGCCTAAATTTTTGTTTTTTACATTAATCAAAATGTTGTAACAATGTGTTTTTCAAAGAACACCAGTGTATTTACTTTTCAAAAAATCTTTATAAACTATATTTTATTAAACTAAGTTTTTATATGACAATTAAATTATAAATATAGGTTTTTGACATTTTTGACAAGGAGGTTTTTGACATGACGATTTGAACCATGGTTTAAACCGTCAAAAATTGTCATGCGTCAAAAATCTGCCAACCCTGATAACAAATATGAAACAAGTATAACAGTATAAAATAATAAAAAATAATAATAATAAATTATTAACATTATTATGCAACATCTATGGATTTAAATAACAATTTTAATATAAAGGTTAGAAATATAATTCATGTATAACATAAGTTTAAAATAACATCACAATAATTGTATTGTTTAAAAAGTAAGGTCATTAATTAAGATGTTTAAGATAATAGTTAAATTATTGAATTAAATTGAAATTCATTTTAAGGAATGTCTTTAAAAGGCATGTTGCCTAACACAATTTTTAATATCCTTAAAACTTCTGAACTTGCAGATGGTCTAAAATCTCATTTGCATTACGATCATTTAATTAACATGTTAATTAATCAAAGATTTCCCATTAAATTTTATTTCTCGCATGCTTATTTTTTATAAGCCGTTGTGGCTTCTTCTAGTGATTGTTTTCTGCCATATTTTGTTTACATTCATTGTATATAAACAACAACAATATACAACTCATAATAAATTTTTCATTATATTTTGCCTTGTAAAAAGCTTTATTTCTAAATGCAAATATTTATTAATTCAAGTCTTCCTTGATAATGTATGATTATTGTAATTTTAAGTCAGTACTTGACGTAAATAAAAATTAACTTGATGTAAAAAAATAAAAATAATGTATAAATAAATAAAAATTAACGTGCAAATACACACATGTATAAAAAACAAAAACAAAAAACACGTTATATATGAGGACCTGTTATACAATATGCATATGCAAATAACACTATTTTATTCCGAGAGATTATTTATAAAAGCAATAAATATGACACAATTTTTTTTTCTTGTATGTATATAGTCAACTGTAAAGGGATTAAGAAAACATCTGCCTTCCCCCCATTTGAATCAGTGTATGTCAGTCATAGAAAAAAATATTTTTTTTTTTTTTTTTTTTTTTTAACAATAGTCTTATAATTGAAATATCTAATTTCACTATTACGCTGTAAAAAATTTCACATACACACAATATATATATATATACACGCATACAATGTATTTTCATACAAATTAAAAGCATCCGTATACATTTATCCACACAACAGAATCATGTATCTTAACTTAACAGAAATTTAAAAGATCTTCAAAAATTAGAGATTGCCTAAAAGCTGTTTGTTCGCTTTCGTTACTAATTTATCTTGAACGAAAGAGGGAGCATGCTCAAATAAAAATGAGAATGATGGACTTTCACAGTCCCACTTAATCGTTCTTTTTTTACTGACAGCTTTTAACAAAAGTATCTAATCCCCTAGATCGATTAGGGAATTATGACTGTGCTCTCTGGCACGATACCCCCTTATCTTGAAATGGGGAAGGAATAAGCTGCCAGGTGTAAGATTTGTTCACAAATAGCACGGTGCGGAAATCGCACTCTCGGAAGTAGCACGTAACCGCTTGTGTGAAGAGGTGTTTGTTTCATTTTGCCGAAAACATGATAAGTGTAAAAGTAAAGCAACGAATTGTCATGAAATTTCACATGAAACTTTATTAAACCGCTAGTGAAACTTATATTTTATTGAAACAAGTTTATGGCGATGAATGTTTACCACGTTCGCGAGTTTTTGAGTGGTTCAAGCGTTTCCAAGATGGCCGAGAAGACGTTAGAGATGATGACCGCCCGGGTCACCCTTCCACGTCCAAAACGGATGAAAATATCGAAAAAGTCGTAATCTGGTTCGATCTGACTATCATTACTATTTTGAGGTGCTTGCTCAACTCCGTGAAAGAGTAAGAAAAAAACGACCTGAATTGTGGAAGAACAAGTCATGGGTTCTTCATCAAGACAACGCGCCGGCTCACACTGCATTGTCTGTCAAGACGTTTCTAGCCAAGTACAACATGCCAGTTTTAGACCATATGCCTTATTCACCTGACCTGGTCCCATGTGACTTTTATATGTTCCCCAAAGTCAAATCTGCATTAAAAGGAACAAGAAGATGTGAAAGAAAAAGTGGCACACCTCATGCAGGAGCTCACAGAACAAGACTTCCAGCACTGTTTCGAACAAAGGAAAATTCACACGGAGTGTTGTAGGGATAGAGGAGGGGTGTATATTGAAGGTGATAATAACTAAATATGTATAAATTTAAAATAAAATGTTTTTCAGAAATAGTCTCGCTATTTAATAGCCACACCTCGTATATATATATATATATTAGTTTGATCACTAGTTTTTATCATCAACTTACTTATTTATAAGCAGTATAAGATTAAGATCATGACTCGAAAAATATTTACTTAACAAAACAGTGTTAGGTGCCCATCTTTTACGTAGGAATTATTGCTAGTGCTTCAATAATTTTGCTGCTGACTGTAAGATAAAATGAAACAAGGAGAGAGAGACAGAGAGAATTATTTTTCTTATTTGTCATAATTATTACGAAGAAATTCCAGATTTTGAGTTGTAAATAAGGTTATATACAGTAACAGTCAATGAAAATGCACTGATTACATTTTCTTAATGAATACTATATTATGAATCTATATTGGGCAAATAGTATAATCAAGAATAGGCACTTTTTGTCGTTATGCAACAGAAACTCGTAAATGCATCGTCGTTTTTACGCACGAATATTGCCAGTCTCATTAACAAAAATGATTGGATTGTCATAGCATAATAACTTTTATCTGGATGGGACGCGTACGTGCATATTGACACTACTATTGCTTCGTAAGAAAATGATTTTAGTTTTACTCTAACAAAAGACATATTCGATTTGGAAATCAGATCTACTGTTTCTCCCGTCAACCGTAGCTCTACCGCTGGCCAAGGGGTTTCATTTTCAAAGCTGCTAGACGAGAGGTGCTGGGTTCGAACCCAGGTCACGATCATTGACTTAGTCGTTGGACGATTTCCGTGACTTTCTCCGAAATTCACATAAATGTAGGCTAGGATCCCTTAGGAAGGTCCTGCATGGAAGACCCATGGCCCTCCATGGAAGACATATTGCACAAGGCTACGTTCCTAGGGCAGACAATCGAACTTAATCCTGCTGCAATACTCATTTCGAATGAACGAAATAGAGATTCATGTTTGAATGTATCAAATAAAGTGCAAACGGACAAAACGTTTTTAATTTTAATATATAATCATACTTTCATTTTCTATATTTTTAAATTAAATTTATATAAATATTCCTATTATTTTTTATGAAAAATATTCAATATAAAATACGGATTTTTATGTAATATATCGATTTTGAGTCTAAATGAAATCGAACATAGGAGTGGAATTAAGGGTTATAGATCACATATCGTCAAGGTCAGCCAAAGACCACGCTATTCTATGAGAATTTTTTTTTTTTTAATAGAGTTACGCATTATTTAATTGATAGTTTTAAATTCCTTTTTCATATTCACAAATTTTACGACCGTTAAATTGGTACTCGTTTACAAAAAAATTATTTTATAAAATTTTTTAAATTTAAATTTTGAGTTTAAAAAAGCGAAAAATTAACTAAAGACGTTTTTCTTATTTTTTAGCAGCAAAATGAAATGCTAAAAATTAAAAAAAAAGAAATTTTTGGAGAGCGAGTTAAGCGGTTGTAAATTTTCCGAATGTAAAAACGGAATTGTAAAAAATATATTAAGTAATGATTAATTCTATAAACAAACTTCCCCATAGAGTTACATGGGATTTGGTGAAAAGAGAAATGAAAACTGTAAGAGGGAGAGAGGAGCCTTAAACCATACAGCACCACACCATCACACCGCCATGAACCGTAAAATTAAAAGAAGATTGTCTGAATAAAACTTGAGTGCATACCATTCACGGAAATATCTCTTTAAAATAATGCTCCGTGATCAGATTCAGTGCGCAAAAAGCGTATTTTCATCAAACAGTAACTGTGGAAACCAGTGCTTTTTCTTCGACATTTCTGCAAATCACTTTCTATTTTATAACATATTCTTGATCATCTACGCTAAACAAAAATAAAACCACTATATGATTACTCCCTGTTGGGGTAAATATTAGCGTAGCTTTTGGCAGCCTTGGAAAAAGCAGGAAGTTAAGCGAAACTTTTTTTTTTAGTAACAGAAGTAATTATCTCCAAACAAAGGTATTTAACTAATAATTCAATCAAAATAAATAGCAGAATCATGTTTATAAAAAGAGCCTAAAAGAAATAGCAGAATCATGTTTATAAAAACAGCCTAAAAGAAATAGCAGAATCATGTTTACACTTAAAAAAGCCTAAAAAAGAGTTGCTGACTAAATCAAGATCAGCTTAACATATTTATTCAATTAAATGTTTCTTCCCTTTATTAAAAAGAGCTTTACGCAAATTTTGATGACTTTTTTTAGTTCAAATTTTAGTAAAAAAAAAACAAAAGTATTTTGAAAATCTAAAAGAAGTGTTAACACTTTGCGGCGCAGGGTAATTAGGATCATTTAAATTACACTGCCACCGGAATTAACGAACAAAATTGAAATAAAAGAAATTTTTAATTTTCAGGTTAAAAAAAAAGGGCCTTTTCTGCTATGTTATAAATGTAAATTTTTGCTAAAAAATTTCCGGGGTGAGGTTTTGCACTTGAGAATTAAAATTAGGTGTTCCATCAGCGGGAACACTGCGACTGAAAGGGTTAATCAACCTAAACAGAAGGAAAAATAAAAAATGTGCGCATCCTTCCACTTACAGACGTTGACGAAGATTATTTATCAATTCAGGAAACGACGCCGCCAAGATATTTGCAGTTACAAGAGTTTTATGACTATTTCGTAGATCAGTGGATGCAGAAGGATATCATAATATTGGATGTGTGGAACCATCACAAATAAATGCATAGAACAAATAACATAGAAAATTTAGACAGATATATCGGTAAATATTTAACAGCACTTTTTCATATTAACAAATTGAATTAATCAAGAATATGACTGATTATAACTTTCTATATTGATTGCTAATAGTGACAACTGTGCTAACACGCTTTACTTTGTTCAAATTTATTTATTTTGAATTTTGTAGTGTACCAAATAATTTTTTTGGTGTTGGTATATAAAAGACATATGAAATAATTGTATTTTTATGTTTACATAAATAAATAATGATATACGTGCGCAACATTTTTATATTTCTACTTTGTTCGCGCAAATGTCAATTTTTCACCCCTTTGCGCAAATGGGAATCGCGCAAATAGGAAGTCACCGATTTGACAATCTTCCAACTTTTAAATTATGATAGATTATCAATCACGGTTTTTTTATTGTAGTATAAAAACGCTCTTTTAAAAAATCACGAATATCGAACCGATTTTGACAAAAGTAAAAATTGACGATATATAATGATTATGAATTAATAATGATGTAAATAACCCTACAATGTAATCCTACATGAGTCCAAAAGTCTATAAATTCGGTTGAAAATTAGAGATTTTATAGCGATTTTTATTAAATAACTCAAAATGTTTTTTTTTTTTTTAGTATTGATTATTATCATTATTATTGCATTGATTATAAAAAATTTTTGCTAGCTCTTAATTTTCCAACTACTAACTCATATTAGATGATACACCATGGTTTTTATTTTTGCCATTTTTATTTATTGTGGGGGGGGGGGGGGCGGTTAATTAGAGTATATATATATATTTAAATAGTTTTGACAAAAATATAAAACTGGGTAAAAATAGCGATTGTATTAGCCACAGTTGACCGAAAAAAAAAAAAAAAAAACGCTAAATTTGGTTTAAAATTTGAAAATTTAAAGAAAAATAATATATAATCAAATTTAATTTAAGACCAGTCCTGCGTTGAAATTTTATAATTTGCAACCTAGCGTTCTTCCACTTAAAAAATTTATAGACTTGATAGAAAAGTAATATTTAATTAAATTCAAAAACTTTTTTTTTTTTTTTTTAAATAAAGTTAATTTTATACTTGTTGTATCATTATTTAATATTATCTTTTTTCAAGTAATTTTGATTTTGTTTAAATGCAGCGAATTTCAAATTACATTTGTGGTACTACTTGATATTGCCTTTTGAAAAAAAAAAAAAAAAATCATTTAACCATATTTTTATTAGTTGTTAAGATAAATTTGCATAACTTTGTTTATCTATTTACAGTTAATAAATAAGAATTAATTCATTTTATTCTATAATTTCAAAATTTTGTTAATAATAACTTAATATATAACGAAATTGAAGGGATTTTTTTTTTTTTTTTTGTTAAACAATATACAGGGTTCTGTAACTGTATGGAAATATTATAGAATCATTTATCATTAAATATAACATCATTTACGTTAAAAGAAATATTGCGTGTATTGTATATATTATTATATTAAGCCTTATTTTATTCTGTAATATTTATTTATTATTCTTTTATTTAATATCGATTTTTATTACAAAGCTAATTATTTATCTTAGATCACTATATAAAAACATTCTTTATCATTTTCAGAGTAATTTTAGTTTCTGTTATTATTAATAGTCTTATATATCCTAGATTGTTTTTATAAAAAACATACATAACTATTACATTTACTACTTACAAGGAAACATTCAAAAGGTGTCATCATCAAAAAGTATTGAAAAAAAAAAAAATATATATATGTGATTCTAATCTTCATAAAACACCAGAAAATGAAAAAATTATCGGCTGAAATTAATTACAGAGACCACAAAAAATTATCAAAATTAAGCATATTTGGCGATTTAGCGCTGTTAGGCGATACGTTTGCTGGCACCGAGATTGCCGTGTACGAACAGAACCGTGTTTTGCTTTTCCGCCAAGTACTCAAAATCAATGGCCTAGCAGTGTGAAATCGCCGAAGATGTTTAATTTTGATAATTTTTTGTGGTCGCTGTAATTAATTTCAGCCGATAATTTTTTCATTTTCTGGTATTTTATGAAGCGTAGAATCACATATATATATTTTTTTTTCAATACTTTTTGAAGATGACACCTTTTGAATGTTTCCTTGTTAGTAATAAATATGAATAAAATGTATTTGTTATATAAAAATTAAAACTAATCCCTCAGATTATACGATTATTCTAATATTGATAACAGAAAAGAGTAATCCACATTAATTGTATATTCTATATGTAACTGACATTACAATAATATCTACTTCAAAATTTAAGTAATTAATATCGGTATAAAATATATGTATACTAATATTAAAACTAATATATGTATACTAATATTATTACTGTTAATATACGTATACTACTTTCTCTTTCTTACAAATTTATATTGTAGCATAACAGGAATGAGATATTTCCGCGCTTTTTTCCTACCACTATTTCTGTACAGAAATTTTTATGGTATTTTTATATAGTAATTTTTTAGGAATAAATACGATAAAGATTAATGATTAAAAATATTGGCAACAAAAAACACTTAAATTTCTTATTCCTGAGCATAAGGTTAAATACAAATTAACATTTCAGACTATTATTAATAGCTTTTTATTTCTACGCTCTATTGTTTTTTATTTCTACGTTAATTTAACTTTTTATGCATAATGGGAGGCATATACTAAAAATTTTAGTTAAATAAACTTCATAGCTTCAGAAAACATATGCATTTTCATTCTTTTAATAAAATAATAATAATAATAAAAAAAACTTTAGTGATTTATCTATTTTAATTAATATTCATTAGTATTCTGAGACATTTTTGATGAACTACTTTTCTCCTTCTAGCTTTTGCGCAGTCTGATAATTATGTGAGTTTATAGATTGCTGCATCATTTTATTTTTTCTTCCAGTTTATGTCTTTACGATGATTTGGAGAATTATTTCAGAGATATGAATTGTACTATTTATTGAATGAGCTGCTGTATATATAAAATAAAAAATTTCGACTTTTCGTCCTGACTAAAAAATAAATTGATTATTAAATGTTCTAACTTAGTATTTTATTGTAAAGTAATTATTATTATTATTATTATTATTATTATTATTATTATTATTACCTGCAACCCAAGAACAAGAGAAAGATACCAAGGGGGAACATCTTCAATTTTATACATGATATCACTTCCTTCATTTTCTCTTTTAGCTTCGGTACTGTCAACATCTGTAGCTTTTAAAATCATCTAAAAAGATAACAAACATTTTATTATTATTATTATTAAAATACTTCTTTTTAAGCTTTTATGAGATCCAGTATAATTAGGATATCATAAATTTTTATACCACCATTTTTAATTTGTAATCTTTATTAATAATTTTCTACAATTAAAAAGGCAAAAGTCTCCAATAGACAGTCCTGTTACTAACCTTTGCGCTATGCATATTAATATCAAACATTAATTTAGATTTGTTCTGCAAATTTTCAATTTAAAAAATGTTAGGCAATTTGAAAATTTAAAATATCACATTTATAATATATGTATTATAAACTTATTATGTTATATCAAGTTTATAATTTATGTATAAGGTAGGAAAATTTTGTAATTAAAGTTGAATTTGTAATTTCCCCTGAAGTGTTTAATGCAGCCAGATATAATAGCTGTTTTGAAATCAGTCGAAATTACGCATTTATTCATAACACCATTTCAGAAAAGAAAATTATTAATGTTACCAGAATAAAATTTAAGCAAACGAAATAAAATCTATTTAGTTAATGGAATGACAAATATTATTTCTAACATCATTAATATTTTAAATCTGTTTTTTTTTTTTTTTTTTTTTTTTTTTTAAACAACATGTACAGTCACCCAAAAAAAAAACGCCACCCCCCCACCTAATTTTGCCGTAAATTATCGTAGAAATATGCGACTGGTACCAATCAGTTTGTAATAACGTCTAGTTTATAATGTTATAGTTAGATTTTACTTAGGGGGTCGTCTACATATTAAAACTGACATCAACTTCATTTTTTTCAATGGTAACCCCCATTTTTTATAATTTATTTGAATTCTTGGGATCAAATCATCACAGAAAATGGTATAGTTTATATATTTCGCTCAATTTTTCATAGAGTTATATGCTATCAAAGTTTGGGGGTGCTAATGTTAAATGAATGTGACAAACATTAAATCATATCTTCCGAAATAATTATGATATTTAAATTCTGTTTTTTTTATTCGTTAGAATGAAGTGACCCAAACATATTCCATGCAAATTTTTGCTAAAAAAACATTTTTTGAATTATGAAAATTATTAATAAATTCATATTTGAAAAAATTATGAATTATGACCTATGTTAATTTTTGCACGAATAGAACGGGCATCATCAAAAACATGGGTTTCCAAATTTACAGCTCGTTCCTAACATTATTTTTTGAGTTACAGTGATATTTCACTTTTTATTCCTGTTAGGGGGCCGTCACTTGTTATAAACTGTATCCTCTATAAGTAAATGTTTGTATATAATTTGACGGAAAACTATTTTAATTTACCTTTATGTTATTTTTATTGTTTCCTAAGCAATATTTCGATGTTTATTATACAAATTGGCATATTTTTGTAAAGTTATCGCAATGTAGGCGAGGGATTGTGAAAGAATTTCAAAAGAAAAAAAGCCCCGCCTCTGATTCGCTGAATCACTATTTAAAAAAAAAGACAAATTTGCATATTCCTATTTGACTCTATATGTGACGCTGGTATGCATAAATCACAATGGTAATTACTACATCGACTATTGTAGACAAAACTTAAATGATTTAATTACAAATATGCAAAATTATTTTGCTTTATATTATAAAGTTTTAGAAAATTTGTGAAAAGGCGTGGCTTACGGTACAAGAGAAGAATATATCCGATCCTAATATGTTAAGTCTTTCTTCATAAGTATTAAATATCTTTTTCTAGTTTTTCTCTGCTAAAATTCTATTTTAACCCTGTTACACTTTTTTTCGCATTTCAATATTCAAGAGTACGTACACCTCTAGTTAAATATCATGTTTTAGAAAACACGGTACAGCGAAACTGATTGCATGAAACAGCAATTATGCATTCGACAATCGTTTTATCATTATTATTATTATGAATATTTAATAATTTTAAAAAGATTTTTTACCATAAATTTTCTGTTTAAATTTTGTTGTGACATATTTGCATTTGGTTACTGTACCGTTTGTAAGCTTTGTGTTATTTAAAATCTATCCCATAATGTAACATAATAAAATATCAAATTTCTATTAAAAGTTTTTTAATACAGAATCAAATAGTGAAAAATTGCTTTATTATTATTATTATTTTTTTTTTAAGTTTATAAGATCTATTATTGGAACATAGCTCAATAGTATTTATTTTCAATTTCCTAATCACGAAATCAAAGTCACAGTTATTATGGAATAAAAATTTTAAACAAAGGAATTGTCTTATTACTTTCAAATACATAGATATTGATCTTACAGAATACAGAAAGACTTTAAACGTCTAAATTTAAAAATTCAAAATAAAATTAATTAATCTAAATGCTTTTAAAGTTGAAACGGGAAGATTTCAAAATATATGAAAATTGGCATTTGTGTTTTGAACATTTTGGTGCGGCAGATATTAAAAACAATATTTTTATGATGAGCTGAACCTAAGCTTAAGAGAGGGCGGATCCAGCTATTTAGCACGAGTGATATCACCTGACTAAAACCAGAATAAACAACATTTTAATTTATTCCGGCGTATTTTTAGCCCACTGTTATTCTTTTTTTTCAAATTTCAACACTAGCTACAGTACGCTTACGTCCTATTTACATTACGCCTTGGTATGGAAGCTATGTTGCTGTTTTTCGATGCTGCGAAATTTACAAAATATATTTGTGTTAATATAGTATACAGATAGAAGAATAATTATATAATATCAACAAATCTTCTTTAATCAATATGTTTATATACATTACTGTATGGAAATGTTTATATATGAATATTGTATTTATTTTTAATGAGAGATATAAACACAAAATACTAAAAAAAAAAAGAAGAAAATGTGTTATAAATTTTTATAAATCAAGCAAAATATATATGCATACTTGCCAACCTAACCCGTAACATTGTTAGTTCCCGCCCCTGTGTGTACACAATTTAATTTTTAAAGTAATTAACTTCAAATACATTTACGATTAACTCATTGAGCGCCACGCGAATTCTTATGGAAATCCCATTCAGGCCACTCGTGCTGCTTAGAAGCGTGTTATGTTTATCGAGTTTCAATAAACCCCATTAGGCCTTAACGATATAATCCTATAAAAATCCTATTAAAAAAAAAAAAAAAAAAAAAAAAAACATGAAGTAAATTTTAAATAAATTGTCAGTAATTACTTAAAACTATGTAAGTTCTGTAGTTTTATATCATATTTTACACTGCCGGCTGACTTAGCCTAAATGGAAAGATCAGTGTCAGCCACCGATGGCTGACACGGCTCTAAAAAGACTGGTGTGAAAAAAAATGTACGGAAAGGGGCGGGACCAGTAATCTTTCGGGATAGGTTGACAAGAATGTATATACATAGAGCAATGCCAGAAAATGTTCTTTATTTTTCATGAACCAGATGAATGGTACTTTTTTTCTGAATAGTCTATGTATTAAATATAATGCTACTTTAAATACCCTTTAAATGAAAAGTTTTATTACATAAAGTAATTTTCTGGCACTCTAAAGCTCCCAAATGACATACAATACAAAACCCCGCCTTTTTTCCAGTGTTTAAAGGGTATTAACGTTTAATATGCTTTATATTCGTTTTGATCTTGCCTTCTCCTCCTTATCTTCTTCTTTTTTCCTTAAAAAAAAAAAAAAAAAAAAAAGAGTTATGTAACATTTTGACCTTTTCAAGTGAAGATTTAGATTAAGGGTAGTCAGCCTTTCTACAACACCCACCGTCCACTTCGGTATCTGTGTTAAAGTGTAGAATTTTAGAACATCCCATTAAGTAGTAGGATTTATTATTTTGCATATTAATTTGTTACACATTATAAAATATAAAAGCAAAAGAATATCGTGGAGATTTATGTAAAAGTTTTTAATAATGTCATGAAAAAAATAATAATAATAATTAATTAAAAAAATAAATAAATAAAAATAAAAAAATCTGTTTTAATATTTTAAAAAAGTCAATTAAAGAAAATGAAAGTACTGCAGTATCAGAACAAACTCCCATTGTCACTGTGAAACCATGGGAACCAGGTTGAGTGCCGCCGTTTCAGACAATTATACGGCAGCTTGAGTTAAAATAATTTTGAATTTTCAAACAAATTTAAAACCATTCATCTTTTTTTTTTTTTTTTTTTTTTTTTTTTTTCTTTTGATAGATATTTTAATATCTATTCAAGCTATTTAATTTTCTTCGTATGAAGTGAACTATCTGATGTTTAATCAATAGAAACCAATAAAAACCTTTTAATTTATAAACTAACTCAGAAAGTTCTGTGAATTAGTCATTTTTTTTATTTTATAATTAACATTTCTGAAAAAATTTTCCGGTGTGAAACTTAATAAATAATGTATACTGGATGGTAGATCGTGATTTATATTTTCTAAATCTATAGACGGACCCCTAATACATTTTCACGCGTAACTCTATTTAGAATTGATTTAAGGTATATAAATAGGTATGTTTTTCGAACCGCCTTGATCTCAGAAATCTGAATATGAAGTCAAAAATAGGGGTTGCTATTGAAGAAAATGAAGTTAATGCCAGTTTTAATATGTAGACGACCCCTTAGGCAAAATTTAACTATACCGTTATAAACTAGACGTTATTACAAATCGATCGGTGCCAGTCAAATGTTTCTACGATAATTTACGGCGAAATTAGGTGGGGGGGTGGCGTTTTTTTTTTGGGTGACTGTACATTACTTCTTAGTATTTAACAATAAAGTGCTTTGAAAAACCGGTATTGAATGATGGAAAGTAAAAACTCTGTGAGCAAACAAAAAGTAAAAAAAAAAAAAAAAAAAAAAACACTTGTTTCATGTTTAAATTATAAAGCAAAACCTTCCATCAGAAAATAAATAAATAAATGAATGAATGAATAAAGACAAGTGCAGCACAAACCAGCGACGAACGATTCACATAAATTAAAAAATGACGATTAAAAATAAATAAAACATTAATTTTTCGTATAATATAACTGACAATAGCTACGAAAATTATACTGCCTTTATTTTTTTGGAAAGCAAAACATTTTATTGACATTTATAGACTATAACGAATATATATATTTTTTTCTGTTTTATGCATGCATATATATATATACAAACTTCTCTTAATATTTAAAAATTTCATTCTTCAAATTAGTCATTTCTTTAAAACATATATAATTTTGTTGTGCATAATCTTAAGAAATCGCTATTTATGGTATTAAACAAGTATTTATTTGTTAACATATCAATAATAAATTTAAAAAAATCATAATAATTTAAGAAAAATAATCATACCTTCATGGTTTTAATCTATAATCATAAGTCCGATAAATTTTTTAAATAAATATAGATTCTTAATGTTACGGCAACCATGCATATATTTATTAAGAAAAATTAGAAAAAGACGAGTAAGTTATCGTAAAAGGTTTTCTAATAAAGATATCTGATATCTTGGTAAATACTACAACAGGAAATAAACACAAGGCATTTGTACACATTGTATTGTAAAGGAAATATGACGATTTTCTTTTGAAAATGAAATTTCGGAAGAAGGAAGAGATATTAATTTCCGAAAATAAATGAGAGTTTGTTTTTATGACATAAGATAATTGTATGTAAAAAAAAAAAAAACACTAATATTGTTTTATGTATTATGCTTTTACGAAGCTTCAGAATTAAAAATGTATTCAACTTTTTCATTGTTGACAAAAAACAACCTTTCTACAATTTCGGGTATTTAAATTGATTCATAACCTTTAACAATATTTTAACTCTACGCAGTTAAAAAGATTATTATTATTATTTTACTACGTTTTCATTAACTCGCTTTCTTGTTTGTTTGTCCAGTACAAATCTTGCGATCGATTTTTAACTAACTTCCCGACTAGTTAGACATTTAAAACTTTTAAAATAGCTCAGAACACGATGACAATGCATTGTTTTAATACATTTGTTCAATAAATAAATGTTTGAAAATTTCTTATAATAGCTCTCTTTATTACGCATTTGATCATAATTTTTCAAGTTGATGGGATAATTCATAAAAAAAAAATAAAATAAATAAAAAAAAAAGTATTTATTAATACATAGAATTGTCAAGTTTATATGATTCAACAGAAAATTTAAAAACGTGGTATATAAAAAGTTCTTTTTATCTTGTTTTTTTTTTTTTTTTTTTTTTTAATCAATCCACTGGAGTACCATTTTGGTTTTCTGTTAGCTTAATTACGGGTTTTTAGAGAACATCTCAAATCAATTCAGTATTTTATAATTAAGATATAAAATTTTAATATTTCTGTGATTTGTAAACTTTTACTTCATTTACGTTTTATTTTATTTGCAAAATATAAAAATATTTAAAGGATATAGTGAACAATACTGGGTTTCAGTTTGATATTTATATTAGTTTCTGTTATATTTCTTTCAGATAGACATTTTTCCTTATGGTTAGTCGGGAGAGAAATACAAGACTATTTTCATGTGCATTTATTAAGTTCTTTTATATGTTTATATTAAACACACACACATGCGTACACCGAGAAAAGGAAATATACCGCCTTCATCTAGAACGAATAAGTAATCATTCCCTAAACTAGAAATATAATTTCCGAATTATGCGTATAAGGTACACTGAGAAAAAGTTCTGTAATTGACATCTATAATATGCATTGTGTCTCTAGAAAAAAATGTTCCATGTCATCCTTATAAATTCTAGTCCCCTTTGGTAGGGAGTTCTAGAAACCCATATTAGAATTCTAGAGCGTTTACCTATATTATCGAGGGCAAAATTATTTAAAAATCTATGCAAATAAATGAGAATACAAGAGGCGGGTTTCAGCAACTATAATCTTGGTTATAGTCTATACTTTTCTAGATGGTGAAATAATATTATGAATATTCTGAACCAGTTGTATTGCGAAAATTCCTCGCTTGATTTCCTAGAATTGTGTCATAAACAAAAATTATAGTTCTAAAATTCGCCTCTTGTGTTTGGATTTATTTGAAGACATTTTTAAATAAGTTTAACCCCACGCTAATATAGGAAAACTCTCTAGGATTCTAATAGAGGTTTCTGAAACTCGCTAGTAAAAGGGGAACTAGAATTTATAAGGATGGCATGAAACTATTTTTACTAGAGCCACAATTTATTTTCTAGATGTCAGTCACAGAATTTTTAATTACATTACCCTACTACCATAGGTAATGGAAGTATTGTATTCGGTCCAAAAATTCGATATCGAGTTTTCACCTGATTTACACGTTTTGAGTCCTCCTGAGTCCTAAAAAGTAGTTTTTGGCAATTGGTCAGTGTGTGCGTGTATGTACAGTCGGTAACAAAAGTGTCCGAACACTAGCAAAAATTCCTATGTAAAAAAAGTACACTCCATACGGTTTTCTTAAATAAATCCTTATCGAATTATGTTCTTACACTGACTAAGAACAGGATTCGACAAGGATTTATTTAACAAAAACGTATGAAGTGTACTTTTTTTACATAGGAATTTTTGCTAGTGTTCGGACACTTTTGTTACCGACTGTATGTGTATGTGTGGAATCTTCTGGTGACCATACCTCCGAAACTAATAAAGATAGAACTACGGAACTTCAGAATTGATACAGGACTGGTGTACAAATGATTCAATTTTTTGTGAAAATTGGAAAAACGGAAGTGGATCATCGGAAACCGGAAGTTGGACCGTAAGTTCGTATCTCAAAAACGGCTCAAACAATTTTCTTCAAAGTTGCTATATATACCCTCTATTAGATGTCCTTTCGAATGATATAGTTGATTAGTTCAGGAAAATTGATTCAGGTCTTACAAGTGCGTTCCTTTAAAAACGGCTGAATGGATTTTTTTTTTTTTTTTTTAACTCGCCATATTAACTTCCTTTTAAATATCCTTTTGTATGTAATTATTGTTTTCCGGTCAATAATTAAATATCCCAAGATTTAATAAAAGTTTGTATATCAAAAACTGCTCTAACGATTTTCTTGAAAATTGTTACATAAATCCATTTTAGATATCCTTTTTCATGTATTACGCGGTTATAGAGTAATATTAACAGTCATTCTGCTTAGGTAGGTCAGGTTTAGATCTCGGAAATTGGTGCTTGAAATATAACTCTACCATTTTCGCCCCTTATTTTTAACTCGCTATGCAAGCTTTGCTTTATATGGCTTTACGTGTGTATCAAGTTCCTCTTACCAGAAAGTTTTTAGGTTTCTACTTCGTTAGGTCAATTTTATGTCTTCTGATCACATTATCGCCAAAAAATGCCTAGAATATGTACACTCCTTCTCATATTTATAAGGACACTTTATGTTTTGAAATAACTAATGTAAAAATAATTCTGAACAAGATTATACTAAGTGCACTTAATATACCTAGTATTCTAAAAACCAAAACTCTTATAAATTTTTTAATATGGAAGAAAATTAATAAAAAATAGTGCAAAACATTTTTTTCTACACATTTTTAGATGTTCATAATTATAGGGAAAATCAAGATTTTTTCGTTTTATTCAACTTACTAGCGGATAAATTATAGTTGACATGTGAGTTTGTTAACTACTGGGCTAGATTAATTCATATATAAGCCTTTAATTTTTCTTGAACGGGCATTACTGTTAATTCCTCGAAAAAAAAAAAAAAAAAAAAAGAACGTTCATGTAGTAAAGTATGATAAATGTGTTTTTTAAGTGGAGGGATAATTTCAATTCGTCGTATTTCTAATGAAATTCGAAGATCTAAAATTGCTGAAGGAAATGTGATCAAACGTTGAACTGCTGGTTCGATAGGAGAGAGATCTGATGCAAAATCAGAGTTGTTTTATAGAGTTCGAAGACTCATAATTCCTCTTACTGTTCTACTCATAATGACTGCTGCTGAATTTGCTCTTAAGTTTTAACGAAAGGTTGGGGTCTACTTTTATGCATGTTTAAAATAATTAATAATATGTTAAAATGAATAAAAAACCTGTAATAACCAACAAGCATTTAATGGAGGAAAGAACGTCTGTGTTAAAGTTGAATAAAGACAATATGAAATGGTAAAATGTTGCATTTTCGAATGAAAAACTTTTTATTCTTGATTAACTAAATGGTTTTAACAGTTACTGGCACGATTTGAAGATAGCGAAAGACAGAGCAGATTTTTTAAAAGCAGATATGAATTGGATATTTTAAAGGTGGATCTATGGTTCTCTGGGGAGCTGTTTCTACTGAAGGCAGAATGAATTTAGTATTTTTTTCTATCATTATGAACATCAAAAGAATATCCACAAATTTTAAACGTGGAATTCTCAGATTTTTGATAGATTTTAGAGAGGGGTGGAGAGGGGGTTTAGTTAGATTTTGGTGGATAATAATATTTTTTCAACAAGATTTATATTTTTGCTGTACTTCTAGAGCAATAGAAAACAGTTTGAAGAAAGAAACTTCTGTATTATTGCCTTTCCCGTGGCCTAAAAGTTGAAAAAACCTTAACTTATCATATTAGAAAAGTGCATGCATTTGGAAGGTAAATTTAAATAGTTTAAATGTATTCAGAATATCATCTATGCTGTATGAAATGGTATTGAAACTGAATATTAATATATATATATATATATATATATATATATACGTATATCTATATATACCAGAGAGAATGTCTGACTGTTTCACCCTAAAAAGAGACCCCATAAAATATTAATTTAAAGAATAACTGAAAAAAAAAATACTAAGTTTCGAGCTGTCCTTATAATTGTGAACACCTGAAAAATCATTTTTTTGACCGTATTTAAATTTTTTTTAAATAGAAAAACGATAAAACATTTTAAATATCGTCTATTAAGGATGGATGATTGGGTTTTACGTCGGACTAGTGCTGCGCAGATGGTCAATTGGCGACGGTCAGGGACACACCCCTAGAGGTGGTCCGGAGACATGCCATCACAATTTTGATCCTCCAAGGAAGGGATCCTCCAAGGCTCTACCGCTTCGGTGATCCCCAGAGGTATAATTTTTGATGGGAACATGGATGACATTGCGGCCACGACAGATTTGACGTGCACCAGCCACCAGTAGTGTACACGACGGTCTTTGGCCGGCTCGAGTACCGAACCCGCAATCTTCCAATTACGAGGCCGGCGCTCTCCCGACTGGGCGTCTATTAAGGAAATTCAATTTAATAAAAAATATATTTGTTTAAATAATAGTGTTCAGCGTTTAGTTAATATAGAAAAACGGGTGTCCTTATAATTATGAGAACCAGTGTATAATAGTGGGTAATGGAAGTCGTGCTGTTGTTTCACACCAGATTTATTTTTCATCGTATATATAGAGACATACATTCACAAAAATATATTATAAAAGTATTTAATAAATACCTTTACATATGGTGAAATTTTAGACTATTTAAGAGTAAAAAGTTCAGATATTGATTAATGAACATTTACAAAGTATTACTGAAGAATAAATTTGAAATTCCATCGTTTCAACTTGTTATATGTTAATGTTTGTTAATTCGAAAATTCAGTTACATGTTTTCACATTATGTCAATAAAAATGTGCAACACTCACAAAAACGTATAGTACGTCCAGGATCGGCCAGGACTGCCCTGGTTTTGAAAACTTTTGGACGTCTTATTCAGGAAGTAATATTATATCGATTGACTTGTAAAGGCACCGCATATGTATTAATATTTTAACACGGCCAATATAATATAGACAAATAGCTAATAAAAGCATGCATATGTATATATCAAAATAAATAGTAAATCTAACCTTCAATTTTTGTCTTTCGAATGTATTATTAAGAAGAAAACGATAAAGGATTTTCTCTTTGCTGTTGAAAACTCTGTCCAATAATATCTACTCGTATCACCAAATGCCTTACCACAGTGAATTTAATCTATAAAATGATGCGTTTACTGTTGTTGAACATATAAATTATGAGTAACAAATTGGTACTTTTGATAGTGCAATAATAGATTAAGTATGTAGATAAGTAATAAAGTTTTTTCTTCTGCAGTAACAATGCAGTGGCAAAACTGATTAAAAAGAATTTTGAATTTTGAAGTGCTATTAAATGGAAAATAAAACTTATTTGAATTTTCGATGCGATACACTAAATCACTAAATCTTCTTTATAATTGACGAAAATTAAGCTGAACCAGGTATTTTTTGTAGGGCCTTCTTAATATATAGTAAAAAAAATTCTGGTGTGTAAGTAACACGATTTTTTATACAAACTACCAGTGGCGGCTTCAGCCAATTTCCCGAGTGAGGCGCGGCCCATTACATGATGTGTGGATTTCAATAACATTCATTACTCAAAAGCAAAAACAAGTTATTTAAAGAGATCGATAAAACTTAAATTTCGGGGGGGGGGGGAATAACTAAACTTTAATTTTACACTATGGGAAAAACGCACAAAATTATGTACAAAATTTGAAAATTTTTCGATGTTCTTTTCAACTCACCAACGGCCGAGCGGTTCTGAGCTCAAAGCTGATAGATGGGAAGTGCCAAATTCGATCCCAGGTCGCAATCTTCGACCTAGCCGTTCGGAGTTTTCCGTGGTTTTCTCCGAAAGCCGCGTAAATACGGGCTAAGACCCCTAGAAAGACCCTCACGGAGGGCATTCCACCTATAGGCCTAGGACCTTAGCGTAGTCAATCGACCTTAAACTCTACAACCAAGCAATGTTCTTTTCAATGGAATATCAAAGTTAAAACTTAGTTTCTCTACAAGCAATATCCCAAAAAAAATTTTTAATGTTTGAAAAACATTTAAAATGTTATAGTCATGTATCCTGTATCTTTTTTTACAAAAATATAACCAAACTATAAGAAATTATACTAAAAATATGATAGTCGTGAGTAATTTAATATATCAATACATATTTTTAAAAATACCATGTTTCTCTTTTTAAAACGCTAATTTTAGGAAGATTTAATTAAATATCTTGTTATCCGGTTAAATTTAAAGAAAATAATATAGGAAAACGAATTTAAAATAAAAAATCTCTATTTTCAAAAGATTTCGAAATATGAGCGGAATTAAAAAAAAAAAAAAAAACTTATTTATGCATATATCATTGTTGCGAAGTCTTTCATTTTTCAAAGAAGTATCTCCACTAATTTTCAATTGGAATTTGTTAAAAAAATTAGTAATTATCTATGTTTAATTTTATTGTAAAATACTTTAAAAAAATTAACGATTATTCGTTAAAAAAAAAAAAAAAAAAAGGAAACCGGCAACTGCACACACAGACACACATACAAAGAAAAAAAAATATTTGTTCCAATGTTCGAACCAAATATTTTTATTTATATATAGCCTCAACAAAAATTTTGTTACCACAATCGAAAGAGCTCATTGGTTGTTTACAGATGACGTAATGTTTACATATGACGTTTACTATGACGTAACTTATCGGATTATCAGTGCTAGTGATTCTTCAACCATATTTTTTTGGTCAATAGCAGCATTTTTTCCCCCCATCAAAACTTTATTATTTGTTTATTTATTTATTTATATATATATATTTTTTTCAGTGTATGATGTAAAGGATGGATGGATGGATGGTTGGGTTTTACGTCGCACTAGTTAGAACTCCTACATAGACAACTGACGCATCCGCCATTTTCTATCCCACAAGACCGGCTGACTATTTATTATTGGTTGTTTTTCTGCAATAAATTGCACAAATAACTCCAGAAAAGGGCACCACCTGTTTATATTTTTTTCTAATCCAGAAAGAAGGAAAAAGTAAATTACAAATTGCAGATGTAACTCGTGGATACCCGGAGCAGATGCACAACTTTGTAGCGTAAGATTTCCCTTATTTTCAAATTATTTCATTTTATTTTCAAAGTTGTTTGTCAAATTTAATATGAATGTACTGTTTTTTTAAGTTATTGTTTTAAATTCTTTTAAAATTAACTTTAATATTACATTTCTTTTAACGTGAAGGGTTGCAGTTTTGAGAATGTTGGCGATGTTCTTAAAATTGCCAACTTGTTTGTTTCCTGATAAGAAGGTCTAGCTCACTTGATCTGTATAGAAGTTTAAAGGCGATAACAACGCTAATCAAGTAACCTAGCTTTTTCTACCGCCAACACTTTCCCAGACGGGATAGAAAATGGCGGACACTGCGCCAGCTCTTATCATATAGGAGTCTTAGCACTAGTGCAGCGCAGATGGGCAATTGTATGATGTAAACAAAATTTGTTTAGATTTTTATATTTCGTTGACAATAACATTTCTGAATTCTGCAATTGTGGCTTTAAAACCCTTATTTTCTGACATACTCGTACTTTTAAGCGGTTTTATACATAATGTTTAACTAACGATTGAATACCAAATGAATTAAACTACAAAAATTCACAAACACACACACACACACACATATATATATATAAAGTATGCATGGACTATGATTTTAAAAGAAAAAATTATTGTGCAACCGCGAAAAGAAGGCATACGACCTTGGAATAGTTCATTTTGAAGAAGGGGCGGGCGAATGAAATGCAAATGATGCTTGGCGGCAGTTCTTTTCGCCAAACAATTCTTTGACTTACCAGCTTCTTTGGCGCCAATACAAACAGTCAAAGTGTCTATTGTTGCTAATTCAATAGAAAATTGCTAAATTTTTGTCAATTTAAATATTGTTTTAATTATTTCTTATAATTTTTTTATCAGATATGCAGAAAATCGATAAAACAAAATAGCTTTAAACATTGCTTATAATTTGTGTTCACATGTATGTTTATTTCTAGTATTTAAATTAATTGAATCCCTAAAATTTACTCGTTTAGCTTTTAACTTCTCGAAGTATACGTAAAACAGTTCCTTTTTTTTTTTTTTTTTTTTTTTTTGTAAATATTCACTATCATGCTTAGTTCAATTATTTAAATCTAAAAATATATTATAATTGAATGTTTTGTAAATATTAACTATCGTGATTAATTAAATTTCTTCCTTTCTACTTTTATTACAACCATTATATGATTATGTCATGTTATTTAATGACAATTACAATAATTAATTTAATGTTTATTTTATCAAAACTGTAACGGTATTAATCATGGTTTCTTTTATTTCATATATTGTAGAAAGAAACTTTTTTAAAGTTTAATTAAGTTACTTCTTTCATCCCTTTCTGCTGATAATGATTGTACTTTAAAATTACTTCTCGGAAGCCATTAAGATTACTTTATTTAAAAAAATCAAAATTTCTTTTTGAATGTTATTTGATCGCCGAAACTTTAAAATTTGTAAACAATAGTACCTCCGAACACTTCTTTTAAATAGTAATTAAAAATGCCTCCAAACATTAAGTTTATCAACAACTTCAAATTATAATTTCACACTAAGAAACGGGCTAACAACGCCAAATCTGGAAGCCACTCTACTCTGTGTTACCATGGAAACACAACCTCTCACCTTATTTCATTAATCGAATCATCTGAAAACACGTGATTCGAGTGCCAAGTTATCACGGTTGTGCAATACAATCCACTTGAAGTTATGAAATTCATGCTTCATTCGAGTAATTAGTATTAATTTTATGATAATTTAATTATTACTATTTTAAATATCTTAATCAAATATTATTTTACAAAAAAAAAAAAAAAAAAAGGCTTTGCTCATGTCAACTTTTACGCATTTTAAGGCGCCTGCTACTGTCGGAGGTGCCTTTTTTTTTAATAATTGAAAAATTGCCTATTTATGTGCATTATCTAATAGAATATAGTTAAAAACAATGAATAACATGAAAAAATGTGCAAATTTTAAAATATTTTGATATTTAGGCTCAAAATTTGCAAAAAAATAAGCACTTTTTTAAAACATCATAAGTCAAATTTAAATAAAGGTATTTTTTTTCTGTAAATTTTATTTTGATTATTGAAAGGTCCTTAAGGGAGTGAATTATTCTCAAAACTATAACCATGATATTTAATAATTTAGAGAAAATAACATTTTACATGCTGAAAAAATCATGACAGTTCATAACTTTTATCGACAAAAAAAAAAAAGACAAAAAATAATTTAGCTAGATTCACTGTAGTAGTTCAATCCCTAAAACAACTCCTCTAGAGTATTTTGTCAAAGTTTCATAAGGTTTCAATTATAACTTTTGGAGTTATGATGTTTTGCGATAAAGCAAAATGTTAAAAATCTCAATCTGAGAAAAAGCAGAAAACGTAATTAAAAACCAGATTTTACCTATTAAATAAAAAATAATTTTAATAAGTTTCCTGATTTATTTCAAAGTTCTTTATTTTTTATTTTTATTTTATTTTAATTCATTTTATATGCAGTAACGAATTTTTATGCTTATATTGAGTAAAACATTTATGTAAACAAACATTTACGGTCACTTCCGGTTTCGAAAACTTGCGAGTGACTAATATTAAAATGCTCGTCTCAAGTTCTAAGCAAGATAGAAACAAAATTCAAACTGATTTAGAAAGCTAAAATATCAGGCTTTAATACTAAATCAAAAACGGAAAATTGGACTTTTGACCGAAAATTGCATATTAAAGGTAGGCAGGCGCCTTAAATGCGACTATTTTTTTTTTATATATAGATAAATTACTTTATTTAAAGTCGAAAATTCTTTAAGTAAATGAAAAAAAAAATATATATATATATATACATATATATATATATATATATATATAGTGGTATTTAAAATGCGCAAAAGTTGGCAAATATGTAACTGTAGGATTTTTTTTAAGGAAAACAAAAGAAAATAAAGTTTCATTATATATATCCTTTTCTAAAATCGGTAATTTTCCTTCGAATTAAAAACTTTCTGGAATGCGAATTCAAAATTACTTTTTATATCCAATTCTTTTTCTTTTCTTTTTCTTTTTTTTTTTTTTTGTTAATATTAATTGAAAATTCGCGATAAAAAAAAATAATAATAATGATAAAAACATTGAAATATTTTTTTTTTTAGTAAATTCTTCTATGTAAAGACATGTGGTAACCGTACATACTTGTGTAAACTCCCACTTGCGTACTTTCATTGGAAAATATTTCAGCTATTGTTCCATGGCCGGTCATTGCGTAGTGCTTCGAATTCTTTAGTAAGTGAAAAAAAAATCACATAATTGGTAATGAATACTTCGATAAAATCCCGAACGTCTCTTTTAATTAAAATTTACAGTAAAATATTTTACTAACACCCTCTTTCGTCCTTCGTCTTCGACCAAATTTCTTTCAGAGTAACATTTACATAATTTTGCAGACCATACAATTTGACATTAATATCAGTGTTGCGAGATTTAGGGACAATTTTATTCAATATCCACCACTAAATTTTTATTGTAACGATTGCCAAATCCCTTTCAAGATTGATCGTCTATTATGTATATCAAATCTTCTCAAAATTGTTGGCTACTATTGAATAAAAAAGTCCTCAAGTTTCCCAACACTGATTAGTATATAATACAAATGACAAAATAAATACGTCTCTTTTAATTAAAATTTACAGTAAAATGTTTTACTAACACCCTCTTTCGTCCTTCGTCTTCGACCAAAGTTCTTTCAGAGTAACATTTACATAATTTTGAAGGCCATACAATTTGACATTAATATCAGTGTTGCCAGATTTAGGGACAATTTTATTCAATATCCACCACTAAATTTTTATTGTAATGATTGCCTAATCCCTTTGAAGATTGATCGTCTATTATGCATATCAAATCTTCACAAAATTGTTGGCGACTATTGAATAAAAAAGTCCTGAAGTTTCACAACACTGATTAATATTTAAACACAAATGATAAAATAAATAAATTAATAAAATGAGGCTTGCAAAATGTAAACAAATATAAAAAATGAAAAATATATACAACAATACATTTTTTTTAAATTATCAACACACACACACATATATATATTAACTCAAGATAATTAAAATGATAATAATAAATAAATTAGAGCGCATTGTGTATTTTTTCTTTTTACAATAAATTATTTTCAAATTTTCCCCCTCGGTTTAAATTAAATTAAAATAGTAATAGAGATGTACTAAATTTCAAGGGTCAATAAACTACCGTGAATTCATTTGGATACTCCAGACTCCAAAAAACAATTCTTACTTTTAAACCATCCAATTTTATTCTTAAATAACTGAAATTATTTTTTAAAATAATTGAGAAATACATATACACTACTGGCCATTAAAACAGTTACAACAAAAAGGAATGTAAATAACAGATTAATATTTATTGGGACACATACAATATAGTAAAACAACTGAAGAAGAATTGATTGAATTTTCAGGAAATTTGGAGTTATATACCCTGAGAAACCAATACATCCTGATGCAGTACATCGCTAGTACATCCTACTACACATGAGTACATCACTGTCCATATTCAGAGTACAGCTACCAATGGCAGCAATAAGAGCACTTATGCTTCTAGGCATTGAATCGAACACCGATTGTATGACATGTACAGATACAATAATCCAGTGCCTTCAACATGATGCTACAGTTCAGTGACCGTAGTTACTGGACAGTGATTGCGTGCCAGTTGCTTGGAAACGATTAAAAAGTCATTATCGTTGGTGTGAGATCAGTAAAGCGCACTGACTAGGGCTACAGTCATACGCATTTTGTATCAAGGAAAGTCCGGACAATACAAACAATATGCGGTCGTGCATTATCCTGCTTAAATGTTGCGTTACAGAGGTCTAGAATATAGGGGAGAGTCACAGGCCTTAATTAATCAGAAATGTAATGAGTGTTATTTAGAGTACCAGGGATGCGAAAAAGAGATAATCGAGGCACGTATCCAGTGGCCCTACATATCATCACTCTGGTTGTTGAGCCAGTATACAGCAACTAAAACTTCGATTATCTGTAAAGCTGCATCACTGACAGGAGCGCCTTCAATGTGTGATTAACGACGAACCTGTAATGGACGATTCCTATAACGATTCCTGTAATGGACTCAGGAATGGCGTGACGTCGTCTTTTCCAACGAATCAGGATTCTGTTTACAGCATCAAGTTGTCCATCTCCGTATTTGGCAGCATCGTGGAGAATGCACATTGCCAGCTGGCATTCGACATCGTCATACTGGCCCATCAACTGAGGTGATGGTATGGGGCACCGTTGGATACACAAGTCTCGATCATCCCTTGTTTGCATTTCGGGTATTCTGAACAGCGGCCATTAAATTTCTGATGGGTTAAGACTCGTTGCTCTGCTTTTTATTCGAGGCGCCGTAATGTACCATTTAAACAGAACAATGGACGACTACATTTTGTATCGAACTTCCATAATATGGAATGCCATCGACTGTTGTTCTAGACAACGCGTTCTCCTGATCCCAGTTGGAAAGTCTGATTAATTGTTACCAAACGACTGGAACGCCACCACTCTCCAGTAACTACGACAGATGTACTGTGGCATCTTGTTGAATCTGCATGGAGTATTGTACCCGCAAATGCCATCCAATTGCTGTTCTATTCAATGCTTAGACAGATATGCGCTCTCATTGCTGCCAGAGGTCGCTGCTTTATGCACTGATTTATTAGGATGTATACCTCGAAATTACCTGAAAATTTAATCAATTATTCTTTCCACTGTAATGTATGTGTCCAATCAATTTCATAATGTTGTTTTTGTTCCTTCTGGTTTAGAAATTTTAATGGTCAGCAGTGTGCATAAAGAGAGATATCCTAAAAAAAAGTTAATTTTGAACAAAAAAACCCTTCCTTTTTTTTTTTTTTTTTTTTTTTTTTTTTTACTGTATATTGCGGAACTTTCTGTTTTATTCAAGGTGGTTTACCGCAAAATGATAACAATGTGTCTTTTTTCTGTCTGAAAAGTGTAGTCCTCTCGCCTTAATAAACCTATACCCATACATATAAAAGAGTACTTCCACTCACTCACTCACTCACTGACTCATCAACGCACAGCAATATCTACTGGAGCCACTGACTCGAAACTGGGTCAGATTATAGAACATATAGTGGAAGAACCCCCTAAGAAGCGATTTTGCGAAATTCGCCCCCCAAGGGGGTGTAGGGGGCAAAGTGTGATTTCACAAAAACCTTCATATCTCAAAGAAAAAAAACAGATATCCGTAAAATTTTTGCTTTAAAATATAGCTAATTTAATTATCTAAAAACCAATTTCTGGAATTTTAGAAGTTCGGTCCCCAAGGGGGGAAAGGGGGCAAAACGTGATTTCACATGCGCAAAACGTGGTTTCACATACTCCTATATATCTCAAACAGAAAACAGATATATGTTACATTTTTGTTCTAATATATAGCTAATACAAATACCTAAAAACTAATTTTTGGAATTTTCGAAATTCAGCCCCCAAGAGGGGAGGAGAGGGAGCAAAACGTGATTTGAAATAATCCTTTATATTGCAAACAGAAAAAAATATATGTGTAAGATAATTTTGGTCTAAAATATAGCTCCCATACATACATAAAAACTAATTTCTTTAATTTTAGAAATTCGTCCCAGGTGGGGCGGGAAAGGGGAGCTATGGGGTAAAAAAATAGAAGTATAGTTAGACCGTTCAAAATTGGTACATATAGGTGTTAGAGATCTGCAAGTCAAATGAGGATATTTTTGAAAGTGTACAGTTATTAGGAGGGACAGAAAGGTGTGTGTGTGGGGGGGGGGGGCAAAAAAATAAAAATAGAGTTAGACCGTTCAAAATTGGTACATGAAGGTTTTTGATACCTACAAATCGATTGCGGATATTTTCGAATTTGTAAAGTTATTAGGAGGAGCGGAAGGAGGGGACGGAGGGACAAAAAATAAAAATAGAGTTAGGTCGTTCAAAATTGGTATATAGAGGTTTTTGATACTTACAAATCGATTGCGGAAATTTTCGAATTTGTAAAGTTATTAAATTGGTACATGGAGGTTTTTGATACCTACAAATCGATTGCGTATATTTTCGAATATGTAAAATTATTAGGATAGACGGGAAGGGGAGGTGAAAGGGCAAAAATATATAAATAAGAGTTAGAGCGCTGAAAATTAGCGTTGTTAGGTTTTGAGGCCCGATAAAACGATTGCGGATATTTTCGAAAGTACAGAATTATTACGAAGGGCGGGAAGGGATCGGGCGCAGGGGTGAAAATAAAGAAATTCAGATAAAATGTTGGAAATTAGTATTACTAGGTTTAAAAGCCAGAGAGAACGACTGCGAGTATTTTTTAAAGTCTAAAATAATTAGGAGGGGCGGGAACGGTAGGTGAAGGAGAATGCGAGCTTTGCGCGCCTGTATGCACAGCCGCAGGCAGTGGTGGCCCGAACCGATTATTCCACTGATGGGAGAATTTTTTTATTTTTTATTTTATTTATGTTTTTCCCTTACGATAACATAGTTATTCATTAAGAGTGTTGAACATAAATGCGCGCGCGTAGCGCACAATTGTTTGCGCTGCCAAGGGCAGTGGGGACCTGTTGCGACATTTTTTCCAATCACATTTTTTTTTTCTCTTTTTTTTATTTCGCATGATAAAAATTGATGTAATATTGAGAATTCATTAACTATAGTGATTCATTTAAAAATAGTGACCAGCGAAGCGGGCGTAGCCTGCTAGTTATATATATATATATATAATGCTGCATCTATACATATATTAGTAAGGTTTTTGTATAAAACGCTAAAATAATTGTTTCATTTGTATTAAAAATTAAAAAAGTTTATAAATTAAAAAAGTGTTATTACAAGTTGAACTTCCGAAAGTTGGATAAAAAAAAAAGGGAAATGTTATAGTAATTTTTAAAATATTACAATGCAAGTTTGAATAAATCCTTGCTCAGAAAATTTCTAAGGTGAGACCATTAGCTGTTTAAAATTAAGTGTTAGTTAATAAGGGTAAAATATCTTTAATTTAATATAAATGATTATAAAAATAGTAATACTTATGATTAGAAAGAGTATAGTGGTTTAAATGCACAATTTTTTTTAATCATCAAAGTTTTTAAATTACATTCTAAATAAATTATACGTGTTCGTTTATTTAAGTAATAGAGTTGTTAGTGTATAGTAATATATATATATTATATATAAATTAAATAAAGCAAATAAAAATAAATAAATAAAGAAAAAAATATATAATATTAGGGGAAAAAAATAAAGATTTATTTAAAAAATATATAAAAGTTATATTATTAAATTTAATATTATAAAACCAATTTGATAAAAAAAAAAAAATAAATAAAAAAATAAAAATAAAAATAAAAATAAATAAATCAATGTTAATTAAATAGTTAATCTGAACTTACGGGTACATTCTCAGTATTCGGAACTGTTGCTTTTGAATCCATGTTCAGAGTAAAAACGAATGATATCATAAAGGTTCATATTCGAAAAAAAAAAAAAAAAAAAAAGATTTTATAAATTCAATCATCAGTCAGAATATTTATCTCTTTTATTGGTTGAGTGACAAAAAGATTACCAAATTGTTTTATGCATGAAAGCTGCTTTAAATACAGCTGCAGACGATTTTTCCAGAAATTTATTTTCTTATTTTAGAACATAAGCTGACAGGAACTGATAAAATCTTTACTTTTTTTTTTTATCATTTATATTTCTTGATAAAGAATAGAGATAAGTGAAGAACACAATCACTTGAATAATAATTTTACAATACATAAAAAACTTATATGCCATCATCATAAATTGAAAAAAAAAAACAAAAAAACACACACACACAACAATTGTTTTGGGTTGAAATTATCGCACGACCCTTCATCAGGCGAAAAAAGTAGGTAGGAATGCAGAAGCAAAGGCCCATTGTTGCTTTGATGTTTCACTTACGCCAATACCAGTCTTCGGTACATTTTTTACTGCTGTTGGTTTAACATTTAATTGATTGGCAAGGACAGTTTAAAAAAAAAAAAAAAAAGACTATTAAATCTATCTTTATTGATCTAGTGGGAAATTTCACACCTTTACTAAATTTATTTTATTTATAATTGCAATATTATGATAGCTTGCGATGACAATGTGAAAAGTGCACCGCACCTAAGTCCCATTTGTATATAAAATAAAGGATTTTTTAATGCTTTACGCATAAATTAAAGCACCAAAATATCTAGACTGACACTTGCATCCCATGATTATAAAATCTATAAAAAGTCTGAAATTAATCCATCTTCTTTTTTTCTATTCCTTGAAAGCTTTTTTTTTTTTTTTTCTTTTTTAAATGAACACAGACCTTTATGAACATTTTATTATTATTGTTATCATTGTTATTATTTGTTTGTTTATTTTTTCCTTATCATATGTTTTAAGTGCAATTTGTGCTGGATAAAAAGTAAACATATTTTCATTGGTTTTAAAATCTTGTTAAAAATTTCTATGTTCTTTTACATGGTACTTAAATTGCAAGTTCTCTAAATTAACCATTGAGATATATCATTATAATTCTATTACATACGATAACTCAGACAGTGCACACTAAGACCAATATAGTCGTAATTAAGTACAAAAGAAATGTCCTAAATTAAATTTAAGTAAATTAAATACATCGGTACGGTTTCTTTTTACTTTTCTACATAAAATATGTCCAGAAATAAATAGATGCATTTGACCATCCCTAACGCTGCTTTTCTTTCTTTTTTTTAAGCATATTTTGATTAAAAAATCACTTTTTGCCTCATTTAAATTTAAAAAAAAAAATTATTGTTAAAAAATAAAGCATTTTATTAGTTTTCTGAAGGAAAAGGATGCAGAAATGAGTGCAAAAAGCATTCAGTGATAAAAAAAAAAAAAAAAAAAAAAAAAAAAATTATATTATTAATGATGAATGCTTGTGATGCAAATTTATATAAATGAAAAACTAATTGGTTCTCAGATAGTTGAATTTCATAATTGTAACACATTATTAATATAATGAAGATTATTCGACAATATACAGAACTTATAAAATATTGATATACGGAAAAAAATTTAGAATTTTCTTGAATAAGGAAAAATATGGCTCGGTAATATTTTAGTAATAAACATATTGATAAAAGTATATATATAAGTATAAAACATTTTGTAAATAAATAAGACGTATGTGCTAGAAAAACAAAGCAAACCATCTTGTTGGCTTTCGTAAAACTGGATAAACGGAGACGATCACACCACTTGGAGTAGAGCCGTCTTCCAAACTTTTATAATACATTCATCTCCAACAAACTATTCACCTCACTGACACTGCACAAACACATGGAAATGCGCATGCTCCGTGCACGATTATTCAGTGGATCTTTAAATAAATGTCCTTATTTAAATTTCAGTGGCATAAAATAATGTTTCTAGATGTACACACAGAGATATTAAGCTATGTCATACCTCTGTAGTTCATTCTAAATACGTTGAATGAACCCGAAGTTTTTTTTTTAATCTTCCTATACAATCATGTGTACATATCACGCAATGACGAAAACCTTTTTATGACTTATTCTTAAAAAATAAATAAATAAATAAATAAATAAAATCGCGAAAGTCATTTCAAGCAATTGTGGTTCTATTTAATGACACCATTTTTTTTCTGTGCATTTATTCACGAAAATACACCAACCAAACCACCTTCTTATCAATTTGACATCGATAATGCAGAAAATTTGTTAAAATTACAAGTTCTTTTGAGAACACGACTGATATATTGTTCCTCAAAACTCACGAAAACAAAATTTACGGCCATCTACGGGAAATTGATTACTGTTCTGTAGTTTATGACATTACAATATCAGTATACAGATTTTGGATAAAAAAAAAGCTCATTGATTTTTTTTTTTAAGGGATACTAACCCGTATATTTTCACATGCAAAATATCATGTAATGCAATTCTTTTGTTTTCTAGCATGACATGACTTGAGTTAATAAGAGTATTTGTTATTGGAATGTGTATATCGGACTATTAAAAAAATCTGATTGCATGTATTCGACTATCTCCTCACAAACCACTACTGATTGTAGAAAAATGTGGAAGATACCAAAGAATTTCGGGTTGACCAATTAAAAAAAAATACTGCAATTAGTTAAAAATATATCAACTTAAAACTCAAAAGAATGCAAAATAAGCAGCGCAACGTATTGCAAAAACAAATGTCCATCTACAGCCCTTGCGCCAACTGCCTGAAACGGATGGGTGGCAAAATTCAACCAGGAGCAACGGGATAGGCTAACTCAAGCATTTCAAGCTGACTAATTAAATTGAGTTATTCCAATTAGTTATAAGATATTAATAAAAACTCCTCATAATAGCTTTAAAAATATTAAATACTAGCAGGCTACGCACGCTTCGCTGGTCACTATATTTAAATGAATTTTCAAAAGAATTGGATCAGTATTTATTTTTTACATCACATTATAAATAAAAACTTAATTAATATATATATATATATATATATATAATAATAATAATTTATACATAAATAAATAAATAAACATTGATATTGCTCTAGACCTTCCTTCGAGTACCCGCTGCCTACGGCAGCTCTTTTTTCCGCCCGTGTTGCAGCGGGGGGGTCTAGGTTCCCAATGTCTGCAAAAAGGTCGTTCCCGGGCACTTCAATCTGGGTATTTATCGACGACATGTGGATCTTCTGTTATTTAAGAACTACGATTTTAAAGATGACTGTATCTCAGCATCTATTATATGTTTTTGTTTCTAAACAATGTGTTTTATAGCCCCAGTTATTTACACTGTATTACGATTTGATTCCGATCAGTATAACAAAATAAAATAAAAAGTAGATTTTCATTTAAAAGGAATTAAATTCATGAAAAACAAATAAATTTTAATCAGTTTAATCATTTTCCACTGTATACTACCATATTTTCCCCAATAAATATTATAAATTAAAAAAAAAAAAAAGATTTTTATTTTAAAGGAATTAATTTAAAATGAAAAATAAAAAGTTGTTATACTATAAAAATTATACATAAACGTAACAATTTATTTATATTGCATTGCCATTTGATTTTCAATAAACATAATAATAATTAAAAAAAGAAAAAAAAAATGAATTTCGTCTTCAAATGAATGTATTAAATAAAAAATAAATAGTGAAATAACCGTTGCTAAGATACGCAGACAATTACAATCAAAGAATTAAATTTATGAAAAATGAAGCATTAAAGCCAATATTTAGAATCGAAAAAACATTAATTTAAAAAATTCAAATTCGAAATTCGAAAAAATCTTGATGAGTTGCACACCTGCAGGGTCCCAGGTACCCATATGCCAAATTTGGAAGCTCTGCGATCAAAAGTGTGAGCACCAGAGCGCAGACAGACACACATACAGACACGCAGCAACTTCTCTTTATTTATATAGATTTAATTTCAAGTTGATGTCTATAAAAATGGCCGAATAAACCTTCAAGTTTGTATTATATATAATTGCCCGAAATGAGGATTCGAATGATTTGAAGGGATTTAATTAATTATTTATTTTTAGGTTTTACTTATAAAGTGATTAAAAGAAAAAAAAAAAAAAAAAAAAAAAAAAAAAAAAAAAAAGAATCGAGCCCAGATACCATTTCTGCTGATTCCTATGTAAAATGATCTCCTGAATCCGAATATGACCCCCATTTTGCCCCATCACACACCATTTTCTCGGAACGTCACCTCCTCCCCAATTTTTATCACTCTTCGGTAATTTTATGGTCATGAATTTGATTTGGAGAATAAAAATAATTATTTTAACTCTTAAAAATAAAAAATATATAATGTACAATAAGTGATAATAATAATTGATTAATAAAATATAATAAATGTAACTTATAATTTCAGTGGCAAATCCCCCCCCCCCCCCAAAAAAAAAAAAACAAAAAAAAAAAAAAAATTGAATTTTTTCTGAGTTGTGTTAAAAAAATCGTACGTTTTTCGGTACATTTTACCACACGTTTAGCTTTATAAAATTAGTTGTAATCGAATAAAATAAAAGTCCTTTACTGAAGCACTAAATCAATTCTTTTTTGAAGAAGTGCGCACAATTTTAAGAAGATTTGGTGCATTAGGTTTTGAGAAATTCGTGTTCATCGCTTTTCCGAAGGATCTCCGCGCACTAAGACCCAATTTTGCTTCCAATTTTTTAATGAAAATTTTATAAAATTTTGTTTAAATATTGCTCTTTTATATGCTCAAAATTTTTAATTAAATTATTTATATTTATATTAAAAAATAGAAATAATAATATGCTCTTTTTTTTTTTTTTTTTTTTTTTTTTTGGTAGCTTTCGAAACACCATGTAACCCACTCTCAATAAAACACTTTTCTGATATTTCGATACTCAACAAATTACGAAAAATGTCTAAGCTAGAATTTAAACCAGCCTTTTTTTTTTTCCCCCATACAAGCGAATTCTCTACCTACCTCTGACATAAACTGATAAATTTCAATCCTCAAAATTTCTCGTTTTTTTTTTTAACCGAGAGAAAAGATAAATACTGTGCTTAAAAATAAATATTACTAAGCGTTCTTATCTTACGGTTTTTAACCCAGGTATTTCATCCAAAATGGATGATTTAAAAAATGGATAATAACTGTTTTTCCAAGAGTGAATTGTTGCTTTCTCTATCACTCATAATTCTATAGTTGTCTTAGTTTTCCGTAACAATAGGAAACAAATTTTTGTATATACTTCATGCAGAATAGTAATAAAATAATACAGTGTATCTAATAAATTTTCATAATCATTTCTACTTTCTTCTGTAGATGCAAAAAGAAAGTATTGGATTCGTGAAAAGTTTCAGCCTCCGGCTCTCGATGGATTTTTACGTTCGGAGGTGTCCTGAACGCGACTTGACTTTTTTTTTTAGAAAATGTCTGTGTGGGCATATATAATAAATTTTTTGAACGCTGTATCTCACGAACTAAGGAACGAAATTTAACAAACCTTGGTGTTTAATTGGACTTTCAACTTTTAGTGGGGCTAATTAAACTTGGGAATCAATCGCTCAAAAGGTGGCACTGTTATACCACTTTTTCGTGATTTTTAATATGAGTACAGGAAAAAATTTCATATGAATGAACCCAATGAAAATTATCTTTAACGATGATTGTGAAATTAATAAAAAAAATATTAATAATAGTAGTACTAAACTAGGGAAAAAATTGTGTATATGTAGGAGTGTCGCCCCTTCCCTGGGTGTGGGGAATATATCCGTCGTGTGTAAATTTTTATTATGGGTATCTTTTCAAAAGAACTGACCAGTGCCTTTAAAAGAAATGGTGGAACCATAGACCTGTGAAAATTTAAAAGAAAGTAATAGATTTCTTCCATTTTTAACTTAAAAAAAAAAAAAAAAAAAAAAAACCTAGAAAGCAAAACGCATGTTCTCAGATCTCGGCACAAAATTAACTTTCTTTTGACATTTTGTATTATGCTTCTGTGACAGGAAAATTGTCTGCTTTCATCATAGAAAATAATTTCAATAAATAATTTGTACTGTGTGAATTCGAAAGTCTTGTTGTGGCCACCACAGATAAAGTAATAAGACATAGATTGATCATTGAGAGGGGAAAAGTGATACCTTTTTTAATCGGGAAAAGACGGCCATTTTACTCTCTTATGGATGTATTTCCCCGAGTGAATATACACGGGAATACACATAAGTAATTTAGCAAATAAAATTTATGCACTAAAAGAGAATGAAAAACTCCCGATACCCCTTTTTCTTTCTCTCTTTCTTTTCGTTTTCTTTTCCTTTCCTTTTATTATTATTATTATTATTATTATTTTTTTTTTACTATACTCTAGTATGCTCATGTCTGCACAAAACTGTCTTTCTTTCGGCATTTATTATTATTATACTTCTTTGAGATAAAAATCGTCTGCATTCATCATGAAAAATTTTTTAATAAATTATAATTTAATAAATTATTTGTATTGCGTGAATTTGCATAGGATTATATATGGAAGAAAGTCTTGTGGTGGCCCGAACATACTAGTTATATATTAAAACTTTCGCGGTTGCTAGCTACCTTAAAAGAATTTTGAGAATTCCATATTAATTACTAATATAAAATCTTAAAAAATATTAAAATTAAAAAAAAGTATTCCATTAAATATGAAAACAGTAATTATCTCATAATAATAACAAAGCAACTGATTATAAAAATTATACTTTTCTTAAATTACTTGAATATAACTTATTTATGGAATCTACCCCATTTCTTTTCATATATTTATTGGAACACTTAAAAGCCGCTCAATATTTCGGTATTTTCAAAATTCATTACCATTCTATTCTATTACTGTTTTCGAGTTTTAACTCTCTAATGGCTGATGCCAAAAAACTTTTTCGGCATCAAAAATCTTTGCTCGTTAACATGGGGATGATAGATCTATATAAATCACTGTATCTATTGTGGCCACAGCATATATATGTATATATTAATTCAATTGTTCTCAAGATAATATTAATAGTGATAATAAATAGGGCAAAAATGCATCAATATTTTATGTCTACTAACGTGTACCGATAATTTTGGTCGCTTCCAGATAACATTTAAATTTGAAAATTTGAAATATTTTAAGTAACATTTGTTTAGCACTTAACACAACGCCCCGAAATCATCCTAATCTTCATATAATGACACCTCATTGTGACTTTAGAAAAGAAAAAAAAAAGTGCTAAATTAACTACAAATTTTGTACATTTTACGAAATATTGATAATCACGGTTCTTCCTTGGGTGTTTTGTTGTTTTTCTAACTAGTTATATATATTTGCTTCTTTAGTAGAGTTAACTAAAAATAAATAAATAAATGAAAAATAATTGTTTTTTTAACACATGTAAGAAAAAGAAAAAATTACCCTGTCTCTAACAGCTTTTTTAAAAATCTTCCAGAACTTTTTTTAAAAATTATTTTCAAAAGAACAACAACAATAATAATGAAAGAAAATACAGCAATTTATGATGTCTACTGAAGTCTTCAGATAATTTTGATTATTTTCTGCTGAAAATTTGTACAGTTTACACTTTAAGTGACAGTATTATTTTAAACATTTTAAGAGTCATTTAATTTAACAAGAGTATTATGATGCATCATACTCTTGATACAATAAGATACAATATGTATTGTGTATATAGAAAGATATATCCCATAATGGCTAAAGTTTGCATAAAAAGTTAGTTTCTTTAATAAAAAGCACAAAATAAAATTTAAGTAAAAAATCATTTTTTAAAGTTAGAAGCTTTTTATTGTGAAGCCCTAAAAAGCAAAAAATAAAATTTATTCTGGCAAAGATATGCTACAAAGAAATGAAAGTTTCAACACTAAGAAAATTTGTGAGAAAAATATAGGTACTTTCCTTTTGCAAGAGATGAAAATTTTTTAATGTTCAAAATATTTTTAAAAGCTTTCGAGACCAATATTCTTAGTTATTAGTTTTTGTAGAATCATTCGTTAGGCCAGAAATCTCAAATGTCTCGAAAGCTTTTTAAAATATTTTGAACATTAAAAAATTTTCATCTCTTGCAAAAGGAAAGTACCTATATTTTTCTCAAAAATTTTCTTAGTGTTGAAACTTTCATTTCTTTGTAGCATATCTTTGCCAGAATAAATTTTATTTTTTGCTTTTTAGGGCTTCACAATAAAAAGCTTCTAACTTTAAAAAATGATTTTTTACTTAAATTTTATTTTGTGCTTTTTAGTTACATAAAAGGAAAAAGCTTCTTAAAAAAAAAAAAAAAAAAAACTAATTAAAATTTCTTAGGATATTTTGTAGACAACGGAAGATTTTCGTTTATCAATTGACTTTTTTTTTTTTTTTTTTGCGATTATTTATCTGCAAAAAAAGTTCTATATCGTCTTTCGAGGACCGAATCCGGGACCATCGTGTTATTAGCGTGACGCTCTAACCAAAAGTCTAAGAACAGTCAAGAAAAATCATAGAATATTCTAGGAAAATCTAGCAAATACTTATACAAAAATAATATTGTTTTGAATGCTTTTTAAAATATTTTGAATATTTAAAATTTTTCATGTTAAGTAAAATATCTATATTTTTCTTTAAAATTTCTTGTTGTTGAAATTTTTATGATTTTATAGCATGTCTCTGCAAGAATAAATTTTTATTTTAGGCTTTTTAGGGCTCCACAATAATAAAAAACTTTCAGTGTTATTTTCATTTATTTATTTATTTATTTTTATTTTTGTTTTTATTTTTACTGAAATTTTTATTTTGTGAGTTTAGTAATTAAAAAAAAAAGCTTCTTTAAAAACTACCAAAATTTTTTAGGACACTCTGTAGACAACGAAAGATTTTCTTTTATCAATTGACATCTTTTCTATTAATTATACTGCAAAAAAGTAACACATCGGCCTGCGAGGATTGAACCCACGAGCATCGTATTTTCACCATGATGCTCTAACCAAATGCTCTAACGAGCGACGAAAAAAGTTGTTTAAATTTACGTTAGAGTGGAGACGCCTTCTTTTTCAGAATGACACAAAGGTACGATGATAAAAATCCAATTTCGATAAAAAGCTTCTAAGAGAATATATATATATATATATATATATAATATTTTAGTTTGTGCTTTTTAGTATCTAAAAAAAGCGTGAAACGAAGACACGATGACAAAGTCAATTTCATATAACAGCTCCTAAAAAAAAGCTTCTTAAAATAACTCCTCAAAAAATTCTTAGTGTAAGCAACGAAAAATTTTTTGTATCAATTGACACCTTTTCTTCTAATTACCTGCATAAAAGAACACGCTGGACCTTCCGGGGACCGAACTCACGACCACCGCTCTATTAAATTGACGCTCTTACCAACGGAGCTAATGAGGTATGCTACGCATTGCTTATACTTACTTTAGCTTACCTTGTTTTTTGGCGTGTCACGAAGACACGATGAGAAATTCCAATTTCAATAAAAAGCTTCTAAAAAATTTATTTATTTTTGCTTACATTTTTATTTTGTGCTTTTTGTAACTAGATAAAAAGCCGTTTAAAAAACTCTTGAAAAATTATTAGGAAACTGTGTACACAACGAAATATTTTCTTTTATCAATTGACACTTTTTCTATTTATTATTTGCAAAAAATAACACCTCGGCCTGGCGAGGATCGAACACACGACTCTCGTATTATCAACATGACGATGTGACCAGCTGATCCATTAAGAGATGCAATGAGTTGGAGTTGCTTACTTTTTTTTCTTTTAATATATATATGATGGAAGCGACTTGGTTTTTTAACGTGGCAAAAAGCCGATGACAAACCCAATTTCATATATTAGTAATATATAATATATATATATATACATATATATATATATATATAAAGCTTCTAAAAATATTATTTTATGTATTTTTTATTTAAAACATTTTATTTTGTGCTTTTTAAATATCTAAAATGTTTTGTGTTTTCCAATACCTAAATTAAAAATAAATGCTTCTTAAAAAAACTCCTCAAAAAATTCTTAGTGTAAGCAACGAAAAATTTTCTTGTATCAGTTGACACCTTTTCTACTAATTACCTGCAAAAACTAACACCCTGTACCTTCCGGGGACAGAACTCGCGACCACTGCGGTATTAACAGAACGCTCTTACCAGCTGAGCCAAAGAGCGACAAACGAAACTGCTTTTATTTACTTTAAAATGAAGGCACCTTGTTTACTAGCGTGACACGAAGACACGATGACCAAGTCAATTTCAATTAAAAACCTTCTAAAAAATATTTTTTACCAAATCATTTATGAAAATATTAAGGATTGGCATTAATTATTCTGTACATATTTACAATTAATTTTCGATTATTAATTTTATATAATTACGAGTAAATTAACTTTATTAGTTATAAAGTAAAATTTTAAAATCGCACCAAAAGTAAAGGAGTAAGTGCATCTAGCCTCGCCTTTTTCAAACAATTATTCAGTTGAAATCAGCAGTTTAAAAGGATGGCGCAATCCATAAGTGTACAAAATACACAAATGTAATTACAAAATGATGAGTCATGTGCTGTCATTTTATAAATGACGAATTCATATAACTTATTTCCTCTACCTTAGAGATTTTTGAAGTAAAATGAAAATAGAATTATATATTATCTCGCAAAACGTCTTCTCCATGAAATTAACTATAACGCAAATTTGTCATACGGCAGTGCAAAACCAGTTCACTGTCACTGTAATACATTTATTTAATTTAAAATTGCTTTACGAAAAATGGAAAAGAAAACAGAAATATACCTTTTTTAACCTTTTCATCAATAAAATCCAATGGCCATATTTAAATTTCCTTACCGGCGACTATTTTTTTCCGTGCGTAACTGAAATTAGAATAATAAGGTCGGAAGCTACAACTGACCTCAAAAAAGTTACGTAAGAAATATCGGCGCGCCATTTTTGTTTCACTTTTAAATTCAAGTTAATAAAATGTTTTCCCTTTCATTCTCTGTATGACAGTAGTTGTTTTCACGTTTACAATTTTTTCACCGGAAAAAGTGTCAAAACCACTAACTCAATAATATTTGTTCTTGCTGAGTAAGTTTTCCTATTGTTTGAAAGCGGCAGGTGCACAGGAAAGCTATTGAAGAATTACTTTGTGACATTTATTCGAGGAAAATTTCAAACAACATAAGGGAATTAAGTGTAAATGATAAAAATAACAATAACAATAATTCAAAAATTATTATTATTATTATTATTATTATTTTAATTTCTGGACGTAATTAATGCAGTTTGGTAAAAGTACAAAGTATAAATTGCATATGAAACGGGGCAAAACTCTGATTGTATCTAAATATGAAAAAAGCATTTGTCAATATTTGATAGAAAAATTTTGCTAAATATAAGTAAATGACAAAATATATTAGGTTTACATTTCACAGCAGACGTAGTATTTTTTGAACAGTTTATTACAAGCAAAAATTGCCACAGCTGTCAAGTAAAAATTTTTATATGTACATGAGTAATTTAAAAATCACGCACACACACGCACGCACACACACACACACACACACACACACACACACACACACAAAAAAAAAAAAAAAAAAAAAGCCGTATTTAAATTAATTATTTTTATATATTAATAACTAATTATTTCATCATTTAAAGTAATTAATCATTTTTAAAATCATTTCATCATTTTTTCAAACAATTTTAAATTAAAATAATATACCAATATGGAATTCCATGTTCCATTCTACCGGGCGTTTCAGTTTGTTTGATCAGAGAGCTTTTTATTTAAAATATTGACTATTGACATATATTAGAACTATAATATTTCCAATGACAAAAACAGTTACATATATAAATATATATATATATATATATATATATATATATATATATACATATATCTATAATAATAAATGGAAAGGTTTGTCTGTCTGTCTGTTCTTTTATACGTTCAGCCCCTATTGAACGCAGAAATACAAGAATTGACATACGGATGCTCTGGAGCCTTTCCGAGGTCCTCTTCAAAACAGAATTTAAAAATTTTAATTAGTTGTGGAGATATTAATTAAAATGTAGAATCATGCCTAATCAGAAAGCGATCTCAATGACTGAGAATTCATCGCGATTGCATAAAAATAGATATTTTAACGGAGTTAAAAGCAGAAAAAGTGGAAAATAAATTAGAAATATTTGTCCGATCGTTACGATTTCGATACCAAATGAAAGGGGCATTTTTTCTGAATCTAAGTGTGCAAGTGGCTTATCGGTACAACAATTAGTTTTTTTAAAATTAACTAAAGTATGAATTTTTTGTGGCAACATCATTTCAAACGCCAGACAACTGTATGAGATGAAAAGGGAAATGATTGTAACCGATTAAGATGTCACGTGTTTTGTAGTGGGGAGAAAAATTGCAATTTTCAATTTTTTTCAAATTTTCATTCACGCTACATTTTAATTAATATTCGGCCTAGACAGCATATTATAAAGCTACTGTTCAATTTTCATGAAAATATGTGGATAAACAAAAAAAATTAGGTTAAATTTTGTATTATATATTTTTAAATTGAGATATGCCGTTGAAATTTCGTAATATTTGGTTTTAACGCCCGATAATTCGATTCTGAATATCTTTGAAAGTGTAGAATTTTTAGGAAGGGCTTGAGGAGGAGGGGAGGGGGGCGAAGGGGCAAAAAAAAAAAAAAAAGAGTTACAGCGTTTGAAATTGTTATTATTACGTTTTAAGGAAAGAAAAATCGATTGCGGATATTTTCAAGTGTAAAATTATTAGAAGGGACGGAAAGGGGGGAAGGGGCAAAAACGTAGAAAAGGAACGGTTGTTTCGGAGAAAACAACGAAAAACCCAGAACGCCTTTATTCTTTTATATTTTGCAGAGTTTCGAATTCTGATACTCCTTTCACATTTCATACTATGGATTTTTAACAGTATTTAGCCCGGAATTACGCAAGTTTCGGAGAAAACCACGAAATAGTCAGACATAAGTCGTTTTATAATAGTGTTTATATCATTTTTGTATCTCAGCTTCTAATTAGCATAATTTAATAAGTAATATGTCATTTTGAAACTTATTTGAATTGAATTTCAAGAGTAGACGCCACAAATTTCTGTCACCTTCCATTAACCGACTACCGTAAGTAGTGGAATTCGAGATTTCACGTGATTTACACGTTTTAAGGTGTCCTGATTAGATTTTCTTTTGTATCTCAGCTACTAATTGAAATAATTTTATAAGTAATGCATTATTTGAAAGCTTTGTTGATTTGGTATTGAACATTAGATTACAGAATTTTCTACCGCCAGATGGAGCTGTAATATTTTAAAATTTCAATATTTCAAATTCTAATTATGATTAAATTATTTTTAATACATCATTTGAAAGATATTTTAAAGTACTTTTATATTATCGAAAGTGGGCATAATTTAATGCATCATTAGAAAGATATTTTAAAGCACTTTTATATTATCGAAAGTGGAATTCGAGTTTTCACCCGATTTACACGTTTTGAAGTGTCCTGTTTAGGTTTTCTTTTGTATCTCAGCTACTAATTAAAATAATTTCATAAGTAATACATCATTTGAAAGCTTTGTTGATTTGGAATCGAACAGTAGATTACAGAAATTTCTACCACCAGATGGCGCTGTAATATTTTAAAATTTCAATATTTCAAATTCTAATTATGATTACATTGTTTTTAATACATCATTCGAAAGATATTTTTAAGTTCTTTTATATTATCGAAAGTGAAATTCGAGATTTCACCTGATTTACACGTTTTAGGGTGTCCTGATTAGGTTTTCTTTTGCATCTTAGCTAATTGAGTTAGACCGTTCAAAATTGGTATGTGTAGGTTAATTAGGAGGGGCTGGAAGGGTGGGGAAGGAATAGGCACGCACAGCGCGCACGGGACTGCGCTGCCGAAGGCAGTGGGGACCCGGTCCGACTTTTTATCCGATGAGAAATGATTTTTTAATTTTTTTTTTCTTAAGAATAAATGCTTGATTTTAGAAGGAATATATGCGAGCAGCGCATGTATATCTTTACACGTGCGCGCGCATGGGCCTGCACTGCCGAAGGCAGTGGGGACCCAATGCGAGTTTTTACCCGATGATTAATGACTTTTTCTAAAATTCCTTTTCTTAAGAATGAAAGTTTATGAGTAATAACATGGAATTTTGAGAAATCATAAGGATGGTGAAGAAATACGTGCGCGCAGCGCTGCCGAAGGCAGTGGGGCTCCGGTGTGAGTTTTTACCCGATCACAAATGCTATTTTTCCTTTTTTCTTTTTTTAAAGAGTAATGTTAATAAGCGATAATATGCAATTTTCAGAATTCATTCATTATAGTGATTCATTTAAAAATACTGACCCGCTAGCGGGCGAATGCAGAGGGGACCCGGTGTGAGTTTTTACCCGATCAGAAATGATTTTTATTTTTTTAATTTCTTTTCTTAAGAATAAAAGTTTGTCAGTAATAATATGGAATTTTGAAAATCATAAGGATGGTGAAGGAATACACGCGCGGAGCGTTCATATATATGCATTCGTTCGCGTGCATCGCGCACGGGTCTACGCTGCCGAAGGCAGTGGGGACCCGGTGGGACATTTTTCCCGATCAGATTTTTTTTTTCTCTTTTTTTATCATATGATAAAAATTAATGCAATTTTGAGAATTCATTAATTACAGTGATTCATTTAAAAATAGTGACCAGCGAAGCGGGCGTAGCCTGCTAGTTTAAAATAAAATAGTAATAATACAAATCTAGCATTTTCTTCTGAATTTTATTTCATAGCATTTTTTAAAGATATACCTCAACTTTAGATATATATATATATATTAGCACGGATGAATCACGCTTGGCATAATTCAGCATTATATTAAAGGTATTTACTTATTGATAATTCTGGACAAATTTTTAAATTTTGATGCTGAAGCAGATCGGACATTTTTCGCCAAACAGTCACTTAAAGCCAAGTTGCGAATCAAAAATATAACTAAATTATAAAATATTGCAAAAAAGAAAGAGATAGAAGGAAATAAGAACAAAAATCGCATAAAATATATTTTGGTCTAAAACGGCGACGAAAATTCAAAAGTCGCCAAGGGGAGCTCTATTAAGGTTCTACCATGATCAGGTTTACATAATAATTAATTTATTTTTCTATATACCAACTATTAATAACTAAGCATGAAGTACATATAACCAAATAATAATAATAATAATAATAATAATAATTGTCTCATGTGATAGACGTAGCCGATCATAACATATTGTAATATTATATTTGGCTTGAAATTGCTGTCATTTTATGGGTTTATCGATTAAATCAAATAAATATAGAAAATAACTTGAAAGCAAATATTATGTGCATCACGCATAATGTTGTTAGTATGTAACTGTGATTCAAATATAAAAGGGCTGCTTCAATTTTTTCGATACTGTCCGTATCGAAACTGTCATATATGAAAAGCACCCTAATGGCAGCCCACGGGTAAACCATTGTCGCAGGCAATAGGGACAGGCACAGGAGACTGTGAGGATGAACAAGTCGTGCCGAAGGCAGCGGGAGTCTAAAGCGAGCTTTTGAGCGATTTCATTATTTTTTTTGTTTTTTATAAAGCTATATAGAAAAGAGTTTCCTTTAAACATAGTGACGAGGGAAGCGGGCAAAGCCAGCTAGTATTGTAATAAAATAAGTAGAATGAATTAAAAAAAAACTGATGACAAAATGCCACAATATTTCACAAGAGCCCAAATAAATTAATAAATAACTGTAATAAAAATAACCTTTAATAAGTTTTAAAAAGATATGAAAAACTGACCCATATCAATTTTAATACAGACATGAAAACAATCAGAATACTTACTTTAAAACAATTCCAATTAATGATCTAACTCAACCGTAGTTTAACAAAGAAGGAGTATTAGCTCCTTCTTGATAGAACAGGATAGTTATTTTACAAATAGTATATGGAAGACTTTTTATTGAGGCCCTATAAATAAAAATTTCAAATTAGGGGGGGGGGGAGAAGAAGTCCAGTGTGTGCGAAAAGTCATTTACGAAAATTTACATATGTGTAACTATAATATTCACTGAGTTATTCGGCTTGACATTAAATTTTTGAGTATTTATTACCTATGACTAAGGTACGGTTCTTAAATTACTAAAATAAGAATTAAATACGAGGTGAAAGCAATATTACCAGTGCATTTCCACTTTAACTTTTTTTTTCGAACACTTAGAGCTTTGGCGTAGTTGTTTTCCAGGTAAAATCCGGCATTGGGTCGAGTAAGCCTAATTTATCCAAACCCAACTTAGTCGATAGATCCAATTTGGTTCGTGTTGATAGAATTTAGTTCTTGTGGGTTGAGTTTAGTTTTTAACACGTTTTTATTAGCTTCACCTGTATGTATGTTTGAATGTTTGTAACCGCTCTGGGAGCAAACAAAAAATCTATAAGACTTTCCCTACGTGAACGCTGTGGCTGTGAGGCAAAGCTCCTCGCTACGAACCTAAAGGTCTAGCGTTCGAGCCCAGTCAGGAGAGATTTTTCAAAAATGGTTTTTGTTTAATTCTAAATTATTTTAATTAAAGATTTAAATGTATGTAAATATTATTGTGTGTCACTCACACGATTTTCTCTTACCCTGCATTTTAATACTAAGATTTATGCCTTTTAGTTCACATTTCTATAAAAGCGTGTTCTTTAATTTTTTAAAACTATAATATTAATGAGTCGTTTCACCTTCAGAATATATGTAAATTTTTTTAGAATAATATTAGAGGGACTGAAAAGTAATGTCGTTTTTTAATCGACTTCAATAAAGAAGGAAGGTTTTCAATTCAAACCGTATGTCTTTTTTATGTTTGTTAGCTCATAACTTCTGAACGGATGCTCCGATTTTGATGCTTTTTGTTTTGTTGAAAAGGTCTTGGTCTAAAATAGGTCCCATTGTAATATCTTTACGATCTAAAGAAAATACAGGGTGCCCAAATAAATCAGTCCCAACTCTTTTAACTGCTAAACGGCTGCAGCTATAGTGATAAAAATGGTATGAAAGTAAAGCAAAGTGACTATGCAGTACAAGGTTAAACCGCTTGCAGCGCCACCTGGTGGAAAACAGTGGAGTTAGTGTTCCTATCTCGAAAACGGTTCTAAAGAAAAAGTGAATTACAAAGCTGAAGAGTATCACCGATTTAGTACAAAAGATAGTTTATACATTCATGCTAACGTTCCTATCTCGAAACCGATTCAAGACAGGGGGAAAAAGGGAATTACAAAATTTCAGAGCATTATCGATTTAGTACGAAAAGATAGTTTTGACATTGATGCAAAAAATACAAGGCTAAAAACGTGCATTTTTTTGTTCACAATTTCTTACACTATACGCACTTGAGCTACATTACTCACGTTGTAGCGTAGCTGGTGAGACATACGCTATATAGTTCAAAATACGGTTACTTGATACTTTTTGTTTTGTTGTAGAGATCTTGGTCTGAAGTAGGTCCCATTATAACATCTTTACTATCTAAAGAAAATAAAGCACCATGTGGTAAAAAAAAGCGGAATTAGCGCTCCTATCTCAAAAACGGTTCAAGATGGGAGAAAAGTTAATTACGAAGTTGTAGAGCGTCATCGATTTACTACGAGAAGACAGTTTTTAGACATTATTGCTAAAAATAGAACGCTTAAAACGTGCAGTTGTTTGTTCGCAATATCCTACATCGTGCACACTTGAACTACGTGGCACACCTTGCAGAGTAGCGGATGACATATATACTCGGTGGTTCAAAGTACTGTTACTGTAAGCGGTCACATCGATTAGCGCAAAGTCGTTTTCAACCAACTTCAGAAAGGAGGGTGTTCTTAATTCAAACTATGTGGTGTTGTTGGTGTTTGTAAGCTTATAACTTCGTAAGAGATGCTCTAATTAACCGACTTCAAAAAGGAGGAGTTTCTAAATTCAAAGCGTATGTTTTTTTTGTTTTTTCTTTTTGTTTGTTAGTTCATAACTTCTGAACGGATGATCCGATTTTGATACATTTTGCTCTTTGTTTGAACTTTACGCAGCGCAATTTCCAGCGCAGCGGGTGACACGTATTCACTGTAAAGTTCAATATATATGCCTAACAGAATTTTGGGTTACGAATACAGCGCGTCCGTTCTTTACATTTCTAAAGACTTTTTAATTTTACGTATGTTCGTTCAATAGATAGTTTTTTGCTCATATACGATAAAGGCAAGGAAAGTGACACAACTTAAAAAATGCAGCATTTGAGAAAAATCAACTTAAAAATAACTTGACTAGAATAAAACTGGCACAACTGTCTCTCGAGTGGATAACTTTCTAGATGGAGATGTAACCTTTTTGTTCACATTGGGTGCATTCCATGTGTTTTTCAGTGACATAAACCATTTTTTGAGTAATGTCACTTTTCTTGAAAGTTGTGATTTGTGAAACTTCCGTCGAACGTCTTCTGATGCTCTGGTATATAAATAAGTTTTCACTGAAAAGAGAAAAATAAAATGTTTTTGTAAAAAAAAATAGAACCGACTCCAAAAAGGAACTACTATTCAAACAACTAAAAATGAAAGAAAATAGGCAGAAAATGGAACTGTAAATTGCGCCTAAAAGTACAAAATATTTTCCTTCGCCAAACAACCTATAAAACTACAATTAATTATAACTTTTGAAGTTGGAGCAAAATTAAATAAAAATTGATACCTTTATTCAATACAAAAATCAAATCCTATTTAAAATACACATCTCACATTGTTACCTACAAAACGCAGCCGAAAACTACTTTGATTCAAGAAAACAAATAAGATTTCGTAAGCAGCAAAAGTTGGCGAAGATGCTGGTATCTGATGTCCTTGGTGAAAGAAAAATCGCAAAATTATCTGGCACACATATTTAATTTCTTTGGGATATCATGATTATTTTGATAAGGTATATCAAGAGAGTAATCAATAATATGAAACAACACATCGTACAATATATATTATGAAAATATACATCTTGCGTGTATATTTTTGCCTTACGTTTTGATCGCCAAATCCAAAAGCCATCAAGGATGATAGTTATCAAAGTTATACCAAATTTGCAAAGGAAAATCTAACTTCGTAGAAACATAAATACCGCATTGTGAAGAATGTTCACTGTTCTATGTAGATGTTACTAATGGACCAATTGTATACGGTGATAGAATAATAAAGGAAACATGAAAATGGATCATTCGAGACAACAGCATTTGTTGCTACCGATGTAAAGACAAACCTTTAAAAACTAATTAAATTTTTATTAATTTTGCGCCGACTTCAAAAGTTATGATTAATTGTAGTGTTATAGGTTTTTTGGCGAAGGAAATTATTTTATACTTTTAGGCGCAATTTACAGTTCCATTTTCTGCCAATTTTCATTCATTTTTAGTTGTTTGAATAGTAGTTCCTTTTTGGAGTCGGTTCTATTTTTTTTACAAAAAGATTTTATTTTACAATAAATTTAAACAGATAATTTTTTAACAAGTTTTTATTTTTAATCAATTATATAATTACCCTCGTTTTCAACACTCTTTAGGCATCTAGCAAGTTTTCAATACTGGATCGATAAAAATCAGTTGCGTGTTGAGCAAAATCTCTGGAGATTGCATTTTGGACATCATCCAAATATTCAAAATTTAACCACATGTAGCTGTCAAAATGAATGTAAATCCGATGGTGCAATGTCAGGAGAGTATGGTAGATGAGGCAATACCTCCCACTCCAATTTATTATTATTTTTTTGTAAGGGTCCGTCTTGCGCAGTGCGGTCTTGCATTATCGTTTTACAGAACAACACCTTTTCTGTTGACAATTGCTGGGCACTATTCAATTAAAGATTGATTTACTTAATACAATAGTTCACATTAAAGGTTTGCATTCACGATTCGTCCAGATTTCAGCACGTTAAAATAAACTACCCCGGAAATACTCCAACAAGCACACAAAAGCTCTTGTTTGTGGTGTAAACTTGGCTTAGCTGTACTTTGTGGTGATTCATTCGAAGAGAGTCACTGTTTTTTGCCTTTTGGATTATCATAAAGGACCCATTTTTAATCTTCAGTGACCAAGCGATCAAAAAATGCTTCTGTATTATGCCAATGAAGCAATAAGTTCCATGTGCTCTATCGGTTAGTTTTGTTTCCTTCGTACAAATTATGCGACACCCAAAAACTTGCTCTGCTTACTTTACGCAATTGGCCGCAAATGTTCTTAGATGGTAGAACAAGGTTGATTAAGAGTGTTTGACAATTTTTCGATTATTTGACACAGATTTGATTCCATTTTCGCCTTTGACATCTGATTGTCTAAAATCGACACGAGTCAGAAAGATCAAAATTGTGGAATTTGAACTTAAAAAAAAAAAAAAAAGTCCTTCCGGTTTATTCGGAAGGGTAGGTTGATTTCTTTTTCCTTATCAAGTAGCCGTCATTTTGTTTCAAAATGGCGGCTACAAATTAATAACGAATTAGTAGAAATATTGATGTAGGCTATCTACATATGGAGTTTTAAGCAAATCGGTTCATAAATACCTTTTTATGTGAATTTAAAATTTTCAAGTGGCCGGCGCTTGGAAACAAGATGGTGGGCCAAGTTGACAAATATATCAAATGCATTTGTGAGATAAGACTGCTGTACAAATATAGTTGGAATTAATTCAGAATCTCAAAAGTCATCGTGATGGAAAATTAAGTGACTGCCGCGTGGATCAAAATGGCAGAGAAAGTTGCTCAGTGAACTAATTAATCTAAGATATTGTTGCAAATTTGAAAAAAAAATTATTTATTTATTTTATTTTATTTTATTTTATTTTGTAGAAATTCTTTCAAAGAGGCTTAGTAAGTTGATTAAATGTTAATTTTCTGCATTTCTAGTTTGTTTTAACGTTAAAATGGACTAATTTTCCCTTAAAAACGCATTAAAAAGCTCCAATATTGCAGATAATGGATTTTTCGACAAATTTGGCGACTTTTTCAATTGGCAACTTTTTTGGCGACTTTTGGCCAGAAAATCCATAGTTCATTAATAAACTTCATTGAGACACTTATATGGTCTATGTATACATTAAAATTTTAACAAATTCGGAATACGCTTTTTACAATTTGAATTTGAAATTTTCAAGTGGTCTCCACTTGAAAACAAAATGGTGGAGCAACTTGGTTAAGAAACTCATCCAAGATATTCATAACACAAGTTAAGACACTGTTCAAATTTGGTTCGATTTGGAGTATTATTTCGGAAGTTATCGGGATTTTAAATTTTCAAGTGGTAGCCTGATTTCAAATAGCCCCGCTTAACTTAAGATACCCGCCACTTTATTAAAAATGGCGGATACGTTCATTAATAAACCTCATTGAAACACTTATATAGTCTATGTATACATCAAAATTCAAACAAATTCGGAATACGCTTTTTACAATTTGAATTTGAAAATATCAAGTGGTCTCCACTTGAAAACAAAATGGTGGAGCAACTTGGTTAAGAAACTCATCCATGATATCCATAACACAAGTTAAGACGTTGTCCAAATTTGGTTCGTTTTGGAGTATTATTTCGGAAGTTATCGCGTTTTTATATTTTCAAGTGGTAGCCTGATTTCAAGTGGCCCCACTTAAGATATCCGCCACTTTATTAAAAATGGCAGATAAATTTCATAAATAAAGTTCATTGAGATCCTTATGTAGTCTAGATTTACATCAAAATTCAAGCAAATCTTGCTTTAAATACGCTTTTTACAATGTAGGTTAGAAATATTCAAGTGGCTGCCACTTGAAAACAAAAAGTCGGAGCAACTTGGTTAACGAACTCATCCAAGAAACTCATCCAAGATATTCATAACACAAGTTAAGACACTGTGCAAATTTGGTTCGATTTGGCGTATTATTTCGGAAGTTATCGGAATTTTAAATTTTCAAGTGGTAGCCTGATTTCAAGTGGCTCTGCTTAACTTAAGATATCCGCCACTTTATTAAAAATGGCGGATACGTTCATTAATAAACTTCATTAAGACACTTATATAGTCTATGTATACACCAAATTCAAACAAATTCGGAAAACGCTTTTTACAATTTGAATTTGAAAATTTCAAGTGGTCTCCACTTGAAAACAAAATGGTGGAGCAACTTGATTAAGAAACTCATCCAAGATATTCATAACACAAATTAAGACGCTGTCCAAATTTGGTTCGATTTGGAGTATTATTTCGGAAGTTATCGTGGTTTTAAATTTTCAAGTGGTAGCCTGATTTCAAGTGGCCCCACTTAACTTAAGATATCCTCCACTTTATTAAAAATGGCAGATAAATTTCATTAATAAAGTTCATTTAGACCCTTATGTAGTCTAGATTTACATAAAAATTCAATCAAATCTTGATTTAAGTACGCTTTTTACAATGTGGGTTAGAAATATTCAAGTGGCTGCCACTTGAAAACAAGAAGTCGGAGCAACTTGGTTAAAGAACTCATCCAAGATATTTATAAGATCAATTCACTGTCCAAATTTGGTTCGATTTTGAGTATTATTTCTGGAGTCATCGTGATGACAAAATTTTCATTATATATATATATATATATATATATATATAGATAGATAGATAGATAAACGAAGTGGTTGCAATAGGTCGATTTCTAAAGAAATCAACCTAAAACACACACACTTTTGGCATTTACAAAGGATGAATGCACATGAATAAACAACGCAAATGATTTTTGTTGAAACTGTTGCGTTACTACCTATTCGAAACTCAAAATGGATACAATGCCGGATATATACTTCTTCTTTTATTTGCCGAGCCCTTTCACTATAATTGAAAAAATATATAAATAAAATAAAAATAAGGTTTAATAATTCGCAAGTAAACAAGTCACTCAAACCTTTAAATGGCACCAGTTCAAAAATACAATGAGCTGATAAATGGCAATAGAATATCGACATGCGCAAAAACGACTTTACTTTCCAGTCAGCCTAATAAATTTGGATAAATACAGAGGGTGTTCACACATGTTTATAACGATTTTGACTTTCACCTTGAACTGAAATTTAAATTTTAAAATAAAAACATGACTGACATTAAAATAAAGTATGGTTTTACTATTTTCTGCAGCTTTAAAAATATTTTTAGCTATAATATGTCTCTGAAAAATAGACAATGTTTTGAACGCTATATTTTTGAACTTTCCAAAGAAAATTATTCTTATTTATTTGGTTATAAAAAAAAAAGACGTGAAAAGCATGTTTTTAGTATTTCTATATGTAAAATGAAGGACATATTTTTTTTTAAATTCAATTGATAAGCATTATGTAATTAATAAGTAATGCAAAAGTTTCCAGTAATATAACTGTGAAATTTTGCATTATGCTAGAGAAAGGCAAAAAATGCATATCCAACAATGATTACGTGCATTTCTTATTAAATCTAAAATCGCACCTCATGTTTAAAAAAAAAAAAAAAAAAAAAAAAAAAAAAAAAAAAAAACCCAAATTGCTATCCCAAAATCTTTATATATCGCTGTAAGAACTGAGAATAATGTGATAAAATCTGATTTAAAACTAATCATAACAAAAAACAGGATGTTCATCCCCAAACGCCGAAACATGTTTCTCAGCGTAAGACTATGTGCATATTGTTGTATCAAAATTATTTGACGATGAAAAGTGGAAATATATAGTTACAGTTGATGAAGCTTGAATGTTATTATCTGATTTCAATAGGAAAAGCTCGATTTACTAGCGAGAAAGGAGAGAAAAATACTTAAAATATTGGTTTAGAGAAAACAGGGAAAGTTTTGTTAAAGGTTTTATGGTTATTATTGAATTCTCTTATAACAGAAAACTTAAAATAAAGAAAGCAGAAAAAATGTCAAAATTGACTTGGATAACTGTCAGAATTAAACTTTAACACCTATTTTCAAAGAATAAATTTTAACCCATAGCTCAAACAACCTTCAATGTGTCGAGTTCCATCAGGGTAAAGTTACAAACCATATCTCTAAATCTACTGCTCTATTATTATTATTATTATTATTATTATTTTGAAAAAATGAGAAATGAAACAGGAATTGAAGGTATTCACTTTAAATGCATAGTCCTCTGACGTGTCTCTTATGGATCCTGTTCATTTGGTCTTTTTAAAAAAGCTCTTTTTAAGCTATATCCCAAACATTGGATGGACTATGTAAAAGTCTGGAGGAGGAGTAAAACAAAATCAATCTTGATGTTTTAAGAAATTCTCTGTTGTCTTTGAAATCAAGATGTAATATGATAGTTCAGCATAAGAGCTATCAGACTAAACATGTAGGAAAATCAAATTCTTATATTTTATTATATATATAAACCTTTGTAAAATCGTTACAAAAATGTGTGAGTACCCTCTGTATAGCTACATACAGTTACTCATGATAATATACCCATGAACAGCTCTTCCAAATAGCCAACACATCCAAGCAACGACAAACTCTACTTAGGCGTTGTATTACATTAGAAATAATGTATAAATAGAATAATAGAATATATGTAAAAAGTGCATTATGAGGTTGACCTTTTTTTTTTTTTTTTTTTTTTTATAAATCGTACATCAACAACGCAGCACTACAAAAAATAATAATGATAATAATAATAAATATAATGAATTCTATTATATTAAAGAAAATATCTGTATATTTTTGAAATATATATATATATATATATTGACAGGAATTTTTCATAACAGAACATTGTAGAAAATCGCAGTACAAAAATATTTTTTCCGTAAAGTTGTAAAAAGTAAATAAATAAATAAATAATAAAAGGAATACATAGTATTTTTTTAGCTTGACCTTTCAGGATAGAAACGCCCCCCCCCCCCTCCCCCCTAAAAAAAAAAAAAAAAGAGTGTCTTTTGACAAATTGAGATATAAATTCCTGCACTTTTAGAAACCAAAAATTTGCTCTAGGAATGTTACAAAAATTCTCTGTCTCTCACTCTCTCTTTTTTTTTTTAACCGAATTTTTTTGCAGTGATAATTTTAAACAAAAGTTTAGATTTTGCATGAATTTTACCAACATTACTTTAATCCTTTATCTACCGCGTTATATGAAATAGACAAAAAATGTAGGATATATGCAATAAAAATGATGCATATCATCTCACTCTAGTAATAAATGAGGATTTTGTGAGGTGGTACTTTAGTATACCATTGGTACATAGAAGTCGAAAAACACATTAAAACCTTTTCTTAGTGTAAAAAAGGATTTATTTTTTATGTTCCTTATATTTTTTTGTAATACTGAGGATAGATTGTTGAGGTAATACAGGAATTAATTATACCAGACGGGAAGATCGTGAAAAATGCAAAGTAAAACAGTGAAAGCACCTATAAAATCCTTTCTGGGACAAAAACGTCTAGTGCCATTGAGTGAGATGAAAGTGAGATATATATGTTCTATTTTTCTAAATATCATAGGCATTTTTTCAATAAACTCGAATTCATACGCTTTTTAAACTAACGGTACTTTAAGCTACCGTCAGTAGATAAAGGTTTAAACCTTTTACCAACATTATGCGGTTAAAATAAACTCGTTTTACATCGGATTAGCATTTTGTACGATTTCTTTAATACAAGACAACTGATTTTTATTCACACCATTTTCAAAATATATTTTTGCTTATGACCTGTCTGACAATAAGAAATCATTATCATATAAGCAGAGCATGGTTTTCATTTGAAAAAATTGAGTTTGCGTCACGTCCCCCCCCCCTTCCGGGAGGCGGAGCAGAGGTCCTACCTATGATACCTCACCTAATAAATCATTTAAATTCAGAACACTTTTGTAATCATTGTGTTCAACGAAATTTCTCTTTTATTTAGATATTTTGGGTGTTCCAGATTTTTTACTAGAACATATGATTCGGGGCTCCGGGTCTCCCTACTCGCCAAATAAAAAAAAAAAAAAAAAAAAAAAAAAAAAATACAAGATTTAATACAGATTTTTACCGCTTAACACGATTCTGCGAAGAAAAGGTATGGTTTCTATTTGAAAAAGTGCAGTTTGTGTCACGTGGGGGCCCAGTTATAGTGCCCCCTAATCTGAAAAAAAAAAGAGCATGATTTAAAGCAGATTTATTTCGCTTAAAACAATTCTGCGAATAAAAAGTATGATTTCTTTTTGAAAAATTGAGTTTGTGTCACGTGGGGACGGGCCCACTTACGATCCCTTATTTGATAGATCACTATGATAGATCATTTAAATCCGCGAAACTTTTAAAATCAATGTGTTCAGCGAATTTGCTTTCCTTTCGAGATATTTTGGTGCATCCAGACGTACGAAACACCCTGTATATATTTACTGTTCCTTACACACAGATTTGAATTACGCAGTAAAAATATAATGTTAGTGTGTTTGAAATGTTTGGTTACTTTTTCTTTTTCTTAAATGTATATAGCACTATTTTATACATCACGGTTGAAAATGGTCATATATAGGGGAGACCCGTGTAGCTAGGGCCGCTTTTTTTCAATGCCCAAAAACAGAACCCTTGACCTATTTAAAATTATTAAACTGATATGAACATATCTTTAGGACTAATTACTTCCAATTGAGATTAATATAAATACCTAAAATAATAAATTCCGACAAATAGAAGGTTTTTAAAAAAACATCACTCGTGGCCCTTGGTACAACGCCCTCATTGTACCTGGGGCCAGACCTCACTGTACCTAGGGCCTTTCTCTAAAAATTAGATTTAACTTTGTAATGAATAAAAAATAATCATATAAACAGGTATTTTATAAAAGAAACAATATCAAGTAATATATTTATTTATCATATAATAATTATCATATTGTTGTCCTTAATTTAAAACACAAAATTTTTCACTTTTTTTTTTTTCCCCTTTGGAATATTCTAACAGAATGTTTTTTTTTTTTTTCTCTTCAAATTTTTTTTTTTTTTCTGGAGTGTCTCTTGGATTTCTAGATCTCTCTGGTTTTCGATCACATCTTTGATGTGGGAGGTTTTCCTTTAGGTAAAGGTTTTACTTAGGTTCGTACCTGTTAAATCAGGACACACGAAAAGATGATAGATGTTGAAGGTTTCGAAATTTTAACAGCGAACACGAAACAGAGACATTCAGTTCTATCATTGTTGGTTCACTTTCTTCCTGGATTTTTTTTTCTTTTAATATATGGAGGGATCTTGTCTTTCAGTCACATTTGAACTTAAATATTCATCCTCAGTGAATGTGTTTTGATTCATTGGCTATATGCCGGTAGGCCGATGGATAGGACTTCCCAATACTTTCAGCAACATCATATATAGAGTTGGTTTACCAGGGTTTGTCAGCATCCAATTACTATAGGCTGTACTGTGTTTCTGAACACTTTCTCGACCACTGACGTAGATTCACGTCATTTAAAAATATGAAACTCCAAGTTTCTTTTGCAACTTGTATGTTATTTGTTTCTAAAAAATATACGCAATATTCATATTTGTACAATAAGTATACTATGGATGCAAATACTTTGATTGGAGAGAGAGTATGATTATAATGCATATCCATTTGTAATATAAATGTGAATACGGAAAATTTTGTTTTTAAAAATTGTAACTTATGAGAAAAACGCCCACAGGCGGACCTTACTGTCAAAAAGACAAAAACATGCGGTCGCGAAAGTGTTAAAAGGTCCAAACACACTGGCCCTAGGTACAAGGCGCGATGTGGCCCTAGGTACAAGTTTTGGTAACTTCATTCAAAATGCCTTCCACTAAAAACTCCACATGCAGAGAGGACTAACTAAATATCTCATTTATTACTAAATATAACAAGCAAAATTATACACTAGAAATGAAAGAAAAATATTTCACTCGCTTTTGTAAAATAGCAAAAGAGATGAGCTGCAAAATTTTACTTCAAACCATGTAAATTCGTTTTCTACATGTAACTTGTCAAAACTCTCTCCTCAAAAGTTCCAAAGTAGTTGCAAAAGTAGCAATTGGTGTTGTTACTCGCCCAATTGAGTATTAAAACTTAAAATTAAATATTATTCAAATAAACTGGGGGTGGCCCTAGGTACACGATGGCCCTAGGTACACGGGTCTCCTCTCTCTCTCTATATATATGTATATATCTTAGAATAGGCAAAGTACTTTTTTTTTTCATCTTAAGTAATAGATATATGATTAAGAAAAATTTTACAGTGATAAAAATAATTGTTTCGATTTATTTTCATTATTAATTAATTAATTAAGTATTTTGCCATAAATAATTTTTAATAATCAATGTTGTTAAAAATGTCGAAGGAAAAAAAAAAATGAGAAAAATCAATTAAAATTACCTGTTAACTGGCAACTGTAGCCACCATCATAAAATTCAACAAACATTTAGTGCCGATTATTTAAAAGTGTTATTTTAAAGGGCGAACATAAAAAAATAAAATAAAATAAAAATTAGACCTTAAAAACTTAATGATATAACTCTATAGAGAATTCAACAAATTAAGCTTTGTTCAATTAATTTAATTCATTGTAAAGACTTAGTAGCATTAACGAATTTCGATTTTGTTTTTAAATCTAAGTGGGCTCTGTAACCTAGATTCGGGGAAAAATGACAAAAATACCAATTATATATATATATATATTGAGCATTGAGTTACTTAATAAAAATCCCAAAAAAGTATCGTGTAAACTCTGAAAGTTCTATGCCATAGAAGGAACTGCTATTCAGTTTCTCTCGAAAAAAAAAAAAAAAAAAAAAGCTAAACTATAAGGGGTTTTACTCACATTTTTGTTTTGATTCAATGAATGGTAGTACAGTTTTCTGTGATTGTAAATAAATATTGAGAAAACCCCCTTACCAATTTCTTATTTTTGGGAACAGCTGAAATTCAGTTCATGCTATAGCGTAGAACTTTTTGAGTTTACACGATACTTGTTCGGGGTTTTTATGTAAGTAGCTCAATATATTTGGCTATTAAATTATGCAAATAAAATTTTGCTAAATCTTACGCATGCGTAGTTAGAAATTATTTAGTAAGATTACTTATATTTCATTAGCTATTTAATATTCTTTTCATTCTGATTGCAGTATGTGTCTAATATTGCGTATCGAGTTTCCTGAAAATAGCTTTGTGCTGGGCTATACCTTGCGTGTTATAGCTAAAAAAGTGAAAATGTTTTTTGCAATTTTTTATAGAAACCTTTATATCTCACTGATTATATGCGGAAGAGACATAAAAATTTAAACAGATAATGAGAAAGAGTTCCATAAACACATGCTATAGCCGGATCGCCTTTCAAGCATTACTTTTTACAGGGTAATTTCAAACACTTTAATTTTTTACTGGTCCTCCTATCACTTTCGGCATAAAACTTTAACTAAAATATATGAGGAATAGCATGTTCTCCACACTTCTGAAGTTTCAAGATCATTTGTTCAGTACTTTTTGTGATAGTTTAAAAAACGTCTGAAATCGAAAGTGTCCGGTAATTTATGGAAGTTAGCAGAAAAAGTAAAAAATTGTTGAAGATAGTTTTTAAAAATTATTATTTAAATTTAAAAAAAATAATTTTTGAAATTGCATCTATAGAATTGTCTTTACTATTGGTAAAATCATTTTCTCTAATAAATTCACAGAAATAGTATGAAAAATAAATGTATATATATATATATATGTGATGTAGAAATCACATATATTTAAAAAATTCTCTATTTAATTTTAATTCAAATCTATTTTATCGCTTTATATAATAATTCACTCATGTATTCATTTTTAAAAAAAAATCAGGTATGTCACGATGATTTTCTTGTACAGATAGGTAAGATAATATTTCGTAGGATAATTCAGGTATGCAGAGAAGATTTTTGCAGTTAGTAGCAGGTAGATAAAATGTTTATAGAAGTTTCCAGTTCGATGGTCTCCATTAAGCCATATTTTCGTATAGGTGAAATCTACTTGCGTTGATTGCCGCTAGAAATATTATTTACAATTCTTCCATTAAATAACCAAGATTCGATCCAGAGGTGTTAAAAAAAGATTAAATTCAGAGATCAATAAAGATCTGACAAAAATGTGCACAGTTTTCTTTATTGACTTGCAGCATAAAATAAGGAGGGAAGGTGCCCCTAACGTATAAATATTTTAAGCACTACATCCGTATCTTCTAAGCAGGAGCGATCCGAGAAGAATGATCAAGTTTCAGCCAAATTCAAATTATTGTTACATATTGGCATTTTATTTCATCGCCAGCAAGAACACATAAAAAGTGTTTTTTTAAAGATACGTTACACTGAAATTAAGCTAACAATTTTGAATACAGAGTAGGATTGCCATAATATGATAACCCTATCAAAAATCACAAATTTCGCCAGAGATTCATCCTGAGAAAAGTTAACCGCAAAGGATAGATATACATAAAATATAGCTATAATTTAATTGTGTTCATGGATAATTTTGTCTAACTGAATAAATTACGTTAGGAATAAGGCTACTGTGATTTAAGCGGAACATAAATAAAATGGGCCATGTGTTACTCTTTATGATAGGAAATGATGAGAATATGCAAGATTGATTATCTTTTACATTTTTTTTTTTTTATTTTTATTTTTTATTTTACTGATAGAAGAAGAATTCGGCAGTTATTAAAGATTAATATTGAATACACGAGTGAATTATTATAAAAAGCGATAAAATAGATTTGAATTAAAATTAAATAGAGAATTTTTAAAATATATGTGATTTCTACATCACAATATATATATATTGCAAAGTGCTTTAAAAAATTTCAAAGGGTAACGAGTCCATTTAAATTTATTTTAGGTTTTGAAATTAATGATACGAAATTTTTTTTTAATATTTATGTTTTTAACTTATTAAAATATTAATAACTAATTGCTGTTGAAAATTGCATTAAAGGGTAAAAATGCTGCAAATTTTTTCAATTAAAAATTATTCAAATTGTTAACACACTAAGTATTTAAAGAAAGAAAAAAATAAATAAACAGTTGAGATTTATTGGATTGAATAAAATGATTCAATAAATTCGTTTCACCAAATTTGTCATTTATGATTATATCACTTTCGATGTGCGATAACGGAGCGGTGATAATCTTTTGAACTTATATAAAGACTAAAGAATTTAGAAATGAGATTCGGATGAGAGAAAGATACTTTTCTAAATGACCTTTAATGCTATTGATTTCGAAGTAAAAAATAAGTATGATGCTTATCAAAGTTTTATCTTAATAGTCAGTTATAATCAATATTATGGAAGTCTACGATTATTTGTTGACAATGACAATTCGAACAGTTACTTCAAAAATGAACATTTAAAAGAAGTATATGCGATTTGAATATAATTAAATGATTCAGTAAATTTTCGTAATGATACAGTTATTTCAGTAACAGTAAAAAAAAAAAAAAAAAAAAAAAAAAGCTTTATTGAATTTTGTAAATGTAATAGAAGAAAGTAAGAAATATATTTTATCAAACTTGATCTTTATTTAGAATATTTGAGATTGAACGAATTTTAATAATCAGTTATAGGTTACACTCTTTTGAACTATTGAAATATAAAGAAGGAATCAGTAATGGAAACTCCCTCAGAGAAAGTAACTACTTCTAGTGATAAAAATCAAGAAAACAATTTTAATTTAATTTGATGAATTCTGTAAATTATATATATACGAGGTTAGTCCGAAAAATACGTATAAAAGTTGAATAATAACTTTATTTTAGAATTATTCAGGTATTACAATATGGTCTCCTTCAAAGTACTCTCCCTGAGACAAGATACACTTCTGCCAACGCCGTTTCCACTGTTGATTTCATTGCTGAAAGTCTTCAGTTGTGATGCTGTTCAGTTGCCGTGTCGTTTCTGCCTTGATGGCTTCCACATCTCCCAAGTGCCGCCCCCGAAGCACCATTTTGCCTTTCGGGAACAAGAAGAAGTCACAAGGGGCTAAATCGGGTGAATAAGGCGGGTGGTCTGTCACGGTGATTGAGCTTCGGGCCAAAAACTCACGCACAACGAGTGACGTGTGTGCGGGCGCATTGTCGTGATGAAGGATCCACCTGCCCCCTTATGCCAAATCCGGTCGAACTTGGGCCACACGAGATCTGAGACGTCTCAAAACTTCAACGATGCGCTGTTCCTCAATCAGAGAGAGCTCCATGCCGACGCCAGGTGAAAAAGGGTAACTTTCAACAAGCAGCCGCACACTCCTACTTACACGCTGAGCGCTCTGATTCGAACTGATCGTTGATGGGATTGGCTACAGCAGTAGTGCCACCTGGCGGTGACTGCAAACTGTAAAATAAAGTTATTATTCAACTTTTATACGTATTTTCCGGACAAACCTCGTATATATATATATACCGGGTGTTCCATAAGTCTGTAGACATTTTAAGAATTCATAACTGTTGAAGAAATTGATAGTATTGAACGCTGTTGGCGAAAAAGTCATTATCGTGAAGGGAGATTTTTTTTTTTTAAGAAAAGATAATAATCAAGCTATTTGTCGATAGAGGGCGCTGTGCGTGACCAAATGACACAATTTCATGCAAAACTGTACTTATTCTGATGCAAATATTTACAGGCATATAAATACTATTCCATGTGTCCGTCGTCACCACAAATTACAGTTTGCAAACCTGTTGTAACACTGTTAACTTCAGTCGGCGGTTCTTACCTGAGGGAAAACATCTTCCCCATTAACGCTTTATCCACCAAGTCAGCGTCGCAATTAAAACTTCATGAATGCATAAGTAGGAGGAAAAATAAGAAATAAGCTGTTCTAATCGCAAAAGCGTGCACTTTATAGGACTTTCATTTGCATATTTCTCTTTCACATAAAACTGTCGTCTAAAAAAAAATTAAATATATTTTTTTCTTTACCAAAAAAAAAAAAAAAAAAAAAAAAAAAACCTTCGCGAGAATGATTTTTTGCAAACCTCGTTTAATTCTATCAATTCCTTCAATAGTTACGAATTTTTAAAATGTCTACAGACTTATGGGACACATACATATATATATATATATATGTATATGTGTTCGTGTGTGTGAAAACCTTTCCAAGCAATGTACAAGATATATATATATCCGAGTCGGAAAAAAACGCCCCAAAAGATAGCCCATAGATGAAATAGCATCAGGATAAAATGACCCTGATTAAAGGGCTCCGAAAAAGTAGCCTCAAGGCAAAATAGCCTCAACAAATTAGCCGGAAGACAAAATAGTTTTCGGGTCTATGCCAAAGTAGTCTATTCCAAAAAGAGAGCTATCGAACTCGGGTCCTAAATAAAATAGCCCTGATAAAACAGTCCCGACAAAATATCCCCCCCAAATTAGAACGAGGACAAAATAGCTCTGACAAAACCGTCGTCAGCATTTGTAATACACCATCTTGCTTAGCTACCAACTTTTCAGATATTTTAGCACCACTTTTTTAGATCAGATATAGTCGTTTAATTTGTTTGCATATTTTTCATTACTAAATAAAACAAAAATACTTGCATTGGAATAGTGGTGTTAGAGAATCGCCAAGGTTGCCATATAGGACCTTACTTTTAAATTATATCAAATAGTCTATTACCGAATCTAAGTGTTTATAAACACGCACAGATGAATAGCTTATGACAAAAGTAGAACTATCGAACTCGGGTCCTAAATAAAATTCTGTCAAGGAAAGAATTTTATTATTATTGTTTTATAAATTTATATTACTAATCATAATTACTATCACATTTTTAATTTGTCTGGAAATAGAAGTAAGTATAGTTTTATTTTTCTCAAACTGTTGCATATTGTTTTGAAATAGACAATATTCTTTGCAGCTGAAATGACTAGAAGAAGCACATTGATCTTTCAGTTCTAGAAGCAAAGAGCTAGAGAACTTCATAGGAATGTGCATGTTCATATAGTAAGTAAAGATGTTGATAGCGATTTAATTATTATTTATTATTATTAAAGATTACAATAATTACTAAGAATGTTGTTTACATGGAAATTTTGATTTCTATATTTATTATTTAAATGTTTGCTTTATATATATATATATAAATATATATATATATAAAGTTGGTCCAGTGCCGACTACTGGGCGATACTATAGTTAATGCTCTACCTATCAGTAAGTATTTGGACACTTTCAAATTTAGATGTTTTGTCAAATATTTAGAAAAATTCTTTAGGAATCATCTTGAAATTTTGGGAGTATAAAGAACGTGTTACATCCTCATATAGTTCTGCAAAAGTTTTTTCCGGAAGAAGAAAAGAAGACTACTAAAAAATTAAAGTAATGTTTTGCATCTCCCTGTAAAAAACAATGCTTTAAATGCGTTTAGTCTGTAGCATGTGATTATAAGGATTTTTCTAATTATCTGTATAAATTTTTATGGGGCTACCATACATATTGTTACAAAATTGTAAATAATTCTGTTTATTTTTGTATAAATTCTTTCAAAGAGGCTTAGTAAGTTGATAAAGTGCTAATTTTGTCCATTTCTAGTCATTTTAGCGTTGAAATTGCCTTATTTCCCCTTAAAAACGCATTAAAAAGCCCAATAAGGCAGGTAATGGATTTGGCGCCAAATTTGGCGACTTTTTCCCACCTTGGCGATTTTTTTTGGCGACCTTGGCGAGAAAATCCTTATATGGGATATACCAAATATGGAAGCTGTAAGTTGATTGGTTGACCACTTTCTAGAGTTTTCTCGAAAAATCTGGGTTCCATGGAACAATATATAAGGAGAGCTCTCTCGCCAAGGCAGTCAGTTCAGTTCAGATTTCAGCCAGCTTCGCTAGTGCTTGCGTTGCTCTTGAGCCTCTTTGGAAGATACTTGCTTTATATGTTATTGCTATACAGTTTGTACTGTGGATTTGCTATTGGCAGCTGTTGTTTAAGCTGTGTTTACTGTTTGAATTGAAGCTGATACTTGGTTTATAGACCTGCATTTTTCTGGAATTTTCTGTGAATAAATTACTAAATTTTTGTACGTTTGGCCATTCATTCTCAGACAACTCACGAACCCCCCAAGTACGCAACATTTCTGGTGTCAGGAGCGGGGATTTGTCTGTGAATGGTGATAACGAGAGCTATGGAACAAGAAATGAAGAAATTTCTAGAAGGACTCACTGCCCAGATGAATGAGTTAAGATCTGGATTGATAGAGGAAATGAAAGCCGGACAGGAAAAGATGGAAACCGGATTGATAGAGAAAATAGAAACAGGACAAAGAGAAATGAAAGAGGGACAGAGAGAGATGAAAGATAGCCTGAGTCAAGAGATGAAAGAAATGAAGGTAGCACAAGAGAAAATGGAAACATCGCAAAGAGAGTTGAAAGACAGTTTGGGTGAAGTTCAGGAAGAAATTAAATCTAATCAAGATGAGATGAAGAGAGAGCTTTCAACGGTGAAGGAATCAATCGAGGGTAAATTAACAGTGATGGAAAATAGAATGGATGGAATAGAAGAGAAAGTTATAAAGATAGAAGAAAATTTTGAAGAGAAAGTTTTGAAAATAGAAGAAAGTTTTGAAGAGAAAGCTATGAAGATAGAAGAAAATGTTATGAAGGTTGAAGAGAAAGCTATGAAGATAGAAGAAAATGTTATGAAGGTTGAAGAGAGTGTTACGAGGATGGAACGGAGTTTCGAGGAGAAAGTTAAAGAAAATTTTGATCAGGAACTGAAAGGAAGGTTTTCAGAGATAGAAGGTAAACTGAAGAGAATAGAAGAAGATCTGGAGAGAAAAGTGGAAGAAAAGTTAGAATCCATGCCCCAGGAAGCTGAAAAGAAAGAGAGAAGAATCCAGAATCAGGAATTTATTAAGCTATCTACCTACGATGGCAGGTCCTCCTGGCATGTATATAAGACGCAGTTTTCCATCGTTGCTGAATCTAACGGCTGGGACTCTACCGCCAAGTCAGTCCACTTAGCAGCAGCATTACGGGGAGATGCAGCCGAGATCCTGAGAAATGTTTCTAAAGAAGAAAGGAACGACTTCGAGGCCCTGACTAGAGCACTGGAGCTACGGTTCGGAGAGAAGTGTTCTAAGGACTATAGTCGCCTTCAGCTAAAATCTCGTTACCAGAAAACGGGCGAAAGTTTGCAAGAGCTGGCAGCGGACATTCAGAGACTGTCACACCTAGCATTCTCAGACTGTCATGCTGACACTCGAAACGACTTAGCTCTTCAGTACTTTATCGATGCTGTTCGTGATCCAGAAATTCAAAAAGCGCTGAGACTCTCCAACATCAGAGACGTAGAATCAGCTTTAGGCTATGCACTTAGGATAGAGGCAGCCCAACAAGCCTCCCGTAAAGACCGCCATACCATACGAGCAGTCTCATTAAACGATATGCCTGCTGGTGAAAATGAAATGAAGAGAAGTATCGAAGAGATCTTAAAGAGATTGCGCAGCCTGGAGAATAATAAGGAAATAAAGGACCGGAAGATAAAGTGCTGGGGCTGTGCGGGGGATGGTCATGTGAAGAGGAACTGCCCTGTACGACCAACTATAGGAAATCACCCGTCTTCTTCATCACTACAGGGAAACTAAGAGGAGGCCATCTCGCGGGGTGGAGGTTGCCTGAAATTAAAGAGCCCCAATTTACAGTATTTCATGTTTCATCGATGAGTGGCGGTGATAATGGACTTCACGTCTATGGCCAAGTTAACAACACCACCTGCCGGATGATTCTGGACACGGGAGCCAACGTGACCATCATTAGAACGGATTTGGCTCAAGAACTAAAAGAGAAGATAATCTGGACTCCGCCCTGCGTTAAACTCCAGACTGTGACCGGAGACGAAATCAAAATATATGGAAAAATGAACTTGACTATCACTTTTGGGAATGCCAGTTACCATCATATGGCATATGTGGCTGATATATGAGATCCGTTAATTATTGGAATTGATTTCCTAAGAAAATTTAACTTCAAATTGGACTTCAAGAATAATGAACTGCATTCGAGTTCGGAAGACATAGCTGTGTTCAATACTGAAAATCAGGACATTCAGCAAATTTGCCAGATAACAGCCAAGTCTGAAATTTCCATCCCCCCCACACACAGAGACAATAGTTTCAGGAACACCACCTACAAAGCAATACTTGACTGATTGAATACCCGAATACCGACAATAGCCCAAGAGGAGTTCTGGTAGCTTCATCTCTAGTTGACCTCTCAAAGAGTACTATCCCTGTGAGAGTCGCAAACATCAGCGATAAGGTCCGAACAGTGAAGAAGGATGAGGTGTTAGCAACCTGCACTCCTGTTACATGCATCAACCGCCCCAGGCAATCAACGGAATCCAAGTCTTCTGAACAATTAATAATGGAATTACTCAAGAATGCAGAGTTAGGAAAGGAACAGAAATGTGCTGCGGAGAAGCTACTCCAAGAATTTAAAGACCTTTTTTCTCGAACACCTGAAGACGTTGGGAGAACGAACATCACCCAGCACAAAATTGATACAGGAAGTCATCCTCCAATCAAACAACATCCAAGAAGACTTCCATTTGCTAAAAAGGAAGAGGTTACTGAACTTCTAAATGAAATGCAGTACAATGACGTCATCGAGCCATCAACGAGTCCTTGGGCCTCTCCCATAGTACTGGTGCGGAAAAAGGATGGTTCAACAAGATTTTGTGTGGATTATCGTCGTTTGAATGACATCACGAAGAAAGACAGTTACCCTCTTCCCAGAATTGACGACACATTAGACACACTTGCTGGCAATAAATGGTTCTCGACTTTGGATCTGAAGAGCGGTTACTGGCAAGTAGAATTACATCCTGATGATCGTGAGAAGACTGCATTCACCACGGGACAAGGACTGTGGCAGTTTAAAGTTATGCCATTCGGATTATGTAATGCACCTGCTACCTTCGAACGCCTTATGGAGACAGTGCTAAAAGGACTTTCCTATGAAGCCTGTCTGGTGTATTTGGATGATATTATCATTGTGGGGCGCACATTTGAAGACCATCTACGAAACATCCGAAAGGTGCTTGAGAAACTCAAAATGGCGAACCTCAAATTGAATCCTGGCAAGTGTAACTTGTTCCGTCGTGAAGTGAGCTACCTTGGCCATATCATCTCTGCCGAAGGTGTGAGAACTGATCCTGAGAAGATCTCTGCAGTCGAGAACTGGAGTCGCCCTGAAAATATGCACCAACTACGAAGTTTCCTGGGGTTATGCACTTACTACAGGAAGTTTGTCAAGGGTTTCTCAAATATTGCCAGACCACTCCACAAGCTGACGGAAGCCAAACAGAAGTTCCTGTGGACAGATGAATGTGAAAATGCGTTCAAGCGACTTAAAGAGGCCTTAACATCATCGCCTATCGTGACGTATCCACAGCCCGACAGACAGTTCATACTTGATACAGATGCCAGCCATGAGAGTGTCGGTGCTGTTCTGTCGCAGGAAATTGATGGTCAAGAACATGTCATTGCCTATTGGAGTAAATGCCTGTCTAAACCGGAGCGAAATTACTGTACCACCAGGAAAGAGCTACTCGCCATCGTAAAAGCCATAGAACATTTCCATCATTACCTCTATGGCAGAAGATTCCTGCTCCGGACTGACCATGCATCTTTAACGTGGTTGCTAAAGTTCAAGAACCCGGAAGGACAGATTGCCAGGTGGATGCAACGCCTCCAGGAATATGACTTTGAGATACGTCATCGTAAAGGGACTCTACATGGTAATGCAGATGCCTTGTCACGGAAGCCCTGCTCGGAAAGCTGCAAGTACTGCTCTAGAGCCGAACAGAAATTCCTGCCGATAAATCCGGTTGCCTGCCAAGTTACTGTCTCAACACCATCAGAACAGATCCCGATCCCTGGAGTGACGAAGAACTTAGACAAGCCCAGTTGGAAGATCCTGACATAAAGCCAATATTACAGCTGAAGGAGACGACCAGCAACAGACCTACCTGGCAGGACATTTCCAGATTCAGTCCCATTACGAAAAGTTATAGGGCACTTTGGGACTCTCTTCATATCAGAAACTGCGTATTATACAGAAAGTGGGAATCTGATGATGGGAAAAGCTTCAAATGGCAGATTTTATTACCAAGATAAAAAATTCCAGATGTTTTAGAACAACTGCATAGTAGCTCTACCGGAGGCCATTTTGGGGTAATGAAGACTCTGCAGAAAGTTCGGGAACGCTTCTACTGGTGCAAGGCAAAGCAGGATGTGGAGAAATGGTGTAAATCCTGTGATGCTTGTGCGGCACGTAAAGGCCCGCAGAAACGAAGTCGAGGAAGACTGCAACGGTATAACGTGGGATCACCATTTGAACGGATTGCAATCGACATCTTGGGTCCTTTGCCACGGACCTCCAGTGGAAATAAATACATCCTCGTCGTGATGGACTATTTCACCAAGTGGCCTGAGGCATATCCCATTCCCAATCAAGAGGCATGCACAGTCGTAGAGGTCCTAGTGCAGCAATGGGTGTCAAGGTACGGCACGCCCCTACAACTTCACACCGACCAAGGTAGGAACTTTACCTCTGATGTTTTCAAAGGACTGTGTCAACTACTCGGCATAGACAAAACCCGGACAACACCCTTACATCCCCAGTCGGACGGCATGGTCGAGAGGTTCAATCGTACCATCCTGAATAACCTCTCTCTTCTAGTATCAAGGAACCAGCAAGATTGGGACTTGAAATTGCCATTATTCCTGCTGGCTTATCGAAGTGCTGTCCATGAAACCACCGGCTATACTCCAGCCCAGATGCTGTTCGGACGTGAACTTCGTCTCCCTTGTGATCTCCTGTTTGGTTGTCCACCCGATGCGCCTTCATCGCCCGAGGAGTACATCCAAGATCTCCAGGCACGATTTGAGGACGTACACAACTTCGCTCGGGAGCGGATTAACATGGCAACGGAGAAAATGAAGACAAGGTACGATCTAAAGGCTACACAATATGAGTTCCAGGAAGGAGAGAAGGTCTGGTTGTGGAATCCTGTTCGACGCAAAGGACTCTCTCCCAAGTTACAGTGCAACTGGGACGGACCATACACAGTCTTAAAAAGGCTGAATGATGTAGTGGTGCAGATCACTAAAACACCTTCATCAAAACCGAAGGTGGTGCACTATAATAGGCTAGCCAACTAGCACAAGTAACGGTAATATTAAAATTAAAAATGTAAATACTGGTAAAATTTGCGCATGCGTAATGTAAATATTTGTATATAGATATTTGTACATATTTGTGACTTTTGTAAATATTTCTCACTTGATTTTTGTTTCTATTTTGTCGTTATATGCAACTTAGTTTTGTATTTCAGATTGTGTAAATTTGGTTAGCTTCGCCTCTTAATCAAGGGTTGCACTGCCCGGGACGTGCAGTCCTTGGGAGGGGGGCAGTGTTACAAAATTGTAAATAATTGTGTTTATTTTTGTATAAATTCTTTCAAAGAGGCTTAGTAAGTTGATAAAGTGCTAATTTTGTCCATTTCTAGTCATTTTGGCGTTGAAATAGCCTTATTTCCCCTTAAAAACGCATTAAAAAGCCCAATAAGGCAGGTAATGGATTTGGCGCCAAATTTGGCGACTTTTTCCCACCTTGGCGATTTTTTTGGCGATATTGGCGAGAAAATCCTTATATGGGATATACCAAATATGGAAGCTGTAAGTTGATTGGTTGACCACTTTTTAGAGTTTTCTCGAAAAATCTGGGTTCCATGGAACAGTATATAAGGAGAGCTCTCTCGCCAAGGCAGTCAGTTCAGTTCAGATTTCAGCCAGCTTCGCTAGTGCTTGCATTGCTCTTGAGCCTCTTCGGAAGATACTTGCTTTATGTGTTATTGCTATACAGTTTGTACTGTGGATTTGCTATTGGCAGCTGTTGTTTAAGCTGTGTTTACTGTTTGAATTGAAGCTGATACTTGGTTTATAGACCTGCATTTTCTGTGAATAAATTACTGAATTTTTGTACGTTTGGCCATTCATTCTCAGTCAACTCACGAACCCCCAAGTACGCAACAATATTAATGAAGATATAACGGTTTTTATTTAATATTGCAAAAAAAAAAAAAAAAAAAAAAAAATTGCTACTTTTTTGGTATATTATAACATTTAGGGTATCAAACGCAGTGCAAAGTTATTTTTAGGAAACTTGGCATACTATTTTAGACACAGCAAACTGCAATGAGAATGCGAAAATATTAAATATCTTACGAAATATGAGCATTTTTACTAAATAATTTTTAACTACGCATGCGCAAGCTTTATAAAATTTCATTTGCATAATTTAATAGCTAAAAGCATTGAGCTACGTATATGAAAACACCAAACAATTATCGTGTACATTAAAACAGTTATGAGTTATAGAATGAACAGAATTTCAGTTCCTCTCAAAATAAAAGCTAAACTATAAGGGTTAATAAAAATGTGAGTAATAAACTATTACTCACATTTTTATTTTGATTCAATCAATGCCCAATGGTAATGCAGTATTTGCTGATTGTAAATAAATATTGATAAAGCCCCCTATCATCTTCCCCCTTTTTTTTCTGAGAGGAAATAAAATTCTGTTCATTCTATAACTCATAACTGTTTGAATTGTCACGATATTTCTTTGGGGTTTTCGTATAAGTAGCTCAATAATTTTGGCTATTAAATTATGCAAATGAATTTTTATAAAGCTTTCGCATGTGTACTTAAAAATTATTTAGTGAAAATGCTCATATTTCGTAAGATATTTAACATTTTTGCATTGTGATTGCAATATGCTGTGTCTAATATAGTATGCCAAGTTTCCTAAAAATGGCTTTGCACTGGGTCTAATACCCTACGTGTTATAATTAAAAAAGTGGCAAATTTTTAAAGGAAACCATTATATCTCCATAAACATATTTGGTAGCCTCATAAAAGTTTATACAGATAATTAGAATAATCTTTATAATAACATGCTACAGCCAAAACGAATTTCAAAACTACTTTTTACAGGGTGATGCAAAACATTTTGATTTTTCTTTAAATTCTTACTAGTCCTCTTTTCTCACTAAGGTAAAAAAATTCACTGGAATATCTGTGGTGTAACATGTTCTTTATACTCCCAAAATTTCAAGATGGTTACTAAAGAATTTGTGTAGATATTTGACAAAACGTCTAAATTCAAAAGTTTCCAAATACTTATTGGTAGGTAGCGTAGCATTACAGAAAAGGTACAAAAAATTATAGTAATTAATTTAAATTACGCCGAAGAGGTTTTTATCAGCTTTAAGTAAAACGCACACACACACACACACACACACACACACACACAAAAAAAAAGAATGGTGTTAAAAATGATGATTGCATATAAACACCATAAATAAAAAATGTGCAACAATTGTTTAAGTTTTGATTAGTTAATCAGGACTTTTACCGGGCAAAAAGGAAAACACGAGTGCAGTAGGAAAGCAACAATGCAATATAACTGACTCAAAGTAGGACTGGTATAAAACCTTGAAGATGGGAAAGCCTTAAAGTCGACTACTGAGTTAGGTTTATTAAAAAAATAACGAAAACTAAATTTAGAAACTTGCTTTCGAGTATTTTGAATTCTAAAAAGATCCTTTTATCGATATTTTGTAGATATCAAAATATTTGTTTCCATTTTTTAAATAATATAAATAGAAAAATAAATAGGTCTATAAAAATGTTTTAGACCATAAATTTGTCTTCCGTGTGTGTAATATAGGCTATAATTGCTGATGACTCAACGACAACTGGCGCTATGTCGCCATGCTGATATGAATTCTAGTGCTAATTATTATTATTATTATTATTATTATTATTATTATTGGTCACATTGATTTCTACACCCTTAAGTGCTTTGAAATATTCTTAATTTATAATCAGAATAATAATTTAAAAAAAAGGGTTATTTCTATTTGAACATTTTGCTCCATAATATGTTATGCTTGACCATAATATTAATTCTTAAGCTTCATGTCAATGTTATTAAAGAAAAATGTTTCTTTTATTTATTTATTTATTTTTTAAACGGGTATAACTTTCTAAAATACCTAATAGATTGTTGTTTAATTTTATTTCCCAAACAAATGTGGCAAATAAAATGTAGAACATAAAATATGATTTAAAAAATTAGGTAATTGCTAAATAAAATTTTAGCGTTTATCCACAGAATAAAATTCGTGCATGCAAACTTTTAGGATTTTGAATATCGCTATTCCAAAATAGTTTTCGTTCTCTTATTTAGCCAAAGAAGTTTAGTCATTCAGAGCTGCCAACCTAATCCGGCAAATTGTTAACGCCTATTGAAAAACGCCCCTTTTTCTACACCACTTTATTTTTAGAGCAATTCTCTTCAAATGTATCTATGATGAATTAAGTAGAAAAATACTCTAAAAATTAAATGGTGTAGAAAAAGGGGCGGTACTAACAATTTGCCGGATTAGGTTGGCAGCTCTGGTCATTTAATAAAGCAAAAACATTTGTACAAAAACTGCGATATGCAAAATGCGTAAAAGTTGGCAACTATATTTATGTATCAATCAATTTTAAAATGTCGAAAAGAAAGAAAGATTTAGTATTACATATAATCAAAACCTGAACGAAAAATGTTTATAATCCTCGAACTCATGAGAATATTATAAAATGATTACGCACTTTATAAAATAAACTATAAAACGTTGAAAAAAGAAAAGAAGGAAGATTTAGTATAACATATAATCAAAACCAGAACGAAAAACGTTTATAATCTTCGAGCTGACGAGAAAGATAAATTCAGAAATGATTTTCCTAATCTAAATTTTACTGTAGAGATTATGTTGAAGAAAAGTCGTATATCCTCAACTAATGCTTTTTTATCTTATAATTTTAAAATTACAAACTAATGCTCCTCTTTAAAAATTATGTACAAGTTATAAACTTACCCTAAATTAAAACAATAATCTCTGAATTTTCAATAAGTAGTTCTTGATTATCTTAGTGAATAAACTTTACTCGCTATTCTGCGATTTTCACATAATCTGATAATGAAATATTTTTGGTGAAGAATTATATTTCTGGAAGTATTATAACGTTTTATAAATTTCAAGCGATGCCAATCTCTGCAATTCATCTTTTATGTGCGTTAAAATAAATATCTATGGCCTTCTGCGAGTAATAAAATAAGATATAAATAAATTAACTTTTTTTACTGCTGTTTTTCCATTGGCAAGTTTCTAGAATTTCCATTTCCCTTTTATGTTTTCCAGAAATAGTCGTCTTTTACGAAAGATGAAAATCAAATAAGGAAAGTACAGGTATTTCAGCAATAAATAATATTTTTAAATTCGTGTATAGATGGTAATGGTTGCATGTGTAGAAATGATATTTGATAGTTTTAAAAAATAATATATGTATTAATGATTCAAATTCATGATCTAATAAGATAATAAAATCAAGTTTATACTGTACGCTTAATACATAATTTGTTAACTTTTCAATTTCAAAAATTAAAATATTTTTTAGTTTCTTCATTATGACTCATTTGCAGAGAATCATCCATATGAATATGTTCAGAATGCTTAAACTCAATATATATATTTCTCAATTTATTTATTTATTTTTTCTGGATGTTCATTATAGTGCACTTTATAAAACTAAGAATGAGATTTACGATAAAACCAAAAATTTTTTTTTTTCTTTTTCAGATAAATGTGTACGTAAATCTCAATCTTTTGCTGAATTTTTATATATGTATTAATATTTATTATTTTCACCCCACTAATAATTCTTTAGAAATTTGATTTTTAAAGTTATACAGGACACTTCAAAGAATATTATTAAAAATATATATTACAAAAACTTCGAAATTATAAAAAAAATGGGTTTTAAAAATTATTATTTAAATGAAAAAAAAAAAAAAAATATATATATATATATTATTTTTGTTCATTTTGCATTTGTAAAAATTTTACTTGTGACAAAATCATTTAATAATATGGGAAAAAAAAATAAATAAATAAATAAATAAATAAATAAATAAAGTATTGCAAAGTGTTTAAAAATTTTTTCAAAGTATGCCGAGCTCCTTTAACGTTACTTTAAATTTAGAAATTAATGATATGAATTCATTTTTAATTATTTACATTTTTGCCTTATTAAAATATTAATAAGAAATTGTTGTTAAAAACTGCATTAAAGAGAAAAAAAAACTGCTGCTAATGACTTCAGGTAAGAATTATTAAAATTGAGTATTGCATTAAGTATTATTAAAATTTCTGGAAAAAACAGCTGAGATTTATTGGATTTAATAAAATGATTCAATAAAATATTTTCACCAAATTCGTCATTTAAGATTATATCACTTTCTATGTGCGGTAACAGGTTGGTAATAACCTTTTGAATTTAAAAAAGATTCAGCAAAAAGCTAGAAATGGTATTCGGATGAGAGAAAGAATCTTTAATTTGACCGGCAGTTTAACCCCATGTTATGTTCACTGTAAATACAAGTGTCTGAAATTCAGACACAATTGTGTCTGAAACGGGTGTTTAATTTTAAGATGCTAAAAAGTGTCTTAAAAGGCACATCGTTTCACACTCGAAACGTCTGAAATTCCGCCATCTTTGATCCTGTCTACAGTGAATATTTTTCATAAATAAATAAATAAAAAGATGCGTTTTATACTGTTTACCTGTGAAAAATAGATTGTAGAAACTCCTAGAGCATAGAATATATATATTAATAATTTTTACAATAACAGTCCACGGTGCCCCCGGCGGGAATCGAACTGACAACCAATGGATTCAAAGTCGAGCATCTTCCCAATCAAGCCATCGGTGCTCACGCTGTACCTTGCTTGTATAACGAAATATATCTAGTATTCGTAAAACAAATTGAAGTTTAATGTCTTTGCAATAAAACTGTTCATAAGAAGTAAAGCTTAATACATATTATCTTAAATTTCATGTGTAGAGGTTTAGAGTTTTTTTTTTTTTTTTTTTTTGTAAAATGCGTAATAAATATGAAAAAATAGTAGCCTATGGATTTTAAACGATTTTTTTTTTTTTTAACTGGTATTTGCAAGAAAACAAACTATATACATGAAACCAAAAAAAAAAAAAAATCTGGAGTGACTCCACTCGACTTTCCGAACATTGAGTAACTAACAGTTTTGTAGATAAAATAAAGAAAGAGGAGTTGCTAAACAAACAAAAGAGAGAAAACCATAACAGAGTGTTTGAGTATTTTTCTCCATATATCACACGAGGTTTTATTTAACGCTACTGAACTTCGAGCCCTTAGATCATAATGATAAAGAATTTTTCGTTGTGTCCCTGTAAAAATCTATAAATTCTGACAAACTTAAACAAATTTTCACATTTTACCCACAATTTTGTCAAAGTCCCACTTTTTTTTTTTTTTTTTTTTTTAATTATTGTTACTGAGTGAATTTGTATAGGAAAATATAGAAGAAAGTCTCGTGGTGGCCACAATTCACCAAAATGCTTATAGTTAGTGCAACACTGATTTATAATATTCATACAAATTTTCAGCTCAATTGAATAAGGCGTTTAGATGCTATTGCACTTTTAAGAATTTGGCCCCATAGGCCATAATGATAAAGAATTTTTCTTTGTGTCCCTGTAAAAAAACTGTAAGTGCTAGATTCACCAAAATCTATACAGTTGGTTCAAATGTGACCTATAACATGTGTACAAATTCTTTGCTCAGATTAATAAGGCGTTTAGACGCTATCACACTTTTAAAAATTTGGCAAAGAATTTTTCTTTGTGTCCCTGTAAAAAAACTATAAGTGCTAGACTCTCCAAAATCTATACAGATTGAGTATCTGTGACCTATAATATGTGTATAAAGTTTTTGCTCAATTGAATAAGGCGTTTAGATGCTATCGCACTTTTAAGATTTTGGTCCCTTGGCCATAATGATAAAGAATTTTTCTTTGTGTCCCTGTAAAAAAAACTATAAGTGCTAGATTCACCAAAATCTATAGGGTTCGTACTATGGTGACTTACAATATACGTACCAACTTTCAGCTTATTCGAACAAAGCGTTTAGACGCTAGCGTGTTCACTCACAGACATACACACATACATACACACATACATACACACATACATACACACAGACATACACACATACATACACACACATACATATATCATCGTAAAAATAGTGAAAACGGACTCGTTGGACCTCGAAACGTATAGAAACATCAAAATCTCGAATTCGGATTTTTGACATGATTACAATACTTTCCTCACTATAGTGTTCGGAAAGTAAAAATGCTCTTTTACATTTTGAAGTGTAGGGAAACATAAAATAATTTTTAAAACGCAAAAAAAAAAAAAAAAAAAAAAAAAAAAAATCAATTATGCACAAATTGTTTAAGATTGTTTAGCTACGAATTTCCTTTCTTAGCTACAAGTTGCATGCTTCGTTTATCTTAATATTTTTTTGATTTATTACATGTGAGAATTTTAAATAAAAATTAACTTTGTTTTTTTAATTTTTAACAGAATAAGATCCGTGTCTAAGTATTTTAAATAAGTCAACTACTTATATTACATAAAATAATGTCAAATATATTTGTTTAAAAAAATGTTAAAACAGGATATGCATGCTGCTTCAAGTAGATTCCATATGGAAAATTTGTTAAGTAATACAAATGTCTGAATTTCTAAGTGTCTGAAATTTGTAATGTCTGAATTTTTAAGTGCCTAAATTATAAAATGTCTGAAATTTTATGTGTCTGAAAATGTTATATGTCTTAATTTCAGACATATCAACCTTATTCAGACACTTATCTGAGTTCATTTATAAAAAAGACACTTACGTGTCTTAATTTAAGACAGCACATGCGTCTTAAATTTTGCATGCGTAAGTGTTTCAGACATTTATGTGTCTGAATTGACATTTCAGACACACTTATGTCTGAATTTAAGACGCTTCTATTTACAGTGTGTTAGAAATTAGTTTTATAAATTATTCATTACCTAGTGTATTTTTCTAAATTTTGTTTTCGCATTTAGGAAATTCACAAACATTTAAATATTTCATGCTTTTCAAAATTTATTATTATTATATTTATTTAGTTATTTAATATTTAGTTGTAAAACTGTAAAATGTGAAAAATTAATTATGTGCATTTTTTGCTCCAAAATGAAATATTTAAACTTTAAAAATTCAATTTTCGGAAAACGAGAAACATTTTAAGGACTGTGAACTTTCTAAATTTGAAAACAGGATGAAAAAAAAAAAAAAAAAAAAAAAAAAGTACATTAGGTAATGAGTATTTATAAAACAAATTCCTCTAACATGGGATTAGACTGCCGGTCAAATTAGCATACACTTAACACTATGGATTTCAGAGTAAAAGATAAGTACGATACGCTGCTTATAGAAGTTTCATCTTAGTAATCACTTTAGTCAATATTATGAAAGTATACGATCATTTGCTGGCAATGACTAATTCGAACTATTATTTGAAATATCAGTATTTAAAAGAAGCATATGAGATTTGAATATGATAAAATGATTCAGTAAATTTTCGTAAAGACGCTGTTAATTCTGCAATAGTCAAAAAATTAGCTTTACTGAATTTTACGTTTTTAACAGAAAAATGTAAGATATATATTTTTAAAATTCTATTTTTATTTGGGATATTCGAGATTGCACAAAATTTAATAAGCAATAATGGTTTGCTTATTAAATTTTGTGCTCTTTTGTACAATAAGAATATAAAGAAGGAACCAATAGTAGAAACTTATTTAAGTGAATTTGACTATTACCAATGTATAATTAACGTTTAATGAGTGTTCTTTACATTAAGCATCATTTCCATTAAGTAATATTTATGTAAGTATTATAACCTTTTCAAGGAAGACCAATCATGGTTTTTTTGTGAATTTGACTATTACCAATGTATAATTAACGTTTAATGAGTGTTCTTTACATTAAGCATCATTTCCATTAAGTAATATTTATGTAAGTATTATAACCTTTCCAAGGAAGACCAATCATGGTTTTTTTTGTGAATTTGACTATTACCAATGTATAATTAACGTTTAATGAGTGTTCTTTACATTAAGCATCATTTCCATTAAGTAATATTTATGTAAGTATTATAACCTTTTCAAGGAAGACCAATCATGTTTTTTTTGTGAATTTGACTATTACCAATGTATAATTAACGTTTAATGAGTGCTCTTTACATTAAGCATCATTTACATTAAGTAATATTTATTTAAGTATTATAACCTTTTAAAGGAAGACCAATCATGGTTTTTTTTTTTTTTTTTTGATAAAATGATTCAATGAAAAATTGGGTAAATAGTTTAAATTTAATTTGGGGAATTCAGTAGTAAATTTAATAAATGTTTTATTGGATTGAGATTTTATTTGTATTATTTAAGGGGGTCCAGGACACCAAATTTTTGTTTTTATTATTTATTGATGAACTGATGTAATTATTTTTTTCTGAAATTGGAGCTTTTTTGACGATGAAGTTGAGCAAGAAAAAATCTTAAAATTTTTTTAAATAAAGTTTTAAAAATTTAAATAAAATTTTAAAAATTAAAAACATTTTTTTTTTTTGATAAATTTAAAATTTATTATATCTCATGAACTAATGGTTCAATTTACAAACTTTTTTCCCTCTTATATACAGAAAAGATTTATCTTCATTTTTTTGGGGGGGATTTTTAATTAGGAGCAAAACTTTTTTGGTAATCCAAAAGTTATGCATGAAATAAGTACTTTTTTCAAATTAAAATTAATATTTAAAAAAATTATTATTATAATCAGAAATCCTGAAGATAAACTAAGATAAATCCTGTCTGTATATAAAGGTGAAAAAAGTTTGTAAATTGAACCATTAGTTCATGAGATATAACAAGTTTTAAATTTATCAAAAAATTGTATTTTAAATTTTTAAATTTTTATTTAAATTTTTAAAATTTTATTTAATTTTTTTTTAGGATTCTTTCTTGCTCAACTTCATCGTCAAAAAGCTTCAATTTCAGAAAAAATAATTGCAGCAATTCATCAATAAATAATAAAAACAAAAATTTGGTGTCCCGGACCCCCTTAAGTTTTCAATAAATTCAGTATGAAATAATTCAATGCAAAAATTTGAACTGGAAATCACATCAGTAAAAGGAGCTATTACAAAACCTTTACCGAAAACATTGCCAAACATTTCAGAGAAACAAAAATTGAGGATAACTTTTTTTTTATTTAATTTGTTAAAAAAAAAAAAAAATACAGTCAATTTCATAAAAATCAAAGAATGTTTTTGATAATCATATGTATTACAGGAATGAAATTGTTCCACTTTTTCTGCCACCAGTATTTGTATACAGAAATTTTTATCATATTTTGACAGTTATTTTTGTGATTTTATCGATTAGAAATTTTTATAGGAAAATACTGTGGCAAAAAATTGGAATCCCTGGTATTATTCTAAAAACGTAACATTTTGACTTATTGTTTGGAGAAACATATTATATAAAATATGTAATGGTTATTAAAAATCACCGAAAATATTGCTATTGAAAGATAAAGTCGAAGAATTTTCTGAACAATCTCGATAAAAATATAAAAAATGCCCAACAGCTGTTTCGAATAGAACTAATTAATCATAACTCTTTATCAGACAAGGAAAGTGAGACGAGGACATAAATGAGAAGGTACATGGGTAGTCCGCTATACTCGTGTCTACTTTTTATCACCTGATTAGTTAACTAAACCTGATTAGTCGTGATTAGTTAACTAGACCCGAAACAATTGTTGCGTGTCCTTGAATTTTATGTTGTTTGTTTAAAATGATTTTACTCTTCATATCTAGTAAGTGTTTCTTTAAAACAATGATCTTTTGATTTTAATCGAAAGTTAGAGTATCGTTTCAGATTTTTAGGCATATTTATGGACTTAATTTATTTTAAAACACATAATACTTGGGTGTAAACTGAAAATAGATATGATTAGAATTAGATTATTCAAAAGAAAAATATTAACCTTGACCCCCCCCCCCCCCCAAAAAAAAAAAAAAAAAAAAAAATCGTTAGGTATCCTGCGATAACTAAATTGGTATGTTTCATAAGAAAAATGGTTCCAAATTAGGTGCAACCAATATTTTGGTGTCCTGTTTTACCACTTTAGTAGTGCCATGTTAGGAGTAAGCACTAATTAAATACTGAAACATAACACAAGATATCGCTTGTTTCTAAATTGGGATCATTTTTCTGAAGAAACATATTTTATTTTTAAGTAGACATAATAAGGTCAATTAGGGTTAATTTTCAAATGTAAAATAGCCCTGAGATAATATAACGTGATCAATTAGTCTAAACTACTAGTGATTTTCGTTATAAAGTTGATGTTGCACAAAATAATGAAAAACATGAGTATAAATGGTAATTGCTTTTTATTTTGAACACAGGATCTTGTTTAGCAAAAGTTTTGAACCGAACAAACGTAAAATAATAATAATAATAATAATAATAATAATAATAATAAAGTTTATTTTTTAAATTTCCTGATTTATTATTATTACTATTAAGGTTCACGCTAGCAGTGAAAATTTTGTGGTCCACATTTAGAAATTTTTAAACAAATAATGTAAAAATACACATTATATACATATATATTTTTATTAAGTATATTATTGCTTTTTTACCAAAGCTAAAACACTTGTTAAATATTCTAAACATAAACTATCTATACACTTGCCAACTTTTACGCATTTTAGATATTATTATTTGTATATAAAAATTTTCGCTTCATTTAAAAAACTAAACTTCGTCAATTAAATATAAGAAATAAATTCGTTTTTTGGATTTATTGTTCCTGTTTATTAGGACCGATGTCCTAAATGTAGCCCCGACAAAATATCCCTAGTAGAAATTAGCACTAGGACAAAATACCCTCAACAAATTAACCCGAGGTAAAAAAAAAAAAAAAAAAAAAAAAGAAAGAAAGAAAAAAGAAAGCTGATGAATAGCCCAAAAATAAAATAGTTTCAGGACAAAATAGCCCGAGGCAAAATAGGCTGAGGACAAAATAACCCCGATAAAAACTTCGTCACCATTTGATGCAGTGCCTTGCTTAGCTACCAATTTTTCACTTTTTTTTTTTTTTTTAATTAATTATCTTCGTTTAATTTCATTGCAGATTTTTCGTTACTAAATAAAATAAAAATATTTGTATTGGAATAATGGTGTTAGAAAATCGCCAAGGTTGGAAGCTATGAGGCTATGACTATTATTAAATTATATTAAATAGTCTATTACAGAAAGTGTTTATTAAATACGTACAGAGGAAAAGCCTATGTCAAAAATTGAACTATAGAACTCGGGCTCTGAATAAAAATCTGTCGAGGAAAGAATTTTATTATTTTTGTTTTTATAATAATAATTATTTTTATTTTTATAAACTTATATTTCTGTGTTATATGTCACCTTTTTTCTTATTTGTCTGGAAACAGAAATGAGTATAATTTTACTTTTTCCAAACTGTTGGCATATTGTTTTGAAATGGACAGTGCTCTTTGCTGTTGAAATATCCAGAAAAACCACTTCGATCGTTTGGTTTGAGAGACAAATAGAGAAGTTCTTAGGAATATGTATCTTCATATATATATAAGAAATTATAATATATGTTTTCAGTCATAAAAGTTGAAAATATGTAACAAAAATAACTAAAGAAAACTTGCGAGAAAATTAATAAATGTGAAACAATTCATAAGTAAAACTTACTGCAAAAACATAAAATAAATGATTTAAGTTGTCAAAAATACCCCGTATAACTTGAGGCATACGTGTGGGGTTAAAGCATGCTTTTAATTGATCAAACTCTCCCCCTAGGCAGACAGTTTAATAAAAAAGCACATATATGGCTAAATTAAATATGGATAATTTTAAATGAATAAAATAATATGGAACAGGCAAAAACTTATATGGATTAGGCAGAAAATTGATCAAACATTTACATAAACAGCAGCATGTATTTCATAAGAACACCAGCGAGACAACTAACCAGAATACGAAACAAACGAAAATATATTACAACGCCATCTATATTAAATTAAAACAATAAATAAAGTTATTATAGGTAAATATAAACGAAAAATAAAGAATATTTAAAAAGGAAAATTAAAAAATCATTTATATTTAAAATGTTTTAAATATTTTTCCATAATATAATCATGTAAAAAATCTATAGGATAATCATTTTCAATAGCACTATTAAAGAAATCCTGAATATTCTTAATTTTGTCATGATATTTAGAAATTAATCTTTTATTACGATTAAGATCGTTTAAAATGATATTTCTGTAGATATGTTTACTAATGTCAGGGATGGAACACGGGCGCAGAATTCATACCACTCTCAATGTAAGAAATTTTTCTACTTCTTAAATCAACGATATTATAGGTAGAGAAATTTCTTAAACGGATTCCGGTATGAATTCTGCGCCCGTGTTCCATCCCTGTAATGTTAGAGCTCCAATGAATCAATTTAATCACATTAAAATCAAAATTATTTCTTTTATCAAAAATAGTTGTAATCATTTCATTATCTACAATATTTATATCTAAGTCCAAGAAATTTGCTTTTAAATGATTAAAATTAGTACTAATGAGTTTTATATAAGAAGGATAAAAATTTGTTTTTATTTTAGTGTCATAATTAGTACTAGTAAAAGCGATCAGATCATCAAAATATCTGTAAATATATATATAAAGGGTGTCCAGGAATTACTGTCTGAAAATTAAAACACCCGCTTGTCAAAAGTAAGCAAAGAAAAATTAAAGTGATTATTTGCATATGAAAATAGATTTATTTAATTACAAATTACTATATTCATTTGACACCGCTGGTGCCGTAATCGCCAACTAATCGCAAGTTCCGCTTAAAGTGTCGAAACAGGTTTTTCCCATGCTTTTCTGCTACTAACTTCGAGATCTTTAGCCATTCCTTTCTGAAAGCTGCTAAATTAGAGAGGTTTTTCCTTCTTCTTTTGTATTCTAACTTGCATAGTACCCAGAATTTTTCTATAGGACGACATTGCGGAACATTCGGCGGATTGTCTTCCCTGGGCACATATTCAATATTTTTATCTTTCAGATATGACTGCACAATTTTGCAGTAATGACTTGATGCTAAATCTGGCCAGAACAACAGCTTTCCTTTGTCTCTCTGAGAGTTAAAAAATTTCAAAAACGGGCCTTGCAGGATGTCCTTTAGGTATCTTTCTCCATTCAAATTCTGCCTGGAAATGAATGGTTCGCTGATGCATCCGTCTTGTGATATTGCTTGCCAGACGAGAAATTTTCCCGGAAACTTTTCCTTTCTTTTAACTTTGAAACCATCTGGGATTTCCACACCAGGAATGTCATTCCAAAATTCTTCGCATGGAATCTGTTTATAATCATGGGGCACATAAGTTTCATCATCCATTATTATAAATTTTCCACCACCTGATTTCACTAGTTGTTTGTAGAGTTTCTTGCAGCCCCTTTTTGCCCTTTCAGCCTGATCATTTTTATATAGAGGTACAGAAGATTTAGTCCTAGTTACAATACCCATCTTTTTCTTCAGTTGATGAACGGATGATTTTGATATTCCAAGTTTCCTCGAAGCTTCTCTGTTTGAAAGTGATGGATCTTTAATGAGAAGACGCTTCAACTTTGCAGCATTGCGAGATGTGTAGACTTTTGGGATTCGACCTGATGACTGTGAATAGTGAACACTGCATGTCCTAGTATACTGTTCTAATGCTCGATCGATGAATCGTTCTCCAAATCCCTGAGTTTTGAAGTGATTTCTTGTGACTTTCCTGTTAAAGTTGGTAGCCAGGAAAAAGTCAACAATTTGATTTCTTTTAATTTGTTTAATTTTTGTTTTCATCTCAATCCAAACAGAAAAACATTTTATCAGATTAATTTTGAATATTTCGCTTATCTTTTAAGAAAATAGAAATAAAAACTTAGCTATGAAAACATATATATATATATGCCTTTTAATTTTCAGACAGTAATTCCTGGACACCCTTTATGTATAAAGATGCTGATTGCGATTTAATTATTTAATTATTTATTATTATTATTACTGAAGGATGCAGTAATTAATATGAATATTGTTTATACGGAAATTTTGAATTTCTATATTTATAATTTAAATGCTTATTAAGAAATATTAGTCGAATGTTGACCACTGAGCGATACCAGTTAATACTAGTTAATAGTAATTTCTGAAAAGGTAAAAAAATAAAATAACTTTAGTAATTAATTTAAATTACGCCGAAAAGGTTTTTATCAACTTTCAGTAATACGCATAAAAAAAAATTGGTGTTAAAAATGACTATTATAAGCTAACACAATAAATAAAAAAATACATGACAGTTGTTGCATGTCAGATTAGTTAAGCAAGATTTTTCGCCCCGCAAAAACAGAAAACATGAGTACAGTAGAAAAGCTACAATGGAATATAACAAATTCAAAGTAGGACTGGTATAAAACCCAAAAACTAACTTCAAGGAACTGGTATTTCCCTTGAAGATGGGAAAGCCTTGAAGTCGACTACTTAGAGGAGTTTACTAAACAAATAACGAAAACTGGATTTAGAAATTTGATTACGAGGATTTTCAATTCTGAAGAGATCTTTTTTTTTAATATTTTATAAATATCAAAATGTACATTTCCATTTTTTAAATAATATAAATATAAAAGTAAATAACTTTATAAAAATGTTTTAGGCAGGACTGCCAACCATCTCATTAATAAGCGTAGACTTGTTAACGCCCCTTGAAAATACGCCCCTATTCCCACACCACTTTATATTTAGAGCAATTCTCTCCAAATAGTATTACGATTAAATAAGAATGAAATTACTCTAAAAAATTACTGGTGTACAAAAAAAAGGCGGCGACTAAAAGTACTACGCTTCATAATGAGATGGTTGGCAAGCATGTTTAGGCCAACAAATTTTTCGGCTGTGTGTGTGATATTGGCTATATTTGTTGATGAGTTGACGATATAGCGCTATGTCGACATGCTGACATGAATTTTAATTATTATTATTATTATATTAGTCATATTGATTCATACACCCTTAAGTGTTTGAAACACTGTGGATATGTAATCAAAATAAAAATTAGGGTTATATCTGTTTAAACATTCAGTTTTATAATATGTTATGATCGAAGATATGAATTCTTAAGCTTCATATCAATATTATCGAACAAAAATTTCCCCATTATTTATATATTGGGTTGTTCGAAAAATAATTTCGTTTTTCCCTTTGAAAATGAAAGACGATTTTCTTACATTGTATAAATATTCTATTTAATTATATATTCTCCACTTTGATCGGTTTCTTAGCGATCTCACGAGTTGTTATTTGGCAGTTTTCATAAATCAATACTTTATTTTGTCTTCATTAGTATAAACTGGTTTTCCAGAACTTAATGCAGCTTCAACGTCAAAATTGCCGGAACAAAATTTGGTGAGCCAGTTTTGACACTAGCGTTCTTTAAATAAGTTTTCTGTTTACACATCGTATACTTTTTTCCTTGTTTGAACAGTATTTTTGCCTTTTTGATAGCAAAAACAAATTATCCCGAAAATGTTGCTTCCGATTTTCTTTATTTGACAGAGCACCAATCAAAACCTATTGAGCAGAATAAAACGAACTCTTTTACAAAAGCCTTGCTATATCAGCTGTCACAATATATAATGGTAATGCAGCTTAATTGAGAAGATGGTGTGAAAAAGTACAATTAAGTCCTCTGCTGAAAAAAACTAAATTACTTTCCGAACAACCCAATACTTATTAACTCAAAATTGTAAAATTTTCTAAAAGATCTAACTTATTGTTGTTTAATTTTATTTCCCAACTAATATGACAAGTAAAAGGTAGAACTAAAAAGTATCATTTGTAAAATTACGTAATTGTTAAATAAAATATTAGTACTTCTCAATCGAAAAAAAATTATGCATTGCTGGCAACTTTTACTCATTATGAATACCATTTTTTCCAAATTATTTTCTTTCTCTTAAGAGCTTTAATCAGATAAAGCAAAATTTCTTATACAGAAATTGCGATATTCAAAATGCGTAAAAGTTGGCATCAACGTTTATGTAACATTCAATTCTAAAATGTATAAAAGAAAGAAAAATCTAGTATTAAATATAATCAAAACCTAACCGTAAAATAATTATAAATATTTAACTGATGACAAAGATAAATCGGGTAAAGATTTTCCTAATCCAAATTTTACTCTAAAGATTATATTGCAGTATAGTAATATCTTCAACTAATGTTTTTTTTTATATTGTATAATTGTAAATTGTAAACTAATGCATTTCTTAGACAATTATATACAATAAGTTAACTTACCTTAAATTAAAACAATAATTTCTAAATTTTCAATCAGTTGTTCGTAATTTTCTTTGCGAATAAACTCCCTTCCCTGTGCTGCGCTTCTCACATAGTCTAAAGATAAAATATTTTCACGGAAAAAGTATGTTTCCTGAACTGTTATATAAAGTTTCATAAATTTTAATTTGTGCGATGTTTTTCTCTGCAATTCATCACTCATTTACGTTAAAAGAAATGTATATGACGTTCTACGAGTAATAAAGTATGATATAAATAAATTAACTCGTTTACTGTTTCTATTTCCTTTCTTTCATTGGCATACTCTTGGAAATTTTATATGCTATTTATGTTTATATGGAAGGGATGATTGTCATTTGTATATCATGCTTGCAAAACAGATCTCTAAATCCAAATGTCGATTCTGAAAGGATAGATCACATGTCGATCACACGAATAGACAAAAATATATATTTCTGCACTTTATCCGAATAAATAAGAAAGTAACTTTAAATTTAGTATTTAAAAGAAAAAAAAAACTAATTTTAATATTAACTTTACCTATTTTTATTTTATAGCGAATGTATAACAGCGTACTTGCCAACATCCTAATTAATATTCCGTAGTGTTGTTAGTCCCGCCCTTTTTTTCACACCAGTAAATTTTTAAAGTAATATTCTCTAAATGCAATTACGATTAAATAAGAAGAAAAATACTCTAAACAGATACTGGTGTGAAAAAGAAGGCGGGGCTAACAGTACTACGGAATATTAATTAGTATGTTGGCAAGTATGTATAACAGTCATATATTATTTAAAAAGGCGTGGCTTATGTAGCTGTCAATGATAAACTGTTCAGGTGTGATTTAAAAATTGCTTATTACGCAGTTTTACAACCAAAACTGCATAAGATGTTTTAACTGTTTTCTATAGATTTTGAATCCCTAAAACCTAAAATAATAGTACAAACTTCCATCACGTCATTAAAAAAAAAAAAAAAAAAAAAAAAAAAAAAACATATTTATAGTTTAACTTTGTGTGAAAATATGAAATCTCTCTGGTATCCTATAAATGGTTTATAAAACCCATATCCAATCAATATTTTTTACTCTAAAATAATATTTCTATGACTCAATCTAAAAAATAATACAAAATGGAAAATAGGAGGGATTCGGAATAGTGGAAGAGGTGAGAGCGAAAGTAAGTTCCAAAAGGCACAAAAAAGATTTAGGGAAAAGACTTTACAGACAGAAACACCGCAGACAGAATGTTAAATGCATCATGAAGGAATTGTTTGTTTTTTTACGAGATATAGCAGTTTAATGCAAATAAATTAATTTTTTAATAATAATAATAATAATAATAATAAAATACGTACGTGATCAGCAGAAATGGAGACCATTTTTGTTTTCAGCATCCTCTTCGAAAACATGAAGTTGACTAATAAAATTTCGTTGCTATTTTTTTTTTCCAGACCAATGATATTTTCTTCTTATCGCTGAAATAATTAGAGTAGTCTATTTCCAATATAAAATTTAAGTATAAACTTTTAGATCATAACGTCTTTATTGGTTAACAAATAATTTCGGTTAAAACCTGTTCTTTGAAAAAATTGAAAATTGATATAAGGTAAGTGCGTACCAGCCAACATCCTAATTAATATTCCGTAGTATTGTTAGTATCCGCCTTTTATTTCCCACCACACCAGTCTTTTTTTAGAATATTTTTCTTCTTACTTATGGCATATCTCCAAGTGTTCCGTTTTTTGGATACCAGTATATTTTTATAGAAAATTTTTGTAAGTTTTGTATCAGTTTTTGTTTATTTAATAAGACGAAAATTTTTATAAAATTATACCTATGTATAAAAAGTGGAACACTTTGCAGCCATGGGACGGACACCAGTAATGGACCATCTACCAGTAGTTGAACACTATTAAATTTAAAATTTTAAAATTTCTTGTCTAGGTTTGAGCAACGTTCAGAATTGGTGTTACAATAATCTATTATTAATGTATTGAACTACAAATGTTTTCTGCCATCCGTTTTGGAATAACAGTAGTTTAACTTAAAAAATTTGCACTTTCTGACATTTTTCCGTTTTTTCTTGTAGCTTCGAATAAAGAAATGAAATCCAGTTTATATTGTCTCTTCTTATTTTAACTGATTTTACAAAACCTTTGCTTTCATATGAATAAAAAATGGATGCAGAACTTATTTATTATGCTAGATTTTTATTTTTGTATTACCATTGTGATGTAGATGGAGCGTCGAGTTGAGGTAAATGAAGGTCGCCGTAGGTAATCAGTATTGAAGGTAAGATGTTGATCAGAGGTCGGTAAAGTATAAGCTGGATCCAGCGTAGTTGGGGACGGTAGTGGTGAAATCGATAGTTTGAAATTGTTGAGTTGTGGTGATTTTAGGTCGGCATGGAGAATCTAAGAGGAAATTAGAATCTGCTCAGTTTTAGGATAGATTATTGAATTTGATTAGTTTTGGAGAATAAAGTTGATGAATCGAAGTGAAGGAGGTGGTCTGTTTTTGAAAAGTGTTTAAATAGCGAGGTGTTTGAATGAAGTTTGGTCGGCAGGGCTTCTGCCTTCTGAGTTCCCAGGTTCCGAGTTCGAATCTCGGTGCACGCATGAATGTTTGTGCTGTCCTATGTCCTCAACAATATTGTGTGCACGTATTTCTGCGTATTTCTGTAAAAATATGGAGCCTTCGAGACGAAAGTCGTTGTAACTATAGGTCTCAATAAATGTCAAATAAATAAATAAATAAATGAAGTTTAATGATGTTGGAGTATAGCAGAGCTTAAAGCGATTGCTGTGTTAATAGTGAATTATATAGTGGAGTTCGATGGTTTAATGAGTAGTCGTCAGTGGCGGCTCGTGCACCGAAAATAGGCGAAGAGGCACACTGTATTTTACACTATATTGATTCATAGAATATAAATTTACATTTAAATAAGTATTTTTAGTTAATTTTAGTTAAGACCCTGCTTAATAAAAATTATGCATTAAAAATACTTCAATATTATTTTTGAGCTCTTTACCTATTTTCGGTTCACGAGCCGCCACTGGTAGTCGTGCTACAAGGAGTTATAAAGTTTAGTGTGCACGGGAATTACTTGTAGTGTCAAGTTGTTCGTCGACGTTGTGTGAGCTTTGGAGGTATTCATCGAGCGACTAAAAGCTTAAGTCAAGCTTTTAAAGGCAGTTATCATAGCCACCAGTGGTGAGCATAATTATTCATATTAGCTTTAATTTATTCCTTTTAATTATATAGTAAGTTTCTTTATACTGCCCCCTTACCCGTATTAAGAGTTTGAACAAACATTTGTTTAATTTTATACAAAAGTCTCTTTGATTATCTTCTAAACTTAAGTAGATATTAAGATGGGGGTCTCACACACGCAGACCTCACAGTGTCGCCCAAACTTACTTGATACCCCCCCCCCCCTGATAGAGTTTACTTTACTGGATCAGGAAATGTCACTGAATTCTTCAATAATCTCGAAGAATATTTTGAGCTATATAAAATAGCTGATGCAGATACATTTAATCTTTTGAAGTATTCTCTGAAGAGTGATGCAAAATCGTGGTTTGATAATGTGGTCTCTCTTTCCCTTGGTCATAATCCCACGTATGACGCTTTAAAGCGTAGAATTAAAATTTTTCCTCCGTCGCCGATAAGACTAAATTCGATAATGCCGATAAATAAAACAAATGCCGATAGACAGGAACTTTATACCAGGAAAATGTCTTTTTTCGATAAACCTACTACCTTTCTACTCCGTAAACGGGATATAATCAAGCAATTGGAGTTAACTTTATCTTTTGCAGAGGTGTTCGATATTATCACACCCCTTTTTAGAATCCCAATTCAGGATTACTTGGATAAGAAAACCGCTACCTCTTATAATACCTTCTTTCAAATTTTGTCTAAGTACCAAGAGCGGCACCCTGTAAAAGAGGAAAATATATTTGTATGGCGGGAAACTGTAAAAGTTGAAAATGACTTTCCAAGGCATGAAAATTTCACCCCCTTCTCAAAATCGTACTCTTAACCAAGGTCGTCCCTTTTAACGACCAAGACGCAATAATAACTTTCCGCAGTCTAGAAATAGCCGTTTAAATCAAGATGAACATTTTTCCAGAAATGCAAGGAACTCAGGTAATAATAATCAAGTCCAGTGGACTTGCCTAACTTGAATATTATTCTACATGATATTGTAATTTCTACATTTTTTGATACTGGAGCGGAACGTAGTTTTCTAGCTTATGAAACTTAGCAAAAGTATTTTTTATTTAAACCTTTACATCCCACTAATTTTAAAGTGATTACCGCTCAAGGACAAGCGTGCGTCAGTAGGGATGAAATATATTTAAAAGTTAATCTAAACTAGCTCGAAACGGTATAGCCATTCTATGTTATTGATAATCTTCAATATTCTTTTTTATCGGCTTAGATTTAATGAAAGAAAATAATATTAAATTAAATTTTGCTAGTAAATCCTTATCTATTGCTGAATCTAATTTCAATTTCTGAATCTAATTTTAAATTAGTCAATCCGACAGTATTAACTATTCCTTTAGAAGAAAATAATGGTCAATAAAATTTTGCTCCTAAATCTTTCTATATGAACACTTTGAGCGCCACGCGAATTCTTAAAATCCATTAAAATTCCATAATGATTCCTTCTGTAATAAATAAAAATTCAGCAAATTTTAAATAATTTTTCAATAATTCAGGGATGGAACACGGGCGCAGAATTCATACCGGAATCCGTTTAAGAAATTTCTCTACTTATAATATCGTTGATTTAAGAAGTAGAAAATTTTCTTACATCGATAGTGGTATGAATTCTGCGCCCGTGTTCCATCCCTGATAATTACTTAAAATAATGTAATATTTTTAGTTTTATATCTTATTTTACACTGTCAACCACAGATGGTTGACGCGGCTTTATATCATATTTGACACTGTCAGCCACCGATGGCTGACATGGCGCTCAACGTGTTAATTTTTTATTGGTACTGCTTTTACTTTCGGGGTAAATCTTTCACTGAAATGTTTGAAGTATAACATGTTGTGCACACTCCTAAAGTTTCAAGATGATTCCTTCAGTACTTTTAGAAATAAATAACAAAATGTCTAGAATCTAGAATGTCTGACATGGCGCTCAACGTGTTAATGAATCTCATTTAAGCTTTAAACCTGTCAAGCTGACAGAGTTACCTATTAATTTAAAAGAAAATGATGTAATTGAAAATGAAAGGTTAAAATGTTTTCAACTTAGTACTCAATATAATAACTATGTTTCAGAGCCAGAAAGCATTGGCCATTCGAAAGCAAAGCCATTCGATGCAATGGAATTTTGGATTCAAAGATATTTATTATTATTATTATTATTATTATTATAATTTAACGAGCGGACACTTTACTTTCTTGATATTTACGTACTTATATATATGTATTATTAGAATGAGATTTAGCTGCCATTTTTGTTTCATTTTTCCCCCCCTTCTATTGCAGGTTTTTCAGAAACGTAATAATCACCATTTTTAAATCGCTTAGGGACGTAAGCTTCGAGCCATCTACAGTCAGCAGCAAAATTATTGAAGCAGTAGCAATAATTTGTATTTAAAAAATGTGCACCTAATACTGTTTTGTTAAGCAAATATTTGTCGAGTCATGATATTAGTTTTTATACTGTTTATAAAAAAAGAAGTTGATGATAAAAAATAGCAATTAGCAATCAAACTAAAAAAAAAAAAAAAAAAAAAAAAAAAATGAAAAATGCGGATGTGTGCTTCAGTAATTTTGCTAACGACTCTATCAATTTTCGGAGAAATTTTCAGGAACAAAATTGTGATGGCATGTCTCTGGAAATAAATTACCACACACATAGGACACTTCCGTGTGCTCAATGGGAACTAAAGTGCAACTATAGTGATCCTGCAGACGACGACTATAAGTTTCTCGACTTTCCAACTTTCGCAATGGCTCGTCTTATTTTAATTTTGCATCTACGTTTTCTTTTGACATCTTTGTTATTGTTTACAAATTTAAACGCCAAACGCAATTTATTTTATAAAATTATAAATTTTATTTATAATAAAAATTATAATACTTTATTAAATATAAGCGATAAAAATAATTTTCTATTTTAAAGTAAACCAAAACAATATTTTTAATCATTTGAGTATTGTCATACTAGTTAACACACACACACACACACACACACACACACAAAAAAAAAAAAAATGTTTGCACATGCATTCATTTTTTTTTTTTTTCTGAAAGCTGTTTGAAAAATTTCTTCACTTTCTTATTTTTAAAAGTAATCTATCCCCTTAAATATAATGACAAGCGGCAGCGCCTGCTAGTCTACCAATAAGTATTTGGACACTTTCGAATTTAGGCGTCTTGTCAAATATCTAAAAAAGTTCTTCATGAATCATCTTAAAACTGTGGGAGTATAAAGAACATGTTGTTCCTCATATATTTCAGTAAAAGTTTTGCACTGAAGAGAAAAAGAGGACCAGTAAAACATTAAATAATAATCAAAATATTTTGGATCACCCTGTAAAAAGTAATGCTTGAAATGCGCTTTGGCTGTAGCATGTGGATTATGAGTATATTTCCAATTCTGTATAAATTTTTATGAGGCTACCACATATATTCATAAAGATTAACAATTTCCTTAAAAAAAAAAATAAATAAAAAGAAAAAATAAAAAAAACTTTTTTTTATTATAACACGTAGGGTATTAGATCCAGTACAAAGCCATTCTTAGGAAACTTGACGTTCGACATTAGACACAGCATACTGCAATCAGAATGCAAAAATGTTAAATATCGTACGAAGTTTGAGCATTTTTACTAAATAATTTCTAACTACGCATGCGCAAGCTTTATAAAAATTTCATTCGCATAATTTGATAGCCAAAAGTATTGAGCTACTTATATGAAAACTCCAAACAAATATTGTGTAAATTAAAAAAGTTATGAGTTATAGAATGAACAGAATTTCAGTTCCTCTCAAAAAATAATCTGGAAGAATCCTCATAATCACATACTACAGGCAAAACGCATTTCAAGCATTACATTTCGCAGGGTGATGCAAAACATTTTGATTTTTCTTTAATCCCTTACCTGCAGAGGAAAATTTATGAGATTCGCTTCAAGGTGCCACCATTCCCTTTCAACTCTGAAATGAGTAAATCTTTCAAAAACACTGCCAAGATCACTTTCAAGTTTATTGTATTGCACTGTCAAATCGTTTCAGTAGTTTCACTGGTACAGTACAAATAGTAGTTACAGTACAAACGATCCCTCTTCTGAAAAACGTATATATACGTCCGGGGCAGTTAAGGGGTTAATTTTTTACTGGTCCCCTTTCCCTCTTCAGGACAAAACTTTTTCTTAAATATATAAGTTGTAACATGTTCTTTATAATCCCGAGGTTTTCAGATGATTCCTAAAGAATTTTTCAAGATATTTGATAAAACGTCTAAATTCAAAAATGTTCAAGGTAGATAGTGTATATACTAGTTTAAACTCAACATATTTATTTAAAACGATAACAGAAGAAAGTATAAATGTTTAAATCAGGGTTAATTTAAAAGCTATGTACAGCGGAAAATTATAACAGATGGACTCTTCTTTTTCAAAACAAACTTCAAGCAGAGCCTCCTTAACTAGATGCCTTCCACGCGCGGCGAATCCCAATGTTAAATTAGGCAACATTTAAAAAAACAAAACTAACGCTAGGTGACAGCACCTACGCAGAGCAACAATTTTCTTCTGTTTCATAGATAAGTTTTTTTTTTTTTTTCATCTAAAAATCTAGCTATTAATTAAAATTTAAAGTCCAAAAATGCATTTTTTTTTCTTTTAATTTGAAAAAATAATGTGAAAGTGCTTTATCGTAAATATTTTCAATAAAATATTCAAATATGTATAGGGTTTAATTTTCTTCGAAAGTGGACAAGACCTATTTTAGCTTTTCAACTAATTGAATTACTTTAAATTTTATTGATAGGAAATATAGGAAACGTATCAAATAAATAACACCTTTTTTTATATATATTATTAATTAAAAAACGAAATTTAAAAATAAGCAAAAACATGGCATGTCTATCACGCTATTAAATTATTTTTTAATATATTTATTCAATAAAAATTTCCAATTTTTTTTAATTTAAAGAAAGTTTCGTTTATATAAATTAAAATCTCTGAACTTTAAATGAGTTTCAGTTTAAAATGAATAATTTATAATAATAAATTATTAAAATCGTGTCTTTTTTTTTTTTTTTTTTTGTCATGTCCTTTACGTTACATTTTTACCTTATTAGGTGTGAATTATTTTTCTTAAATTGAAAATTTTATATTATTTATAAGAAAAATAGACCAGCACATTAACGAGATAAGTTAACATTCAGTAATAAAAATTGGACAAGAAAACAATCTGTTGTCTAGTCCGTCACAAAAAATAAATAAATAAATAAATCACCATTAAGATTTAAATTTTTTAAATTAAGGATTTCTTGAGTATAAGTTTTCTTTCTCACCAAGTTTTTTTTTTTTTTTTTTTTTTTTTTTTCAAGATTTTACTAGTTCTACCAGTTCCGGAGGGTATGCTTTCGAAACTGATAGACATTTTCGAAATAAAGTTGTGTTATTTTTACATGTTTTGAGGTCTCCTGAATAGAAAAATAACGTTTTTAGCGGTTGGTCTGTGCGCGTCGGTTTGTCTATCTCGATTCTCGGATATACTTGGAAAATGCTGAAAATGTATTTCATTTTGTGTTAGGTTTTTTTTAAATAAGACTAAATTTAAGTGCACAATCTGATGTGCACATAGTTTATTGAAAACATACAGGGCTATCCAAAATTAAGCTAAACGTTCTTTTCTATAGAATGTAATTGACGGAAGTGCTTTGCTACACTTTTTTATGTCGACGAATACTGCTGGAGAAGGAAAATTAATTTTTCGAACCCATTAATGTAAACAAAGTATTTTTTGAAGTTCTATTTTCAACTCAGGTTTTTGAATAAAGTCACGTGCTAAGGTTCCCTGAATACATTTTTTTTTTTTTTTTTTTTTTTTTTTTTTTTTTTAGCGATTGATCTATATGCATATTTGTTATCAGAATAACTTAAAAACAAACAAATGCCGGAAACTCACAATTGTATTTTAAAACTCGTATTGGGTTTCAATTTGAAAAATTTCGTAAAGATTGGTAAATTTAAGGACAAATTAATGACATCCTTGAAATATTTTTACTTCCATTACCCTACTACCTTAGGTAATGGAAGTATTGTGATCGGTCCAAAAATTCGATATCGAGTTTTCCCCTGATTTACATAAGGTCTCATGAGTCCAAAAAAAGTAGTTTTTAGCAATTAGCCAGTGTATGTGTGCGTGTATATGTGAGAGTATGGATGTGGGAAAATTTCTGACATTATATCTCCGAAATTAATAGAGATGGAATTTCGAAACTTCAGAATTGAGGCAGGTCTGGTTTAAAGATGAATTTCCCAAATTTTGGTGAAAATTGGAAAACTGGAAGTGGCGACCGTAAACCCTTATTTCAAAAACAGCTCCAACGATTTTCTTCAAAGTTGCTATATAAACACTCTATTAGTTGCCCTTTTGAATATTATCATGTTTTGAGGTTCCCTGGCCTTCTAATGCTTTGTTTAAAGAACTCTATCATTAAAATGTGTTTTTTTTTTTTTTTTTTTTTTTAAATATATATATAATTTAAAATTATTAATTTAATATTATTATTTAATGTTATTATATTAAAATATTATTATATTTTAATAATGTAAGTTATTTTAAACATGCCAGCCCACTTTTAGAAGCATTTGCTTAGTTTTCTAAATTATGTGAATTTTTAAACTGTGGGGTAGAAGGGAAAATGGTAAAATAGGTCATTTTTAAGTTTTTCAGTACATTTTCCCTTTTATGATTGAATTGTAATTCCTATTTCAAAAAATCAAGTCACTTTTTTGTTATATCTGATAATTTTTCAAATCAGTACTCATGATATTTAATTTTTAAATGAATTTTTAATTCCATATTCTATTTGTGTGGTAAAAAGTTAATAAAAGTAGTATTTTGATTCTTAAAACTTAATTTTTTTAAAAAGAACAAAAGTAGAAATAAAAATTTTCTATTTTTTCTTTTAAAGATTCCCAACACTTTTGTTTCGATTTAACTGAGATAATCAAATTTTTATACGCATTTACACAAGTCTTTAAAAAACAGTGGTATTAAAAAATTATAAATCAATCTTGGTCCTATATTGGAATATTTTATAGTTTTATTAATAAAACTATAAAATACTCCAATATAGAGTTACTTCAAAGTAACTAAGAACAAGTTATTTTTCCGTATTCCTACATCAATAAATAAAAATTTCATTTCATTTTGTAATAAGCATAACTATTTTATTTGTCAAATCTAACTTAATAACAGAGTTGTCAACCCTTCGAATTTTTATATCATAATTTCTTTTAAATTTATCTTCGTCTTAATCACAGAATTTACAATAATAAATAAAAAGAATGCTTTTGTGAAAAATATCATTGATATTCAAAAATCCGGAGGGTTGGTAATTTTGCAGCAATAATTTATGCAGTTTGCATACCTTGTCTTGAAATATTAGCAAGCCATTTTTTACGCTGAATTGCATTGCTTGGTATTTCGTGAAAACATATTTTCACGACGACTGTGTCCGATTTACAAAATCGAACGACGCAATACACCATATTATATATATATATATATAAAACCTCTCACATTTGTTAAATTAATAAAACATAAACCATAAAGAACTCAATTGAAACTCAATTGAATGGCGGTAGATAAACAGAACTTCATGTACGGTATCAAGCGCCATCTACTGGCTATGTTCTTCTTGTACTGTTGCCAAGTTTTCGAGCGACTCGACAGGCATCTACTTAAGGAGGCTCTACTTCAAGTTTGTTAGTGATGCGTGCGTTCACCGAGACATCTGGTGTTATATCTAGAAAAGAGTTTTTGAGTGATGGCTGCCACAATAACAGCCAAGGCTACCACAAGAGCAATATTAAACCTACCAAAACAGTGGCTGCAGCTGTGCTATTTTATTTATTTGATATTTATTTGACATCTTTGAGACGTATAATACAGTTACAATGACTTTCGTTTCAAATGATACATATTACATAAATTCGCAAGACAGATCTGATGTATATATGTTATCAATAAATGGTAATGAAAAAAAAAAGTCCAAAGGTTATGTTGTTTCTTCATTCAATAAGGCACTATAAAAGGTTATTTTTAAAATTTCAATCGTGCGTTTGGTAATGGATCTATTTTTCCATTTTAATATCAAATTAAACTACATAATATATTTTAATACTGCATTTTGAGTGAAATTGCTGTCATTTTATGGTCGACCGAGTAAATCAAATAAAATATAAGAAATAACATGGTAATAAATACTGTGTATAGTGTTGTTCATTGCAATCGCAATTGAAATAAGAAAGAGGTACTTCGATATTGTTAGTATTGTCCGTTTAGAAACTGTCGTCCGATAAACACCCAAAAGGAAGACCAAGGATAAGGCATTGATTGACTCAGGCAACAAGGACACGGATCCAAGATTTCGCGGGTGAGGAAGACGTTGTCGTCAGTGGGTACCTGAAGCAAGACTTTTAGCAATTTCAATGGATTTTTTTTAAAAGTTTTTATATAAATATAAAGTGAAAATGGTGATTCGCTTTTTAAATTCCTTTAAAAATAGTGCCCAAAGAAGTGGGCAAAGCCTGCTAGTTTCTTATATATATAAATGTATTTTTAATGGCTTCTGCGGTTCAGACATGCCATATTTTCATATATTATGCCTACAAGGTAAAAATAATACCTTCTAGGAGCAGTGGCGGATCCAGTACTTACCTTTTATTTTATTTTTTTTTTTTGGGGGGGGGGGGGCTAAGATTGTTCAAGGGGGAGATTCGAGATCAAAAAAAAGTTTACAACTGTAATAGTCAATTGTGAATGTCAGTACTTTTGGGGGGGAGCTTCAGCCCCCTAGCCCCCTCCCCCCTTAAATCCGCCACTGTACTAGGAGTTACGGATGTGGAGGAGCCATACCCTCTGCTGGATCAAAATGATGGCTTGTCTTCGGATTATCCCTAGGGTGAAATCTAAACAGTCGCCAATCGCTAACTGCTCAGCTCTAGGAAAAAGTTAAACCTATTCAACATATGCTTCTTATTTAAGTGAAGAATCTTAGTCTTTCAATAAAGTAATATTTTTCCTTACAAAAACAGCGGTATTTAAAATGCGTAAAAGTTAGAAACTACGAAATATTCATAAAAAGTATGCTATATTAAATATATTTTCATACCAGAGTAAATAAATTATATAGACATGCAAAACATGTATTTTTACAAAGTAAAAAGTTAAGACTTAAAATTTGCTTATGTAATTTTCCTTTTTTATTCCTCCCTATTTTTCAAATAAATGTTATTCACTGCGTTTGAAGGTTTTTGTCTCTCTTTACAAATAAATGAGCATTTCAGTCATGATCAAATTTGTCTTATCAGCCCTTGTAAAGGTTTTCCCGTTTTTGAGGAGAGAGAGATAAGAAAAATGAACTTAGTGTTGAGTGAAAATTTTCAAACTTTAAACACCATGATAATAAAGAAGTTTAATCTGAATGTTATGGGAAAAGAAAAGAAGAGAGATTTCATTAAGGTTGTTGGAAAAGCATTAAAATGCAATAATCCGGGGTCTAAGAATGTAAACAACTCCTTTTAATATTATCTTTTGTGTCACCCTCTTAAAATATAAGATAAAATAGAAACATTGTGTGTTATTGGCATGTTTAAACATTTTCAACAGCTTTTGGGTATTAATGCTTGAATATATATTTGGAAAATGTCGTCCAAATACGTCAACTACATAATTTTATTTATGTAATTTTAGCGATGATTTTCATTTGATAGTAATTTATTGTGTAGAATATCACTATTCCAAGACACATACCATTATAGTTTGATCATTTTCCATTAGTTTGGTTACTAGTTAAAATTTAGCTAGCTATTCTTTTCTTTCTTTCTTTTTTTTCTTTCCTCTACAAGCATTGTCGAGGGTGTGAGTTTGTGTGTCACTGTACGTCATTTTTTGCGCATTTAGGCTCTTTAAACCGATACTTAAGGTTTAAAGTGAATTCCAAACCACTGCGTTCCATGGGTCGGGGATTCAAACCCGGCACTTGGAAACTGAAAGCCAGAGCGATAACCATTTGGCTACCAGATGCTCTCAAGCATTGTTGAGATAACTTCCTTATTTAGGCATGCAGTGTTTGTTTTTAACAATTTATCATACGTTTTTCTTGAATTTGGTATATTTTAAATAATAATCAATAGAGCATTTATAAAACATCATAATGTATTTTAAAAGTTTCTTTGGCGGTCTATGTACTCTAAAAAGTAAAAATGTAAATATAATGACACGTACGAAAAAATAAATAAATAAAATAAAAATAAATAAATAAATAAAAAATGAAATATACATTCATATATTTATTACACACACATACAAATAAATAAGTACAATAAAATAAATAAAAAATCAACTTTAGTTTACAATTTCTAAATAGTTTTCTTTTTTCCTATATATAAAATATAAAATATTACTCTTGAATCTCTTTCGAATAGAAGAAGTTCCAAGAACTTTCTTGTTCTTTTATATTAACTCTTAACAATCGTAAGTTATCTCTGTGGTGTGACAGCAGTACTTTGTCGCTTCGGTCCTATAGCGCATGTAAAGGGACAAGACGGATCATCATATCGAAAATGTCTGCATATGAAGTAGACCTTCTCTGATTATCATGTTTATAATACATTTTAACACTTTCACATCGGTATTCCTTCCTGTTGTGCACACAAAGCTCCACCTTTTGGCGTTCTTCTTAAACGTTGTAATGTTTAATATATATATATATATATATATATATATATACATATATATAATAAAAATGGTGGTGTACTCCCTGTAAACCATAGAAAAAAATAAAATAAAACTTGTAATTTTATTTAACAACTATGATTATTTTTGCACCAGACACTAAACGATTACGATTTATTGAATGGAATTTCTGTTTTACAGTGGTGGTTAGAATTACAAATACGACTGAAAATTGCACAGAAAAAGATTATTTCTGAACTACCATAATTTCTGGTAGATACCCCGCAAGTTATATAATCCTGTTTTGCACAAGAAGTTTCAATTGATAATTAAATTTATATTTGTACGAGCTCTTCCTTCGAAAAAGTATAGATTTCTCTATTAAATCAAATTTCTGGCGGAGAAATGACACATCTTACCTGCGGGTTATCTACCAAAAATTACGGTAAATAAACTGAAATTTATACATATAATGCTTTTTTATGCTAGAAATCATTGTAGAATACAAAACATTTGTAAATGCAAAATATGAATGTTTGCCGTAATTAGCAAAAAAATGTCATTTTTAAAACTGGACAAAATTAAAAGGTTAATTAATGTTTTGGCTTGAAATACGCTAATAATTAATAATATCCGCCATTCTTCTCAATTATTTTTATCAATCTTGACGTCATGGAGTTCGACAATTCTTTCAGAACATTCTTGGAAATTTTCATTCAGTTTTTTTTCGACGGAGGACATGTGTTCTTCCGGTTTTTGATATTGAATGCTAATTTAGTAACTTTCTGTGCCAGAATACTCCACAGTAGTACTGGGCGATGTTAACATTTCTTAAATCGATATATCGTTCATATAAAATACCGATATAAGGGTATATCGATTTAATGCAGTGTTACCAAAAATGGTCAAAACGGTCTCTTGACTTCTCAAAACGTGTAAATTCATTGAAAGCGGAAGTTAAAAATTTTTACAAGTACTTTATTATAATGAATACAAACCCAAATGGACCACTGAAAAATTATTTTAGTTTAACCAAATTAAATTTTTTTTGTCGAAATTATTATCACAGACATTTATTTTTTACTAAAATAAGACTTTTGAAAAAATCAGACTTCTGATAAAGATATAATGCTTATATTAATTATTATAAAATTATTCATTATTTTCCACAGTTCAAAATTTATACATCTCAATACAGTATAATTAATATAGCGCAGTTTTGTTTTACCACAAGTTATAGAATTTCACATTGACTCGTGACGTGACATTTTGTGAGTAACCTTCAGAATATTTAAAACACCACCACAATTTATTATTATTATTTCAACTAATTGATAAATTCAGAATTTTATTATTTCTCATTACTTTTTAATCCATTAACATTTTTATAATTCTCACTTACATGCGAATGAATTGCAAAATGGCAATCAGCAGAAAACTGCTAATTAATAGAACTTCACACATGATATTAAATTTCTATAGTGCCTTGTATCCCCTAATAAATATAATTCTTAATTAAAATTCTCTAAAATACAATTTCTTAAAAAAAAAAAATTACGAGATTTTCTTTTTCTTCTTATTGAAATTTTGAAATTTTTACTTATTTTAGATTAAATTACATCAAATACTACAAAATACAAAAAGACTTAAAGAACTATAACTCAGTATAAAAAATAAAATTGATAGAAAGAAGAACAATTTAGTGCATTGGAAGGGGGTGGGAAAGCATCAACACTCACCGTATTTAAAATTATTTTTAAATACCCATACTATATGCTGTTAATAATTGACTTCGAAATAAATAAAAATTAGATATTTAAACATTACAATAATCATATCTAAGATAACGCCGTTGTTTAAATTCATTTATTTTTGACAATATGACAATGTCATATTCTGTACTGAAATTAATGAATCTAATGAAAAAATATTAATTACATAAAATATTATAACGAATAGTTAATTAACTTATCTTATAAACAGAAACTGGGGTTTCTTATTTTTAAATTATAGGAACTGGAACTATAACAAAAAATAGCAGAATAAAATACTAATATTGATAAAAGAAATCAGTAATCAAACGAATTTTGTATGAATGAATAACTTTCATTTCAACTACTCAAACTTAACCGCAAAGCTTTGTATCAGAATCGGTTTTCATTTTGCTAGTTCGCACGTGTTTTGTCTTAAACCGATATTCTCTTTTTCCCAATGCACCTGCGTAACACTAAATCGAAACGGCACTTCTATCTTCATGATTTAGCTGCCTATGACTGCCCAGGCTTTAGGCTGAACCGGGATCTTTTTGAATGAATATCTATCTGGCATTATTCCAACTATATTCAATCGGGATTTTCATGATTTAGCTGTCTATGACTGCGCATGCCTTAGACTAAACCGAAATCCCTTTGAATGATTATTTATCTGGCATTATTCCAACTTTATTCATTCGGTTTAGCCTGGAATCACACGTTCGCGTGTTAAGATGTTTCTGCATCGATATTTTACGGAAGATGAAATATTTAAATCGGATAAACGGTATTTGCGTTAAATCGATATTTTAATTTACATCGATATAAAGCCCAGTCCTACTCCACAGATTTTCCACTGGATTTAGCTCGGGCTTCTGGCCAGCCGGTCTAGTAGTTTCACGAAATTGACATCAAACTATGATTTCGTAGTCTGAGAAACATGTACTGTGGCATTGTCCTGCTGGAACAAATATTCTCCACTCGTAATTAATGGTACTTCCGATAAAAGATTATCTCCCAATATATCAACATAACATTCAGAATTCATTCTGCCCTGCACAAAACTTATATTGGAGTAGTTACGTCAGTTGCGAAACTTCTCAAGACCATTACGGATCCCCCCAAATATACGCTTTGATTAAATTTCTTTTTCTTTGCGGAAATAATACCAGATGTAGCGAGAATTATCTAGTACATCCAAATTAAACTTTTACTCATCGGAAAAGACAATATCATTCCACCTTTCCCCCCTCTTAATGCATGCTTTTGAAAACTACCCCCTCAGTCTTTTACGAACTTTTGCAAGAAGCTGTCGTAACATATTTTTTCCGTATGGAATCTTTTTTACTTTTAGTAAAACACGTCGAACAGTTCAAGCACTGCATCGTAAGCTTAATCCCCGTCTATGTTTGTTTTTTGGAGCCCTTTTCACGCACAGAAGCAAAAGTTAGCTTACCTGTATGTCTGCCGTTCATATTTGCCGGGAATTTTAAGAAAATTATAAATGACCGTAAAAATTGAAAATGACCCTCGATCTATTAGGCTTTGTCAAACTTTGACATGCAGTAAGTCCCGAACGTCTGAAAGCAACCAATTTTCCTTTTTCAAGCTCAGAAAATGTAATAACTAGTGGCATGTCTGCAAAAATAGAATACGACGTTCCCAATCGCTTACTAAGCATTTATAACAACTGGGAATGCCCTGTGCAGAACAAGAAAAATGCAAATTTTGCTTTTTAGAGCACACAAATACGTCCTTATGATTTTGTCTACATCACCTGGCCCTCTAAATCTAAAATACGTTTTATGAATATGAATTTCCCATGCATTTCAATAAAAACTAATAAAAAATGCTTCATTTATCATTCGTTTCCAGCCATAAAATTTGTATAATTTTCCGGCCAACTGTAACCAAGAATTGACGATTTTTACCTTGTCCTTATAATTTTGACCACCACTGTATAACAGGTATATCTGTCCTGCTGTTTATACGCTGGAAATTACGGTACAACATCGTAATAATCCCACAATACATAGCTAGCATCAGATTAAATTTAAAAGCATAAAAATTATAGATGTACATTGTTAAAAATGCAATTCTACTTATCACCAGAAAAATAGTACTAATATAGCTGAAACCAATATTTTAAGAAATTTTGTGAGCTAAGCTTCACCATTTTAGTAGCAAACGCCCAAAATATTCGTTTCAGCTAAATTTGCCTAATTGGTACTATTATTTTGGTGAAACGTCAAACTGTTGTTTTTAATACTCTAGTTGAAAACGGGGGTGAAAGAGTTCTTTCTTTTATCGTTATTTTTTTCACCAATATTTTTTAACAGTAATCTTTATTCTATTTAATCAAAAATCAATGTAAAGATACAATAAATATTTCTAAATAAAAATAGTGGTGCCGAAATCGTAGAAGGCTTTCACCCCTGGTCGAGTCTGAAGTTTGTGGATGATATGCAGTATATTTTGAAGTTTCTACTTTTGTGTATGCTTTAGATCAAAAACCTCTTAAAATGTAAGAATCGACGTTTTAACTCGTAAAATTTTCATATGCGTACTTATTGTTATTGTTTTTTATGTACAGGAATGCAGCTAGATTAGATTTTAATGAAATTCGGATATTTTTGCACTGAAGCTCGAAAATGCTTAACTATATCTAAGTTGCATAGTGGAAATTTGCAAAACAACAAATTCGTGAAACATCGTTCCGATAAAAATTGAAAATATATATATATATATATATTGTTCTACTCCTAAGAAATAAAAAATAGCCTCCAATTATATTTGGATACTGAGTTCACTGTTGTTTTTTTCAACCTAGTAATTGCGTACTTGCCAACCTAACCCGGAAGATTGTTAGTTTCCGCCCCTTTTTGTACACAACTTAAATTTTAGAGCAATTCTCTTCAAATATATTTATGATTAAATAAGAAGAAATGCACTCTGAAAAAGACTAGTGTGGAAAAAATAGGTGGAAAGGGGCGGGACTAAATTTTTTCCAGGTTAGGTTGGTCATAGCCTCCTAAACTAGATGCCTGTCGCGTGGCTTGGAAACTTGACAACAGTTCAAGCGGTAGACAGCGCCACCTGGTACCGATTGCGCGACTTTTTTATTCAACGGCCACCAAAAATTTTTAAAAGTGGGATTTGATATACATAAAAGGCGAATAGAATCGAACAAACGTCGATTATATATATCATATATCACTTCTTAAAATTATTGGTGACAGTTGAATAAAAAAGTCGCGCAATCTGTACCAGGTGGCGCTGTCTACCGCTTGAACTGTTGCCAAGTTTTCGAGCCACGCAGAAGGCATCTAGTTCAGGAGGCTATGGGTTGGTAAGTATGTATTGAGAAGTCAGGGGTTGTACTCTTCGCCCTTTTTAAAGGACACTCTTGAAGATGAGAAAGTTCCCTCTTTTTTGTCACAACTAAATTTATACAAAAATCTTTATGGCGTTTTCATAGTAACGTGCTATGATTAAATAGAATAGAGCTTTTTGTATAAAAATACTGGTAGCAAAGTTGATGGAAGTTTCTCATCTGAGAGTGTGTCCTGAAAAAAGGGCGGAGAGTACGACCCTTGTGAGTACTGTAATTTTCATTATAATTAATAACTCAGAATTATTAGAAAACTTTCAAAAATATTACTTTTAAAAAATTGTGGTTGAAGAAAATCCAAAACACAATCCAGACTCCTATAAAATTATAATGGATTGGAAATCAGTTTTCTGTTATTTTAGATATACTAAACAACAAGCCAGTTATGTAGCTGTATTTCCTGGAGAAGTTTCTGCTTTTTTTTTTTTTCTTTTTTTCTTCCTGATAAATAATAATAGTTATGAACAGTTTCTAAAGGAATTTCACAATTATTCTCAATTTTTGATATACGAACATTCTGAAAACATTCTAGAATTTCAAATGTTTTTCACGCAAAAACACAATTTTTATATTTTGGGTAGCGAAGCAGGAAAAAATAAAAAAGAAGTTCGACTGAAATATGAAATCAGATACTTGCATTGTATTTGAAATTTCAAAGTTAAAAATTGTGAAATATAGATAGACAATGAACCATCAAATTTTGAAATATTAGGAGTAAAACCTGAATTTTTTAAATACTTTCGGCTGATGCTGTGTAAATTTGTATAATATTACATACATGGATTCATATTATATACTTGTATGAATGGATACGGATCTATACATAGGGATACCGTAAATTTTTCATTGCCATTAAAATATAATGGAGATATAAACTTAAATTTTATTTGTTATTCTACAAACTTCTCTATATAGTCGACATCCATAGTTATACATTTCTACCAGCGCTTCTTTACCTTTCGAAGACCATCGTAGAAGAACTAGCAGATTGCGTCAAAAACAGAGTTGCTTTAACCCTTTACGGCGCAAGGTAATTGGTATCATTTAAATTACAGTGTCACTGGAATTCACAAGCAAATTAAAATAAAAGAAATTGACGACTTTTTCTACTATATTATAAAATTAAAATATTGCTAAAAAAATTTCCGGGATGAGTTTTTGCAGTTGGAACTTAATAATTGTGTTCTCGCAGCGAGGACAGTGAGCCACAAAGGGTTAATCCTTTAACAGGCCGTGGAATGTGTACTTACCATCAAAATCATCGTTTTTTTTTTTTATGAGAAAGGCGTGGTAAGCTACTTTACTATTGCTATGCCTGCCATTTTTACTCTCCTAAAATACATGAAAGAACAAAATTCACACTCTGCGAATTTCATTTTTCTGAAATTCTAATGCCGCAGTAAGTAATTCTGCCAATAAAATGGATGCTTAGACTAAAAAGAGTAGGTGGGGAAAAGTAGCTTACCATGCCTTTCTCACTTAAAATTAATAAATTGTGTGTTAAATATACTTCTCATGAGTATCATTGTCACCTTAGCACCTTTTGGCTACCGGAAAATTTTTATAATTTTTTTTTTTTTTTTACTTTATCTGTGAAAACCGTTACTGATTAAATGAAATAAATATTTCTATTAAATTTTTACGGTAGCCAAAAGGTGCTAAGTTGGCAACTATACTCATGACATTATAAACATAGTTGACAACCTTAGCACTTTTTAGCTACCGGTACTTTTACTACAGAAGTACTAACATTTTTTACTACAGTACCTTTTGTAGTATTTCTGTACTACAGTATACTACTTCTGTGCTACAGTACCTTCTGTACAGTATTTCTCTAATAAAAAGTACTCGTAAAAGTACCTAGTACTTTATACTACAGAAATATATAAGGACTTTTGTGACAGTTTACACAAATTAAATAAAATTGTAATTTCTATTACAATTTTCCCTTATGTGCCAAAATGTGCTAAAGTTGGCAAATATTATTATGAAGGATTAAAATTCAAATAAATTTTATCTAATAAGTTAAAGGATTTTTTTTTTTTTTGTGAACCAATCACAATTCTAAAATTTTTTTAATATACCGTTAATAGAAATAAAATAGTCAATTAAAGGGTTAATCTTCGGTTTAAGAGCGCACAATACAAAACCTCGCCGAAAGCAAAATCCCATGGTATTCTACAAAGAAATTTGTTTCTACAATTACTCATTGTTTGATATTTTTAATATTTTATTATTATTATTATTATTATTGCTATTAATCCGTTTTCCCATTCAGAAAATTTACAACCGCTTAATTAGTATCCGTTTAAAAAAGTTTTTTCTCTGTTTTTAGGTTGATTTCTTTAGAAATCGACCTATTGCAATCACTTCGTTTATCTATATATATATATATCTATCTATCTATAATGAAAATTTTGTCATCACGATAACTCCCGAAATAATACTCGAAATCGAACCAAATTTGGACAGTGAATTGATCTTATAAATATCTTGGATGAGTTCGTTAACCAAGTTGCTCCAACGTTTTGTTCTCAAGTGGCAGCCACTTGAATATTTCTAACCCACATTGTAAAAAGCGTACTTTAAGCAAGATTTGCTTGAATTTTTATGTAAATCTAGACTACATAAGGGTCTAAATAAACTTTATTAATGAAATTTATCTGCCATTTTTAATAAAGTGGAGGATATCTTAAGTTAAGGGGGCCACTTGAAATCAGGCTACCACTTTAAATTTAAAACTACGATAACTTCCGTAATAATACTCCAAATCGAACCAAATTTGGACAGCGTCTTAACTTGTGTTATGAATATCTTGGATGAGTTTCTTAACCAAGTTGCTCCACCATTTTGTTTTCAAGTGGAGACCACTTGAAAATTTTTAATTCAAATTGTAAAAAGCATTTTCCGAATTTGTTTGAATTTGGTGTATACATAGACAATATAAGTGTCGCAGTGAAATTTATTAATGAACGTATCCGCCATTTTAATAAAGTGGCGGTTAAGGAGGGCCACTTGAAATGAAGCAACCACTTGAAAATTTAAAATTCCGATAACTTCCGAAATAATACGCGAAATGGAACCAAATTTGCATAATGTGTTAACTTGTGTTATGAATGAGTTTCTTGGATGAGTTCGTTAACCAAGTTGCTCCGACTTTTTGTTTTCAAGTGGCAGCCACTTGAATATTTCTAACCCACATTGTAAAAAGCATATTTAAAGCAAGATTTGCTTGAATTTTGATGTAAATCTGGACTACATAAGGATCTCAATGAGCTTTATTTATGAAATTTATCTGCCATTTTTAATAAAGTGACGGATATCTTAAGTGGGGCCACTTAAAATCAGGCTACCACTTGAAAATTTAAAAACACGATAACTTCCGAAATAATACTTCAAATCGAAGCAAATTTGGACAACGTCTTAACTTGTGTTATTGATATCATGGATGAGTTTCTTAACCAAGTTGCTCCACCATTTTGTTTTCAAGTGGAGACCACTTGAAAATTTTTAATTCAAATTGTAAAAAGCGTATTCCGAATTTGTTTAAATTTTGATATATACATAGACCATATAAGTGTCTCAATGAAGTTTATTAATGAACTACGGATTTTCTCGCTAAAAGTCGCCAAAAAAAGTTGCCAAGTGAGAAAGATGCCAAATTTGTCGCCAAATCCATTACCTGCAATATTTGAGCCTTTTAATGCGTTTTTAAGGGAAGATCAGTCGTTAAAACAAACTAGAAATGCAGAAAATTAATATTTAGTCAACTTACAAAGCCTCTTTGAAAGAATTTCTACAGAAAAAAAAAATAAATAAATAAAAATAAAAATAAAATAAAATAAAATAAACAAATAAATAAATAAATATTTTTTTTTTCAAATTTGCAACAATATCTTAGATTAATTAATTCATTGAGCAACTTTCTCTGCCATTTTGATCCACGCGGCAGCCACTTAATTTTCCATCACGATGACTTTTGAGATTCGGAATTAATTCCAACTATATTTGTACAGTAGTCTTATCTCACAAATGCATTTGATATATTTGTCAACTTGGCCCACGATCTTGTTTCCAAGCGCCGGCCACTTGAAAATTTTAAATTCACATAAAAAGGTATTTATGAACCGATTTGTTTAAAACTCTGTATGTAGATAGCCTACATCAATATTTCTACTAATTCGTTATTAATTTGTAGCTGCCATTTTGAAACAAAATGACGGCTACTTGATAAGGAAAAAGAAATCAACCTACCCTTCCGAATAAGCCGGAAGGACTTGTTTAATATTTTATTTTATTTTTATTTATTTATTTATTTTTTGTTAAAAAAGTTAACTGATTACATTTTTCGTATTTTTTCGTTAGAAAATAAAATGGGAAAAATCTATTTTTGGGGAAAACGAGTACAATTTTAATGGTTGTTAATTTTCCGAATGATAAAACGGGATTTAAATATATGCATTTGACAATGAGTAATTGTGGAAACAAATTTCTCCATAGAATGAAATGGGCTTTGTCTGTAGCATAGCTGCCAATATTTTAATTTATTCCGGAGTACTTTTAGCCCCGCCTTTATTTCGCACCACTTTATTTTTAGAAAAATTTTCTTCAATGTATAACTTCGATAAAATAAGACAAAATTACTTATAAAAAATAAGTGGTATGAAATAAATGCGGGGCTAAAAATACTCCGGAATAAATTAAAATATTGGCAGCTATGCTGTAGTCGAGGTTTTTGTACTCTCTTAACGTAACCAAACAAACCAATTTTAATAGCTGTAATTTACAACATTATGTACACGAAGATTAATTAATAGGAAGAATAGATTGTATCTATAGATATATTTCTCTCTCTCTCTCTCTTTTGTGAGTAGCTATTAAAACTTAATGTTACTCTCTCGCATATATGAATAAATTAGCTTCCGTTGGTTTCTTCAATCTATGTTTTCCTTAAACTAAACAAATCAACATTAATAGCTGTAATGACATTATGTACATAAAAATCAATTAATATGCATAATAAATTTTATTCACTTATCATGGATATTTCTTATAGTAATTAACAAAGCTACGGTGCACGTTCTCTTTGGAATGACAATATGTCATTCTTTTGCAAATGAAATTTTCAGTTTGTCACGTATCTTCTTTATAATTAACAAGTAATAAAAATATAGAACAATTATATAAAAAAAAGGGCTTAAAAATATATATATATATATATATATATATATATATACATACAGGGTTCTTATGGACGCGCCCTTTTCCCACGAGTCTTCTGCCACTATTTAGAAATATATAATTTCTTCGAAGTTTGTAGGTTTAATTTATGACGAAAATTATTAATTAAAATTAGTTTTGGGGGGCTCAGGGAAAAAATAAGGAGGGCACAATCTCTGCAACACTTTATTCAGAATAAATGCCATTGTAATTATGTACCTGACAAGTCTTCTGGTTCTTAAATACCAATAACTCTTTATGTATATATATATATATATATATATATATATATATTTGTTTATTTAACTACTTTAATAGTGCAATAAAATAAGACTAAGATAATTATTAAAAAGTTGTGGTATTTAAATAATGGAAGGTTTAGCAATTATGAAAGTAACTATATGCTTAGCGAAAGTTTCTCTCCCACAAACACACACAAACACACTCACCCTCCAAACCAACACTCGAGAAAGTTTTCAATGTGATAAAATCATAAAGACAAAAACAGCTATAAATTTTATTTAATGGGATGACGCAGCTAATGTACTACCGCTATATGTCTGCATTTTTTTTTTTTTTTTTTTTTTTTAAATCACTACCTAAATTTGAGTATTAGATAAGGATTCTTTTAAAAATTTGCGAATAGAATACGTATTAATTATGGATAAAACAGGATTAGCACGGTCAATTTCATACCACAAATTTTTAATTGCAAATTTCATCTTGCAGTAAGCCTATAAATTTAAAAAGGTTTTTATGGTTATACAGTAGGGTGGAAGAGTTCTTGAAAAAAGCCGGGTTTATTCTCTGCAAACCCTGATTGAAGTAGGATGATGTGGCCACCACAAGACTTTCTTCTATATATCATATTTCCAGGCGTATAACGTGCAGGTTTGCTATATCCGTTATACACCGGAAATTTAAAATTACAGAAAAAGCTACTTTTTAACAAGCTTTTGTTCCTTATAAATATAGTTTTATTTGTAAATTAAATTTTCTGGTGTGTAACTCATGTAGGTGACATGCGCGTTATACGCCGAAAAATACGGTAATTTTACACAAAATTAATGTAATACAAATTATTTATTAAATTTGTTTCCGTGATAAATGCAGACGATTTTCATCTGACAGAATTATATCACTAAGTGCTGAAAGAAAGTCAGTTTTTTGCTAATGTCAGAAGAAATACGATTTTATTTTTTCTATTAAAAAAAAGAAAAAAATATATAACTTTGTTTCAAATTATCATAGATTTATGGTTCAACCATTCGTTTTAAAGATATTGAAGATATATTTCGAAAGATACCCATATTGAAAATTTACACCTTCGGGGGTGTACTTCCCAGCCCCCGGGTGGGTGGGAGGGGGGAAGCGATGCTCCTGCATACACAACCTTTTTTCTCTAGTCTACTACAACTATTATCAATAATTCATATTAATTTTACGACCACACGTTAAAAATAACTCTCATTATGTACATTTATACAAAATTTTGTCCTATACTGTCATGTTAAAAATTTAGAAAAAAAAAGGGGATCACAGCGATGGATCCCCAAATCTAATCAGCACCAGTTTATGTCAGGGTCCAACTAAATACCAAGTTTGGTTAAATTTTGTTCATTGGTTTGTGAGATACAGCGCCCAGAAAATTTGTGATATGCACACACAGGCACACACACAGTCAGACTGACAGGCATTTTCTAAAAACAGCCAAATAGTCTTCAGGAAATCCTAGAACGGACAAATCCATCGAAAAGTGGAGTTCGAAAATTTTCACGAATTCAATACTTTCTCTATATATAGAAGAAAGTAGAAAAAGTTAAAGATAAACAAAAATAATATTGCTTTTCGACGTTGAATTTTGTTGAATTTATTGAAATTTGTTGATTTTGTTGAAATTTGTTGAATTTCTTCATGTTCTATTACTCGTTTGTGTGTTCTATCTCTTAATATCAAGCGTTTCTTTTTCTTTTAATAACTAGGGGGCTCTGCCCTCTGCTCCCTCCGCTCACAAACCCCCGAAGGAGGCTTCGCCTCCTCCCCGACTCACTTTGCTTATTAACACATGCAGAACTCTGCCCGCCTATTCGCTGCTTTCTTTCACTGAAAAAGAATATTAATAGTGCATATTACAAGACAAAAGCAGAAAATTATTATGGAAATCCTCATATTCAATGTCAAATTGAAATATATAATATTTATCTCTCTCTATATATTTTTTAATAGAAAGAAAATCACGATATCTAGACTATTTTGCATTACAGCTTTAGTATATGACCCTTTTTATTTTATTTTTTTACAACCTTAAATCTGGACCACGGTACCCCAGTCGGTAGAGCGCCGAGCTCGTAATTGGAAGATTGTGGGTTCGGTTCTCGAGCCGACCAAAGACCGTCGTGTACACTAATGGTGATTGGTGCACGTAAAATATGTCATGGTCGCAATATTCTCCGTGTTCCCATCAAAATTATACCTCTGGGGGCCACTGAAGCGGGGGAGCCATCCCCTTCGTGTAGGACCAAAACTGTGGTGACATGTCTCCGGAACATCCGTAGGGGTGCGTCCCATACCATCGCCAATTATCCATTGCGCAGCAATGGTGCGACGTCAATCACAACCTACCTAATTATCTACCTACCTACAACCATAGATCATATTTTAATTTTCCCGTGTAAGCAGATTGATTTTCTAAAATTAGAGAAAAAAAGTTGATATTTATTTTCTTTGTTTTTTACATCCATGGTTTCGGGCCGCGGTACCCTAGTTGGTAAAGCGCTGAGCACGTAATTGGAAGATTACCGATTTGGTACTCGAGCCGGCCAAAGATCGTCGTGTACACTAATGGTGGCTGGTTCACATAAAAATCTGTCGTGGTTACAAAGTCCTCTATGCTCTCCTCCCCACTATACCTCTGGGGATCACCAAAGTGGAGGGGATCCCCTCATAAAGGTTCAAAATTGTGATGACATGTCTCCGGAACATCTCTAGGGGTGCGTCCCAGACCGTCGCCAATTACCCATAGCGCAGTATTGGTGCGACGTTAAATCCAACCAAACTACCTACCTACGTACAACCATGGATCATATTTTAATTTTCTCGTGTAAAATGACTTCATGACAGAAGAACAACGTCACTGGGAGAAACTTTTTTCAAAATGGCAAATAGAGTACCTTCATAAACTTGTAGTTTTTAGTTAATAGCTTCTTCAATTAAAATGATAGAAATTTCTAAGCGGCTGAAATGTCTGCCTTGGAGTACTCGGAACACATTGATAACTCTCATGAAGCGAAGGACCCTGCCCTACGTTAGAAGATGCTGTTGCAGACATAAAAATTTGACGCCAGTGACAGTAACTTTTTTTTAATATATAGAGATAAGTGATTATTTAATTAAACAATTGCTTTTTTTTTTTTTTTTGTCAAAATGCAATCTAAACAAATATTTTTATTCAGAAAAAAATAAAAAATAAAAAATAAAAATAACACATATTTTCTAGATTTCAAACAAGCCATTTATTTGAAATAAATTTTTTGGAAATAAAATAAAATAAATAAATTATATATATATATATACACGCGCACACACACATATATATATATACATATACATACATTAAGGTGGGCTAAAAATAGAGATTTAATATATATATATATATATATATATAGTTTGGCACTTACCACTCCCTAGAGGGGGCAATATGTATATGCAGTCGAACCTCATTAACGTGAACACTGTTAACGTGAAATATTTTTAATATGAACTGTTTCCACAACCCCTATCAACATGAAGATTAGTGTAGTTATATGAAGATTAGTTACTGACAGCATGAACTACTGATAACATGAACACATTTTTTATCCCCCTCGAGATTCACGTTAATGAGATTCGTCAGTATATACAGTGCAGCCACATATCCTAAAACTAGCACTGACGACGCGTCCAAAATGTTGGAGGGATGCCAACTTGACCGACAGTTTGAAATTTGGAAAACATCTAGTAATTCCGCGTTCTGTTATTGCTTATTTTCTAATGTCACCCCTATTTTAGCACTGGACTCGTTGAGACTCGTGGACTCGTTGTCGGGTGTCCCCATAAGTCTGTAGACATTTTAAAAATTCAGAAAATTTGAAAGAATTAGTAGAAGTGAGCGTCAGTGGCGGATCCAGAACTTGACTTTTGGGGGGGGGCTAAGATTTTTCAAAGTGTTATTCTAGACCAATAAAAAATTTACAATTGCAAAATTCAATTATGAATGGCAGTGTTTTTGGGGGGGGGGGCTTCAGCCCCCTAGCCCCCCCCCTTAAATCCGCCACTGGAGCGTGGTTTGCGAAAAGGTTATTCTCGAGAAGGGGGATTTTTTTTGGGGGGGGGAGAGGGGGGAAGGGAAAAAATACTCACATTTTTTGTTGATAGAGGGCGCTATGGGTAACGAGAAACGTGCAAATCAGAGTCCTATAAATTGCACAGTTTTGCGATTAACACAGCATTTTTTTTTTCACCTTTTACTTGTGCATACATGAAGGTTTAATTGCGATGCAGACTTTTAGTGGATAAAGCGTTATTGGTGAAGATGTTTTCCCTCCGATATGTTTCCTTCGCTCCTTAATGTAATTTGTAGTGTTCCTTTCTGACAATTCTTTTATATATTATAAAAATTAAAAAAATAATACACACACACACACACACACACACATATATATATATATATACATACACACATATATATTCAACTCCTGAAAATAGAGAGGTTTTTTTTTTACTACTTACAGATTCTTAATAAAGAATCAATACCCGCTAAAATATATTTTCATTCTAATAATACCGTTATAAGCCACCTATAAAGGGGGCTAATATGAAAAAAAAAAAAAATGTAAATTGCCCCCCCCCAAAAAAAATGTGTATATACATATGTGTATATATATATATGCATATATACATACATACATATATATATATACCGGGTGATTCAAAATAGATGTTACAGCGATTATCTCGTAAACTAAGAAAGATAGAAACAAACTTCCAATTACAAAATTGGTGCAAATTAAGAGTAGATTTCAGATATGGCATTCTTTTGTACAAGGGGCTGTATACATATTAAATACGAAATTAAATTTTTATACGGCCCCTCCTATCATATGACTTATATTTAGAAAAATATTCTCCTCGCTCTAACAATCAAAATAAAAAAAAATCATCTCTCTAAGTCAAAATCTCGCTAAGTTATTGCAATTTGAAAATTCTAGCATTTTTCGCTAAGTCTTAAGGGGTTGTATCAAAAGTGAATTACTATTTCTTTTGTAATAAGGCACACGTTGATCAGCGTTTGGGGGGGGGGGGAGAAAAAGAAATCATTCAGGGAAAGACGGCTATTTTAACCTGTTATGTCTCCTTTTCCCTAGTGAATACTCAAGAGAATACTCATTGATAATTTAACAAATAAAATTTATGAATAATTTATGTACTGAAAGGGAATTTTCAAATTCATTTTTCTTTCTTTATACATTCTTTTACTTATATACACGGTGTAGAGAAAGAATTGTTTTTGAGTCAAATTTCCGAAAATTAGCTTTTGTTATATTTGCACGTTTTCAGATCCTCTGAATTCAAAAATCATGTTTTTAGTGGTTGGTCTCTCTCTCTCTCTTACTCTCTCTGTGTGTGTGTATGTGTCTGTGTTATTAGAATATCTCAAGAACAAATAGTAGCAGAAAATCCAATTCGACATTCTAAATCCGTATCATATTGCGGTGCTACACTGAAGTATTCGTTATGATCAGACAATTGTTTGTTTACAGGGTCATCGAAAAGAATTCAAATACATTACGTCTGTGAGCGAAATTTCTCATATGTATAGTGTGACATGTACAGACTGCCTTAAAAAAAATGAAAAGAACAAATTTTTTATACGCATAAAAGCATGTTTTATGTAGATTCTGGTATAGCAACCATTCATCATTCATTTACAGGGTTACCCAGAGTATTTCGATATATTGGAACTATACTTGGGAATTGCTGGAAGTGTATTTCATTTTGTGTTACTTGTTTTACATATAACACTAAATTTACGTACACAAAGTCATGTGTATATAGTTTATAGACAATATACAGGGCTACCCAAAATTAAGGTAAACATTTTTTTTATTATTATTAAATGTAATTGGTGTAAGTGTTTGCTGCATTTTTTTTTTCGAAGAACACTGCTGACACAGAACGCAAAATTAATTTCTCATACCCATACTGTAAACAAAGTAGCTTTTGGAGAGCGATTTTTTTTCTGTATAATATGACATTTTGAGGCCTCCTGAATACGGAAGGTAAATTTTTATTCGTTGATCTGTATATATATGAATTATCAGCATAATTTAACAACAAATAATCTGGTGTGCCACTCACACGACTTTCTATTACCCTGAAATTTAATATCATAAATACAGGTTGGAAATTAAGAGGTAACATAAAGAGTACTGTTATGTAAACCTACGTTAAAATAATTTAAATTAGGCTTCGGAAGAGTTTTAATGATAATTAGATCTGTGTGAGGGGGATCTCCGGAAATTATTCGTTTCCTGAAATTATTCGACGCAGGCAATAATCAAACATTAAAAAATATGGCTTTGGTAATAAGGAAGCCTTAAAACGTGTAAATACACAAAACACAAGCGATGCATATTTAGCTTAAAAACATACATTATTTATCATATGTCTATGAGGAATTCATTTCCATTTCTGAGCAGCTTTCCTGGACATGGTAAAATATTATAGTAAAGCACTTTCACTAACAATAAAAAAGAATATTATAGCTTAAATATTTGCAACCCTGTATATCTTTTGAAGAATATGTACAAACCACAAAGTGCACCTAAATATAAACCTATAGTAATAATATACGGCATAACCTAAAATACACTTCCATCAATTTTCTGCTATTGTCGCATTATAATCTAGTTATTTTGTGTAGCCCTGTAAATGAACAGTGAATGATTTCCCTGCCATATTCTACATGAGGCATGTTTTTATGCACATAAAAAATATATATTCATTTCATTTGGTTTAGTGCAGTCTATAGGTGTTAAACTATACTTACCTGCAATTTTCCCCATAGACGTAATGTATTTGAATATTCTTGAGTGTCTCTGTACATGAACTATTTGCTTCATCTCAATGAAAAGCTTAGTTTAGCATCCCTATGTGATACATATTTAAAATACCAAGTTTGGAATGTCTGCTGCTATTTGTTCTTGAGACAAACTGATAACAGACAGATACACACACAGACCAACCGCTAAAAATACGATTTTCATATTCAGGACACCTCTAAACGTCTAAATATAACAAAAATTTACTTTCTAAAATTTGGCCCCAAAACAATACTTTCTCTACCTTATGGGTATGAGAAAGTAATAACTACAGGAAATGCGAATTTGGTACTTTGGATTCCATATCTAGTTGCCACTTTAAAAGTTGATGAAGGTTTGCAAGTTTCAAGGAAATTGATAACAGACTTGATTTTTGTTTTGATACGTATAGGCACTGTAATTAAACGGGGGTTGAGAAGGGCGGTAACCCCCTGGGATAGAATTATACATCTATACCATATCATATTCTATACAAATCATTATTTTAGAATATTAATAATAAATATGAATTTCCTTATGATTTTTACAGTATAAAGTTATTTAAATGTAATTCATAATAATATCTGTCCCAAAACGCAATACATTGGCATCTCTTGTGCGTTCCTGTACATAAAACAATTGTAAAGAATTAATTAATGCCATTTTAAATAGGGAATATCATATAGTAAACCTGAATAACATATATCATTTCTGAAAATTTCTGTAAATATTTACAGACGCTGGGACAGTCAGACAAAAAAAAAAAAAGCAAATTGAAGTCTTATTCACAGTTAAAAATTGTTAGAAAATGTTTAATGTAAACGAAAATACAATTCCAGCAAATGTCCAATAATAACCCTTAACGTAACTGAATATTTTTGCGTGCCCTGTAAATCTAATGTTAGTCGTACTGTACAGTATAGAAAGCATTCTCTTGTGCATATGAATAACATATTTCAATTTCATTAAGATTTATGCAAAGTAATTAAATTTTGGTTTATAGAAATATCTTCACATAGAACGCAATGCTTTGGAATACTTTCGGGTGTCCCTGTATACAAACCAGTGATGATGTTTACTCCATTTTCTATAGAAAATATTCGATAGTAAACTATAATAACGTATTTCAATTTTATTAATGTATGCATAAATTAAAGGTATTAAAATAGGGTTTCTAAAAATACCTCTCATAGAACACATTACTTTGGAATACTTTCGGGTGTCCCTGTGCACAAGCTAGCAGATGTATTCACTCCATTTTCAATAAGGAACATCCGATAGTGAACTCAAATAACATATATCAGTTTCAGGAAATTCTATGAATATTCACGGGAGTTAGAGTTCAGACACACAGAAAGACGGATGGACAGACACACAAATCGAAGTCATTAACACTTTTCAATCTTGCTGGAATTGTTAAAGAGCCGAAGTCATTAAATTTATCAACCATGATGGAAAGTGGTAAAAATAAAGCGCGAAAATTTCACACGGTTTTGCTAGTCTTTTAGTTTTTTCCCTCTCTTAACGTGTTTTAATTTGCAGGTGACCCCCTAAGAAATTTAACTATTAAATTTTTTAACAAAACGAAATAATGTAAATTTGCTTTAAATTCTTAAAATTGTTGATTTCACGCGTTTGAACGATTTTAGTTGCTATATTAAAATAAAGGATCTCTTTTAATTTTTTTCAATTCATAGATAACCCCTAAAGTCAGCCCGTTGGCGTCGAAAAATAGATGCCAAAATTGAAAAAAAAGTGGTGTAAGTCATCATTTTCAAATTGCAATAACTCAGCGAGATTTTGACTTAGAGAGATGATTTTTTTTTTTTTTTTTTGTATTTTGCTTGTTAGAGCGAGGATAATATTTTTCTAAATAAAAGTCACATGATAGGAGGGACCGTATAAAAATTAAATTTCGTATTTAATATGTATACAGCCCCTTTGAAACAAAAATGCCATATCTGAAATCTACTCTTAATTTGCTCATATTTTGTAATTGGAAGTATGTTTCTATCTTTCTTAGTTTACGATATAATTGCTGTAACATCACCCGGTATATATATATATATATATATACAGGGTGACATAAAATAACGGAGACAATGTTTAACACATCCTGACACGAAATAATTGTAACGTATACAAATAAAAGTTGTTCTGTTGAAATACCCATGCATTTTTTTACTAGTATGTGCATTTATGACTATGAGCTCACATATTTCCTTTTCCTTTTAGAATGTCAAACAAACGTATTGCAATTTTGGAGCTGTTTCGTCAAGGAAAGCGGCAGTGTGAAATTGTTCGTTTACTCAATGTGCCGCGACAGACTGTATCCAAGGCCATCAAACGTTTTAACCCCTTAACGCGCGGTGTCCTCGCTGCGAGGACGCAAAATTTAACATCCAGATGCAAAAATTCATCCCGGAAATTTTTTAGCAAAAATTCACGTTTATAACATATCAGAAAATGCCGGTTTTTTAAACCCTAAAATTTAAAAATTCTTTTAGTTTAATTTAGTTCATGAATTCCGGTGGCAGTATAATTTAAATCTTCTAATTTGTCTTGCGCCGCAAAGGGTTAAGGAGCTTGGCCATGAAGGTGACCGTCCTGGAAGAGGACGAAAACGTACCGCCAACACGCCCAGGAACCGCAAGGTCATTCAGAATCGAATCAAGCGAAATCCGAGAGTCTCCATGCGAAAAATCGCCCGTGAGACCGGAATCAATCACGAAGCAGTTAGGCGAATAGCCAAAAATGAACTTCATCTCAAGGCTTATAAGTTCCAAAAAGGTTAAGCGGCTCACGGAAGACAACAAGCGAGTACGACTAAAAAAATGCCGGCAACTCAAGCGTCGGTTTGCAGCTCAACGATGGGAGAGCATCCTCTTCACGGACGAGAAGCTGTTCACATTGCAGCAGGCGCACAACTCCCAAAACGACAGATATTGGTCCTCAGACGCTCCCGGCACATCGGCAATCGTGGAACACTGACAAAAACCCCAGTCTGTCATGGTTTGGGGCGGCGTTTGTGCCAGTGGCAAGACCCCTCTCGTTTTCATTGAAGAAGGGGTCAAAATCAAACAAAATGTGTACCATCGTGACATCCTTGAGGCTGTGGTACTTCCGTGGGCCCAGCAGCACTTCCAGAATGGGTTTTGGACGTTCCAACAAGACTCCGCTCCAGCTCACAGGGCGAAGTTGACCCAGGAGTGGTACAGAACCCACTTTCCCGATTTCATTGCTTCTACGGAATGGCCCCCCTACTCGCCGGATTTAAACCCCATGGACTATAGCGTGTGGTCGATTTTAGAGGCGAGGGCATGTGCGAAACGCCACAGCAGTTTGGAGTCGCTGAAACAATCACTGCTTCGTGAGTGGGACAGATTGTTGCCCGAGGACTTGCGGGCAATTGCCGAAAACTTCAAGATTCGTTTGCAGCTGTGTATCGACGCTTATGGTGGCCACTTTGAAACCAATTGAATATGTTGTAACCTGAGGTCCATATTATTGTTTGCAATTGTTACATATGTTGATTTCTTTCCTATTAATAAAATATGGATAAAAAACATTGTCTCCGTTATTTTATGTCACCCTGTATATATATATACAGGTTTTTCCATATACATCCATATTTTTCTTTAACCTTGATTTTGATAGCAATTTTTCTTATGAAATAAAATATAGCAATTTAAAAATATTTTTGTTCAATAATAGTAGTGGAAGAGTAAGGTATAAAAGGCGGGTCCATATAATTTTTGCCATAATTGTGATTTTCAAGTGCTTCTACTAAATAAGATATATCAATCCCAGAGAAGCTATAAAACAGACAGATATTATTCGGTAACCTGTTATGTTATTTTTCCTGCTTAATAGATAATTATATTCATGTTATATAAAAACCTACGTAAAGAACACCAGAAAAAAGGAAACAGAATTCATATGTTTCAGGAATTCTTAAAAATCAGTTTCTTTAACTTCAAATTATAAATAAGAAAGAGAATTCAGCATCAACACCTGTGTCAACAGCATAAGCATTTATCGTAGCATTTTTTTTTTTTTTTTTTTTTTTTTTTCTAATATTACAATTTTGTAACTAAGTTTAAAACACCAGATTCTTCTTGATATAAGATCAGAACAGCTGTTTAAAGATATTTTCCTGTGCAAATAACTAAAAAAAAATATATTTCACAGTAGAAATATAAATGAAAAAAGTACTCCGTGACAAGACATTTTTAATAATTGTTTGCTGAGAAATAAAAAGAAAAGCTTTCAGGTCGCATTTCGTCAATAGTTATTTTTCACAGTCAGTTATTTTTAACACATTCTTTTACGTTGTAAGTAGTACTTACATTTATTGAATAAAACATTTTTTTTACGCATAAATAATGTGAATTATGATTATGAAATCCTTATGAAACGATAAATAAATATGTTATGTGATTTTCACAACTTTGAAGACATCGGAAAAGAGCTTTCATTTGATTTCTGAGTCTTTCGCCATTTCGTGAAACTTGATTTCATTATTTCTTCGTCATAAGAATGGCAAATAGGTAGGTAATGAAAAATATTTACACGACCGAACAGTTTTTCGATATATGGAATATCATATGTCTTGACAGTAGTATTTTGAACAAAATGTGCACTTTCAGAGTCATGTTTCTTCCATTTTAAAACACCTCTCTCTTCTTCAGTACCTAAATAATAAATAATAATAATAGTTTTGAAATAAAACTGTTTAAAGCAAAATATATCTATTTCTAGTATTAAATTCAACGAAAAAAATATTACAAGATACCGTAATTTCTGGTAGATACCCCGCAGATTATATAATCCAGTTTTGCACCAGAAATATCAATTGATAAATAAATTTATATTTGTACGAGCTCGCCCTTTAAAAAAAGTATACATTTCTCTATCAAAATAAAATTTCAGGTGGAGAAATGACACATCTTACTTGCGGGTTATCTACCAGAAATTACGGTAATTGAAATAGGGAAATCGAAACATTACAGTGTAAATAAGCCAAAATACTTACAGTGGTTAATAACAGCAAGAGAGGTAGAAAATTTATAACAGAAAAAAATAGAAGATGTCGCATATTGAGTACTCACAGGAGGGATATCAGCAGATTTACGCAGATATATTCGGAATGAGAATTTTATTTGAATCTCCCGATATAGGGAACTCTGAATATAGCATTACATAATGTAACAACGCAATATATTCTATCGCATAATAAGCATATAGTCCAATTACAGCTATAGCATACAGCTGCCAACATTCAATTAACCCTTATTACTCGTATGTCCCTTCTGAGGGGACATTAAAAAATCGAGCCACGCCTTAAGGTGTTCCTCTGCAAATGAAATGTTATTTTTCTAAAACGTGTAACTATAGGCTACCTTTCGGCTACCGGAGAATTTTAACGGAAAGATTTATTTTATTTAATGATGAAGTAAAATAAAACAAATTATTACAATTTTTCGGTAGCCAAAAGGTAGTAAGTTGGAAACTATACGTGTGATGTTTTAAAGGAACGGCAAAAGGCGTGTCTTACGGAAAATATGCCCAGCGCAAAAGGTTAATATTCAGTAGTACTGTTAGCATAGCTGCATATATTTTAATTTATTACGGAGTACTTTTAGCCCCGTCTTTATTCCGCACCACTTTATTTATAGAAAAATTTTCTTCAATACATAACTTCGATAAAGTAAGAAAAAATTATTTTTTAAATTTAAGTGGTACGAAATAGAGGCGGGGCTAAAATTACTCCGGAATAAATTAAAATATTGGCAGCTATACTGTTAGTAGCCGATTTTTTTTTTTTTTTTTTTTCACACCAGTCTGTTTTTAGTGTATTTTTCTTTTCATTTAATCGTAATTACATGTAAAGAGAATTACGCTAAAAATTTAGTGGTGTGGAAAATGGGGTGGGTATTGGGCAATACTACGGAATATTAATGAGGATGCATACTTGCCAACCACCTCATTATGAAGCGTAAAATTTTTAGCAGCCGCCTTTTTTTTCACACCAGTCATTTTTTAGAGTAATTTTATTCTTATTTAATCGTAACAACATGTGGAGAGAATTACTCTAAAAATAAAGTGGTGGGGGAAAAGGGGCTTTTTTTCAAGTGGCGTTAATAATTTTACGCTTATTAATAAGATGGTTGGCAGGTATGAGGATGTTGTCAGTATGATTACAGGATTCTCATTAAGTCGCTATTTTCAATATCACATTTTATATAAAGCAAACTTTTTATTATTCTTTCGAAGTTACATGTATTACAAATATTAATGAAGATTACTATTAAAAAAAGTAGTATTCAAAATATTGACAGATGAGTCCTGCATTTACAATACTAACAACGACCATTTATAAATTACAGATTTTTTGATGGAAAGGCCGAATTGATTTTTACAACAGAGCAAAAATTGACAAGGCCAAAATTCAAACTTGAATCTTTTACCTTAACACTTAAAGGATGGGTCGAATTTGTTTTTCCTTTCTCGGTTTCCGGTCATTTTACACATTATGTGTGCAATGCATTTAGAAATAACTCCGCCTACAGGCGTTTCTTTTGCGCATTGTGTACTATGTTTATTCTGTAAAATATGCCCAGATTTCGTATCTGTGCTACCAGTGTAGTATTCTTATAAATACTTTGACTAGAAATAGTATAATTATTGTATACATTCATTTTTAATGATAACATGAGTACATAAAATACATTTGCTTTATAATGCAACATTTTGGAGTAATGCCCAAAAGCTGGGTTTTCTATTCAAAATAGGAAAATACGCCATCTGAAATGCGTTAAAAATGCTACCAGAAAGCAAAACTGCGCAGTAGAGTCAAGAGACAAATTGTAATATCACTAATGATACCAAGAAGAAAAAAAAAAAAATAACACAATTGCATAAAATGAAAAAAACTAACGCAACGTACTGAGAATTAAATCAAAAACGTAAATACTATGTGTTTCATCCTAGAAAGTCATAATGGAAAAACGTAAATCTACGTGGCCTGTCCTAGGAAGTCACAATGGAAAAACGTGAATTTACGTGACCTGTTCGTTAAGTGTTAAAGGACCAACGCTCGACCAACTCGGTCAGTATTTTACCGTCACTTATTGGCTCATAAGAAAAATGGAAAATTTTCATCTGTTCTTCGAATAAAGACGTACGTATGAATTTTTATTCCTTTATTAAACACCATATATACTGGATGGCAATGAATAATTAGGATAATAATTTCGACCATACGTATAAACTATAGACATTTTTCCGAAAAACAAAATTTACTTTAAAAAGTAATGAAAATGGTCAGGTTAACATTAGAATTAGTTTAACGAACAAAACGTCTACCAACTGAGCTAATCCAGTTAGTATCTGAGCTAGTTGTGTCTTTATTCCCAGAACAGATGAAAAAATTCCAACTTTTTAAGCTCCAGTCAGATATCATTTGGGTTAGCTCAGTTAGTAGAGTGCTAGAATGTTAATTTAAAAGACTAGATTCAAATCGTACAGCCTGATCAATTTATTCTTCTGTTTAAATTAATCCGGCCTTTCCATAAAAAAATGTAAAGTTTATCTATGGCCGAAATTGCTATCCTAGCTATTTTTTACAGAAAAATAAATAACAATTCACACATGAAACTGCATCTTTTGGCGACGGTCTGGGATTCATCCTCTAGAAATTGTCCGGAGACATGCCACTACAAGTCTGATCCTCTGCGAAGGGAATGGTTCCTCCGCTTTGGTAATCATCAGAGGTACAGTCGGTAACAAAAGTGTCCGAACACTAGCAAAAATTCCTATGTAAAAAAATACACTTCATACGGTTTTGTTAAATAAATCCGTATCGAATCATGTTCTTACACTGACTAAGAACAGGCTTCGACAAGGATTTATTTAACAAAGAAGTAGTAAGTGTACTTTTTTTACATAGGAATTTTCGCTAATGTTCGGACACTTTTGGTACCGGCTGTATTAATTTTATAGAGCATGTAGGACATTGCAGCCACGGCAGATTTTCAAGTGTACCAGATACAATTAACATACGTGACGGACGATCTAGGGTCTGCTCGGGGATTGAACCAACACCACCAAGAATAACGTCTGTGAACTGAGCTTTACGTTACGGAAGATCGTTCGATTACATCCAATCCACACCCTCCTCGAGATATTATAGAAAATGCTGTTGGATGTAACCGGCCAATCTTCCGTGACGTAAAGTTCTGCTCGGATGCATTATTACAGGCGATAAGGATCGAACCCGCAATCATACGCTTACGAGATCGATGCCCTGCCAACTAGTTACAGCGGCCCTAACATAGGTTTGATACTAAACGTTTATTTGCGAGTTTATCATTATTATTTTTAATTACTAACAATGCATCATATCACACACCCTTATTTCTATTTAAAAAAGAAACACCTGTTGAAGTATATTACCTGGAATTGTGTTATCGAGAAAAAATCCAATAAGACCTCCAACTAGCATACTTGTGCCTAAAAGTACAGTCGCAATTTGATCAAAAGTTTCACTACCTGTAAAAAATAGTACAAACATTTAAATTATCTTATTATGACATTACATGTAAAATTAGATGAATAATGGCACAAAAATGATTTTTATGACATAGCTTGTAATTATTGAATATTTTGCATCCATTTAAAATTATCTAAAAAAGCTTCTTAGCACGTTCACGCCGGCGCATTTTGTTTACATAGTCTTCTCAAAAGTATCCGAACACTAGCCAGTAATTCCAATGTCAAGAAAGTACACTTAAAACTGTTTTGTTCAATAAATCCTTGTCGAATCATGTTCTTAGACTGACTAAGAACATGAGTCGACAAGGATTTATTTAACAAAGCAGTAGTAAGTGTACTTTTTTGGACAGGGATTATTGCTAGTGCTCGGGTACTTTTGCTGTTGATTGTAGCTGTGACCTACCGGTGGGTCACGCCGGCGTGAACGTGTTAAAGTTGCCTAGAGATAAATGCAAAAGTTATTGAAAATTAAAAGAAAAGATTTTTCTCTTGAAAGTCAAAAACTTAGATTAATGTAATTATGTCTATATTCAACATCAAAATATTGGAACTTCTGATTTCTTTCTCACGAAACAAGAACCAAATAATTTAAACGTTATAATTATAGAAATATTTTCAAAATATGATAAATTTAGAAGGTGACGTTGTCAAAGTTTTTCTAGTCACAGGTTGTTTATTTTTTTGTTACCTATTTTGCTATAACCAGTGTCTTTTTAGTTTTAAAATTATTGATTTTTTTTTTTTTTTTACAATGTGGTCCCAAACACTATTTTTTCTTTAAAATGTTACTATTGTCCTTATTGCTTTTGGGAGAAAACTTACACTGAAATATATGAGGTATAACATGTTATTTACATTCCTAAAGTTTCAGGATAATTCGCCAAGTATGTTTCGAGGAATTCGAAAAATTGTCTATCATCAAAAGTATGTTTCGAGGAATTCGAATATTTGTCTATCATCAAAAGTATCCAAAAATATATTTGGTAGTTATTGTATCGGTACATTCGTTCTTACTATAATTTGCACAAAACTCTTAATCCTATTAACGTGCGAATGGGATATTTATAATGTAAATCTTTTCCTCAAACATGATTATTGGGAATGCAGAAGTCTGTAGTATGAACTGCTGACTAGAAACAATTGACGTAGTTTTTAATGTGTGATCTAATCAAGTTTATTTATGTTATTAAAAAAAAAGGGGGTAAATGAAATATTATTTAATTATGACAAATGTAATAATAGCGAAAAATTTTGTGTCAATAAATATGACTGTAGATTATTTGTATTTTTAAGGATTATCAATCAATAACGAAAACTTTATCGCATAAACGTTTTAAAAGCGAAAATAATAATAATAATAATAATTCACCTGAAGTTTTGGTAATTTTAAGCACACCGTAATGAGTTCATTTTGTACTGATCACTTATGCTTAAATATGTCAAAGTATGTACATTTTATTTTCTACCTTTGCAATTTTTAAAGTTGATGTCACTCTTTCTTTTCTTTCTTTCTTTTTTTTTATTTTTATTAAGCACCAAGTTTTTTAAAAATAGTTAAAAAATTAGTTATGTTTAGATCTGAAAAAAGTTTACATACGAAAAAGAAGTGGTGCATGAACGTATGGACAAATAATCCGATGACAATATCCGACAAAATTCGATAATCAATACAATAGAATTTGAAAAGGTCGCAATCATGTTTCCCTTTCACATCGAAAATATTGTAAAAATTGATTTAAAAAAAATTATTATAAAATCCAGTAATGTCTTGTAATCCGATTTTATCGAGGATTTAAACCGCATTTGAATCGTAATAAGTTAAAATTTTTTGAAAATCTACCTTAAAAATAAAAAAAATATTGTAAATATTTATTCTATTTTCTGCACTCAAAGTGTTCCTATATATATCTTAATTATTAATGTTTAAATTTCAACGCATTGTGATATTAAAATGCTCATTTAGAAAATATAGTAAAATACGTAAGAGATGCATGAAAATTCCAAAACTTCATAGGAAACATTTTAACATGTTACTTATTTGGATTATATTTCTGATTCCCACAGATTTAATGCTAAAATCCAAGAATGAAGCAAAATGCGTTGTTGATAAATGATTCTTTAAATGTAAGATCATGATTTCAGGCTCAGTCTATTAAATACTTTTCTTTAATACACAAGTTTAAAGTATCCCCACTAAAAATAATCTCAAGATATTCTGCAAATAATTTTAGAGAAAATTTACAGAATATCTTAAGTTATTTGGCCCATTTTTAAGATATTTTTCAAAATTTTTTTATAATGTCTTTAAAATTTCTGAAGATATTTTGTAGAAAAAGATAAATCTTCAAGATATTTTTAAATATTTGAAGAAAATCTTAAGAAAATACTATTTTCTTAAGAATATCTTCGGATTATTTTTAGTGGGGATATTATACGTTACGTTTTTTAAACTACCCATGATTCATCAGTGACCGAGAGGAAGGTGGTAGACGGGAAGTCCCGAGTTCGATCCCAGGTCGCGTTCGTCGACCTATCCGTTCGAAGTTTTCTGTGATTTTCTCCAAATCTTTCATAAATATGAGCTAAGATCCTCTAAAAAGACCCACATAGGGGGCACTCTACACTGGCTATAGGACTCCCGTGCAGTCAATAGGCCTTTTTGCCATAATCTAAATAACCTCTAGTTCTGGAAAAGTTTTTTTTTTTTTTTTTTTTTTTTTTTTGTAAGTTTTCAGAAAGAATTTTTAGAGCGAAAATTTAAAAAACACTGTAGTAGACAATTTGCTTTTAATCTACAATCCATCACCCCATGATTAAATTATTCATTTACAGTTATATAACTTACCTGTATTTATAACACCTGGATTCACCTGCATCCATTTTGGAATACAAAGTCCCATAAACAAAGAAAATCCTAATATAAACAAATTTCTGGATGAATTTAAATCTACAAAATGTAGAGGTGCGAGTCCAACTGAACTAATAACAGCAAACATTATGCAGAAAATTCCTCCGATAACCGGCTCTGGTACAGTAACAAAAAGGGCTCCAAATTTTCCTAGCATGCCAAATAATATCATCAGAACTGATCCAAATTGTAAAACTCTTCGGCTTGCTATCTGTAAATAAAAGAGGGATCGTGATATATTTCTGTTGACAAACGTCGTAGTTTTTTTTTTTTTTTTTTTTTTTTTTTTTAATACACACACACGCACATATATATTATGGAAACGGTATGCGATATATAAAATTTGAAAAAGTTATTTCAAAAATACTATTCTTACTCTTAATATTTGTTAATTGTTTATGTATAAAACATGGTATTCCCAAGAATAGTTTAAGTTATTTTTCCAAGAAATATTTAAGCTTATTCATAATGACTGAAATTGAATGTCCAACAATAAACACGTTGCAAAATGTTTGATCACAAATAAAATTTTTGAAATATATATATTATACAACTAAAGTCAATATTACAGATATGATTTTTACTTTACGACTTAAAACATTCATCCATTTCTTTTATCAAAATATTGAACATGATAATATTTTAAATGACTAGTCATAAATTTTACAAAAAATTATTACTTCATACCTTTGTTATACCGATTGCACCTATGTTTTCACTGTAAGAAGTCACACCTGCAGCCGTTCCAAATAGTCCTGAAATAACACAAGCAATTCCTTCGATCAATATTCCTCTATTAATGGCATGTTTTGGGGGTGGCGGGGCACCAGCCAAACGAGCACAAGCATAATAGTCACCAACAGATTCAATGGCAGATACCAAAACTCCTGCTAAAACTCCAAATATTGCTGCAGTGCTAAAGGTCGGAACGCCCCACTGACCTGCAATGAAAAAAAAAAAAAAAAAAAAAAAGCATTCACAAATTGAGATATCACAAATCTTTAATAATCAAATCTAAATTTATCTTCAAATGTCTTTTGAATTTTGTGTTACTTCACACTCCCACACCAGTATTGCATAGCTGCCAATATTTTAATTTATTCCGGAGTATTTTTAGCTCCGCCTTTATTTCGTACCACTTATTTTTTTAAAGTAATTTTGTCTTATTTTATCGAAATTATATATTGAAGAAAATTTTTCTATAAATAAAGTGGGGCGAAATAAAGGCGGGGCTAAAAGTACTCCAGAATAAATTAAAATATTGGCAACTATGGTATTGTCATCTTGTAGTTGTTTTTATATTCAGTATCCACCTCCATAAATTTTCAATTGTAATGTTTGTATTATTGTATGCTTCTGTAATCGACTATTATAGATATTTTTTTTCCTAAACAGGTTCAAGTGGAGATACGTTCTTGCTAGCAAGTCACTTTATTAGTTTATAATTTTCTATTTCAAACAATTAAAGATAAAATGTCTGTTACAAATTTCTTTTTTTCTAAATTAAATTGAAATTTTTACTTATTTTCAAATTTGAAATACTTATACTGTTATATCAAAGAAATCATATTTTTGATTGTTATAATTTCAAGTTTAACTATTCATTTACAAAAATTTTTTGTACAAAATTATGGAGTATGCTAGCTTGACATATCTTCTGAAACCTGTTAGGATTACATAATTTCTTTGAATTGCTGTATTCCCACCTGCTGATGAGGATAATATGCAGCTTATATTGAATTTGTAGCTTGAATAACGCAGGTCTACATAAATAATGTTCGCAAAATTTGATTTGACAATTTTAGCTAATACATATGTTTTTTGGCGTGTTGAAACAGAAACTGAAGCCAGTTTTTCTCTATCACGTATAGATTTTTGTCAATACAGGTTGTCTATCAACACAATTTCTTCGGTAGTTTCTAGTATGCTTCCATGATTAATTAAAATTTATCATGGAAACGTACTATAAAAGTTACCATATAATCGTATTAATGAAAGAATCACGGAAGAAATTGTGTCGGTAGACACCCTATATTGATAAAAGTTGGTCTCAATTTCGGTTTTAGTTCACCAAAAAACATAAAGATCAGCCGAAATTATCGAATCAAAATTTTATGTGCAGACCTGTGTAATTTTTAAAATTAAAATTTTTTTCTTGTTTACTAATAATGTTATATTTTTTGTAGTTTTTGTTTGTATATTCCACTGTCAATATATACTACAGTGGCGTATCCAGGATTTTTCCAAGGGGGGGGGGGGGGGTTCGTCCTTCCGAATTTTTAATTAAGTTTAATTAAGTTTATTTTTAATTAAATTTAACAACTTTTAAAATATCATAATTACTTGCCGAAAATAAGAGTAAGAAAATGAAAAATAGTAAAACAAACTCACCAATTAGAAGATCAAAGTAAAAAATCTTTAATTAGCGACGAATAACGTAGAGCCTGTACAAACTGCTACACAAAACATAAAATTACATAGTTACGCAAAATATTTCATTGAATTTTCTTATTTACAGAGCGAAGTCTAATCGACGAGAAGTTTTCGCTAGTTCATTTAAAATGCCTTCTACTGTTGGAGTATTGTTTGGGTCACTCCTTCAAAGTCCCTACTTCAGTGGTCACCCCTTCCCCATATGGTCGACCCCTCTTGTCCTTGAGCATGAACTCGTAAAGGTGAAATTCTTTCAGAGAATTGTTTTCTGGGGAAACATGTTTCGCGCCCCGCAAATGAAGTGGTTTAGTTATTTTCAGGAGTGTTTATCGCAGAGTTAGGAAAAAAAAAGTTAGTCATAATTTTAAACCACTTCGTAGAAAAACATATTCTACGCTTGCCATACATTTTTTCCGCCTGAAATGTGAAAAAAAAAAATGTAAGGAACAGCCTAATTTTTCTTATCATACATTTTGTCGGGGGGGGGGGGGGGGCGCTTGCATACGCCACTGATATACTATATAAATCAAATGAAAGAGCCAGTCTTCTGTTATTATTGCATAAATTATCTGCCTATGTGCTTTTCTAAACTTTTATTTATTTATTTATTTATTTATTTTTTAACTTAAGTGATTAAACATTATTCCATAGAAATTAAGATAAGCTAATGTTTGATTTCCTTCTGCCTTATTTACGTAACAGGGTAATTTTCAATGCCACAAATACATTCTAATAAGTCATGAGGGTCTGATATCATTAAAACAGTTATAAATGTTCAGCTAATGTTGTCCCAGTATTAGTTTACCATACACAGGGGTGGAACCAGAGTTCCCAACTTTTATAATTTATTCACGAGCATTTTTAGCCCCGCCTTTTTTTCATACCTGAAATTTTGAAAAATAATTTTCTTCTTATTTAATCGTTGTCACATATTAAAGAGAAATAATCTACAAAATTTCTGGTGTGAAAAGAAGGCGGGGCTAAAAATGCTCGTGAATAATTTATAAAAGTTGGGAACGCTGGATGGAACACGGGCGCAGAATTCATTCCACTATCAATGTAAGAAAATTTTCTACTTCTTAAATCAAAGATATTATAGTTAGAGAAATTTCTTAAATAAATATCGGTGTGAAATCTGCGTCCGTGTTCCATTCCTGCATACGTAATATCTATTCCTTCTCCCCCCCCCCCCTCCACCTTTTTTTTTTTTTTTTTTTTTTTTTTTTAAGTACTGATATTTGTTTTTCACTTGAAATTTCTACTTACCTGGATAAGGTACCCTAATCCAAGGACTATTCTGAAGTACAGATAGACGGTTATCTGTACGAGCTGGACTGCCTTCTGGAAGAACATCAGTGGTTGTGAGAATAGCGCAAAGAGCCCAAGATAGCAAAATAGTGAACAGCACCTGAAAGAAACATAAATATATTCAACCATTGTTCATTTAAATTAAAATGTCACAAAGCCTTACTTATATATTGGGTGGTTCGGAAAGTAATTTCGTTTTTTCCTTCGAAAATGAAGACGATTTTCTTATATTGTATAAATATTTTAATGAATTATATATTCTCCACTTTGATCGGTTTCTTAGCGATCTCATGAGTTGTTATTTGGCAGTTTTTCATAAATCAATACTTTATTTTGTCTTCATTAGCACAAACTGGTTTTCTAGAACGTTATGCATCTTCAACTCAAAATTGCCAGAACAAAATTTGGTAAACCAGTTTTGACAATAGCGTTCTTTAAATAAATTTTCTGTGCACACATCGTATACTTTTTTTCCTTGTTTGAATAGTATTTTCGCATTTTTGATAGCAAAAACAAAATATGCCGAAAATGTCGCTTCTGATTTTCTTTATTTGATAGGGCACCAATCAAAAACTATTGAGCAGAATAAAACGACCTTTTTCACAAGCAAGCCTTGCTATATCAGCTGTCACAATATGTAATGGCAATGCAACTTAAATGTGAAGAAGGTGTGAAAAAAATACAATTAAGTCCTCTGCTGAGAAAAACGAAATGACTTTCCGAACAACCCAATAGCAAGCATAGGTGCCAACTTGTGCGATTTTTTTTTAACTCCACTTTTTCTGAGTAAAAACTTTCCTCCTATTTAATCATATAAAACTGCTAAAAAAATATTAAAAATTTCGAGTAGCAAACAAACGTACAGGTTGGCAGCTATGTGCAAGGTTGAAGGGAAAACTCTACAATAAACGATATGACACATTGCATGATAATAGCTAACGACATTTTATAGTTGTGCACTATTCTGTTAGAATTAGAATTAATGCTGTCTCGCGCTTATTAAATTTCCGGATAATCAGACATTTATGACACTGTATCAAACCTTTAAGGCGCAATTTTTTCGCCAAGAGGACGGAATTATTGATTCCAAACTGCAGAAATTCATCCCAATGCACTTTTTGCAAAATTTTACTTTTATAACTTAAAAGATAGAATGGATTTATTTCTTTTCTTTTAACTTTGTAAATACCGGTAGCTTTCCATATTAAATATGCGTAATTACCTTGATTCTCAAAGGATTAAGGACTATAAATGTGATAATGAAGGAAATTTTTATTAATTATATTTTGTATCTAACAGTAGTTTCAAGATTTTCTGTGTGAATTTTGGAACATCTTTAATGTTCTATAAATGTGATAAATATATGCCAGAGACCAGCCAATTATTCTAATTTATTCGTTATAGTGTTAGGACATGCCTTTTTTTTTTTTTTTTTTTTTTTTTTTTTCACGCCACTTTTTTTTAAGATTTTTTTCTTCTTATTTAATCGTAAGTTCATATTGCAGAAAATTATTCTGTAATTAAAGTGGTGCTAAAAAATATGCAGGTTCTAACGCTATTACGCATAACTGCCAACTGTTATGATTTTTTTGTCACCGGTATATTTTTACAGATTTTTTTTTTATTATTATTTTATAGCAGTTTTCTATGAATAAATAAGGAGAAAAATTCATTAAAACAAATAGCAGTGTCAAAAAATCGTAACGATTGGCGACTATGCAATTACAAAATAGAATAATTGGCAGGTCTAAGACATATATTTATCACATTTATACAAAATTCCCTATATTATCTTTTTATTGTATGACTAAGTTCTATATATTTAGAGGTCTATCAATTTTTTAGTAGCTTCGATTTTTTGTGACAATATTCTTTTTATATTATAAATAATCTTATAAAAAATTTTTGCAGCATAGTTTCAAAAACTCAAGATTAACAATAATACTATAAAAGTAATAAATTTTGACTTACTGGGAATAATTTAAAAACAGGGAACGTTTCAAGTTTCCAACCTTTCTTTGACATGTATTTAGGGTATGGTACTTTGACATCTTTCAGATATTGTGAGAACAATATTAAAAGAATTATGGTGCTGTAAAAGAAACATAAGCCCAATCAAATAATTTATCAGTAATATGAAGGTGAACTGAAATGCAAAAGAAAATGTATATATACGTTATTAAATCTATACAGAAAGAATTTATTAAAGCATATAACAGAGTTCGTAGTGACTCGCCTTTTTTTCAGGAACTATTCCAACAGTATTTTTAAACAATAAAAATCATTTAAATTCAAAGGCTTTTTATAATAAAAATTGCTATACAAAATTAGTGGTAGAAAACAATCAAAGAACTGAGCCTCTTTAGATTTCAGCTTGTTGCTGTGTGCTAATGCTATTTTACAATTTATGCTGTGAATTTGATGCTGTCAGCTATTATTTTCCTGTAACTAAACTTTTAAGCCTTTGCAAGATTCGCTTTTCATTCTCAGACAACTCACGAACCCCGAGCACGCAACAATATGTATATATATATATCGCTTCATATGCGTATTTCATTTAAGTAGAAAATATTTTACCTGAACCACTTTAATTACTCACAGTAGTTGATTTTGCTACTATAGTTGCCAACTTAACATCTTTTGGCTACCGGAAAATTGCAATATTTTTTTTTTTTTTTTTTTTTTTTTTTTTTACTTTATTAGTGAAAACCGTTACAGCTCACTGATTACATAAAATAAATATTTCTACTAAATTTTTCCGGTAGCCAAAAGATGCTAAATTGGCACTATGTTTACTACTGCAAAAAAAAAAAAAGCATTAAAAAAAAAAAAAGAAAGAAAGAAAAAGCAATATTTTTTCCTTCTACATTTTCTAAACTGTTGATCATATATAAAGAACGTAAGGGGCATGTTTTCAGCAAATTTCACATAGTTTAATTTTATTATTGAGTTTTTCCCGTTAAACCCATAGCTTTCAAATATTTAAGAAATACCGAAAAAAAAAAAAAAATCTTTAAAGGCCCCCAACCCCACAAAAACCTCCGATGGACGGGAAGTTTTAATATATTATTTGGACTCTCATCCATATGACTGTGCTCATTTTAAAAACTAAGCGATTTCTTTTTTCTTTTCTTTTATTTATTTTCTATTCGTCAACTTTTTGATTTTCGTTATGTGAATTGGTACTGAAAATACCATTTGCCCCTACTTGCCGCAAAGTTATTAAACACATAGAAAAAAAAACTTGCTGTTTTATCCTTACTTAATCCTTCGTGCATACTTCTTACAAAGTAGAAAATATTTGACCTGAACGTTTTTAATTACACACACCAGTTGCTTTTACTATTGCAAATTAGTTGCTAATTTAGCACCTTTTATCTACCGGAAAATTTTAATAATTTTTTTTATTTTACTTTATCATTGAAAACCGTTACAGTTCACTGATTAAATGAAATAAATATTTCTATTAAATTCTTTCGGTAGCCAAAAGGAGCTCAGTTGGCAACTATGATTACAAAAGCATTTTTGAAGAAAATGTGATATTTCATCCCCTATATTTTCCAAACTATTGAACTTATATAGTAAATGTAAGGGTCGCATCTGTAGTAAATCTGACGTAGTTTAATTTTGTAATAAGTTATTTTTCTTCTCCTAAACCCGATTGTTTTCGAGTTTTTTAATAAAAATCAAAAAACGCCCCCCACCCCTCTTTTAATTGCCCTCTGCTCTCGCTCCTTCCTCCCACGGGCGGGGCTTTTAGTTTGTTGTTTAGGACACTCTCGGCTATGGGTGTGCTCAATTTTAAAACTACACGATTTTTTTTTTCTCATTTTCCTATTTTGACTGGAATATGGCAAATATCAACCAAGGTATTAAAAAAAAAAAAAAAAAAAAAAAAAAAAAAGTGTTATTTTACGGGAAAGGCACAGCTGCCAACCTAATCCGGAGTATTATTAGTAACCGTCCCTTTTTCCACACCACTTAATTTTTATAGCAATTCTCTTTAAACGTATTCACGACGAATAAAGAAGAAAAGTACTCTAAAAAAAGACTGGTGGGAAAAAAATGGCGGGTATTAAATGTCCTCGGGATTATTTATTAGGATATTGGCAGCTTTGGAAATGTTTCTAAACCACAGGTATAAGAAAGCCTCGTAATGATCAGACAAAGATAAAACGCTAAGTGGGAGGCTGATCTATCGTCTTACAGATAATATATATATATCAGTACCAGTCAGCAGGGGTGGAAAACTGGCATAGAACTTACACCGTTATTTAAGAAAAAATATTTTCTTCTTCTTAAACTAACGATTTTAAAAGTAGAGAAAATTTTCAAACAAATACCGATACGAGTTCTGTGACAATTTTCCACCCTTGCAGTCAGCGGCAGTGTTGCCAGACTTCGCAACTTTTTTTATTCAATAGTCACCAATAATTTTGAGAAGTGATATTTGACATACGATATACATAATAGACGATTGATTTTTTTTTTTTTAATTCAATAATCACCAGTAATTTTGAGAAGTGATATTTGACATGCGTAATAAACGATTAATCGTCTATTATGTATATCAAATACCACTTCTCAAAATTGCTGGTAACTATTGAATAAAAAAGTCGCGACGTCTGTCAACACTGGTCAGCGAGAATCATTGCTTAGAGACGAATACGGAAATGGGACGACAAGCATCATGGTTTACTGTAACTGCATAAAGAAGGGAAAATGACATATTGGACCACCGATCTGAATACTCCAGGCCATTAGCAGCTTGCTATCGACGCCACTGTTTACACTGGTATAAGAAACAACATGTCTGGATATCTCCTCAATGGATTCACATTATTTTTACACATGAGAGTCTTTTCCATGTCTCAAACGTTTATTAAACGTTCTTACGGCAGTTGATTTGGAAAGAGGAATTGCACTGGTTTATCCCACTAACATTATGAAAAAATAGTGTGTTGCTCGTTTGAGGAGCCATTATCCCTTTCTGACCCAGACCATACGATCGTGCGGGTTAGACATCCACGACATCCAGTAGCGGATCTAGGGGGCTGAACCCCCCCCCCCCCAAAAAAAAAAAAAAAAAAAAAAAAAAACGCACTGACATTCAGAACTGAATATTACAATTGTAAATTTTTCAATGATCTGGAATAACATTTTAAGAAATCTTAGCCCCCCTCCACCCCCCCCCCCAAAAAAAAAAAATGTTAAGTTCTGGATCCGCCACTGACGACATCCACTTACATTTTTGCATCTGGAACAGTCATGTGCAATAAAATCAGGAAAGGAACGATCGAGCTAATTAGCAGAAAGTGTAAAGTATAACTTTCAATCAACAAATGTAGGTTATAGTCCATATTTTTCTTTCTGTTTGCAAAAACAGAAAAATGTAATGTTTTAAAACAAAAATGTTTCGAGTCGGAAAGGGTTAAGATAAATGGGCATACATTGAGGTCACTTGTAGCCCTAGCACCTTTTCACCTGCCTTTTGTCACGCTTTGATGGGTGATCTGGCAAAATTGTATTTAAAGCTACAGCGTTGCTGGAAGCACTGTGTGATCTCTTTGTTGGAGGATTTTCCCCCATGTGTATCGAACGGGCTTGGGAATTTCGACGGAGGAATGTTAAGGAAGAAGTTATAATTTAAACAAAATTGGTAAATAATTTTTAAAATTATACAGCCATAAACATTATAAAGCCATATTACAAGTAAAAGTCTAAAAGAGGGGAAAACAAATTTTAAGATAGCTTTAAATATATATATATATATATATAAAAAAAAAAAAAAAAGTGTAGACAAAGATTTTAACTTATAATTAAATACTATTACTCTTACCAAGCTGCCATTCCCCAATGACCAGAAGCTATATTAGCTGCTTCTGCAAATAAAGATAATCCTACTAAGCTTACTGTTGGAACTATTGCCAAAGGAGTAATCCAAGTCAATAAAAATCCCATAACTCCAGTGAATCCAATTAATACTTCAAAAAGTGATGCTCCAATGATAGCTCCTTGAACCTGAAAGGAAGGAAAGAAGTATGTAAAAATATCATATGTATGATTTTGGAAACATATGCTGGGTATCTCGTTAACCTAACGCGATACATACTTGCCAATCATCTCATTAATAACTGTACAATTGTTAACGCCCCATGAAAAACGCCTCTTTTCTCACACCACTATATTTTTAGAGTTATTCTCTCCAAATGTTGTTACTATTAAATAAGACTAAAATTACTCTAAAAAGTTATTGGTGTGGAAAAAAGGGCGGGTACTAAAAATTGTACGGTTCATAATGAGATGGTTGGCAAGTATGCGATATATGCAACAAAAGAGTTTTCTCATAGATTAATGGATTTCATGCTAAAAAATTTTACCAAAAATTTCATGAAGTAATTTTATTTTTGGATCGGCCGGAAAATGAATTTTCTGAAGGCACACTGCAAATGAAATGAGCCACACCTTCTCCAGTTGAATGCGTATTTTTGTGGTAAAGCGATTCAGACATGCCAATCTTTTAATTTATTCCGGAGAATGATTAGTACCCGCCTTTTTTTCACATTACTTTTCTTGAAGTGTGTACTTTTCTTCTTATTTAATGATAATTACATATTGGAGAAATTTTTACGACAAATAAAGTGATGCGAAAAAAGGGGCGGATACTAAGAGTGATCCGGAATAAATCATACCTGCCATCATTCTAATTCGTATTCCATAGTATTGTTAGTAACCGCCCCTTTTCATACGCCACATTATTGTTAGAATAATTCTTTCCAAATGTAATTACGCTTAAATAAGAAGTACAATACTCTAAAAAAGACTGGTGTGAGGAAAAAAAAGCATGTACTAATATTACTACGGAATATTAATAAGAATGTTGGCAGATATGTTGCCAACGTTCTAGTTAATATTACATAAAGTTCTTAGTATCTGCCTTTTTCTTCACACCAGTCTTTTTTTAGAGTATTTTTGTTTTTAATCAATCGTAATTACATTTGAAAAAAAAAAAAAAAAAAAAAACTCTAAAAATAAAGTGGTGTGGAAAAATGAGCGAGTACTAACAATTTTACGGAATAGCAGTGTCCTTTTTTCTGGACACTCTCAGAGATGAGAAATATTCGCCTTTGTTGCCACCACTAATTTCATGCAGAAAAATTTGTAGTATTTTCATGATAATATATCGTGATTAAATAGGATTGAGATTACTGTATACAAATAGTGGTAGTAATAAAAAAGGAAAATTCTCATTCCTGAGAGTGTTCTGGAAAAAGGGCGGAGAGTATGACCCCTTTAGTTAGAATGTTGGCTGTTATGAATATGAATAAATTAAATATATTGCCATGTTTGGTAATACCATGATAAATGTAGTGTCATTCACGCACAGATATAATACTGCTTCCACCACTATTTTCTGATAATAATATCTATCCTATATAAACACAATATAAACGCTGTACATGTATGATCAAGATTTATGTAGAGTAATAGTGGTAGGAAATTTTATCCTTTTATGTCACTGTCAGTACCTTCTGCCATGGAATTACCCGAAAGTGTGAACTGAAGCATTTTATTTACCTAAATTTCATGTTGTCACCAATTTTGATGTAAACTACATAAATTTATCTAAAAGCGAAATTTACTTCTTTTTGTAAATTTTTATGTTTTGTAATAAGCAGAATTTTGTTTTGTAGAACGAAGAGCAAAGATATCTGGAAGACTTGAAGAACTGAAACTGTTACCTTCTGAAAAAATTTTGATGCTAAATAAGCAAAACAGAAATACTCAAAAGTATCAGACATTTTACGATAAATTTTATACATTTACAATACTTGAACTGCATAAACATACTTCTCTCATTCTAGACATCCATATTTCATCTTTCACAGAATCTGGTATGACTGTCTGATTTCTGAAATCTGGACAATTCCACTGAGGTAAGTTCATTATGGCAATAACTGGTACTAAAAATGCGATTGAACTTCCCTGAACTATGGGTAATCTGAAAGTTTGGAAACAGAAAATAAATATAAACATTTTAAAAGTTTAATTGCGAAATTACATATAGTCATATTTGCATATCAACAAATGCCCCTGTAAGCTGTAATTGATTATTATGAGGCATCTCCTTCATACTTTATACTTTACCGTAAAATTTAATCTAGTTATTCAAAATTTTATTTTTGAACATATTTAAAATTTTATCTTTATATTTATTATATAATTGTTCAAAAAAAAAAAAAAAAAAAATACGTGTGGCACTCGGGGACTGCCGCGGTAAAGCTATTGCATAGCATTTTTTATCAACTTATGCAATTATAATTATTTATTTATTTTATTTTTTACCCTTCCGCTCCCTCCCCCCTTTCCCGCCCCTCCCCATAATTTTAAAAATTCAAAAATATCCGCAATCGATTTGTATGTATCGAAAACCTCGATGTACCAAATTTGAATGATCTAACTCTATTTCCTCTGCCCCCCCTCCCCGGCCCTTCTAATAACTTTACACTTTCAAAAATATCCCCATTCGATTTGCAGGCCTCTAAAACCTATCTGTACCAATTTTCAATGGCCTAACTGTATTTCTATTTTTTTTTTGCCCATAGCCCCCCCTTACCGCCCCTCCTAATAATTTCACAAATTCAAAAATATACGCAATCGATTTGTAAGTTTCGAAAACCTCTATGTACCAATTTTGAACGATCTGACACTATTTTTATTTTTTTGCCCCCCCTCCCCTCCCCCCTTCTTGCCCCTCCTAATAACTTTACGCAATCGAAAATATCCCCATTCGACTTGCAGGCCTTTAAAACCTATTTGTACCAATTTTGAACAGCCTAACTGTGTTTCTATTTGTTTTTGCTCCATAGCTCCCCCACTTGCTGCCCCACCTGGGGGCTGAATTTCTAAAATTCAAGAAACTGGTTTTTAGATAGTTGCATTAGCTATATTTTAGAGCAAACATTTCACGTTTATCTATTTTTTTTTGTTTGAGATATATAGGATTATGCGAAATCACGTTTTGCCCCCCCGCCCCCCTTGGGGACCGAATTTCAAAAATTCCAGAAACCGATTTTTAGACATTTCTATTAGCTATATTTTAAAGCAAAAATTTTATGGATATCTGTTTTTTTGTTTGAGAAATGAAGGATTTTGTGAAATTACGTTTTGAAGTGCCGAAGTCTGCCGAAGTCTGCCGAACTGTGTTAGGTTTTTTTTCGTTACGGAATTTCTTGATTCGGTCGCCGCGCTCAAAGCGCGATAGAAGCTATGCAATAGCTTTAAAAAAAAATCACTAAAAATTTCATGAATAGGAAAAAAAAAAAAAACTAGCGTCATTTGAAGGTTTTATGATTTTTATTCAGATATTTGCATTTAAAGACTGGAGGGGGAGGACACCTAACTCTTTCAATTCAATATTTGTAACCTTATTCGTATTCATTTAGATTTTTTTCAGACTCATTATTTATCTTATATATTATTATATCTTTATAAATAGAATCTTCCGTGTATCTTATTTAAATGCAGTGCCTTGTATCGTAAGAGTATAAGTGAAATACAAGTGCTTAATTTAAAGTTGAGTCTATGAAATTTAACTAACCGAACACCAAATGTTGTAAATAAATGTATGCATGCCTGATGTGGTCGAAAAAAGACACCCTATGGCGGTATTCTTATCCGAAATGTTTGGTAATACAAGAGCATGTAACATAGATACCAATATTTTAATTTATTCCGGAGTATTTTTAGCTCCGTCTCGCACTAAATTTTTCTCCAATGTATAACTTCGATAAAATAAGAAAAAATTATCCTTAAAAAATAAGTGGCATGGAAAAAAGGCGGGGCTAAAAATACTCCGGAGTAAATTAAAATGTTGGCAGCTATGATGTAAGCAGTGTTGCCAGATTTAGGGACTTTATTATTCAATAGTCACCAATAATTGTGAGAAGCGATATTTTATACACATAATAAACGATTAATCTTCGACGGGATTAAGCATACTTGCCAACATACTAATTAATATTCTGTAGTATTTTCAACTTTGCCTTCTTTTCATCTTTTTAGAGCATTTTTCTTCTTATTTAATCATAATTATATTTGGAGAATATTACTCTAAAAATTTACTGGTGTCAAAAAAAAAAAAAAAAAAAAAAAAAAAAAAAAAAAAAAAAGGCGGGACTAACAACACTACGGAATATTAATTAGGATGTTGGCAAGTATGGATTAAGCAACCTGTGATGTTAAATAAAAAAGTCTCTTAATCTTGCAACACTGAGCATAAGTGAAGTGGAAAAAGTTATATTTATGAAACTTAACTTACCGAACACCAAATGTTGTCTGAATAAATGTACAAATGCCTGATACAAACAATGTAGTCGTGACAAGATACCCTCTGGCGGGATCATTATCCGGAATGCATAAATGAGGTGAAACAAGATATGGATATGTAACAGTTCCCCCAACCATTGTTAAATAATGCTGAAATTAAAAAATAATAATAATAACAATAATAACAACAATTATAATAGTAACAATAGCAAATAATATTATAAACAATATTGACATGAAAAGCAAAAGATGTAGTTTATAAGTACAGAAACAGAACAAGCTTTAACATTAATAATGTATACCATTTATTTAATTAATTATATAGTTATTTTTTTTCTTCTAATTATTATCAGCTTGGGTATAAAACTTCAAAATACAGTTTTAAATAAAAAATAACTATAAGTTCGTTGAATGTGAAGTGAGTATGCATATATATATATATATATATATTTACGCTTGTTCATTGGTGGGTTGGTTAATTGGTTCAACTTGGAAAGAAAATGGCGAAACAAATTGCCCAGCGAAATCATCCAAGATATTTTTTTGATAAGTTCACTGTCCAATTTTACTCAATCTAATTCAGTATTTCAAAAATTATCGTGATAAAAAAATTTCAAGTGGCATCATGATTTCAAGTGGCCACCAATTGAAAACAAAAAAGCGAAGTGAGAAGCCCAGCGAACTTATCTGAGACATTTGAATGATAAATCCACTACCCAAATCTGTTGCGAACTGATTCAGCATGACAAAAGTTGTCATTGTGACAGTGTCACAAAATTATCATATTCAGTATTACAAAAGTTGTCATATTGACAAATTTTCAAGTGGCAGCCACTTGGAAATAAAATTGCGGATCAAGTTACCAAGTGAACTTATCCAAGATTTTAAACCATAATTTCACTATTCAACTTTTGTTTGAATCAGTTAAATATTTTAAAAGTTATCGTGGTGGCATATTTTCAAGTGACAGTGTAATTTGAAGTGGCCGCAACTTCGAAACAAAATGTCAGTACAAGTTGCTCTGTAAACTCATCCAAGATAACGATAGGATAAGATCACTGTCCAATTTTGGTTCGAATTTAATCAGAATTTAAAAAAAATATCGTGTTTATAAATTTTGAAGTGATAGCCTAATTTCAAGTTGTCTCGCTTAGTTTATAACATCCGCACTTTGTTAAAAATAGCGGTTAAAGTTCATTAATAAACTTAGTTGTGACTCTTATATAGTCTATGTATACACCAAAATTCAACCAAATCCGGTCTTAAATACGCTTTTTACAGTGTAAATTTGAAATTTTCAAGTGGCTTCCACTTGAAAACAGATAGGTGGAGCAATTTGGTTAACAAACTCATCCAAGATATTTATAAGATAAGTTCGCTGTCCAAATTTGGTTCGACATGGAGTATAATTTCAAAATTTATAGGGATTTTAAATTTTCAAGTGGTAGCCTGATTTCAAGTTTATTTCAAGTGGTAGCCGCTTAGCTTAAGATATCCAACACTTTGTTGAAAATGGCGGATAAATTTCATTAATAAGCTTAGTCGAGACCCTTATATGATCTCTATGTATACATCATAATTCAAACAAATTCGGAATATGCTTTTTGCAGTGTGAATTTGAAATTTTCAGGTGGTCTCCACTTGAAAACAAAATGGCGAAGCAACTTGGTTAACACACTTATCTAAGATATTTATAATATGAGTTGACCGTCCAAATTTGGTTTGATTTTGAGTATTATTTCGGAAGTTTTTGTGATTTTAAATTTTGAAGTGGTAGCCTGATTTCAAGTGGTCCCGTTTAACTTAAGATATCCGTCACTTTGTTAAAAATGGTGGATAAAGTTCATTAGTAAACTTGATAGAGACCCTTATGTGGTCTATATTTGAATGGAAATTCAATTAATTCTGGTTTTAGATATGCTTTCTGCAGTGTAGATTTGAAATGTTCAATTGGCCGCCACTTGAAAATAAAAAGGTGGAGCAACTTGGTTAATAAACTCACCCAAGATATTTATAAGATAAGTTCGCTGTCCAAATTTTTTTCAATTTGGAGTATTATTTCGGGCGTTGTCATGATGACAAAATTTTTATTATATATACCTATATATATATATTGAAAACCTTTTCAAGCATTGCACAATATGAAACCAAGCATCACATGAAGAACCACAAAAAAATACGTTTAAGTTTTATAGAAATGCTAAAAGTTTTATGATGTAAAAAATCAATGCATGAAAAGGAAAATCAAATCAACATAAAGATAATAATTTTAGAATTAACAATAATACAATGAAAGTTGCGCAAAATTCAGCATAACAAATCAAGTATTAGTAAACTAAATTAACTAATTAGAAATTGCCAAACAAGTGCACAAAAAAAAAAAAAAAAAAAAAAAAAAAAATGCAGAATTTTTCATATATAGATAGATAAACGAAGTGATTGCAATAAGTCGATTTCTAAAGAAATCAACATAAAATAGCGAAAGCTTAGAAAAACCTTAAGAGGCTTCTCCACTTATCGTCCCCAGAAGCCAGAGCCAATGTTATTCTATGGGGAATTTCGCCCCATCATAACTTTATATTTTTAAATTCCGTTTTCACATTCAGAAACTTCACAACTATTAAACAATTCATCGATTTCTAAAAATTATTTTTAAAAATTTTTAATATTTTATTTTGAGGTTGTAATATGCGAATTTTCCCAATGTAATTTTTTTCATTTTTGAGCTTAAAAATGAAATCTTAAAAATAAAAGAAATCAATTTTTAAAAGCGATAAATTGTTTAATAGTTGTGAATTTTCGGAAAGTGAAAACGGAATTTAAAAATATATATTAGTTAACGAATTATAATTGGGCAAACTTTCCCATAGAATAACATTGGCTTTGGCTTTCGGAGACAATAGGTGGAGAGTCCCTTTAAGTCCCTATTTATATGCAGAGCTGCCATCCTAATCAGGCAAATTGTTAGTACCGCGCCTTTTTCTACACCACTTAATTTTTACAGTACTTGTCTTTTCATTCATCGTAAATTTATTTGAAGAGAATTACTCTAAAAATTAACTGGTGTAGAAAAAGGGGCGGTACTAATCATTTGCCGGAATTGGTTGGCAGCTCTGTATATAATCGACAGAACGTTCTGACCGATTTCAACGGATTTTTTTTTTAAATTATTTATATATAAAGTGATATAAAAATTATTATTATTATTATTATTATTGGAAAATTTCTTTAAATATAATTTCTAACGAAATGGGCAAAGCTTTCTAGTAGTGCCATAGCTGCCAATATTTTAATTTATTCCGGAGTACTTTTAGCCCCTCCTTTATTCCGCACCACTTTATTTATAGAAAAATTTTCTTCAATACATAACTTCCATAAAGTAAGAAAAAATTACCTTTAAAAATTAAGTGGTACGAAATAGAGGCGAGGCTAAAATTACTCCGGAATAAATTAAAATATTGGCAGCTATGGTAGTGCCTTAAAATGTTCATGAAATAGAACTATTCAAAACACAGAATTTTAAGACTTAAACACTCCTAAATTATACTACAATAAAAATAATAATAAAGCAATGTGTTATGTAAACTAATATTTTATTGTAATAATATCGAACAATTGTCTTATGCAATTTTCATTAGTAGCTTAATGAACTCCCTACGATATAAAAGCTCTTTACATCGTGTTGAATATCCACACGACTTAACTCCAAGCCACCTCAACTACTTTAACTGCAATTGAGTGTCCTAGATCATTAATACAAGAATGAATCCTGGTATACGGCTGTTTCGACGTGACTAGTCTGTTACTCTTTATATAACTTTAATATTTTTGTGGTGGCAGTGTTGTTTTTTTCTAGTTGTTTTTTGCGTATTTTAAATATGAATAAAGTATATTTGAAAACAAAACTTCATAAACATTTCTTTAATCTCCTCTTGTATCTTTTAAGTAATAATTCACGATCTTACACAGTTTTCCCTTACATATTAATGTGTTAAGCGGTATAGGAAAATTCCTTAATTTTTACAGATAGTTTCAGAATTTCATCCTTTTTAATACAGAAATTTAATGAAGATGAACAACTACTATACGGACTCGCCTTTTTTTCAAGAACTCCTCCACGAGTATATTTAAACAATAAATAAGGCTTTGTTTTTTGAACGAAAATTTCTACACAAAATTAGCAGTAGTGAAAACAGGAAATTAAAGGGCCGTACGAATCCTGTTGAATATAATTATTCAATGAAAAAATAGTCACATCATTATTTTTATTATTTGAGTGCAGCAATTAATACTTTTTATTTTTGCATACAACTACTAATATTTTAATTTTATGAGAAGTATCGTTTATAAAATTACCATTGTAGTTTGAGGTAAAATTTTTGAATATTTTTTTGATTATTATTCTTTTGAGAGAATTATTATAAACATTTTGTTATTATTATTATTTAAATTAATTCAGATGTCATTATACATTTCAGAAATTCTCTACGTTGAATAAATTTTTAAAATATGATATGGTATTCATATTCATTTAAAAAATAATGATATGTTATTCATATCGTTGATTTTATTGTTTAAGAACAGCAGAGTATTTTTTATTTTTGGAAAGAGTAATTGATTTTTTTTTTTTTTTTTTTTTTTCCCCCGAGAAAATTTGTTAATAAAATTATTTTTGTACCTCGAGATCTACTTTAGGAATATATACATAATTCTTTTAAGAGGATTATTAAAAACTTTTTATTCATTTATTTATTTTAAACGGAATTTCAAATAATTTCTGTATTTATATTGTTTCAGATGTCGTAATATATTTCAGAAATTTTCTATGTTTAATTAATTTTTAAAATCAAAATTAATCACTATGTTTGTTTTAATTTGCGTAACCCCTTGCAGGGCAAGGTTATTGTTCTCATTTGAATTATACTGCCACCGGACTTTATGAACGAAAATAAAATAATATATATATATATATATTTTTTTTTTTTTTCCTGGTATGATCAGAGCTGCTAACCTAATCCGGCAAATTGTTAGTACCGCCCATTTTTCTACACCACTTCATTTTTAGAGTATTTGTTTTCTTTATTCATCGAAAATATATTTGAAGAGAATTACTCTAAACATTAAGTGGTGTAGAAAAATGGGCGTTACTAACAATTTGCCGGATTAGGTTGGCAGCTCTGTGTGTTATAAAAGTAAAATTTTGCTAAAATATTTCCAGGATGAGTTTTTTCAGTAATTGCTGTCATCGTAACCCTGACACCGTGCCTCAGATGGTTAAATATTTCTTTTTCTTTTTATTTCCTAAAAATAAATAAATAAGATAATCATTCAGAGCTGCCAACCTAATCCGGCAAATTGTTAGTACCGCCCCTTTTTATACACCACTTAATTTTTAGAGTAATTATCTTCAAATATATTTACGATGAATTAAGAAAACAAATACTCTAAAAATATATTGGTGTAGAAAAATGGGCGGTACAAACAATTTGCCAGATTAGGTTGGCAGCTCTGATCATTTAGGTTAATCATTAATCTTAATAAGATATAAAAGATTATTAAAACTACAGCATCTCTCTTAAACATACTAAATCATAGCAAAGAACTTTGATTTTGGTAAAACAAAACCAAATGCAATTGAAAAGTCCCTCATTCTCCCAACTACGAGGATAATCACCCCTATTTTAACCCTGGACTCGTAGTTCCAACATATGCGTAGAAGCGCCCGTGGTCGAAATAATGTAGTATATTTCGTATTTTTACCTGCAGCTCTGGCAGCAGAACTGCATTATTTATTTGGATAATATACAGATTTGTTAACAACCAACGAAGTAAAGATGCACCATTTTACCAAAATTTGTTTTAAAATGTCTTTATATATATATTAAAGGATAGAAAGAATTAAGATTTTAAATTATCACTTTATTATTTTAAATTAATATTGAGTGATAACTTAAAGAAAATCCCATTAAAAATTCTTAACTTGCATTTAAGTCTAAAGGTTCCCTGAAAAGTTAGTTTTATGACAATGCTCGACCATAACGCAAAAGTCGGAAAATTGGGCATATTTTAGAATAAAAAGTGCTAAGTAGTATGTTATTCTCCTTTTCTTGTGGTTAAGTAATGCATACTAATTAATCCTGGATATCCGGGGCTAAGCTAAACTGTCAGTTATTAAGTTAAACTCCTCCTCTACTTAATCAATTAAGTAGAGGAGGAGTGTAGGTTCGTGCCAAAAATGGGCAGTATTTAAGAGAGAGTACGCGAAAATTGAAGCCTCTCTTCGTGTGTTGCCTTGCCTAATTAACTTACGTCAAATAGCAACCCCTGGTAAAGGGACAATTTGCGGCTCTGTGATGTAATCGGCAAAAACGCGGTTACCTTGGTTACCTTCCTCCTCGGCTTACGAGAACATATATTCCACCTGCTTAGATCTAAGGACTTGAAAATAACCTGTAAAATGTCCAAGAGTTTAAAATAAACGACTTCATAGAACCACTGGACTCGTTACTGAGTGAAAAGCCTCTCTGTATTATGGATAATATGCGTCACTGAGTAATATTCGTGACATACATATATATATATATTTCACTTTATGAGATTCAATAATTAAGTTTTGATTATAATTTTAATTATATTTTCATTATATATATGATGTTATTTACAGCAGATAACGACCGTTGTATACACAATATTTACTGTATTCTGTAATTGCATTTTGTGTTTCATTTTTTATCCTTCACACATCCTTCGGTATAAGGACGCATTTAAAGGGTTAAACACAAATATTGTTAAATAATGCATGCCTGCAAACATTCTAATTAATAATCCGTAGTATTGTTAGAAACCCCGGCATTTTTTTTTTTTTTTTTTTTTTTAACATCAGCCATTTTTTAGAGTGTTTTTCTTATTGTTTAATCGTAATTACGTTTGGAGAAAATTATTGTAAAAATAAAGTAAAGCGGAAAAGGGACAGCTAGTAGTGAGACTACGGAATATTAATTAGAATGTTGACAAGTATGATAATGTATTGTTTCACAGAAATGTTACATTATCATACGAAGATTTGTTGTTCAAACAACACCACATTATAGCATACTTGCCAACATACTAATTAATATTCCGTAGTATTGTTAACCCTGCCTTCTTTTTCACACCAGTACGTTTTTAGAGTATTTTTCTTCTTATTTAATCGTAATTACATTTGGAGAATATTACTCTAAAAGTTTACTGGTGCCAAAAAAAGGGCGGGACTAACAACACTACGGATTATTATTTAGGATGTTGGCTAGATGCATTATACAGAGCTGCCAACCTAATCCGGCAAATTGTTAACGCCTATTGAAAAACGCCCCTTTTTCTACACCACTTAATTTTTAGAGCATTTGTTTTCTTCATTCATCGTAAATATATTTCAAGAGAATTACTCTAAAACTTAAGTGGTGTAAAAAAAGGGGCGGTACTAACAATTTGCCGGATTTGGTTGGCAGCTCTGATTATAGCCACTGAAAGTAAAATTGTTAATGCTTTTTAAGAAAATTGGGATCTCTCACCACAAAATTCTCATTACAAATTTAGATTGTACTGGCTTTTCTTGCAGCTTTTATTAGCATGCTTAATAATTTTTGAGAGTATTGTGTCACGGAATCAGATGACAGTTATTTTGCTGTTGTCTATGTTATTAGTGTATTGATCGAATCGTCGTGTTTTCAAACTATGTCCCCGTGTTGCTTCTGTATGCATAAACATTTGTTTGTGATTCCACGCCTCATTGGAGTAAAGCTGATTACATGGAAAGCGTTGACATTGCCATCGGATTTAATTTAGATTTACACATGGTTGGAAAGCTGAAATCTCATAGATTAATTATATATATATATATAAAATTATGATAGATCACTTTGCAAGCGAAAACATTGCGTTTGAATTCTTGATTCAGTCAGAGAAGAACGTGATTATATTTTCAGAGGAATCGCCCTAGGTCCACTTCACGTGACTTCCGAAGCTCTGAACAAAGGATGAAGGTAACAGATTACACCCTGATGTTGAAGACATTCGCTATAATGGACAGTCCTACTGGTGGACTAGTCTAGTATATAAGGTCTATGGTTGATTCGAAAAATAAATAACATTTAAAACTGATTACAGAAATGTGGGGTCGTTTTGTCACCTTTTGAGATAATTTACGCTAAATTGCAGAAACACGTAATTTTAATGTGCTCGAATAATGAAATTCAATGTCAGGGAAGTAACGGGTAATAATTAATCTTTTAACTCCCTACACTTTTTTTTTATTCAGTTACCCCGTAGCAATTGGATAATGGATTTTTACAGGCCTGCGCCGAATAAGGGGAGAACTAATAATGCTACGTAATAAATTAGAAAAAATGGTAGCTCTAATATATTGGATGTACTGGAAAGTTCTGTCCATATGAATTAATAAATTTACAACGGAAATTTTTGTTTAAAAATAATTATATGGTACTTCCCGATTATCATCTCTAAAGTTACCCAAGAATATCTTATTATCCAGGATAACTTTCGAATGTTAGTATTTTAATAAGAAAATAAAAATAAAAATAAAATTTCTGGAATACCTTATATATATATACACTAAGCGACAAAAAAAAAAAAAAAAAGCCGCACTTGGATATTTTCCTTTTTACCTTCTACAACCGCCAATTTTATCGATTAAAAAGCAAATTTTCGAACAGATTTTATTATGTTGTCCTGCACATACATTTCAGCTTTGAGTCCAGTGTTAAAAACAAAATGCAATTGTCAGGAAAATTGTAATTTTAGAAATTATTTCAAAAATAGTAAGAATAAGGCAGTTAACGATGACACAAAAAGTATTCATTTTTGAATGAAAATCAAAAAATATTTTTATACGTGAGATGGCAAAATAATTAAATGTTAACGAAATATTTGTAAAAGGGTTTTTAGCAAGATATAAAAATTTTTGGCAGTTTAAACAGGAAATTTGGTTTTAGGCGGCCATGTTGCTCATCCAAGCGAAATGACCGTAAGTTAAAAGCCATTGCTTATAAAATCGGTTTGTATTACATTTACAACATAAAAGAGATTCAGAAAAAGTGTTTAGTAGCATAATTTCTTTAACTACAGTACAACAACTATTGAACAAAGCAGGTTTAAATGACAGAAAATTTCAAAAATTTCCATTCTTAGTGAAGAGAAGTAGGAAAGCAAGACCTCAGATGGCTAAAAAAAATTAAAAAATGATTAGTTATTTATTCGGTTGAGCTGGTTCTCTCTGATGAGTTTAACTTATTTCGAGCTAAAGAAAACAAGCAGGTCTGACAACGAAAATATGACCGAGTTTATGAAAATAGCACTTTTAAAACAGTGACACATTCTCCGTACATTATGGTACGGAGGTGCATAACTTTTCAAACACTCGGGAAATTTTTTATGCTCAAGGGATCAATTAACTCGAAATAAAACACAATCTGCATAAAAGTGATGCCTGACCGACCATTTTGGAGGTATCATGTAGATTTCCGTAAACAGCATTTGAAGAAAATAATGCTCCTTACTACACGGCGTCTGTGGTAAGTTTATTCACTTCAAAAATTCAAAATTTCTTATACATTCCCATGAGAACATATAATTTTGTAAGTAATCATATCTTTTTTCACTTTAAGTTAAATACCACATAAGATATAGTAGAATTTCTCCTTTACCAGACATGGAAATAGTCAAAATCGCGATCGCTCGAAAATGTTTCGTCGATTAAAAGGCGGGGGAGAGGGGAGAGGATTCAAAATTTGCAGCCTATAACCCTCCCAGGACTAGAAAAAATTATTTGTGATATTCGGCACATTGAAATTTCTGAGATTTATATTAAAACACTGTATAAAACTATGCCATTGCGCATTAATGCAGTAATTCCATATAAAGGTGGAATTAATCCAATGCAGAATACATATTTTTAATAAAAAATTGCTTAGATCTAACAAATAAATAGTTTTATTTCATATATTAAAATATAACTTGTTTATTTCATGTAATAAATCATAATAGAATGCGAAGTGTATGGTTATTGCATTATATTCAAAAAGAAAGTTTTATGCAGATTTTTAAAAAGTACGTCGTAAAGTGCAATAAAGCGAATTATTAAATCGAAAATGTACATAGGTATCATTTCATCACATTGGTATTATGCAAACAAGACAGTTTTATTTGTTTCAAACATTAATTTTAAAGTTATTGCAAATAAAAAATGTATAAGTCATTTTTTCTGCAGTGCGGCTTTTTTTTTGTCGCTTAGTGTATATGCCGGGTGTCCCATATTTCTGTAGACATTTTAAAAATTCATAGAAAATGAAAGAATTGGTAAAATTGAATGTGGTTTCCGAAAAAGTTATTCTCGTAAAGGTGGATTTATTTATTTATTTATTTCAGTAAGGAAGGGGGGGGGGAGGGATAAATAAAAAAATAATAGTTAAAATTTCCGGTATACCTTATATATATATATATATGTGTGTGCCGAGTGTCCCATAATTCTGTAGACATTTTAAAAATTCATAGAAAATGAAAGAATTGGTAAAATTGAATGTGATTTCCGAAAAAGTTATTCTCGTAAAGGTGGATTTATCTATATATTAATTTGAAACATGTTTTTGTCTGTCTCCACTATATTGAGAGAACGGCTAGGTGTAAAAATTCGGTTGAGGTGTCTAAAAAAAGGTCTTGGTCTGTAGATGTTCTATGAAAAGAGAAAAATAAAAAAAAGTCGAACGGTCCCAATTAATATACGAAAAATGCACATTTCTTTTTTAGAATGACGTCATTTTCGGAAATGCAACAATACAGCGAGTTAATCTGAAATTTTATTATCTTATAAAAACAAAGTTCACGTGTTATCATTTTATTTTTTAATTATTGTTCCTTTTTTACAGTGTGGCAACAGGAAAAAATTTTTATTTATTTCGCCGTTTTTTCTCTTATTTCTTTATTTCATTTTCGGAAATGCAAAAATATAGCGAGTTAATCTGAATTTTTAGAATTTTTATTGCCTTATAAAAACAAAGTTCACATGTTATCATTTTATTTTTTAATTATTGTGCCTTTTTTACAGTGTGGCAACAGGAAAGAATCTATATATTAATTTGAAACGTGGTTTTGTCTGTCTCCACTAAATTAACAGAACGGCTAGGTGTAAAAATTTGGTTTAGGTGTCTAAAAAAAGGTCTTGGTCTGTAGATGTGTCATGAAAAGAGAAAAATATAAAAAGTCGAAAGATTCCCCCTTGGGGGGGGGGGGGGGGCAGGGTTTAAAAACACGTTTGTGAGATAAACTCAGCTCGAAATTACTTCACGGTGAAGAAATTGTACATGGGGGACTAGACTCAAATACTAAAAAATAATTATCTGCGATTTTGGAATTTTCGTATTTAAAGGGGGGAAAAGGGGGAAAGTAGATTTGGAGGAGTGGAAGGGGGGAAAAATTAGTTTGAAAGGGAAATCCGTTCTAGACCCACACATGTAGCACCTCATTTTAAAGGTCTTGAAATTTCATGTTGATTGGGGATGTTTGTATACAATTTAGGGCGTCCCCTGTTGGGGAAAAATAGAACTAGGTGATTTTGAAGTAGGCCCTATCATGTTACACCTTATTTTATAGGTCTTGGTATTTCCTGACCGTTGGTGATGTTCGTACAGAATACGCTGTGCCTCCTGGTGGTGGAAAGTGCAACTAAAGGATTTTGTAGTTGACACCACCATGTGACACCTTATTTGAAAGGTCTTGGAAATTCAAGACGATTGGTGATAAAGGTCTTGAAATTTCCTGTTGATTGGGGGTTGTTTGTATACAATATAGTGCGCCCCCTGGTGGTTAAAAATGGAACTAGGTGATTTTGTAGTAGACCCTATCATGAAACCTTATTTTAAAAAGGTCTTGGTATTTCCTGACCGTTGGTGTTGTTCGTATAGAACACGCTGTGCCCCCTGGTGGTGGAAAGTGCAACTAAAAGATTTTTCAGTTGACACCATGTGACACCTTATTTGAAAGGTCTTAGAAATTCAAGGCGATTGGTGATGTTCGTATACAACATACTGCGCCCCCTGGTGGAGGAAAGTGGATTTTGCAGCGTGTGCGCAACATGCCTTCTATACGGTGACGCAGCCACAGGCAGAGGTTACACGAGTCAGAGGTTTGTTCGGTTCAAGGTTAATTTTTGTGAATTTTTTCATGTTATTAGTGACCTGCATATACGCTGCCGCAGGCACCGGGTCACGAGCCGAAGTTTCGTAATGTTTGTGGTTTTTTTTTTTTTTTTTTTTTTTTTGTTACATATGATGATTATTATTATTGTTATTTTGTGACGCTTTCATTTAAAAATAGAAATTCAAACAAAATCGATTTAAACATATAAAACCGTACAAATTCAAGGTTCATTTAATGTTATTATCATGGGCCCGGGCATTGCCGGGCGGGTTCATTCGGTTCCAGGTTAATTTTTGATATTTTTTTTTAATGTTAATAGCGGCCTGCTTATGCGCTGCCGCAGGCCCCGGAGTCACAAGGCAGAGTTTCGTTCGGTTCAAGGTAATTGTTTTGTTACAGCTGATTACTTTTTTCGTGATGCTTTCATTCAAAAACAGAAATTCAAGAAATCGAGTTAAAGGTAGAAAATCATACAAATTTTAATGTTTATTTAAGGTATCATGGGCCCGGGCAACACCGGGCGGTTTAGTTCGGTTTCAGGTTAATTTTTGGGAATATTTTTTATGTTAGCGGCCGGTGTATGCCGAAGGCACCGGGGTCACAAGGCAGAGTTTCGTTCAGTTCGAGGTAATTTTTTTGTTAAAGCCGATATTTTTTCGTGATTCTTTTATTTAAAAACAGAAATTCAAACAAAATCGAGTTCAAGATGTAAAACCATGCAAATTTAAGGTTATTACCATGGGCCCGGGAAACGTCGGACGGGTCAGCTAACATGTATTAAACAAAATAGAAAATAAAAGATAGCAAGTGTTTATTTGGAGTCAGTTTGAGTCACATTGACAGTACTTTGTAGAAAGTGATGCCATATATAGTATCTCTATTTATAAGCAATTTCCCGGCTTTCTTTTTTTGAAGTGAAATGTCATAAATTATATTAGATTTTTTAACTTGAAATACATTTAACTAATGATGCGATGATTTTTGAAACATTACGGTCAATAAAGTAATCGTCGAATTTGACGGGTTTCAGCTAGTTTATTTATTTATTTCAGTGGGGAAGGGGGGGGGGGATAAAGAAAAAAATAATAGTTAAAATTTTTATCGATAGAGGGCCCTGTGCGTGAGCAAGTAAGACATATCCATGAAAAACAATGTTTATTTGAGTGCGAAAGCTTAAAAACTTATAAATCTTATTCTATGTGTCCTCCATCCTCACAAATTAAATTTTTTAATCGCGTTGCAACACCGCACTAATTGCAGCTTCAGTCGGCGGTTCTTACCTGAGGGAAAACATCTTCACAAATAACTCTTTATCCACTAAGTCGGTAGCGCAATTATAAATTCATGTATACGTAAGTAGGGTGCAAAATAAGAAATAAGCTGTGCTAATCTTAGAATTATGCAATTTATAGAACCCTGATTTGCATGCATACCTGCCAACCATCTCATTAGTAAGCGTAAAATCTTTAACGTCTCTCTAATAAACGCCCCCTTTCCCGCACCAATTTATTTTTAGAGTAATTCTCTCCGAATGTTGTTACGAATAAATAAGAATAAAATTACTCTAAAAAACGACTGGTGTGAAAAAAAATGGCGGGAACTAAAAATTTTACGCTTCATAATGACATGGTTGGCAAGTATGTGAACGTTTGCTCCTCATTATGTATCCGTGCAGCGCCCTCTATAGGCAAACAATTTAATTATTATTTCTTTTATTCCCCCCCCCCCCCCCCCCGCAAAAAATGCCTTTTTACGAAAATAACTTTTTTACAAACTGAGTTAAATTCTACGGTGTCTTTTAATTTTTGTGAATTTTTAAAATGTCTACAGACTTATGGGAAACTCGGTATATATAATACGCGAATAATGTATTTGGAAAGAAAAGGAAAATATACTTGCAGAAATTACAAAATAAACGGAAATCAATTTTGAGTTAAACGAAATAAAAAACTTAATGTGAAAAGAGAAAAGAAATAATTATCTAGATTAAAAATGTATTCAGCAGAAAAAATTAAACTTTTAAACGTCGCTGCATGAATTGCACTGAATTTTTTTGATTTTTCGTATATTTTGGGATTCAATGTGCATTTCTATAATCAAATGCAGTTTAAATAATTAAAAAAACATATTTTGTTGGAAGATATGATATGTTTATAAAATGGGAGATTTGGCACCAAACTAGGATAGAATAGATGTTGAAAAACTGCAAAACCCTTTTTAATTAGTTTTCTTGATAAAACTAACATATATATGAATTATAGCTTTGTTTGTTATATTTTAAGAAAAGAACAATTTTATTTCCTATTCATTGTTTTAAACCCCTGCACTAAAAAGAGTTTTTTTTTTTTTTTTTCTGATGTTTTTCTTTGTTGCTCCTTTGCATATAAACAAACACTTTTGTTTGAATGATTAAAAATATATATATATATATATATATATATATATAGAATTCACATTAAAAAATTTTGTAAAGAATTGCCAACGAAGCTAGAGGCTACAATATTTAATGTAAAAAATAAAAAATATATTCCTCTTAATTACTTGCAAAGAAAAAAAATTCTTAACACATTGAGTGCCATGTCATCCATAGGTTGCTGACAGTGTCAAATATGATATAAAGCCGCTCAACCATTGGTGGTTGACAGTGTAAAATAGGATATAAAACTGAAAATATTACATTGTTTTAAGTAATTATTGAAAATCTACTTAATTTTTATTTATTCAAGGATAATATCATTAAGGAATTTTAATGGATTTTATTAAGAATTCTCGTGGCACTTAACATGTTAAACAACTGTTCTCGCAGCGGGAGCTTTGGCGACTAATGGGTTAACTAGATAATTAATAGTATTTTAATCTCCTGAAAGTTTCAATATGTGAAGTAATTAATGTTTTATTTCTCTTTATTTGATGTTTATTTTTCTTTTTCCAAAACTTTTTATTTAAACGAATATAATGACTTCATGAATTACTATTAAATCGTTTACAATATCGCACATTTGGTTCCAAGTACATAGCTACGGACAGTCGAAAGCTGTGGCTGCAGTCAATATTTTGAGAGTTATGCCTCTTTTGGCTATTCAACAATGTGTCCGAGGGATTAACGTTTCTTTGTTCTCGTTAATCCATGCCCTCCAACATACTAATTAATACTCTGTAGTATTGTTAGCCCCGCCTTTTTTTTCACACCAGAATATTTTTAGAGTATTTTATTTTCTTATTTAATCGCAATTGCATTTGGAGAATATAACTCTAAAAATTTATTGGTGGGAGAAAAAGGGCGGGACTAACAATACTACGGAATATTAATAAGGATGTAAGAGGGTATGGTTAATCTATTCTGCTCTGTCTTGCAAAAGTCAAAAGGGGAGCCAATCTGTCCATAGAAGACCAAAATTGTCAATATTTGTGTACGAACTACTTTTTGGGTCGTAGAGACGACTCTCAATTCGTCGCCAATAGCCACTACTTCCTCATACAGGGCTGCTACTGGCGACTTTTTTTTTATTATTTTCATACCACTATGTCCAAATCTTAAAACGTATTACAGGGGTCGTTCTCTCCGCCCTTTTATCAGGACATTCTCATATGAATTTTTGTTGTTCACACAACACCACGTTATAGCATACTTGCTAACATACTAATAAATATTCCGTAGTATTGTTAAACCCGCCTTCTTTTTCCCCCCAGTATCTTTTTACAGTATCTTTCTTCTTATTTAATCGGAATTATATTTGGAGAATATTTCTCAAAAAGTTTCCTGGTGTTAAAAAAAGGGCGGGACTAATAACACTACGGAATATTAGTTAGGGTGTTGGCTACCATTGGAAGTAAAGTTGTTAATGCTTTTTAAGAAAATTGGGATCTCTCACCAAAAAATTCTTATTACAAATTTAGATTGCACTGACTTTTCATGCAGCCTTTCTTAACGGCGTCAGTTGTGGCGGTATTGTAGTGTTTCATGGAATTAGATAACAGTTATTTTGCCGTCGTCTGTGTTATTAGTGTATTGGTCGAATCGATGATTTTTCAAACTTTGTGCCCGTATCTCTTCTACATCATAAACATATATTTTTAATTCCACGTCGCGTAGAAGCGAAGCTGATTACATAGAAAGCGTTGACATTGCCATCGGGTGTTTTTTTTTTTTTCCATGGGCATATTCTGAAATAGGCAATTAGTTCATAGTCAAACAACTAAACTTATGTTCAAGAAAATCTAATTCTTAAAATAAATGAAATTTCGTAACAAACCAACAAAATTCACTCCCCCTTTATGGTTAATTCAACAAATAGATAACTTTTGAAACTCATTACCGAAATGTGGGGTTGTTTTCTCACCTTTTGAGACAATTTACGCTACACTGCAGTAATACGTGATTTTAATATACTCGATTAATGAAATTCATTGTCAAGGAGGTCACGGATTTAAAAAAAAAAAATGGCGAGTTGTTTAATCTTTTAACTCCCTAACATTATTTTATTCAGTTACACCGCAGTAATTGGCTAATGAATTTTTACAGGTCTACGCCGAAAAGGAGAGAACTAACAATGCTACGGAATAAATTAGAAATGTTGGTAGCTCTAATATCTACTGGAAAGTTCTGTCTATATGAATTAATAAATTTACAGTGGAAATTTTTCTTTAACAAAAATTATATGGTACTTCCCAATTATCATCTCAAAAGTTACCCAACCATATCTTATTATCCAGGATAACTTTCGAATGTCAGTATTTTCATTAAGAACATAAATATGAAAATAATATTTCAGGTATACCGTATATATATATATATATATATATGTGGGAAGTTCCGTGCACAGCCTACAGATGGCGCTGCCTCGGATGCGTATCATTGAACGAGATGACAAACGGAGGAGTTGAGATCTGGCTGCAGTGGAGATCGGTTGAGACCTTCAGCGCGTAGGCTGACAGGCTCTTTGTTCTGCTAATTAGAGCTTGTTGTGCTCTGTATAAGTGTGTAGAGCCATGGAGAGCTCTATACCATAATCTCACTTATTAGAAATAGTACGCGTAGGTACTAATGTGAATTGTAGAGCGAGTCAGTGCTCATATATGATACTTTCTGTTAGTCCTAGTAATGAAGAGAGCTTGTTATGTGTATTAGGCCTCGAAACCAGCAAATGTTATTGATGGAAACCCTGCTATTATTATCATTTTATCTTTGTGTAAACTGTGTTGTGAACGTAATAAATGTTTTTAGTTATCTTAATCGCACCTCTTCATTGCCCCACCCCTAGACGCCCAGCTAATATACTACAAGTGGGGACTCTGCCGCGATATTACCACCAACAAGTTATAAAAGGTAACTGTTATTGTTATATATTTATCATTGTGTTTGATAGTGGATAATAATGATTAATGCATATATTGAGCAAAAAGAGTTTGAGTTACTATTTTGAATTAGAAATTAATGGTGAAATACTTTTGAGAACACTTTTGGTTTCAATGTGTGATGAAATAAAATAAATAATATAACTTGAGAAGAATGAATAAAAATAAGAATTATGATTGAAAAAAATATTCTGAGTAATCTTTTATAATTTTGCTTATTACTGTTTGCAATAATATTTTAACAATATTATAACAATATTATTTTAAAACGAAAGTGATAACAATTATTAAATAGAGAACAATAACAATAATGGTGATATTATATGAAATATGTGTAATAATTAAGAAATATATAAGATGATCTAAGTATTCTGTTGTATATTACAAATTGTTCTGCAGGTGGTTATTTAAAAATCATGATAATTTTGATTTGAGAACAAAAAGCATAGAATCATTTTTAAGAAATATGTTCTCATATTATTTTGTTCCTATTTAAGTATGATATTAATTTGGTAGAAATATTGAAATATTTTTTGGTATAAGTAATTATTTAGAGTTATAATGGCCCAAAACGTGTTACAAGGCATTAGAAAAGCAGATTTAAGAACAATTGCTGAAGAATTAGGCCTAACTGTTCCGGCGGAAGCTAAGGTACTTGAAATCAAAACTTTAATTGAGAGTTCTGATATTTATAAAAATGATTTAGAATTTGTTAGAGGTGTTATTAAAATGTTACTAGAAGAACAAAAGTTGAAATCTGTAGAAGAACAAACCAAAATTGAGATAGAAAGAATTAAATTATCCCAGTTAGAAAAAGAAATAGAGTTACAGAATTTAAAGTTACAGGCTGCAGCAAATAATTCTAGTAATAATGTTGAGCAATCAAATTCAGAAACTACTTCACAATCATTAGAAAATTTAATTAGAAGTATTCGAACTTTAACCATTTCAGTACCTGAGAAACCGGAAGCTTTGCACTTATTTTTTCAATCCCTTGAAAAGGCATTCGTTTCTAAAAATGTACCCCCTAAATTTAAATCGGAAATATTGATTAATTTATTGGGAGATAAATGTAATCAGGTTCTTGCGTACGTAACCACCGAAGAAATTAACGATTATGAAAAAGTTAAGGAATTAATTTTAAGACAGTTCCAACCAACGCCGCGTGAATGTTTAAGTAATTTTAAAAATGCGTTGCGTAATCCGTCAGAATCTCATGTCCAATTCGCTTCGCGTCTAAGCGCTTCTTTTGATTACTATTGTAGATTGAGAGGGGTTAACGACGTTAAGCAATTGTGTGATCTTATAGTTTCTGATAAAATATATGAAACGTTGGATTCTAGAACTAAGGAACATATTAGTGTTCGAGAAGGTCAAAATTGGTTTAAACCCAACGAGTTAGGTCGGGAGTGTGATTTATTCTACTCTTCTAGAGGTAAATCGTTAATTGAAACTAATAATAATACACGAAACGAAAGTTCAGAGAATAAGCGGTTTGTAAACAAAACTCCTTTTAGAAAGACACATTATAATAATAAAGATCCCATAGTACGTAATTCGGTATCTAATCAAACTCACGAAAAGCATGAAAGAATGTGTTATATTTGTGGTGCAAAAGGGAAAACATTTCATTTCGCTAGAGTGTGCCCTAAACGTAGTTCAGAGAAAAAAGAATTCCGTGAAAATCTTCCAACGAATTCAGTAGTTCAATCCGAAACAAGTCCGATTAACCTAATTGTTAATGAGCTCGAATATGTTGATATTTTAGTGGATGATATTCCACTTAAAGGGTTAAAAGATTCTGGTTCTTCGATTCTAATTGTAAATAAAAATAGCATTCCACAGACTAAAAATGTTATTTCTTCAACCACTCTAGTTAGCTGCTTTAATGAAAAGAAAGATGCAAATCTGACTGAATTTAAAATATCTTTACCTAATCATGATTCAATAAACATAATCGGTGCTTTATGCAACAATTTGACATGCGACGTAATTCTGCCTAATAATATCTTTCATATTTTGAAACAACAAAATAAAGAGGAAACACATGTTTCGAATTCCAGCGACGTAGCAGGGGGGAAAGAGAATTTTTCGCGTTCGGGGGAAAGCAATTTCGATGAAGCAGGTGGGTGTTCTTTTCCTGTATTCGATCGAAAGGAAAATGAGATAGATTCTTTTTTTTCAAGTATGTGCAATTTTTTAGAAGAAGAAAAATTCGATGTCAGTTATATTTTAGATAAGTCGTTAAAAGAGAGATTAAGCGAATTAATAAAAAGTTATAAGCCAGTTAAAACAAAAAGTACTGATTTAAAAATGTCCATTATTTTATCTGATGATATACCAGTGTGCTCACGCTCTCGCAGATTATCATTTGTAGAGAAATCAGAGGTGGATAGACAAATTGACCAATGGTTAAAGGATGGTATAATTAGAGAAAGTACATCAAATTATGCTTCGCCAATAGTGGTGTGTAGGAAAAAAGATGGAGGAATAAGGTTATGCTGTGATTATCGTGCTTTAAATAAGAAAATAATTAAAGATAAATACCCGTTGCCAAATATTGAAGACTTATTTGATAGATTAGGGGAGGGTAAAGTTTTTTCGACACTAGATTTAAAGAATGCGTTTTTACAAGTTGATGTAGAGGAAAAAAGTAGGAAATATACAGCTTTTGTGACAGATAATGCCCAGTATGAGTTTCTAAAAGTTCCCTATGGATTATGTAATAGTCCCTTAGTATTTCAAAGATATGTAAATTATGTGTTTAAAGACTTATTAAAAGAGGGTACTGTAATTATTTATTTAGATGATATAATTATTCCATCTAAAGATGAGAATGAAGGGTTAGATAAATTAAAACGTGTGTTAGAAACGGCATCAAAATTTGGTCTAGAGTTAAATTTAAAGAAATGTCAGTTTTTGAAACGAAAGATCGATTTCTTAGGTCACATAATTGAGAATGGCACGATTAAACCCTCAGTAGAAAAAACTCTCGCAGTACAAAATTTCCCAGAACCCCGTAATGCTAGGGAAGTGCAGAGTTTCTTAGGTTTAACGGGCTACTTTAGAAAATTTATTCGTTCATATGCCAACATAGCAAGACCACTCAGTGACTTATTACGTGCTTCCACTCCATTTAAATTCGAGCAAGAGCAGAAATTAGCTTTTCAAAAGCTTAAAGACATTTTATCTAATGCACCTGTCTTACACCTTTTTAAGCAAGGCTATAAGTTAGAAGTTCATACAGATGCATCTAAATTAGGATTCGGTGCAATCCTATTACAACAAGATGACGATGGACAGTACTATCCAATCCATTATATGAGTAAAAAGACCTCTGTACAAGAAGAAAAATACTGTAGTTATGAGTTAGAAGTATTAGCGATAGTAGAAGCCCTTAAAAAATTTAGGAACTATTTATTAGGTAGTAAATTTAAAATTTATACTGACTGTCAAGCGTTCACTAAAACTTTAGATAAACGTGAATTGACACCTAAGGTAGCCAGGTGGTCTTTCCTGCTACAGGAATTCGACTACGAAGTAGAACATCGTCCTGGTAAACAAATGCAGCATGTTGACGCTCTTAGCAGACACCCTGTAATGGCTGTAAATACTGATACCCTTACTCATCGTATTGCTACTGCTCAAGAAAATGATGAGTTTATCAATACTGTGAAATCTCTTTTACAACAAAACCAAAATGACGAATATGTGTTAAAAAATAATGTTTTATATAAAGTGTTAAATGATAGGGATGTACTAATTGTCCCAGAGATCATGCAACTTGAGGTCGTAAAGAAATGTCATGCCTTAGGACATTTTTCGGCTAATAAAACTGAAGAGTTAGTAAAAAGAGATTACTATTTTTCTAATATGAAAAAATGCGTAGATAACGTTGTAAAAAGTTGCGTAGAATGTATTCTCGTAAATAAGAAACAGGGAAAAGGAGAAGGTTTTTTGAACCCTATCCCTAAAGGGGATATACCATTATCCACGTATCACATCGATTTTGTGGGTCCATTACCAACAACTAACAAAAACTACAATCACATTTTCACCGTAATCGATGGATTTAGTAAATTTTCGTGGCTATATCCAGTCAAATCAACTTCTTCAGCAGACGCCTTGCAAAAATTAAAACAGCAAGCTGCTATTTTTGGTAACCCCGCAAGAATAATATCCGATCGTGGACCTGCGTTCATATCTAAGGAATTTGCAGATTACTGTAAATCAGAGGGAATTGAACATGACACCATCACAACTGGAATCCCACGAGGGAATGGTCAAATTGAGAGACTTCATCGAACAATCATTCCTGTATTATCCAAATTATGTATAAATGACCCTAACAAGTGGTACAAGTTTGTTGAGGCTGTTCAGAGAACTATTAATTCCACCACATCGAGAAGTACCAAAAGAACTCCTTTTGAACTACTCACTGGAGTAACAATGAGAAGGAAAGAAGATAAGAGAATACTAGAACTTCTCGAAGAGGAAAGGATAAATTCCATGCTTGATAATCTTAACACCATTCGTGAAGAAGCAAGAAAAAACATTCTTAAGATTCAAGAAGAAAATCGCCGATGTTACAACAAGAAGAGAAAGAAAGCCCATGTATATAAAATTAATGATCTAGTTGCCATCCAGCGAACTCAGTTTGGAACCGGCATGAAACTAAGACCAAAATTCTTAGGTCCTTATAAAGTTGTGCGAGTAAAGAACAAAGACAGATATGAAGTCGAGAAGATAGGCGATCACGAAGGACCTATACATACTAGTACTTCTGCAGACCATATGAAATTATGGTCCACAAACTAAATAGACTGAACTAAATGGACTGATAAACATTACAGGAAAAGTTAACTGTGAATTTTTATGTACATAATTTTTTTAATGTCTGTTTCTCTTTTTTGTTTTTTTTTTCTTTTAATTGTATTTTGCAGATATCCTTTAGTATCCCAGGTTGGTTTACGGTGAGGTCACCGCAACATCAGAATGGCAGAGCGTTGTGGGAAGTTCCGTGCACAGCCTACAGATGGCGCTGCCTCGGATGCGTATCATTGAACGAGATGACAAACGGAGGAGTTGAGATCTGGCTGCAGTGGAGATCGGTTGAGACCTTCAGCGCGTAGGCTGACAGGCTCTTTGTTCTGCTAATTAGAGCTTGTTGTGCTCTGTATAAGTGTGTAGAGCCATGGAGAGCTCTATACCATAATCTCACTTATTAGAAATAGTACGCGTAGGTACTAATGTGAATTGTAGAGCGAGTCAGTGCTCATATATGATACTTTCTGTTAGTCCTAGTAATGAAGAGAGCTTGTTATGTGTATTAGGCCTCGAAACCAGCAAATGTTATTGATGGAAACCCTGCTATTATTATCATTTTATCTTTGTGTAAACTGTGTTGTGAACGTAATAAATGTTTTTAGTTATCTTAATCGCACCTCTTCATTGCCCCACCCCTAGACGCCCAGCTAATATACTACATATATATATATATATCCCGGGTGCCCCATATTTCTGTAGACATTTTAAAAATTCATAGAAAATAAAAGAATTGGCAAAATTGAATGTGGTTTTCGAAAAATTTATTCTCGTGAAGGGGGATTTATTTATTTATTTATTTATTTGATGGGGGATAAAGAAAAAGATAATAGTTAAATTTTTTTTCGATAGAGCAGGTAAGACTTATCCATGAAAAACAATGTTTATTTGCTTGCGAAAGCTTAGAAACATATAAATCCTATTCTATATGTCCGTCGTCCTCACAAATTACATTTTTTGATCGCGTTGGAACACCACGCTAATTGCAGCTTCAGTCGGCGGTCCTGACCTGCGGGAAAATATCTTCACAAATAACGCTTTATCCACGTAGTCGGTATCGCAATTATAACTTCATGTATACGTAAGTTGAAGGCAAAATAAGAAATAAGTTGTGCTAATCGTAAAATTATGCAATTTATAGGACCCTGATTTGCATGCATATCTGCCAACCATCTTATTACTAAGAATAAAATCGCTAACGGCCCTTGAAAAAACGCCCCTTTTCCCACACCACTTTATTTTTAGAGTAATGCTCTCCAAATGTTGTTCGATTAAATAAGAATAAAATTACTCTAAAAAATGACTGGTGTGAGAAAAAAGGCGGGTACTAAAAATTTTACGCTTCATAATGAGATGGTTGGCAAGTATGTGAATGTTTGCTCATTATGTATCCGTGCAGCGTCCTCTATCGGCAAACAATTTAATTATTTTTTTTCTTTAACCCCTCCCCCCCCCCCAAAAAAAAAAAATAATAATAATATTAAAAATAATAATATATATACAGAACTGCCAACCTAATCCGGTAAATTGTTTGCACCGCCCCTTTTCCTACACCACTTAATTTTTAGAGTATTTGTTTTCTTAATTCATCGTAAATATATTTGAAAAGAATTACTCTAAAAATTTAGTGGTGTACAAAAAGGGGCGGTACTAACAATTTGCCGGATTAGGTTGGCAGCTCTGTATATATATCCCTTTTTACGAAAATAACTTTCTCACAAACTGAGTTAAATTCTACCATTTCTTTTAATTTTTATGAATTTAAAAAATGTCTACAGACTTATGGGACACCCGATATATATAATGCGCGAAAAATGTATTTTGAAATAAAAGGAAAATATACTTGCAGAAAATACAAAATAAACGGAAATCAATTTTGAGTTAAACGAAATAAGAAAGTTACTGTGAAAACAGAAAAGAAATAATTATCTGTATTAAAAATGTATTCAGCAGAAAAAATGAACCTTTTAAACGTCGCTAGATGAATTCCACTGAAATTATTTTATTTTTCGTATGTTCTGGGTTTCAATCTGCATTTCTATAATGAAGTGTAGTTTAAATATTCAAAAAAATATATTTTGTTTATTATGTTTCCAAAATGGGAGATTTGGCACGAAACTGGGATAGAATAGATGTTGAAAAACTGCAAAACACTTTTTAATGAGATTTCTTGATAAAACTAAAACATATATGAATTATAGCTCTGTTTGTTATATTTTAAGAAAAGAACAATTTTATTTTCTCTCCATTGTTTTAAACCCCTACAATAGAAAAAGGTTTTTTTTTTTTTTTTATCTGATGTATTACAGAAAACAAAACACTTTTAATTGAATAATTAAAGAAAAAAAAATTATTGAATTTACATTAAAACATTTTCAAAAGAATTGCCAACGAAAAGGAGGCTCCAATATTTAATGTAAAAAATAAAAAAATATATTCCTCTGAATTACTTGCAAAGAAAAAAATTCTTAACACGTTGAGTACCATGTCATCCATCGTTTGCTGACAGTATCAAATATGATATAAAGCCGCGTGAACCATCGGTGGTTGACAGTGTAAAATAGGATAAAAACCTAAAAATATTACATTGCTTTAAGTAATTATTGAAAATATACTTAATTTTTATTTATTAAAGGATAATATCATCAAGGAATTTTAATGGATTTTATTAAGAATTCGCGTGACACTTAAAATGTTAAACAATTGTTCCCGCAATGGGAGCTTTGGCTCCTAATGGGTTAACTGGATAATTAATAGTATTTTAATCTTCTGAAAGTTTCAATATGTGAAGTAATTAATGTTTTATTTCTTTATCTTATTTGATGTTTATTTTTCTTTTCCTAAAACCTTTTATTTAAATGACTTCATGAATCAGTATTAAATTGTTCACAATATCGCACGTTTGTTTCCAAGTACTACATGGCTACCGACAGTCAAAAACTATGGCTGCAGTCAGTATTTTGAGATTTGTGCCTCATTTGGTTATTCAACAATGAGTCCGAGGGATAAATGTTGCTTTGTCCTCGTTAATCTATTCTGCTCTGTCGTGCAGAAGTCAAAAGGGGAGCCAATCTGTCCACAGAAGACCAAAATTGTGATATTTATATACGGACTACTTTATGGGTCTTATAGACGAATCTCAATTCGTCGCCAATAGCCACTAATTGCTTATAGAGGGCTGCTACAGGCGACTTTTTTTTTTTCTATTATTTTCATACCACTATATCCAAAACTTAAAACGTATTACAGAGGTCGTACTCTCCGTCCTTTTATCAGGACACTCTCATACGAAGATTTGTTGTTCAAACAACACCACGTCATAGCATACTTGCCAACATACTAATTAATATTCCGTAGTATTGTTAACCCTGCGTTCTTTTTCACACCAGTATCTTTTTAGAGTATTTTTCTTCTTATTTAATCCTAATTATATTTAGATGATATTACTCTAAAAGTTTACTTGTGTCAAAAAAAGGTCGGTACTAACAACACCACGGAATATTAACTAGGGTGTGGGCTAGTATGAATTATAGCCACTGGAAGTGAAATTGTTAATGCTTTTTAAGAAATTTGGGATCTGTCACCACAAAATTCTTGTTACAAATTTAGATTGCACTGACTTTTCTTGCAACCTTCCTTAACATTTTTAGTTATTTCTATCTGGTAGTATTTCACGGGATCAGATGACAGTTTTATTGCTGTTGTCTGTGTTATTAGTGTATTGGTCGAATCGTCGTGTTTTCAAACTTTGTGCCTGCGTTGCTTCTGTATGCATAAACATATGTTTGTAATTCCACGCCGCGTTGGAGCGAAGGTGACTACATACAAAGCGTTGACATTGCCATCGGGTGTTTATTTATTTATTTATTTTTTGTTGTTGTTGTTTTGTTCTTTCCATTGACAGATTCTGAAATAGGCAATTAGTTCACAGCCAATCAACAAAATTTATGTTCAAAAAAATCTAATTCTTAAAATAAATGAAATTTCGTAACAAACCAACAAAATTCCCTCCCCCTTTAGGGTTGATTCAACAAATAAATAACTTTTGAAACTGATTACCGAAATGTGGGGTCGTTTTGTCACCTTTTGAGATAATTTACACTAAATTGCAGAAATACGTGATTTTAATGTGCTCGATTAATGGAACTCATTGTCAGGGGGGTCACGGATAAAGAAAAAAAAATGACGAGTTGTTTATTCTTTTAACTCCCTAACATTATTTTATTCATTTACCCCGTATCAATTGGCTAATGGATTTTTGCAGGTCTACGCCGAAAAAGTCAAGAACTAATAATGCTACGTAATAAATTAGAAATGTTGGTAGCTCTAATATATTAGATCCACTGGAAAGTTCTGTGTATATGAATTAATAAATTTACACCGGAAAATTTTCTTTAACAATAATTATATGGAACTTCCCGATTATCATCTCAAAAGTTACCCAAGAATATCTTATTATCCAGGATAACTTTTGAATGTCAGTATTTTAATAAGAAAATAAAGATAAAGTTTCCGGTATACCTTATATATATATATATATATATATATATATATATGCGTGTGTGTGTCGTATGTCCCATAATTCTGTAGACATTTTAAAAATTCATAGAAAATGAAAGAACTGGTAAAACGGAATGTGGTTTTCAAAAAAGTTACTCTCGTGAAGGTGGAATTATTTATTTATTTATTTAAGGGGGAAAAAGAAAAAATATAATAGTTAAAATTTTTATCGATAGAGGAACCTGTGCGTGATCAAGTAAGACATATCCATGAAAAGCAATGTTTATTTGCGTGCGAAAGCTTAGAAACATATAAATTCTATTCTAAGTGAACGCCGTCCTCACAAATTACATTTTTTAATCGCGTCGGAACACAGCGCTAATTGCAGCTTCAATCAGCGGTTCTTACCTGAGGGAAAATATCGTCCCAAATAACGCTTTATCCACCTAGTCGGTATCGCAATTTTAATTTCATGTATACGTATGTTGGAGGCAAAATAAGAAATAAGTTGTGCTAATCGTAAAATTATGCAATTTATTGGACCCTGATTTGCCTGCACACCTGCAAACCATCTGATTAGTAAGTGTAAATCGTTAATGGCCCTTGAAAAAACGCCCCTTTTCCCACATCCTTTTGTTTTTAGAGGAATTCTCTCCAAATGTTTTTACGATTAAATAAGAATAAAATTACTCTAAAAAATAACCGGTGTGAAAAAAGGCGGGTACTAAAAATTTTAGGCTTCATAATGAGATGTTTGGCAAGTATGTGAATGTTTGCTCATTATGTATCTATGCAGCGCCCTCTATCTGCAAACAATTTTATAATTTTTTTTCTTTAACCCCCCGCCCCCCCCCAAAAAAAAAAATATATATATATATATATATTCCTTTTTACGACAATAACTTTTTCACAAAATGAGTTAAATTCTACCATTTCTTTTGATTTTTATGAATTTTTAAAATGTCTACAGACTTATGGGACACCCGATATATATATAACACTCGAAAAATGTATTTGGAAAGAAAAGGAAAATATACTTGCAAAAAATACAAAATAAACGGAAATCAATTTTGAGTTAAACGAAATAAGAAAGTTACTGTGAAAACATAAAAGAAATAATTATATAGTTTAAAAATGTATTGACTAGAAAAAATTAACCTTTTAAACGTCGCCACATGAATTTTACTGAAATTTTTTGATTTTTCGTATGTTCTGGGTTTCAGTGTGCATTTTTATAATCAAATGTAGTTTAAATAATAATAAAAAAAAATATTTTGTTTATGATATGTTTCCAAAATTGGAGATTTGGCACGAAACTGGAATAGAATAAATGTTGAAAAACTGCAAAACACTTTTTAATTAGTTTTCTTGATAAAACTAACATATATATGAATTACAGCTCTGTTTGTTATATTTTAAGGAAAGAACAATTTTATTTCCTATCCATTGTTTTAAACCCCTGCACTAAAAAGAGTTTCTTTTTTTTTTTTTTGCTGATGTTTCTCTTTGCTGATATTTTGCGTATAAACAAACACTTTTGTTTGAATGACTAAAGAAAAAAAAAATTGAATTTACATTAAAACATTTTGAAAAGATCTGAAAATGAAGCTATAGGTTTCAATATTTAATGTAAAAAATAAAAAATATATTCCTCTTAATTACTTGCAAAGAAAAAAATTCTAAACACGTTGAGTGCCATGTCATCCATCGGTTGCTGACAGTGTCAAATATGATATAAAGCCGCGTCACCCATCGGTGGTTGACAGTGTAAAATAGGATATAAAACTAAAAATATTACATTGTTTTAAGTAATTATTGAAAATTTACTTAATTTTTATTTATTAAAGGATAATATCATTAAGGAATTTTAATGTATTTTATTAAGAATTCTCGTGGCGCTTAACATGTTAAACAATTGTTCTCGCAGCGGGATCTTTGGCGCCTAATGGGTTAGCTGGATTTTAATTAATAATTAATAGTATTAATTAATAGTATTAATTAATAGTAATTAATTAATAGTATTTTAATCTCCTGAAAGTTTCAAGATGTGAAGTAATTAATGTTTTATTTCTTTATCTTATTTCATGTTTATTTATCTTTCACTAAAACCTTTTATTTAAATTAATATAATGACTTCATTAATTAATATTAAATTTTTTACCATATCACACATTTGGTTCCTTGTACATAGCTACGGACAGTCAAAAGAAGTGGTTGCAGTCAATATTTTGAGAGTTTTGCCTCTTTTGGCTATTCAAAAATGTGTCCGAGTGATTAATGTTTCTTTGTCCTCGCTAATCCATACCCTTCAACATTCTAATTAATATTCCGTAGTATTGTTAGCCCCGCCTTCTTTTTCACAATAGTATATTTTTAGAGTATTTTTTTTCTAATTTATCACAATTGCATTTGGAGAATATTACTCTAAAAATTTATTGGTAGGAATAAAAAGGGCGGGACTAACATTACTACGGAATATTAATTAGGATGTTGGAGGGTATGGTTAATCTATTCTGCTCTGTCGTGCAAAAGTCAAAAGGGGAGCCAATCTGTCCATAGAAGACCAAAATTGTGATATTTGTGTACGGACTACTTTTTGGGTCTTAGAGACGACTCTCAATTCGTCGCCAACAGCGACAACTTTCTTATATAGGGCTGCTGCAGGCGAATTTTTTTATTATTATTTTCATTCTACTATATCCAAATCTTAAAACGAATTACAGAGGTCGTAGTCTCCGCCCTTTTGTCAGGACACTCTCATATGAAGCTTTGTTGTTCAAACAACAGCACGTTATAGCATACTTGCTAACATACTAATAAATATTCCGTAGTATTGTTAAACAGCGCGTCCTTTTTCACACCAGTATCTTTTTAGAGTATTTTTCTTTTTATTTAATCGGAGAATATTTCTCGAAAATTTACTGGTGTCAAGAAAAAAAAAAAAAAAAAGGCGGGACTAACAACACTAAGGAATATTAATTAGCGTGTTGGCTAGTATGCATTATACAGAGCTGCCAACCTAATCCGGCAAATTGTTAACGCCTACTGAAAAACGCCTCTTTTTCTTCACCACTTAATTTTTAGAGCAATTTTTTTCAAATATATCTATGATAAATTAAGTAGAAAAATACTCTGAAAATTAAGTGGTGTAGAAAAAGGGGCGGTACTAACAGTTTGCCGGATTAGGTTGGCAGCTCTGATTATAGCCACTGGAAGTAAAATTGTTAATGCTTTTTAAGAAAATTGGGATCTTTCACCACAAAACTCTTATTACAAATTTAGATTGCACTGACTTTTCTTGCAACCTTTCTTAACGTCGCCAGTGGTGGCTTTCTTGTAGTATTCCACGGTATCACATGACAGTTTTGTTGCTGTCATTGGTGTGTTGGTCGAATCGTCGTGTTTTCAAACTTTGTGCCCGTGTTGTTTCTGTATGCGTAAACAAATGTTTGTATTTCCACGCCGCGTCAGAGCGAAAGTGATTACATAGAAAACGTTGACATTGCCATCGGGTGTTCATTTATTTATTTTCTTTCTTTCTTTTTTTTTTTTTTTTTTTTTTTTTTGTTTGTTCTTGTTTTGTTTTTTCCGTCGACAGATTCTGAAATATTCAATTAGTTCATAGCCAATCAACAAAATTTCTCTTCAAAATAATCTAATTCTTAAAATAAATGAAATTTCGTAACAAACCAACAAAATTCCCTCCCCCTTTAGGATTGATTCAACAAATAAATAACTTTTGAAACTGATTACCGTAATGTGGGTTCGTTTTGTAACCTTCTATGATAATTTACGCTAAACTGCGGAAATACGTGATTTTAATGTGCTCAATTAATGAATTTCATTGTCAGGGAGGTCACGGATGAAAAAAAAAAAAAAATATTTTATTCAGTTACCCCGTAGGAATTGGCTAATGGATTTTGACAGGTCTACGCCGAAAAAGTCAAGAACTAATAATGCTACGGAATAAATTAGAAATGTTGGCAGCTCTAATATACTAGATCTACTATAAAGTTCTGTCTATATAAATTAATAAATTTACACCGGAAATTTTTGTTTAACAATAATTATATGGTCCTACCCAATTATCATCTCAAAAGTTACCCAAGAATATCTTATTATCAAGCGTGACTTTCGAATGTCAGTATTTTAATAAGAAAATAAAAATAAAATTTCCCGTATACGTTATATATATATATATATATATATATATATATATATATATGTCGTGTGTCCAATAATTCTGAAAATTCAGAGAAAATGAAAGAACTGGTAAAATTTATTGTGGTTTTCGAAAAAGTTATTCTCGTGAAGGTGGATTTATTTATTTATTTATTTATTTGAGGGGGAATAAAGAAAAAAAATAATAGTTAAAATTTTTATCGATAGAGGAACCTGTGCGTGAGCAAGTAAGACATATCCATGAAACACAATGTTTATTTGCGTGCGAAGGCTTAGAAATATATAAATTCTATTCTGTGTCCGTCGTCCTCACAAATTACATTTTTTAATCGCGTTGGAAGTCGGAACACCGTGCTAATTGCAGCTTCAGTCGGCGGTTCTTACCTGAGGGAAAATATCTTTCCAAATAGCGCATTATCCACCTAGTCGGTATCACAATTATAACTTCATGTATACGTAATTTGAAGGCAAAATAAGAAATAAGTTGTGCTAATCGTAAAATTATGCAAATTATTGGACCCTGATTTGCATGCACACCTGCCAACCATCTCATTAGTAAGCGTAAAATAGTTACCGGCCCTTGAAAAAACGCCCCTTTTCCCACACCCCTTTATTTTTAAAGTAATTCTCTCGAAATGTTGTTACGATTAAATAAGAATAAAATTACTCTAAAAAATGACTGGTGTGAAAAAAAAAAAAAAAAAATCGGGTACTAAAAATTTTAGGCTTCAGAATGAGATGTTTGACAAGTATGTGAATGTTTGCTCATTATGTAACCGTGCAGCGCCCTCTATCTGCAAACAATTTAATTATTTTTTTTTTCTTTAACCACCCCTCACCCCCACCCCCCCCAAAAAGGTATATATATATATATACATATATATATACCCTTTTTTACGAAAATAACTTTTTCACAAACTGAGTTAAATTCTATCATTTCTTTTGATTTTTATGAATTTTTAAAATGTCTACAGACTTATGGGACACTCGGTGTATATAATACGCGAAAAATGTATTTGGAAAAAAAAGGAAAATATACTTGCAGAAAATACAAAATAAACGGAAATCAATTTTGAGTTATATGAAATAAGAAAGTTACTGTGAAAACATAAAAGAAATAATTATCTAGATTAAAAATGTATTCAGCAGAAAAAAATAACCTTTTAAACGTCGCTACATGAATTCCACTGAATTTTTTTTTTTTTTTTTCGTATGGTCTGGGTTTTAGTGGGCATTTTTGTAATCAAATGTAGTTTAAATAATAATAATAATAATAAAAATATTTTGTTTATGATATGTTTCCAAAATAGGAGATTTTGCACCAAACTGGGATAGAATAGATGTTAAGAAACTGCAAAACCCTTTTTAATTAGTTTTCTTGATAAAACCAACATATATATGAATTATAGCTGTGTTTGTTATATTTTAAGAAAGGAACAATTTTATTTTCCATCATCCATTGTTTTAAAACCCTACACTAGAAAAGGCTTTTTTTTTTTTTTTTTTTTTTTTTTTTTTTTTTTTTCTGACATTTTTCTTTGCTGATGTTTTGCAGAAATGTCGAATATTTGTTGTTCACTTTTGTTTGAATGATTAAAGGAAAAAAAAATTAATTTACAGTAAAACATTTTGAAAAGAATTGCCAACGAAGCTACAGGCTTCAATATTTAATGTAAAAAATAAAAAACATATTTCTCTTAATTACTTGCAAAGAAAAAAATTCTTGAAACGTTAAATGCCATGCCAGCCATCGGTTGCTGACAGTATCAAATATGACATAAAGCGGCGTCAACCATCAGTGGTTGACAGTGAAAAATGGGATATAAAACTAAAAATATTACATTGTTTTAAGTAATTATTGAAAATTTACTTAATTTTTATTTATTACAGGATTATCATTAAGGAATTTTAATGGATTTTATTAAGAATTCGCGTGGCATATGTTATACAATTGTTCTCGCAACGGGAGCTTTGGCGCCTAATGGGTTAACTGGATAATTAATAGTATTTTAATCTCCTGAAAGTTTCAACATGTGAAGTAATTAATGTTTTATTTCTTTATCTTATTTGATGTTTATTTTTCCTTTACCAAAAACCTTTTATTTAAATGACATCATGAATCAGTATTAAATTGTTCACAATATCGCATGTTTGGTTCCAAGTACATGGCTACCGACAGTCAAAAGCTGTACTGCAGTCAGTATTTTGAGAGTTATGCATCCTTTGGCTATTCAACAATGAGTCCGATGGATAAATGTTGCTTTGTCCTCGTTAATCTATTCTGCTCTGTCGTGCAGAAGTCAAAAGGGGAGCCAATCTGTCCATAGAAGACCAAGATTGTGATATTTGTCTACTTTCTAATTTTGGGGTCTTAGAGACGACTCTCAATTCGTCGCCAATAGCCACTAATTGCTTATAGAGGGCTGCTACAGGCGACTTTTTTTTCTATTATTTTCATACCACTATATCCAAAACATAAAACGTATTACAGGGGTCGTACTCTCTGCCCCTTTATCAGGACACTCTCATTCGAAGATTTGTTGTTCAAACAACACCACGTTATACCATACTTGCCAACATACTAATTAATATTCCGTGGTATTGTTAACCCCACGTTCTTTTTCACACGTGTATCTTTCTTCTTTTTTAATCGTAATTATATTTGGAGAATATTACTCTAAAAGTTTGCTGGTGTCAAAGAAAAAGGGCAGGACGAACAACACTACATAATATTAATTAGGATGTTGGCTAGTATGCATTATAGCCTCTGGAAGTAAAATTGTTAATGCTTTTTAAGAAAATTGGTATCTCTCACCACAAAATTCTTATTACAAATTTAGATTGCACTGACTTTTCTTGCAACTTTCATTTGCATATTTGCGATCTCACCTTAGTGTTTCACGGAATCAGATGACAGTTATATCGTTGTTGGCTGTGTTATTAGTGTATTGGTCGAATCGTCGTGTTTTCAAACTTTGTGCCCGTGTTGCTTTTGTATGCATAAACATTTGTTTGTAACAGTGTTGCCAGGTTTGGCTAATTTTTTAATTCAATTATCACCAATAATTTTTAATTGTAACGTTTGGCTAACAACTTCGAAGATTAATCATCTTTTATATCTATCAAATATCACTTTTTAAAATTATTGGTGATTATCGAATTAAAAAATTAGCAAAATCTGGCAACCCTGGTTTGTAATTCCGCGCCGCATTGGATCAAAGCTGATTACATAGAAAGCGTTGACATTGCCATCGGATTTAATAATTATAATCTTTTTTTGTCCTCCATCGACAGATTCTGAAATAAGCAATTAGTTCATAGTCAATCAACAAAATTTATGTTAATAAAATCTAATTAATGAAATAAATGAAATTTCGTAATAAACCAACAAAGTTCCCTCCCTTATGATTGATTCAACAAATAAATAACTTTTGAAAATGATTATCGAAATGTGGGGTCGTTTGGTCACCTTTTGAGATAATTTACGCTAAATTGCAGAAATACGGGATTTTAATGAGCTCGATTAATGAAATTCATTGTCATTGATATCACGGGTTAAAAAAAAATAAATAAATAAAATGGCGAGTTGTTTAATCTTTTAACTCCTTACCTTTATTGCAATATTTCAGAACAAAACTTTCTGTATTTACATTTGTATTAGAAATGGATATACATTATAATCATATTCTTTCTAATGAAAGTATTTGTATCCATAGTATATTTCATTGTAAAGATGTTAATATTGGTTATATATTTAAGAAAGAAATAGCATACAAATTGTGAAAGAAATACCCACTGGTGGAATTACAGATTTTCAAATGACGTGAATCTACGTCAGCGGTTGCGAAAGTGTTAAATAACATAAAGCTTACAAACGGTACAGTAAACAAATGCGAAAATGTCACAAAAAGATTAAAATAGAAAATTCGTTTTAAAAATCTTATAAAAATTATTAATTATAATAATTTTAAAAGAAGAAAAAAAAGGGGGGGGGGACTGTAGACTGCGTATTCTCTTTCAAACAATAAGCCTCGCCTTTCCGCGTTTCCTAAAATATGTCATTAACTTCAGGTGTACGAACCCTACAATATTAACACTTTCGCTACCGCATGTTTTTGTCTTTTTGACAGTAAGGTCCGCCTGTAGGCATTTTTCTCCCAAGATACAACATTTCAGAACAAAATTTTCTGTATTCACATTTATATTATAAATAGATATACATTATAATTATATTCTTTCTAATCAGAGTATTTCTATCCGTAGTATATTTCATTGGAAAAATGTGAATAATGGGAATATACTTAAAAAATAAACAACATACAAATTACAATAGTGACGGCCACTGGCAGAGTTACAGATTTTCAAATGACGTATATCTACGTCAGCGGTTGCAAAAGTGTTAAAAGAAAAAAATGACAACAAGCAACAAGGTTAAAACAGAATTTTAGCAGTGAAACACTAGGAACAGTGTTGCCAGATCTGGCTTATTTTTTATTCAAACACCACCAATATTTTTCGATTGTAACATTTGCCTAATCACTTTGAAGATTGATAGTCTATTATGTATATCAAATATCACTCTCAAAATTATTGGCGATTATTGAAAAAAAATCAGCCAGATCTGGCAACACTGACTAGGAAAATTTATTTAACACTTTCGCGACCGACCGCTGACGTAGATTCACGTCATTTGAAAATCTGTAACTCCGCCAGTGGGCGTTACTATTGCAATTTATATGTTGTTTATTTCTTAAGTATATTCCCATTACTCATATATTTCCAATGAAATATACTACGGATAGAAATACTTTGATTAGAAAGAAAATTAATTATAATGTATATCTATTTATAATATAAATGTGAATACAGAAAATTTTGTTCTGAAATATTGTATCTTGGGAGGATAATGCCTACATGCGGACCTTACTGTCATAAAGACAAAAACATGCGGTCGCGAAAGTGTTAATATTTAAGAAGAAAGACTTAACCTTTCAGTAATGGGTATGTCCCTATCTCATAGCTGCCAGTATTTTAATTTATTCCGATGTATTTTAAGCCCCGCCTTTATTTCGTACCACTTATTTTTTAAAAGAAATTTTGTCTTATTTTATCGAAGTTATATATTGGATAAATTTTTTCTATAAATAAAGTGGTGCGAAATGGTGGCGTAATAAATTAAAATATTGGCAGCTATGCTATCTTGCAACGTAAGTCACGCCTTTACACATTTTTCTAAAACTTTACGTTATAAAACAAAATGATTTTACATATTTGCAATTAAATCATTTAAATTTTGTCTTCAGCAATCGATGTAGTAAATGCCGTTGAGATTTATGCATACCAGCGTCACACATAGAACCAAATACGAATATGCAAACTATTTTTTTTAATATTGTTTCAGCGATGTAGAGGCGGGGTTTGTTTTCTTTTGGAATTCTTTCACAATCTCTCGCCTGCGTTGCGATAATTTAACACATATAAAACAATCTGTATAACAAACATCGAAATGTTGCTCAGAAAACAATAAGAATAATATAAAGGTAAATTCAAATAGTTTTTTGTAAAAATATATACAGATATTTACTCACAGAGGATACAGGTTATAATAAGTGGCGGCTACCTAACAGCAATAAAAAATGAAATATCACTGTAACTCAAAAAGTAATGTTAGGCAGGAGCTGTAAATTTGGAAACCCATGTTTTTGATGATGCCTGTTCTATTCGTGCAAAAATTAATGTAGGTCACAATTCAGAATTTTTTCGAATATGAATTTATTAATAATTTTCATAATTCAAAAAATGTTTTTTTTATCAAGAGTATGCATGGAATATGTTTGGGTCACTTCACTCTAACGCATAAAAAAACAAAATTTGAATTTAATAAATTTTTGTGAAGATATGAATTAATGTTTGTCACATTCATTTAGCATTAGCATCCCCATACTTTGACAGCTTAAAACTCTATGAAAAATTGAGCAAAATATATAAACTATACAATTTTCCGCGATGATTTGATCGAAATAAACCAAATAAATCATTAAAAAATGGAAGTTACCGTTGAAAAAAATAAAGTTGATGCCAGTTTTAATATGTAGACGACCCCCTAAGCAAAATCTAACTAAACGATTATACACTAGACGTTATTACAAATCGATCTGTACCAGCCGCATGTTTCTATGACAATTTACGACGAAATTAGGTGTGTGTGTGGGGAGAAGGGGGGGGGGGGGTTGAGTGTACAAATAATAAATTATTTAAAGAATATTAGTTTAAAAATAATATTTAAGAAACCTATATTTTTAGATAAATCATGTTAAAATATCTTTTATATATTCTACTGACAAAGAGCGTACTTACACAGTTATTAACTTATATAAATTTATTCCAGAGCATTGTTAGCCTCGCCTTTATTTTGCACCACTTTATTAATAGAACAATTTTCTCCAATGTATAACTACGATTTTTTTTTTTTTTTTTAAGTGGTTTGAAAAGAAGGCAGTACTAACAATGATGCTCCGGAATAAATTATAAAAGTTTGCATCTCTGCAACAAACACAATCTCAGTCGTTACTAGTTTATTTCTATCAACTCTTTTATAACCATACTATTAAAATCTGATTGTATGTATCTCCGGTTATCTCCTCACAAATCGCTGAAAGCAGGAAGACGTACAATGTACCAATAGGTTCGAAGTAACCCAAACATTCTTAAGTGAACATTTAAATTAAATTATTCCAATTAGTTAAAATGATATCAACTGAAAACCAAAAGCGAATGCAAGATAGGCAGCACAACGTACTGGGAAAAAATAATAATAAATAGTCCACGTACAGCAGCACCAATTACCTGAAGCGGTTGGCGCCAAGGTAAATCCAGCGGCAGCTTAGAAAAACCTTAAGTCCATAATTATATGTAATCCACAGAAGATTCTGACTGATTTTAATAGAAATTTTTTTAATTATTTATTTATAAAGGAATATATAATTAGTTATTATTATTATTATTTCAAAAATTTCTTTAATTATAATGACCAACGAAACGGGCAAAGCTTTCTAGTAGTGCCTTAAAATGTTCATAAAATAGAACTATTCAAAAAACAGAATTTTAAGACATAAATACTCCTAAATTATATTACAATAATTAAAAAAATGCAATGTGTTGTTTAAACTAATATTTTACTGTAAAAATCTTGAACAACTGTCTTATGCAAAATTCAATAGTAGCTTAATGAACAGGCCATCAACGTATATAAACACGATATGCACCTCAATCACTCTAATTGCAATCGAGTGTGTTTGATCATAAAAGGTTCTGAAATTTTACAGCTACGGCCATTACGGCGTAGCTAATCTGTTAGCCTGTATATAACTTTTATATTTTAAGGTGGAAGTGTTGTTTTTTCTAGTTCTTTTTTGCGTATTTTAAGTATAAATAAAGTGTATTTGAAAACAAAACTTCAGAAACACTTTTAATCTCCTCCTGTATCTTTAAGTAATAATTCAGGTGCTTACACAGTTTTCCCTTACATACTAATATGTTAACCGATATGCGAAAATTCATTATTTTTTACAAATATTTTCAGAATTTCAGCCTTTTTAATACAGAAATTTAATGAAGATGAGCAACTATCGTAGAAACTCGCCTTTTTTTCAAAAACTCCTCCTGTAGTATTTTAAGCAATAAATAAGGCTTTGTTTTTAGAACAAAAATTTCTATACAAAATTAGCGGTAGAGAAAACAGGAAATTGAAGGCACGTATGAACCCCGTTGAATATAATTACTTATTGAGCGTACAATGCGCCGTATATAGTAACTCGTACACTGAAACTATTCGGAGAAGATCAAGAGGCAAACTTTCTTCTAGCCACTAAAGTAACACGCAGAGATTTTTATGTCAATAGCATACCTGTCAACCATCTCATTAATAAGCGAAAATTTGTTAACATCCCTTGAAAAAACGCCTCTTTTCCTGTACCATTTTATTTTTAGAGTAATTCTCTCCAAATGTTGTTACGACTAAATAACACTAAAATTACTCTAAAAAATGACTGGTGTGAAAAAAAAAATGGCGGATACTAGAAATTTTACGCTTCATAATGAGATGGTTGGCAAGTATGCAATAGTGTCTGAACATGAATTGGAAATTATATCACTCGATAACGCATTTATAATAACTCGAAATTATGATCAGTTAGGCCTGCTTGTACCAGGAGTAGCTAAGGCAAAAAATTTTATTGGAAAACTGTTTTTATTAACCCTTTCTGGGTCAAGCAGATAGCACTTTCGTTATCGCTGACGGGACTTTACGTCATTTGGAAATCTTTAACTTGTAACGCCACCAGAGGGCTTTCCTTTTGCAATTTGTCTATTTTAATATAAATATTCCCGATATTCATATTTGTTCAATCGATGTACTATGGATACAAATACTTTCATTAGAACGAGTACAATTATAATAGAGTTGCGAACATTTATAATTGGAAAACTTGATTCGAAAATAATGTTACTGTGAAAATAACATCCACAGGCGGAGCTGAATGTAGGAAGAAAAAAAAAACATGCAATACCGAAGATTAAGGTATAATTATACACCACACATACACATCATGGCTGCGCTCATCTTGAAAAGGCTAGAGCATAAGTGGAATGACCCACTTCTTGGTGATATAATCAATAAATGGAAATCAAGAAATAACTATAAAATCAAAAAACAGCTTAGAAATAAAAATACATTACAGGTTATTTTTCTTAAATCGAACTTCACGGATTTTCTGATACTAATGAACAAGCTTACCTTACAGCTAAATATCTAAGAAGCGCCAGCGGCTTCAAATCTTTTTCAAATTTACTATGCAGCTAGTCTAGGCAAAGTACTTTTAACAGATCTTTGGTCTAGGGTCGCACCATTAACACATGTCGTAACTCCTCACCCTTGTTTCAGAACACTTTCAAGAATCAGAAATTACTCCTTTTAATTACCACAATTTTTATACAATAACCTCTATCCTATTTAATCACAACACATCACTGCAAAAATACAGTAAAGATTTCTGTATTAAAATAGTGGTAGCATAAAAGACGGAAATTGCTTATCCCTCAAAATGTCCTGAAAAAAGGACGGGGAGTACACACTCTGCATTTAAAGCTATTAGTGTTTCGAGATTGAAGCTGAGCACAACTGTACGGCTATCTCAACTTTTGCATAAAATGGTTACCAGGGGCCACATACAACTATTTTCAAACAGTAATTTTATAACAGTACTATTTTAAAATTAAAATTTTCACAATACTTTTAAATCGAGATAAAAGAATAATAAGTCGCATGCGAAAAAAAATAGGAACTATGTGATCCTTGTATGACTGCGCTTCCTCTAGAAACAAATATACTTATAGATTAAAATGTTCAGCATTTAATGAAATCCTTTGTCCCAAACAGAGTATTTAAAATTCAAGAGTTAACTCTCGCATCAGTAAAATCACGTACATTTAAAAAAGAATCCAGATGATTTTGTTTCACGTGATGTACACTTTGATAATTTGCATTAATTAAAATTTATGGTTAAATGAACCATTGCATACGTCAAATGTAAACAGTAATTATTAATGATTAGAACAATATGAAGAATATGGTAGGTAATTCAGGAAAAAAAATAAGCATTAATTTATATTGCTGTTACATGCGAAGTTAGAGTCTGACCTCACATCCGATGCTTTAAAATGCTTTATCGAAAGACGTCATAAATGCGTGGTAATTCTAGCGATTTAAAATCATGTTAAAATTTACTATGTTTTTAGCTATACAGTGCGTTAAGAAATTATAAGACCACAAGCGTATTGGTGCATTTCTGAAGAAGAAAGCATAATATGCAAATTTTTAGTTGCGTATTTAAAATTGATAAGAAAACGCCTCCTGTACTAATTCCAACTTTTAAAATTAAATTAAATTTCATTAAAACTTATTCATTTTTCTAAAAATTAAAGACTGTGACTGTTAAGAAATTATAAGACCACCTGAGAAAATTAGCATATTATACATGACGTCAAACTCAATATAAAGCGCATGCGTCAGTATTTCGTAAAAGCATCACCTAAGAAGCAAAGGCTTAGGTTTCGAATGTGTTATCTACGATTAATTTGACGATGCCTCGAGATAAAGAATTATAGGAGTGCGAAGTGAGAAAAATTTTATTTTATAAAGGTTCTGGTAAATCTGAAAGAGATATTGCGAGGTTAATGAACCGTTCTAACACTGCCATTCATAATGCCATAATTAGAAAAGCTATTCAAACAAAATAAAACAATCTGGTAGAAAAAATATTTTGACAGTACGTGATAATAGACAAATTTTTCGACTGTCAACTAAAAAAGGTCTTTCAACTCGTGAAATTTCAAAACGTTTCAGCAAGAAAACTTCACATGTAACAGTCTGGAAGAGTCTTAAATTAAATATCAATACGAAATTTATGAAATTGAGGAAAAAAAAAAGTTAATGAAATGCCATCAAGAAGAAAGATTAAAATGGGCTAAAAATGTCATGTCATGGAATGATGAGTGGAAACAAATTATATTTTCTGATGAAAAGAAATTTAACCTTGATAGTCCCGATGGTTACAAACACTACTGGCATGACTTGAGGAAGGAACCAAAAGAATGCTTCAGTCGACAAATGGGTGGAGGATCAGTAATGATTTGGGGAGTTTTCAGTTATGAGAGGTTGTGTGATTTACAGCGGATTTCGGGTCATGTGAACTCTACACATTATCAGTCTATGCTATATGGTCATATGATACCGTTTGAACCTTTATTAGGTGGTGCTAGCTGGATGTTTCAACAAGACAATGCTGCTGGTCATACATCTAAATCCACACAGGAGTGGTTTAAAAAATAATAAATTAATGTTTTCCATGACCAAGTCGAAGTCCAGACTTGAACCCCATGGAAAACCTATGGGGTACATTATCTCGCTAAGTTTATGCTAATAATAAACAATTTTCATTTGCCAATGAACAGGAAGTAGCCATTGTAAAAGAATGGTACAATATTTCTATAACTGAACTTAATCACCTGGTTGCTTCAATGAAAAACAGAGTGTTTGAAGTCATTAGGAAAAATGGATGACCAATATCATTCTAATTTTTAATACAATTTTGTTTTTTGACAAGTGGTCTTATATTTTCTTAACAGGTTATTTTTCACTTATTTCTAATATATATTTTAATTAAACATATTTTGCATTATACCAAGTTATTGGAAACTAATTATAAAAAAATATAGAGCAATATGTTATTTTATGTATTTAAATTATGATTAGAATCTTTATTTTTCTTATAATTTACAAAATTAAAGTGGTCTTATAATTTCTTAACGGACTGTACAGTAAAGTATCGTACAACGCGGGTGCAAGTTTGCCTCATGAATGTCACAATTTTATTTTTTAACACCACTAATTTTATATCAAAGTAACTGCTTTATATAAAAACTAAATCGAGTGTATGAACCAATAAATTGGTACTCTAAAAATTTAGTGATGTTAAAAATAAAACTGTTTTATTTATTTGTCATCTCTACCACCGCGTTGTACGAGACTTTACTGTATTTGCTGGTTCATTTTCTACCTACAGCATTCCTCACAACCGAATATGGGAGAGATAAGTTATGAGAAAATGGGAGGAGCTAAAACAAAATTAATAATTGAAATTAAAAAATGAAATTAATAACGAATACGACTTACATAGTCGCCAACATTTTAATTTATTCCGGAGCATTTTCAGCCACGCCTTTATTTAGCACCATTTTATTCATAGAATAGTTTTTTTATATAACTGCGATAAAATATGAAAAAAATTACTCTTAAAATCAGGGATCGTACTCTCTGCGCTTTTCGCAGGACACTCTCAGGGATTTTTTTTTTTTTTTTTTTTATCTATCGCTATCATTATTTTTATGTAATGATATATACCCTGTACATACTTGTCAACCATCTCATTAATAACCGTACAATTGTTAACGCCCCCTGAGAAAACGCCCCTTTTCTCACACCACTATATTTTTAGAGTAATTCTCTCCAAATGTTGTTACAATTAAATAAGACTGAAATTACTCTAAAAAATTATTGGTGTGAAAAAAGAGGCGGGTACTAAATATTGTACGGTTCATAATGAGATGGTTGGCAAGTATGCCTGTATAACCATGGCAGATCGCTCTAAATATATCCAGAAGTGTTTCTGCATAAAACTAGTGGTGGCAAAGAAGGTGGAAATTTCTTTTCCTTGAGAGTGTCCTGAAAAATAAAAGTGGTGTGGAAATAAAGGCGGGGCTAAAAATACTCCGGAATAAATTAATACTTTCGCGACCGCATGTTTTTGTCTGTTTGACAGCAAGATGTGGCGTTATTCTACCAAAATATAATATTTCAGAACAAAATTTTTTGTAGCCACATTTATAATACAAATGGATATACATTATAATTATACTCTTTCTAATCAAAGAATTCGTATCCATAGTATATTGATTGTACAAATATGAATATTGGGTATATTCTTAAGAAATAAATAACACACAAATTGCGAAAGAAACGCCCACTGGTGGAGTTACAGATTTTCAATTGACGTGAATCTACGTCAGCGATGACGAAAGTGTTAAAATGTGGGCAACTCTGAACTTATTACAACAGGTAAATCTATTAATTTAAAAACTAAAATATCTTTGGACCCATTTTTAGACGAAAATAAATAAATGAGAGTTAACAGCCGTTTTCAGAAGAGCAGAAGACCAAACTGAAATGTTCCCCAGTGCAGCAGAACATATTATCTGCAAAATGTAAATTAAATAATTTGGCAGTAGATTGCATTATCAGGCAAACATAGTTATGCTTGCAAGTGGGACAAAATTCGTGAGACAAAATTCTGGCCATTGCAAAGTAGGAATTCGTTAAAAAAAATTACTCATGGATGTGTTATGTGTAGGAAAAAAAGAACTATTGCAGTAGAACAAACTATGGACTCGTTTACAGCAGAGCGCGTAAATATTAATCCTCCCTTTAAATATGTTGGAATAGATTTCAGAGGATATTCTTTTTAATAAAATATAAAGGCTAGGGAAAGGGAATTTTTCACAGGTTGTACTTGGAAGGTTTCGTTTGTTTATAGCTAAGCCAATACATCTGGAGTTAGTGTCTGATCTCACATCCGATGCTTTTAATGCAGCTTTAAAAGCCTGTATTGCAAGATGCGATAAATGCGCAGCAATATTTTCGGATAATGAAAAAAAATATATTGCATAGCTGCCAATATTTTAATTTATTCCGGAGTACTTTTAGCCCCGCCTTTAATTCGCACCACTTTATTTGTAGAAAAATTTTCTTCAATATATAACTTCGATAAAATAAGAAAAAATTGCTTTTGTAAAATAAGTGGTACGAATTAGAGGCGGGACTAAAATTACTCCGGAATAAATTAAAATATTGGCAGCTATGATATTGGAACAAATGTTGAATTACAAAAAATTCACATTATTAAAGACCCAAGTGAAAAGCTACCGAAATATTTAGCAGATGAATGAATAATTTAGAAATTTATACATCGCGGGCTTATAATTTCTATTGGTTGTAGAAAGAAGAAATTAAATATATGGGATAAAAAATATTGTAGCCTATATTTATTAATAAAAATACCTCACTGCTATGCTCTTTTACTTAAACGCATTTTTTCTTTTAATGGATTAAATTTGTGCGTTTCTACAATAAAAAGTTTTAGTTGTTTTCACAGGATTTCTTCGCACATTCTGAGCATTTAATCGTATCCTATTTGTACTCTATGCTGATCAAATAATTGATTTTAGACTTATATTTGAAAGACAGCTTTTTTCTATTATTCATTCCATTAATTTGTGCTTAAATTGTTAAATGAAATAAACAAACATCGACTACTAGTACTCGTAAACTATTCGACCAGTATTTTAAGTAAGCATTTAAATAATAAAAATAGGTATTCAAAATTTTCGTATAAACAATGTTCTTAGACTCTATCCTAAAAATAAATAAATAAAATAAAATAAATACATGGTGAGTTTTTTGCATACATATAACATAAAAATTGAAATATAGCCTTTGCATAAATGAAAATTTATTGCAGCATAGCAGCGCCACCTTTTTTCCGATATACACCCAAATTGAATCAGCATGGTTTTACATATTATCTATTTCATATAATAAGTTTGGTGCATTTACATACCATAGAAGCTGAGATAATGCCTTCTCGTAAATGGAATTAAATTGCAGCATAGCTGCGCCACGTGTCAGCCGATATTTGCACCCAAAATAAAGTATTACAGTTTTACATAATATACATCTCACAAGCCAAGTTTTGTACATATATACATTGTAGAAGCTTAGATATAGTCTTATCAAAATTGGATAAAATTGTAGCATAGCAGCGACACCTGTTGGACTATACGCAATCAAACTGAATCAGTAATGTTTTACGCAATATATATATATACCTATATATCTTATGTTAAGTTTGGTGCACTGCATATTTTGAGGTTTTCCAGAAATGCGAAAAAAAATCGCAGCATGGCAGCGCTGCTTGTTGGTTTATGTAGCCCAAAGGCTAATCAATACCAATTCAAACCAAGGTCCAACAAAATATGAAGTTTAGTTAAATTAAGCCATTTGGTTCATAAGATACAGTACTCAAACCGTTTTTCTAACTCAAATAGGCAAACATTTTCTGAAAATGATCGAATCGTGTTCAGGAAATCTCAAAAGTCTAAATTCGTTGAAAACTGGAAATCAAAAAATTTTCCTAATCTTATACTTTCTTTTTATATATGCAAAAGATAGTAATAAATCCACTTTTTAAAAATAAGTAATCAATTTCAATTATTTGAAATGCATTATGTTTTATCTAGAAAATATGTAATCAAATTAGATCTGACGTAAATTACAAAAAAAAAAAAAAAAAAAAAAAATAGATCATTAATAAAATAGAAAAAAATAGAACTTTCATAAGCCAAATTCTTTTGTAATTTGCGTCTAGTTCAATTTTATAAAATTTCGATCTACCGCTCAAGCACTCAATAAGCATTTCTATCATTTTAATGGCTGTGTTGTGTCTTAGAATGAAAAATCTGTAGTCGAGAGTATAGGGATGCCACATTTATACAAATTACTGTGTCTATGGATTTTATTTAAATTTTAAGAAATTGGCAGATTTAACAACAATCTTCTATAAGAATTTTTTAACAAAAGATTACGTGCATAAAACAAAAAAGTGCATAAGAATAAAGATATTTTTAAATATCTTCTTGATATCATAAGAATAATATATATATATATATATATTTTTTTTTTCTCAAACTCACATTAACATACTTGCCAACATCCTAATTAATATTCCGTAGTATTGTTAGTCCCGCCCTTTTTTCGCACCAGTAAATTTTTAAAGTAATATTCTCCAAATGCAAACACGATTAAATAAGAAGAAAAATACTCTAAAAAGATACTGGTGTGAAAAGGAAGGCGGGGCTAACAATACTACGGCATATTAATTAGTATGTTGGCAAGTATGTATTAAATATACCTTTCGAACGATATCACTTTCAATCTTCTACTCCAATAATTAATATATATTAAAAACATACGGCAAATTCCGTGTTTGCATATTAATATATAGATTTTATCCATTACTAAATTTAAAATTTTTGATGAAGTGAAGCTATATATATATAAGAAAAACGCTAGCAAACGTTAGTCTATATCTATTAGAATATTTTTTATATGAGAAATTATTGTTGATTTTAAAGATGTTAATATACATTTAACTTATTAAGTAACTTAATTCAAAAATATTTTGCATTTGAAAGAGGAAAATGTCTGAAAATATCTCGAATACAAGCACAATCAAAAATTATTTGGAAAAGATTAGAAAAAATGCGAAAGCTTTCAGTTGTTTTTACTATTTAAAAATATTATTATTTTCTAAGAATTTTCTGACAAGTTTAGTGGCTATCTTCTGTATGGCATTAAAAGCTCATACGATTTTTGTGTATTGCTTTATTTTGTAAAAGTAAAAGTTGCAAAATCTAAAATAATATCTTTCTAAAACAATTTAACTGGCTATAAGCAGACCTAGTTAAAAGTTATAAAGCGACATTTTAAAACGTTAACATTGTAAACCATAATGTAGATATCATTGTAAATTTGCTTTGGAAAATACAAACACCTTAAATAACGTGTAATTTTTTCAACTAAATTTCATATTTCAAAAAACTGTTTTACATCGCATACAAATTTTATGGTTTTTAGCTACTGGAAAATTTTAAGAATTATTTTATATATTTTTGTAACAGTTCACTGATTACATAAAATAAAAATTTCTGATTTTTTCCAGTAGCCAAAAAGCGTAAAAGTTGGCAACTATGACATTATAGCTAAAACTTAAAACCGAAATACAGTTATGTATCAAACACCAATTAAGTATAAATATGGCTGGCTTTAAAATTGAAAAAGAAGAGTTATAGATTTTGATTATAATTAAATCATCAGTTTGAAGAAGAGAACAAGTCCAAAATCATTATTTTCGGAAAAACGAGAAAAACATTTTAATTTCCAACGTACTTATTTGTAAAAGATAAAATTTGTGCAGAAATACTATTGCCTTATTGAAGTTATATTACGAAGTCGTTTCGACCAATATAATTTGATACATGTGTTTTATTATCATATATATGTGGTGGATTTGTCCTCTTCTTCGAACTTACACCAGCAAGACTGTGAAAAGACGTTATAAAATAACTTAAAGGCTTGAAAAATATTGTAATTACACAAATATATACATGTATTTTAGTAAATAAATTTATTTTGGAAAATAAAAATAATGAACAAAACTATTCTTGAAGTTACTATTCTTCAGCGCAGTGTTGCCAGATTGGGGACATTTTTTTATTCAACTCTCACCAATAATTCAGAGAAGTGATATTTGATATATGTAATAGACTATTAATCTTCGAAGTGATTAGGCAACCGTTACAATTAAAATTTATTGGTGGAAATTGAATAAAAAAAGTCCCCAATCTGGCAACACTGCTTCAGCGTCGCTCTCAATGGTGGAGATCAGCCCTGTTATTTTTCCCTCGTAGAATCACGTATGTTCGTCTAGAACCTACTGGAGGATTTTTTTTTTTTTTTTTTTTTTTTTTTTTTTAAATAACTTGAATTTCTTTAATGTTTATTTGTATGTTATGTTAAACGAGTGATTTTCGTTTCCTTCTTTTGCCTAGCATGTGTATCAGTGCAAAGCGAATTTTAAAAAAATGAAAATAAAAGTTCAGTTTTCTAATTTTGGCGCTTGTTCCCTTCTTCAAACTGGTGATTCAGTTGAACTGGCGGTACTCAGAAGATGATAACCTTGGCTGTATTTGGCCAGATCTAAAAGGAACTTCAAGTCTGTGTTATATAGATCGTGGAGCAAAGGATTGCATGAAAAAAAGAAATATTTTTTGCATTTTGCCAACGGCTACCACACTGCGGAATAAAAGGGTTTGGATGCGCAAAATGCAAGTGAAATTTACGATAAAAGCCACTTCTGCCATTAGAAAAAAATCATTTGTTCTAAGTGATTAAATCGCTGGACAAGAAGATGTTGGTGTTGGTGTTAGGTTTAAGGCCGATTGGCTACACGAGGATCCTAAGCCTGGGTAGAAGGCTTTCTGTGGGAGGTCTATCTAAGCTGGATAAGATGGGACGTACATTACTTGTTTTTAAACCAAAACTCATTTCTATCTACGTTTAATCGCAAAGCGCGGCGTCAAAGGCAACAACCATGAACACTACAATATTTTGGCGAAATTTAACAGATTTTTTTTTTCTTATGTAAACCTCAGCCCCAAGATCTACATAATACACGTTTGAAGTTTCATTACGAGCCGATTACTAGAACGGAAGTTATTTGTCTCTGTCAACCGTCAGTTCAATTTTAACCATTAATAAACTTAGAGACATTTCTAAAAATGAGTATAACTATTTATATATTAAGTTCCTAAGCAAAATTCTATCTTTCATTACGATTCTCTAAAGAAATTAGTCTGATAACGTACCTGAAGTCCAAGAATGAAACATAAATACCAAGGGGGTACATCATCAAGCTTATATGTGATATCGTTGTCTGTTCTGTTTTGTTCTTGGACGTTCTCTTCTGAAGGAATATTCAGACTTACCTGGAAAATTATTTTAAAGATTTTTAGCACTACAAGACAAATTTTGATATACAGTTATAATATCACTTACATTATAATTTTTGTACAGGAACAAATAAAAATAGAAGGAGCTATCCCCCCTTTAGTTCTACGCATATTACCAATGCATAAAAAATTACACTAGTGTCATTAATTTAAGAAAAACTTATAATATTTAATGAAAATCGCATAAGTTAAGTTTATCAGGGGCTTCGTTTATTAAAATTTAAAATATTTTTTTAATAATAATACTCAGTTTTTTTCAAAGTATCCGTATACTATGTACAAATTTATGCTTAAATCCAAAGTTTCAAATGACTATAAACAAAAATTTGGAATTTATATTGTTATTTCAGTTTCATTTGTTTGGATAATGCACTTGCATACCTGCCAACCATCTCATTATGAACCGTACAATTTTTAGTACCCACCTTTTTTTTCACACCAGAAATTTTTTAGAGTAATTTTAGTCTTATTTAATCGTAACAACATTTGGAGAGAATAACTCTAAAAATATAGTGGTGTGAGAAAAGGGGCGTTTTTTCAGGGGGCGTTAACAATTGTACGGTTATTAATGAGATGGTTGGCAAGTATGCACTTGTTTCACGTAGTTTTCAGTTCTAATATTAAATAAACATGTTCTGTTCATTTACTTATATCAAATACACACACACACACACACACATATATATATAGGGGAGCGTGGGGCGGTTTGTAACAGTTTTTAGAAAATTAAATATATTGTGAAATGTATTTACGTTTTCCTGTTTATAATTGCAGTTTTCCATAGCATACAAAATCATCTATCATATTCATAAAAAAAAACTTTCGTTAATGTTAGTTTTAGCACAAAAAAAAAAATATTTTTTTAAATTATTTGCCTGCTATAATTTGCACTGGATTTGGGGCTAATTGTAACACGTGTGGGGCAAATTGTAACGGATATAAAGGGAGCCCTAACAATAAAAACGACAATATTTGAAAATGTTTTTCGTTATCAATCATATATTAATTTAATAAAAAAGGCAATTAATAACTAATATTAAATTATAACCTTATTGGTATTGTAACAATGGATTATAGTAAAATAAAGAGAAAATTAAGGATAAAATCAACATAGAAGTCAATCTTAGTCAGAGAGTGAAATTAATTCAAGCAAATGACATTTTGTTCCTCTCATGCATTTAATGTGTGCTCACATTTTGCAAATTAAGCATTATACCCACTCTTCTGCCACAGAGAGGGTTTAGCAGAGCTTGAATTCTCCGCCCTTTTTTCAGGACACTATCATTGATGAGAAATTTCTGCTTTTTTTTTTTCTACCACTATTTTTATGCAATATTCTTTAATCCGTGATTAAACCGGGATTATAATTCGTGATTAAATAATCACGGCACTATAATATAAAAATACAGAAAATATTTATGCCTAAATATAGTAGTGGCAAAGATGCCAAAAATTTTTCATTTCTAAAAGTTTCCTGAAAATGGGTGGAGACTTCTAGCTCTGGCTGTAGGCATCTCCACAAGCCTCTCCTCTAATACGTTACAACTTGCTCCAAAATTTTGTTTCAACTTGCCCCATCGTATTTTGGACATTTTATTTATTTATAAAAAAAATTATAACGATTTATACAAAAAATTAAACATGCATTTTATAACTCAACACACAGATTAAATAAATAGCTATAAACATTTCTTTAAAGTATAAATTAACATACCTTTAATCAAAATTTACGAAATGTTTTTTTTCACTAACTAGCTAAAATGCAGCACGTGTACAGAATCTCTCATTAACTATTTTTGTGGAGCAACTATTGTACTTACATTATAAAGTTCGTCATAAGAATTATGTTTATAAAAATATTTAGTCACAAATGTTACAAACTATTTCGTAAATTGCATGTTACTTCTTACCCCTGTGACAACTAGCCCCACGTTCCCCTGTATATACATAGTTGTTATTGTACTTTTATTTGCCTATTTTTGTTTAAATTTCTTTTAATAACTATCTTACCTTGAAGAAATTTTATATGAACACACTACTCAACGTTTCCGACGCAAGGTAATTCGGATCATTTAAATTATACTGCCACCGGAATTCACGAACAAAGTTAAATTAAAAGAATTTGACGACTTTTCTTCTATGTTATAAGAGTAAAATTTTGCTAAAAAATTTCCGGGATAAGATTTTGCAATTGAAAATTAAGATTAGGTGATGCTGTAGTCGCATCACCGCACCTGAAAGGGTTAAAGGGCGAACTGATAATATCTGAGAATTCTAATTTCTATTATGAATTAAAATATACATACATATATATTCGTGTACTCCCTATGAAAGCAAACTGACATTTTCATTCTTTTTTCTTTTCTTTTCTTTTTTTTTTTTTTTAAATAATTAATTCATTTTTTGTTATCCTTAAAAGAGGAAAAAAAACCACCATAATTCTTAAATTTCTTTATTCGATATAGAAATGTCGTATTTAAGTTTTTTTTTTTTTTTTTTTTTTTTTCCAGACAAAGTCAATAATATAAATTTATAGTAAAGTCAAATTTTTGGAAGTTATATTGAAACACGTTGAAGTTAGTTTATCTTCTATCATCAAAAATATCAACCTTAAAAAAAATTATCAGATAAAAGTAGACATTATTCGATGATCATTCATACTGGTTTAGTTTTAATAACTATTTCAGGCAAATCAATAAGGTTGATTGGAAAGAGTTAGACATTTATTACTTAATTTATTTTATTATTACTGCGATTGATAATAATTATTGATAATAATAATAACAGTACTTTTTATAATAATAATAATAACAGTAGTATTTATAATAACAGTAATATAATAATAATAATAATAATAATAAATCAGCAACACACGTAGTTTTACTTTTATTTAATATGTAACAGCTTACCGTTTTATTGACCACTGAATTCGTGTATTTACCCTTTTCTCCATTTTCCATCTAAAATAATAAAATAAATTATTCTAACTAAAATAACAATAACTTTATGATTACTATAAAATATGTATGAGTAAAAGAAAACATTAAAAAACACTAAAAATTACTCTTGCTATGTTCGTAATAAATGCTATTTTTTCAATTTTCTTTATTTTTCAAGACAAAATAAGAGCTGATATTTACGTATAGTCAAATCAAAATATTTTGCTTAATTTTCCAAAAATCCTATTCACTAGTAACAAAATACAAAACAATAAATAAATAAATAAAATAAAATAAAGTGAGAAATTACCTTCAAAATATGCAATTTTATTTCGTTTGCAAATTATTTACGTTGAATTATATATGTCTCCATATTAGCGTCTATCAAAGTAACATTTCCTCATTAGTTAAATGTAGAACAATTTTATCATTTGGATTCATTAAATACTCCACCACATTTTCAATCCACGCTTTGATCAATTATCGTTTTTTCTTCACGTGATTTGTGTTAAATATTTTGCAACAAAGCGTTGTGCTGCCTGTCCAAACTAATTACAAACTAATTTTCATATTACCAGGGATGGAACACGGACTTAGAATTCATACCACTATCGATGTAAGAAAATTTTTTACTTCTTAAATCAACGATATCATACTTAGAAAAATTTCTTAAACAGATACCAGTATGAATTCTGAGTCCGTGTTCCATCCCTGTATTAGTAAAATTAATAATTGCCTATATAAAAAATAAATGTAATACTAACGATAACAACAATAATATTGATGATGATGATGATGATGATGATAGCAATAATTATAAATAGCGTATATTAGTACCGATAATTTTACAGATTTATGTACTTGCATTGTGTATGTAGTTTGTATACAAAATCTAATTAGTTATATACACGGTGTACATAAATAATAAGTCTCAAATTAGAATAAATTTAGATACATTATATGCATAACAAAATGATTATAACTTGACACCATGGGTGCCAACTCTCACGTTTTTAAAAAAACACTTAATACCGAAAAATTTTTATGACTATTTTTATCTTATTTAATCACAGAAAATAGATGTGACATATTAAAGAATAAAATAAAATAAAATAAATCTGATGAAAAAATTGAAATAGTTGGCACTATAATTGATAGGTATTCCAGCAACACATAACAATTAAATTTGGAACTTTTAAAAATCTCGTTTTACATACACTAATGATGATAAAGAAAAACACTAGACACAATGTAATCGTATTACTATATATATATATATATATATATGTTTCCCAACCATAAAATAATCAATCTTAATCATAGTTGGGAAGTGTTAAAATTGCCTAACGCAAAATAAAATGCAGCCCTGAGATTCTAATTGCAGCCCTTAATGTATCTGAATATTTTAGCGTAGCCCTGTAAATATGAAGGTTAACCGTATCATATTCTATACAAAACATTATTTTAGCATATTAACAATAAATGTCAAATTCTTTATGATTTTTACTGTAGAAAGTTTTTAAGATGTGATTTTAAAAATTTCTGTCTAAAACACAATGCATTGGATTTTTTTTTTTTTTTTTTTTTTTTTTTTTTTTGGGTGTCCCTGTACTTAAATCATTTGTACAGGACCTGTTAAAGTCATTTTAAATTGGAAACATTCCATAGTGAACTTGAATGACATATATCAATTTTTAAAAATTCTGAAAATATTTAAGGTCGATGGGGACGGGCCGACGGACAAACAGAAATATAGACAGCCGTACAGACAGCTACCCAAACTGGAATCATACTCACAGTTAAAAAAAATTAGAAAGTGATAAAAATGTTTAATATAAACGAAAATGCAATTCCACCAAATTTCCAATAGTAGCCCTTTATATAACTGAATATTTTTGTGTGACCCTGTAAATCTAATGCTAATCATACTGTATTCCATGGAAGGCATTATTTTGTGCATATCAGTAACGTATTTTAATTTCATTAAGATTTTTGTAAAGTAAAGTTATTAAAATTTGGTTTATAAAAATAACTAAAACGTAATGCTTTGGAATACTTTCGGGTGTCCCTGTATGCAAACCGGTGATGGTATTTACTCCCTTTCAATGGGGAACATCTGATAGTGATCTTGAATAACAAACTTCAATTTCATTAAGGTTTGTGTAAAGAAAATGTGTTAAAATGTGGTTTATAGAAATACCTCTGATAGAACACAATGCTTTGGAATACTTTCGGGTGTCCCTGCACACAAACCAGCAGAGATATTCAGTCTATTTTCAATAGAGAACATTTGATAGTTAACTTAAATAACATATATAAGTTTCAAGAAATTCCATGAATATTTATGGGAGTTAGAGCGCGGACAGATAGACGGATAGACAGAAAAACTGATGTCATTAACGCTTTTCAACCTTGTTGGAAAGTGTTAAAAAGAACGTTTTGGGCATTTCCAAAGACTCACATACATAGGCGTGAAAATTATTAAAATAATTATGAATTTTTAATCTATTTGTTTTCTTATTTTGCTTTAATGCGTGCAATAAATCAAGAAAAATAATTTTACTTGTACTTATAATTTATGTTCTCTGCTTTAAGAAGACTTTAGAAGATATTTTTTCCATTAAAAAAATTTAATAATATTTATGACTACGCTTTGTCTGTTTGTCTGACCGCGTTTTCATTTTCATAAATACTTTTATAACTCCATAAACACTTTCAGGGATGGAACACGGGCGCAGAATTCATACCACTATCAATGTAAGAAAATTTTCTACCTCTTAAATCGACGATATTATAGGCAGAGAAATTTCTTAAACACATTCCGGGATGAATTCTGCGCCCGTGTTCCATCCCTGCACTTTTTAAATGTATTTACAAGTCGCATAACAAATACTAATTCCCAAATACTTTTCAACATAATTGAGAAGTGCAGGAAACATATAACACAACTGAAAATGTACCTTCAGTAATTTCTTGTAATGAATTTAAATATTTTTATGTAGCTTTGAAAAAAAAAATCGTTAATGTTAATCACGTCGTTTTCTGTACAAAAGATTCTTCATCATATCTTGATGTTGATTTCGTATGTAGAAATATTTTGAAATGCATTTTTAAAATATACGCGTCTCTATTAGACCATAAATTATGCGAAATAATCCTTTAACACAAACGCTGTGCTATATGTAAGATTTTTAATTAAACGTATTTTGCAATAAATCTGAATAACTTATATCAATTTAATGGAATCCTAAAATTGCTTATAGAAATGAAAGCGCAGACAGACTCAAAGACAAAGCAAAGTTATAAACACTGTTGAGCTCATAAACTTTATTAACTTTAACCATAGCCTCCTAAACTAGATGCCTGTCGCGTGGCTCGGAAACTAGGCAACTGTTAAAGCGGTAGACAGCGCCACCTGGTACCGATTGCGCGACTTTTTTATTCATCTGTCACCAATAATTTTAATAAGTGATATATGATATATATAATCGACGTTTTTTCGTTTCTAATCGCCTTTTATGTGTATCAAATACCACCTTAAAAAATTTTTGGTGGCTGTTGAATAAAAATGTTGCGCAATCTGTACCAGGTGGCGCTGTCTACCGCTTGAACTGTTGCCAAGTTTCCGAGGAACGCGACAGACATCTAGTTTAGGAGACTATGCTTTAACTCATCAAAAGTATTTCTACTAACTATTGTTAAAGAATTAAAAATAAATTGCATCAAAAGATAAATTATTTTTCGTGGATTTTTTCATGGATTAAAAAGATAATAAAACAAAGACGTCTATATAAGTATGAACTAAATGTGTATTCGTAATAATTCATGTAGATTCTACACATACAGATTTTATCTCTCCTGCTAAGCTTTTGTATTGTAATTCCGAGCTTTCATTTTCCGCCACGTGTAGGGAGGGGGCAAGGACCGCGTTGTTTGTGCATCTGGTACGTGTATAATTAATACATGTTTTATTATATATATATTCATCGTTTGTGGCCGGGAAATTTTCACTTTTGCAATAAAACTGTTGCTGCATCCTGATTTCAATTTCAAATTATTATAATTTGTTTAAAAAAAAAAAAGAGTAAAAAAATCATAAAATTTAAATCTTTATGTTCTGGTTAATTTTTGTTTTATAAAAGTGAAATTTTTTATTTCATGCTTCTAAGGATGGATACAAATTGTCAAAAGTTAGTTTTTGCAATTTTTCCAAATTGAGCTTTTAAATGTAATAGTGCCCTAAAAATGACATTTTGCGGCATTTATATTATATTTAAAATTCAAAGTATGTGCCACATCTAACGGTTGCGAAGGAAAAGGCCAGGCTATGCACCTTATATACACATACAAATTTCACTGTACTACATTATTATTATATATCTAATTAAGGCAGATAAAGAGAAAACGCCATGGTTTTTGTTCAAATATTTCTGTAAAACCTCTTGTTGGTTAACTTTCTTATTTATCGATCTCTTGTATTTATACTTTTCAATAAATATTAAAAATATATAAAACATCAAACATAGTATAAAAACTTTAAATCAAGTATTCCTTAACCCTTTTTGTAAACACATGATTGGCGTACATAAACCTAAAACAAAATATTATCTGTTATCTTATTTAATATTTTTCAAAAATTAATAAAACAAGAAAGAAGACAATAAGTAAAAATTTTAAATAAACATCGTAAAATGGTTGCCGCTTGGTTTGCAGCACTTGAGCGTGTAATGTTCGCCTGACGAAGAGTCGTATTTTATTTCTATCCGAAACAACTATTGCGAGATTTTTGGATTTTATGGTGTTTATTCAGTTTTTAACCGCTTATTAACTCAGAAAAGTGGGAAATTGGCTCCCTTTATAGAATTGGCGTGAAGGCTAGATACTTTACTTTAAAAAAATCTTTTTTTTTATTCTTTTTAAAACACTTTCCAACAAAACTGAAAAGTGTTTGTGACTTCGGTTGTCTGTCTGTCCGTCCGCAATCTGACTCCCGTAAATATTAATGGAATTTCTTGAAACTGATACATGTTATTTAAGTGCACAATCGGATGCTCCTAATTGGAAATGAAATAAATATCCTACTACTGGTTTATGTACAGGGACACCCGAAAGTATTCCAAAGCATTGCGTTCTATGAGAGGCATTTCTATAAACCATATTTTACTAACTTTACTTTGCACAAATCCTAATGAAATATTATTCATATGCACAAAAGAATGCTTTCTAATGAATATAGAATTATTAGCATTAAGATTTACAAAGCTATTCAAATATATTCAGTTACATTAAGAATTATTATAGAAAATTTGCTGCAATTGCATTTTCGTTTACGTTAAGCATTTTAAAACTTTCTAATAATTTTTAAGAGCGAATATTATTTGAATTAGTTTAACTGCTTGTCTATCTGTCCGTTTTCCCGCTTGCAGTGTCCATAAATATTTTTAGACTTTGTTAAAAATGATATTATTCATGTTCACTATGGAATGTTCTCTGTTTAAAATGGCCTTAATAGGCTCTGTACAACTGGTTTCTGTACATCAGGGACACTCAAAAAAAAAAAAAAAAAAAGGCCAATACGTTGCATGTTAGGAAAGACATTTTCATAAATCACATTTAAATAACTTTTTACTGTAAGAATTATAATGAAATTAACATTAATTCTTAGTATGCGAAAATAATGTTTTGTATAGAATATGATATGATTAACCTTCAGATTTACAGGGCTACGCTAAAATATTCAGATACGTTAAGGGCTCCAATTAGAATATAAGGGCTGCATTTTCTTTTGCGTTAAGCAATTTTAACACTTTCCAACTACGTTTAAGATTGATTGTGAATACAATTAGTCTATTTGCATGCCTTTCAGTCCTTCTGTCTATCCGTTGTGTGATAACGTAGGCAAAGAACATTGAAAGTTATACAACAAGTACATGCAATTGGAAAGTGTTAATAATCAATGATACTGAATGTTTTTTCGTTCCTTTGCTTAGCATTCAGATTTACATTGCTACACTAAAATATTCAAAGGCATTAAGGGCTGCAAATGGAAATTGCTCGATGCATTTTCGTTTGTGCTAAACATTTCTAACACTTTAAAACAATGTTTAAGAATGATTACGAATTCAGTTAGTCTGTCTGTGTGCCTTTCTGTAATTCTGTCTATCCGTTGTGTGATAACATAAGCAAAGAGCATTGAAGGTTAAAAGATGCAACAATTAAGTATAGTTGGAAAATGTTAATAATAAATGCATATCACCCGATTTTTCATTCTTGTAAAATTATGATTTACAAAATACGGCTAACTAAATAAGGAACAAGTTAATTTTTTTTTTTAATTTACTAGATGAAGCGAGATGGATTATTCAACCAAGCTGATCTAAGATCTTCCTGAAAATTCGCAAAAATGTAATATACGTCTCGTACAAAAATGAAATCTTTTAGCCTACCTTAGTTCATTAGAACAGGTGTATTACTTTGGTTGAAGTTATTTAAACATATTATCTTAATTGATGATAACATAAAAAATATATAAAAGTTTAACAAAATTCCTAAGTCGAACATACACTACGAAATTATCTGAACACTTTCAAATCTAAATATTTTGTGTAATATCTTAAGAAATAGTTAATGAATTCTCTTGAAATTTTAGGACTGTAAGGAACATGTTACATATATTTAAGAAGGTTTTGTCCCAAACGCAAAAAGTGGATCAGTAACAAATTAAAGGAAATATTTTAATGTTTAGAAGCACAAATTAAAAATGGTTTTAGGAAAAAACGTCCCCTGGAAAGAACGTCCCCCCGGAAAAACGTCCCCGAAAATAAATATCAGAAATTTTCGAAAGTTCACACATTATATCTTGTTGGTCAAATTGTTGTGAAATTTATTTATTATTCAAAATTAAATACGACATTAAATAATAATAATAATAAGACATACGAGGTAAGGTCATTAAGTAAGTCACAAAAGATAATAAAAAAATAATGTACCATGATAATCACTCGGAAACAATTTTTATTTTTTCACATAATCTCCAGCAACGTTGATGCACTTATCCCATCGTTTCATCAGAGTCCCAATTCCAGCTGCATAAAATTCTTTTGGTTGCTGTCTCATCCACAGTAGGACTTCGTGTTAAACGTCGTCGTCATCTGCAAATTGTTTGCCTCCAAGATGTTGTTTCAGTGGACCAAACGGATGACAATCACTTGGGGCTAAGTTTGGGCTGTAAGGTGGATGCTGTAGCATCCATAAACATGTAACATTTCTTTATGAATATTTTTTGATTCAAGTCCTTTCGCCCACAAAAATCGGACCACAGCATGCTGCTATTCTATCGTACAATCATTCAGCACCTTCGCGATTTTTGAAACTGCATTGTGCATGCGTGTGCATGTTACCTACTCAGTATGAATTAAATATCATAAAACTGTATGTTGCTGCCATCTATCCCCATTCTTTGTGGATATCTGTTAATATTTTAAATCATGCCATATGCATTTGTGACTTACTTAATGACTTACCCTCGTAGTATGCTTTGACCACCACACAGAATTTTTCTATATCATTTTATATAATAGTGGTAAACATGAACAAACATAGGCGTCGACTTTTCAAAGTAAAAAAAAGGGCACTTTTCAGATTCTTCAAGGCAGTTTTGGATTCTTAAGGGCACATTTAATATTAAAAATCCAAACATTTAATTTTAAAATTCAGGTACATTAATGGATGCAAGGAAAAGTTCACAGCACTTTTATTTATATTTATATAGCATATCTACAAATTCAAGGTTATTTTCAACACAAGACAGTAAGGGTGTATTTTTATTTATTTATTTATTTTTTAGATGAGGGAAGAGAAGAGTGCCATTTTTTCAACAATCGGGCAGATAGGGTACAGCACCCTCTTGAAGCGGCCTGTGTGTATATATATATATATATATATATATATATATATATATATATATATATATATATTCAACATATCGAAGACATTAATTATCAAGTATTCAAAAGTTTCCCATTCAAAATTACCATCCCATTCTACACCAATTAAATTAAACTTCCTTGCGTTATTATGCAATCGATATCGACATCAATAACATGAGTAATGTGAAAGCGTGAAAATCATTAGTATAATTGCGAAATATTATCATTATTATTATTATTTTAATGCATGCAATAATTTAAAAAAAGTCACGTGTTAATATAATGTATTCTTTAATATTAGTTTAGAGGATATTTTTAACTTTTTTCCAATAAAGTTTAACATTGTTTATGAGTCCGGTTTGTCTGCGAGTCTGCCTGCGTTTTCATTTCGATAAATATTTTTGGAATTCCATTATCCCTTTCAGGAGAAAGCAAATTTTTTCATTTAAAATCAACAGCCACCAGAAATCACCAACAATATTTGAAAACAAGAAATAAATGAAGTTATTTTTCTAAGTTATTAAAAAAAAATTATAATAAAATTCCGGGGCCAGTTTGTGCAATTTTGAATTAACCCTCGCTTTCCCAAGATGGGGTCAATTTGACCCATTTTGTAGTTGAAATTTAGTTAAGACAGCCTCATTCAAAAAATGCGCTAATTCGCCAGAGATAGCAAACGTAACCAGTGGAATGTTGCACGACGATTTGTTCTAAACGATACAAAAAAGCGCGGTGCTGGTGATTTTCGCCAAACGTGCCAAGCGGCAGTTGAAAACAATTTTTCTGCAGTAATGCCTTGATCTTGGGAAAGCGAGGGTTAAAATTTGCGGTTGCACTATGCAATCACCGCCCCTGAAAGGGTTAAACTGATATAAGTTATTCAGGTTTTTCAGATTTACTTTAGAAATGAAACTATTTAAAAACCTTACGTATAGCACATCTCGTTTGAGTACAATGACTCAAAAAGGAATTGGATACATTACGCTCAAGAGACGGATTTTTTATTACCACATTTCAAAATTTTTGTTCTGCACTAAAAGTACGAAATCAACAAACAATTTTCAAATGAAATGAAGAAAATTTCCTCTTGAAAAATACGAGATTGATATTATGATTTTTTTACAGGGCCACACAAAAATATTCAGATTACTTACAGGAAATTGCTAGATGTACATTTTCACTTATGTTATGCATTTTTATATTTCCCAATGATGTTGATAATTATTTATGAATTAATATTCATTATGTGACTGATAAATACAGCTAAAAAGTGTTTTATGAAATTCGAAAACTATTTATGGAAATGAAAACGCGCACACACAGACAGACACACACTAGACATAAACACACATTAGACATAAAAACATAAACACTATTATGCTTCGTTAAAAGTGGAAAAGAATCCTCCAAACCATTCTGGAACACTAAAAGGTAAATTTAAAGGGATACAAAAGATAAATTTGTTGATAACAAGAGGTTTGTTTATTTATTTTACTTTTATTATTATTGCCTGCTGTGAAAAAAATATAAGAAAAAAAATTTATAATTTATAATTATTGAATCCTTTTTCACTCCTACGAACCAGCAGCTCGAGAAGATTTTCCGCATATTTTGTGAATCACTTACTATCAACATAAAAGGATTTCTCACACAATTTAATGTTTAAAACTTATCATTTTACTATTTTACGTAACTTTATACTTCAAAAAGAAGGACATTTATTAAACATATAAAACATTATCACATCAAATGAAGTGGTGACCTCTCTAGTGCAAAAGGTTAAAACTCAATTTTTAAAGAGTAAAATTTACAATTCAAAATAATTTATATGGTTATTATTACTATTTTAAGACAATACTTACATAGGATGAGTATTATTGATATTGTAAAATATCTTTATTAACGCAGTCAGTACAACACCGCGATAAAAAGGTAGGTACATAGGGTTTTTTCTTCGATTTTTCATAAAATAACACTATCTAAATTGTGCTTATCATTTATTATTATCATAAAATAACACTATTCCCGGACTAATTTTTATTTTAAGACAAATTTAGAAAAATTTTAAGACTAAAATTTTTCTGATTTAAGACTACACACCGCGACAAAAAGATAGGAACAAATGGTTTTTTTTTTTAATTTTCGAATATGAATATTTTGAATATGATATAAATATTTAATATGTTTTTGATATGATAATATTTTGTTATGATAATAAATGATCAGCACAATTTAGATAATGTTATTTTATGAAAAATTAAAAAAAAAACCCTTTGTTCCTACCTTTTTGTCGCGGAGTGTAGTCTTAAATTAAAAACATTTTAGGCTTAAAACTTTTCTAAATTAGTCTTAAAACAAAAATTAGTCCGGGAATAGTGTTATTTTATGATAGTATTAAATGATAAGCACAATTTAGATAATGTTATTTTATGAAAAATCAAAGAAAAAACCCTTTGTACCTATCTTTTTGTCGCGGAGTGTATTTCAAATCACTATTTTAATGCAAAATGTGGAGGAAAACAAGTCAAGAATAACGAAAATATGAGATTTAGGATTTATTCACTGATGAAATTTGATAATAATAATGTTAATAATAACTCGAAGCGAAGTAACTGAATTTGAAAACTTATTTTAGAATTTTACTTTCTAAGTAAATATTCCCGATAGATTTTTAAATTAAATCGCTAATACTGTAGATTTAAGTCACAGTGCGGTACAAAATACCCTATAATTTTGACATGATTTCACAGATACAGTCGGTAACAAAAGTATCCGAACACTAGCAAAAATTCCTATATAAAAAAAGTAGAGTTAATACTGTTTTGTTTAATAAATCCTTGTCGAATCCTGTTCTTAGTCAATCTAAGAACATCATTCGACAAGGATTTATTTAACAAAACAGTATTAACTCTACTTTTTTACATAGGAATTTTTGCTAGTGTTCGGATGCTTTTGTTACCGACTGTACCAACCCTATGGATTTTTTAATGCCAATAAATTTTCCTAAAAAATTTCGTTTAATTTAATAACGAAAATACTGTAACTAAATAAGATGAAAATAACTTTAAGGAAATAGTGGTATAAAAAACTCCGAAGGTTTGGCAGCTCTGTGATTTTTTTCTAATTTATCATATTTAAATACAATAATTTTCTGTGTATAAATCTCAGGTTAGATCCATTTTTGCGTCAGAAATTTTAATAAAGAGACAAAATTATATTTATATCGCGTACAAATTTGGTATCAGGTACAAATTACATCAATTTTTTATAAATAAAAACTCTTGGTGTAAAACAAACACATCTTACTTGCAAATTATATGCAGAAAAGTACTATATAAATAATTAATATTCTAATAGCTTACTTGGATAAAATCATCTTGTTTAAGAGAATGCTTAGTTTCACAGTCCATTTCTTTTTACAAATTTTTAAAAAATGGCTTAAAAATCCTTCACATTCATAGCGATCACGTATAGGTATTTCCTTCAAATTGTAGAAGTTTCATAATGTATCTACGTTTTTGAAATCTTATTTTTTTTCGGGACTGGAACATTTTTCTGGAAGAACGCATTTCTGGGTAAATAAGTCTTTATTGTTATGTGTAAATATGAACCTTGTTACCGATATCCAATGATGTCATCTGTATATTTTTCAGTTATTGATTATCAGATTTTCGATAAAGTGATTGAAATGTGGTTAAAGATGGCTTTGTGTGGTCAAACCAGATAAAGTCAAGGGTACTTGCTTTAAGTTACTTTGCGTACAGCTTTTTAAATGAGTTAATATGACATAGAAATTCTGAGTAATTTGCATTCGTTTACACATGGGGTTATCTTCATTTCATAATTTTTTGAAATTTACTTGTGACGTAAACATAGTGAATCATTTTTGTCACTAGCAGGCTTCTCCCGCTTCGCTTGGCACAATATTTAAAGGTTTTCTTTTTAATTGAATAATTGAATAATTGAAACGCTTAAATAAATATTTTTCGATTGGCGACTATTTTCTTAACAGTTTTAGTATGGGATCTCCTTGACAATATCAAACATTTTTTGAACTCGAATCTGTGCAACAAAACTATTATTAAAACAAATATTCTCGAAAACAATCAAATAGAAATGTTAATTCTTCGAATATTCTGGAAACAGTTGAAGCTGTTACTCGTACAGTAAAAGTCACTATTCGATGAATGGTCGAATCAGAGAACGCACGTAAGTCGTTTTCGTAGCAATCACTAAAACGCACGTATGTACGCTTCACGCTCATGAAAAAAAAAATCACTGGATAGCCCTACAACGCTGTGCATGAATCTCAGAACACACGAAACTCGGTTCCGCCGCAATCAATATCACGCATGTTAAAACCAAAAAACATCACTGGACACACCTACCTCGCTGTGCATGAATCGGAAAACGCACGAAACTAGGTTCCACGGCAATCACTATCACGCATGTTAAAAAAAAAAAAAAAAAAAAAAAATCACTGGACACCCCTACTTCGCTGTGCATGAATCTGAAAACGCACGAAACTCGTTTTCGCAGCAATCACTGTCAAGCATGTTAAAACCAAAAACACATCACTGGACACCCCTACCTCAAATCAATGAAAATCAAATAAACCATTCAAATCTCTCGTAATTCCTCAAAACGCAGCTCGAGTTCAATGTAAAGTATACTCAAATCAATGAAAATCAAATCTCTCTTAATTCCTCAAAACGTAGCTGTAGTTCAATGTAAAATACACTCAAATCAATGAAATCAAACCACCCAATCAAATCTCTCCTAAGATTCTCCATTTTGCGTCATTATAGAAATGGGAAGTTTTATTTTTCATATTTTTATTAATTAAAACAAAACTAATCAAAAATTCGAAAATCTGACTTCGATGTGCACAATGAACCCTCGGAGGGCACTTAAATCACGTGACTGTCCGAGCTACCGTTTTCGAGAACAGTGAAATATACATTTATATATATATATATATATATATATATACAAATACTGCTCACTTAATAGTATAAGATATTATCTTATTTTGATTTTTGTACCAAACAAATAATGGCAAGAACAGTGCAATTCTATTTAAAATATTATTATTATTATTTCTCCCAATATATTCTTTGCCAGAATTGACAAATAACATATGATGAATTATTAAAAGAGGGAGAGAAAGATCATACTTTTTAATGAAAAAATACAACCCTTATACGCCGACATGTAGAATATTACTTATAAATTACAAAGTCAAAAATGATAAAAATAAAAAAACATTTAATGACTTTAAGTATTGTCATTAGTTCTTATCCATGCAACCAAAAATTTACATTTAATAACATAAAAGTTATTAAAATTTTATTTCAGTATGTTACACATTTTAAGCAATCATACTTTCTTACCATCTACGTGCACTGCATCGTTCCTGATGAAGATGAAGCTGAAGAATTTACTAAACTATTTTCTTTTCTTTTGCTAAAAGTGTTAATGGAATAAATTATAAATAAAATTTATTTATTTATATCAATCCCTTTTATGCATGAAATATTAAAGTTTTTTCTTTTTTCTTTCTCTCTCTCTCTTTTTCACAAATTTCACTTTTAAACGATAACGTAATGACGCAATTTATAACAACCCAGATTTCATTTATGTATATGTCTATCCTCTAAAGCAGTATGTCAAATTAATTCTAACATTTATAGTTTGCATTAACAGATGTACAAATAAGCCAAAGTGTATTTCCTTTCCTTGTGACTGAAAAACTTAAGTTTGAAATCACAAATACACATGTCATTCATGCATATGTAGTTGTAATATGTTTATATCATAATTTGAAGGGAAAACATTAGCTTAAATAAGTAATAACATTTTTACAATTAACCAAAAAAAAAAATCTGAGAAAAAGCAACACAAAAGTGATTTGTAAATATTTTCAGAATGCGATAAATTAAAATGAATTAATTCAAAAATGTAAATACAAGGTAAATTTATGCAGTATATTCTTTATATTGTGTGATGCAATATCGAATTCAGCGAAAACGTGGACGAGAAATCGCCTTTTCTGCCATTATAAAAATGGCTTCCATTCCCGGTTGCGGGCACCTTCATGTAACCGGTTGTGGCCTGTGGCCACACTTTTTTTTTTCTTCAATTAAAACATGTGTTTGACTTAAAAACTGTAAAATATGGACGTTTATGTCAAAATAACATATTTTATTAGTGTTTTTATGTATGTTTAGGCTTTTTTTAGCAATGTCAACTCCGAAGAAGTCAACTGATCCAAAAGAAATGGATTTTAATGCGCTGGTTAAAGCCAATTAGGATTGCTTAGTGAATAATAAACCCATAAAATCAAATTCCCGAGAATATGGACTTACATGCAGCATCTGAGTCCCTCCAGAAAAAGCCTGGAGAAAGATAGGCAACTCCACCTTTCAAAGTGCACTACCAAATGCGTTAAAAATTGGAGTCTCAACAATTTAATGATGTCGACTTCTGTGTCATCTGTCTGAAGTACCTACACTATGCCTAATAAGAGTCATCTCAATCAAATGCAACGCGCGTGATCGTCTGGTGAATTTGAAGTGTGCCAATATACATGCAAATTATTTTACTTGCAAGCATTGCCCTTCTGATTTGGAGGACGAAGAAGATGACGAATAAAATTGCGAAAATGCCATTTTCTGTTATTATTTCGGCCACTCAATTTTTACAAAATGAATAAATTCTGTTGTTTTCTGTATTTATGGTGGTTTTTCTTATTATTTTCCCATTTTTAGCGGATTTTTCAAGTGCGTCCACAACCGAGTACAAAAAAGTTTTTGGCCAAAAATGAGCACTTCACAAAATTGGTAATAATTTTTTTCTAGTTGACGGAATCAATACAGTTACTTCATCAAACGTTAGCTAAAGGTTCTAGTTTTTCATTGGTATTCATATGTTTGCATAATATCTACTCTATCAAAAGTTATAAACCAAAATCAAAACTGTGCCCAAAACCAGAGACATTCCCCTAGATATCGACTGGATGTTTAAATATATACGAAATTTAGACGTACCTTTTTCAATGTCTAATACAGTGCAGCCACATATCCTAAAACTAGTAGTGAGGACGGGTCCAAAATGTTGGAGGGATGCCATATAGGTGCCAAGTCTCCCGTTTTTCAAGGGAGACATCAAACCGGAAATTTTTTGCAGCTGTCTTCCCGAATAATAATCGTCGAAAATATATATAACATATTCCATTTAAAAATACTGGTGTCAATTCTAATTTAAAAGTTTAAAATGTTGGCAGCTTTGGATGCCAGCTTGAAATTTGGAAAACGTCCAGCAATTCTGTGCTCTGTTATTGCTCATTTTTTTCCGAGTCAGTTGACTGTCACCCCTATTTCAGCATTGGACTCGTTGAGTTAACGCTTGCGCAGATGCTTCCATGGTTTCATTAATTGTGGTCGAAGAATAGATGTAACATATTAAATCAAAACAAGATTTAGATATTTTCGATATCTATTAGATCTAACAATTCCAATTATCGAATATTTGGAGGTTTATTGGATATGTAGCAGACATCTAATGAATGTAAAAAAGAGTGATATTTGTCGTGCTAACAGATATCTGTAGGATGTTTACAGAAGTTTAATGGATTATTTTTTAACTTTTATAGATATCTTATGGATGTAAGTGGCTGTGTGGGATACGTATCAATGGCAAAAATATATGCAACAAAAACCTTTCTAATATTGTTTGGCTTGGCCAAAATCGTTTCTTGTGTTCTTTTTAAAAAACAATTAAGATTTATAGGTAAGTTTTACAACAAGAAATGTGAAGTTAATAGTAATATCTACCAAGTGTTCCCGTTTTTGGGTTCTACTATTCTTTTAAAGTTATCTTACTAAATTTAATCAATTGATGAAAGTAAGTCGTTAAATAAAATCAGAATTTTTATGATGAAATTGTGGTATTCAAAAACAGGTAAACTTGGAAGTTTACCTGTGCACAAGACCACTTCTTTAAATAGGACATTTAAAAAAAATACTTAATCTTTTAAAAGTGTGTTTTAAATATTTAGTTCGTAAAGTTTCTGAAATATTAGATCTAAAAGACTTGAATTGTCTGAAACATTAGGTACTCAAACCCAAACTGAGTTCGGGAAATATTGTTAAGTGGTTAAAAATATTTTTTACTGCATAGAGGGAAATATATTTGTGAAAATTACGTTACTAAGAGTTCCACAGTGTCCGACAAAGTGCAGATATGCCCCACATTTTTAAATATTATTATTCTTATTATTCTTATTCTTCTTCTTATTTTAAATGTCTTTTCTTTAAGTCGAGCCATTTTTGAATAAATGTGTAACAATTTTCTTTAGCATCAGTGGTTCTTTTCTTGTGGTTAAGTTTTCTAAATGCGTTCAGTTGAATACCGTTTTTTCAAATACCCTAAAAAATTATCTTAATTTAGACAACTAATTGTCCATGTAATAAGGATATTTAAAAAATATACTATTAGTTTAAGAATCACATTATTCTTTTTTTCTATTTTAACCATGCTTGCCAACATACTAATTAATATTCCATAGTATTGTTAACCCCTCTTTCTTTTTCACACCAGTATCTTTTTAGAGTATTTTTCTTCTTATTTAATCGTAATTATATTTGGAGAATATTACTCTAAAAGTTTACTGGTGTCAAAAAAAGGGCGGGACTAACAACACTACGGAATATTAACTAGGATGTTGGCTAGTGTGATTTTAATAAATATAAAAATCCATCATATGAAAATATCATATAATGTACCTCTTGGAATTTACTATAATATATGTTATAACATCTTACATGCATCTGAATATAATATCTTATTATAATATCTTATTATTTTGTATTTTATTTTTTATTTTTTTAAAACAACATTTCATATTAATTATTAATATCTCTGCAATCATTAGCACAGTATTCCATTTTTCTTATACTTTCGAACATTTGTTGTAATTATTATTATTTATTATTAGTTTCAAAAATAATAATAATTCAGAAATTTATTTAGCAAAATATTGATGGTAATTTACTTGTCAATAGAACAAGAGCCTTTTTCAACATTGGAATAATTATTAAATATTTTAGCATAGCACTTAATAAATACACTTTCTCTCTCTTTTCTTTATTTCCTATACTCTTATCATTCTATATTACGGCTATTTCTTTCATTTCGAAAAGAAAAAAAAAACACTCATTAAAAATAATTTAATAATGACTTTATTTAAAAACCTTTGTATGAGGCTCGTGACCACAAAAAATGAAAGATAGATAAAAGTAAATATTTATTTCATTAGACAAATCCCTGTTCTAAAAAATTAATAAAAAGCAAGAAAAAGGACAAGAAAAAAATTAAACAAAATCATAAATAACGAATAGTTTTTGAAGCATTTTCCAACATTATGAAATATACACGGTGTCCCAGAAATACTGAAACACGATTTAAATATTTGCCTATTAGAGATAATTTTAATGGAAAAAAAAAAAAAAAAAAAACTCAATTTCATTCCATGCGCTCTCACAGTTGGGACACATACCATAATTTTCGGTGTATAATCCGCTGGTAAAATAAGTCAGCTCTGCCCCAGAAACTTTAACTGTCAGATAAAGTTATGGTTGTACGAGTTGTTTCTTCTAAAATATAGGTTTTTCTGCCAAATAAAATTTCTGGTAGAGAAATGACATGTATAACCTGCGGATTATACACCAGAAATCACGGTAATTAAAATGTATGCATACAGATAGAGAGATATTTTATAAAATATAATTTATTAAAAAAAAAAAAGAGGAGAAAAAGAAATAAAGAAAAGAAACTTGGCAATTGTTTTTAAAATTTCACACAATACATTTTAAAAAGACAATTATGTAGAAAATATATTTAGAATTTATACTTCAAATGCATTTCAAATTTAGCATTTTGTGGAAAAAAGATTTGAAACATTTTAGCTTTGTTACCTGATAATAAATATTAAATACATGTGTTATAAAACGAATAAAATCTTCAAAATCGTCTGGGAGTGAAATTATTGAATTTGCTAGAACGTCTTTTATAACAGTATGATAAATTTGAAGGTATGAAAGCATGATAATTTTGAAATGTTAGGTCTACCGGAAAATTCTGTCCTTTAGAATTAAAACACTAACATCGGAAATTTATCCTGAATAATATTTAAGATATTCTTGGGTAACTTTTAACAACACATGATAATTGGTAAAGTACCATATAAACATTGTTAAACAAAAATTTCTAGTGTCATTTTATTAATTCAAAAGGACAGAAATTTCCGGTAGACCTAATATCATACATTTTACCTTTTCATAATACAAGTTTTTTTTTTTTTTTTTTTTTTTTTCCCGTATGTAGGGCATTCAATTTTCAATAAAGAATTATTTAAATTAAATTCTAAAATTAAATTAATCTAAAATAATTAAATAAAATTCCTTATTAAATTTAATATTAAAGAATGAATAAAAGTAACTTATGGTTTAGTTAAATTCAGTTATAATTTGAACAAAGAGATCATATTTAATGGGGTTATGGTGGTGTGGTGGACATTGCTATAGGGTCCTAAGCCTGAATGTAGTAATGGAGTTGCCATTGTGGCTGAAACGTACAATCTGTTACAAGCATTTGTGCGCCATATTTGCTACTTATACCAGTATATTAGTAATAACTAATTTAAAGATGGCGTATCATGATGATTTCATAAGAAAGTAAATAAAATTTAACTAATGTTATTAAAAATAACTAATACTTAATCAAAAAGAACCAATTTCATATTTTTTAAAAAATAAAAAGATATTAAATTATTATTGGTTGTATCATTATCATCATTTAATACATTTTATGTCTAAATTCAAAAGCAACAAGCAATTTTATGAAAAACTGGCATCTACGAAAAGAAAAAAAAAAACATTTAAACACTATTTCTTATATAGGCGTTACAAATATTTTCCTTTAAACTTTTTTTTTAAATACTACATAAACATCACATCTTTCTCAGGGATGCAAGACAATGACACCAGAACTTTCTATCAATAATTTCTATCATAGTACATTGCCATAAATTACTCCACAAGTATGATAGAAAATATTGATAAAAATTACTGGTGTAAGTGTACCTTCTTGAAATGGAAACTCTTGCACCTTTGAATTTCTGTTTTAATTTATTTGGCGCACTCTAAAATGGAAAATTGTGAGCATTCACTTTTTTGGTGAATAATGGAAAGTTGGACAAAATAATGGAAACCTTTTCGCTTTTTTACGTTTTGCGGAATATCTTAAAAAATACTCAATGTGTTGCACTCGAATTTTGAGAATAAAGAAAACATGTCTTTCCTCATATTTTTCGGCACGAAGGCCTTTAGGGGATGAGCAACAAATCCCATAAATTTGTGATTACTCTGTATATGGAAAAGCGTCGATTGGTTTGCAAATTTTAGATATGGTTATAAATATTATACTTAATACGTGTGTAGAGTTTTGTAGAGTTATATCGAAGATTTAAGGAGTTATTAATATTTTATTAAAAAATGCAAAAAATTTTCGCAAATTTTTACTTTTTAACTCCTTTTCTTCAAATTTCATGAAACTTTCAGAAAACATGACAATGTATGTCTAAACCCTTATACTATAGTTTAAAACAAATATATTTAATATTTAAAGAGTGTAGTAAATAATTTATTACAATGCATGCGTGGACTGTAGCAAGAAAAACTTTGACATAGTTTAATACTCAACAGTATAGAACACCTTGTAAAAAATAATCCAGTTGAATAACACAAAAATTCATAGAGGTATCGGTGATTAAATGAGCTATTTTTCAGTTGTTTCCTAGAAAGATTTTTACGATAAGATGTCATTCACAAACGAAAATTTGTATCAGAAAAGAATTTAATTTTTCTTTCAAGCAATTCATTTTTCTTTTTTACTTCCGTATACAAAGTATAAGGAAGTATAGTGCTAGGCCGAGCCCAGGCAGGCAGGGGCCGTCCAAAGGTTTCAAAGGAAGTATAGTAATCCCAATTTGCGAAATGGATTTTGTATTTCGCATAGCTCAAAAATAAATAAATGATCGTAGAATGTTGCAAATTTATATGTGCGACTGTTATAATGTCTAGTTGTACACCTGAAACTTTGGTTTTAATACGAGTTCACGTTTCAGAGATATTAACGACTTTACACGAATTTTCGTGACTTCTGTATGTAAATATGTGTGGGTGTGTGGGTGTGTATCTCGCATAACTCAAAAACGGTTGGACGAAAAATGTTGCAAATTGGTATATGGGTTTGTTATAACATCTAGTTGTGCACCTCCCTTTTTGGACTTTCCATGATTTTCCGTTTTGGAGATATTTAGGAAAATTATATTCATAATGGCCAAAAATAGAAAGGTTTTGGCCATAATATATGTCCTACCATCATAGAGATTTCAAAAGAAGGCTAATGATAGAGCCAGTAATGATATCTTTATGAAAGTTGAAGACATTTTTACGTGTAGAAAGATATGCTTAAAGACGAAAGCAGGTTTTTGTCGACAAATGCATTTTATTTAATGAATATTCAGCCCGTAATGTATAATGCATAACTCAAAAACGGTTGGACGTAGACCGCTGCAAATTGGTATAGTCTCTTATAACATTTTAGTTGTGCACCTCTTTTTTTTTTTTTTTTTTTTTTTTTTTTTTTTTTGGACTTTTTATTATTTTTCGTTTTGAAGATATTTAGGAAAATTATATTCATAATGGCCAAAAATACAAAGGTTTTAGCCATTATATATGACCTAGCATGATAGAGATTTCAAAATAAGCTAATGATAGAGCTAGTAATGATATTGTTATGAAAGTTGATGACATTTTTGCGTGTAGAAAGTTATACTTAAAGACATAAGCAGGTTCTTGTCGACGAATGCACTTTATTTAATGAATATTCAGCTTGTAGATAGAGCCCGTAATTTTATTGTTGTAAAAGAAGTGGACATATTAGCGTGTAGAAATTGATTCTTAAAGACAGAAGTAGGTTTTAGTCGATGAATGTATTTCATTTATTGAATATTCAGCCCGTAGATAGACCCTGTATTGATATTGATAAAAAATGTCGACATTTTAACGTGTAGAAAGTAATTCTTTATGAACTAAACAAGTTCTAGTCGACGAATGCACTTTCTTTAATTAGTATTCAGTAAACAGTTGAATAGATCTCTTTTTTGTGCAACAAAAATTAATATTATTGAAACAATCCAATGAAATGGTCATTTTTACTACAGAAATCAAATAAACATTGTTAAATGCACTACAGAGCATAAATTCCGCTAAATCCGGAACAACCAAATATTTCGAAGTCTGAATGGAATTTGAATTCATCGAAAGTATTTTCAGTGGTTTATGGAATTTTCAAGGTGTGTGTGAGGTAACTGTGGGAGAAACCAATGCATTGTTACACAATTTCCATTATTTAGACTCCTATTGAGGTTAGAGTTTCCAAATTTTGTGAATTCCGTACTACCACTTTTCGCACATTTGAATGCCTAATTTGAGGTTAAGTCAATGCCCACCTTCGTGGAAATGAAAACTCTTCTCTTCTCTTTTTCTTTTTTTTTTCTTTTACAGTTCTTGTGAGTCATTTATAGAACTTTCGAAGAATTTAGTTCTGTGCTACAAACCAATGAATTTTTCCAGAAAATTCGAGAACTCTATTCTTATTAAAGAAAGAGCTTCCAAATTTCGGCAAATCTAAACTGCAAAATTTTTGCCAAATTCGACGCCGACTCGATAAAATCGATATCAAGACCAAAAATCTACTCTGTATACTAACATGGCGGCTTGGCGAGATTAGCGATAAAATTTTGAGCAAATATTTTTATCGTAAACGCTTTCTCAATTTTAACTGAATTTTTCAACTTAATTGTTTTGGTGAAATTTATCGTTTCTCGCCACTAATTTTTGCCAAAGAGAACAAAACTGGGCCATTGTATTAAGTTTCATTGTGTAACATAGTTTTTCTGATACAAATTTTCATTTGTGAATGAACCCTTACCACAAAGGCCTTTTCAGAAAACAGCTGAAAAACAGCTAATTTAATCACCGATATCTCTATGAATTTTTGTGATATTCAACTGGATTTTTTTTTAATAAGGTGCTCTATACAGTTGAGTATTATACTGTGTCAAAGTTTTTTTTGCTACAGTCCGCGCATGCGCAGGACAATATTACAACTGTTAACATCTCGTAGAATATTAAATATATTTGTTTTAAACTATAGTAGAGTGATTTAGGCATACGTTGTCATATTTTCCGAAAGTTTCATAAAATTTGAAGAAAACTCTTTGGAGGTTTAAAGTAAAAACTTGCGAAATATTTTTGCATTTTTTAATAAAATATTAATAACTCCTTAAATATTCGAGATATCCTCACAAAACTCTACACACATATTAAATATAATTATAACCCTATCTAAAATTTGCAGACCAATCGACGCTTTTCCATATACAGGGTAATCACAAATACTTTTTATTTTCTTGGATTTGTTGTTCGTCCCCTAAGGGACAAAATCTTTGCTGAAAAATATGAGGAAAAACATGTTTTCTCTACTCTCAAAATTCAAGAGCAATACACAGAGTATTTTTCAAGATATTTGGCACAACGTAAAAAAGCGAAAGTGTTTCCATTATTTTGTCCAACACCTGTATATATATGTATATAATCTTAACAAATTTAACTGCAGAAATAGAATCTGACTTATGAAAACTTATTTATTTATTTATTTATTTAAGTTTAATAAGCTCTAACTTTATTAAAAATTAATAATTGTTTAAAATGAAAGCAGAATGGGACAGTCAGATAAGGGTATGATCTTAATTATCTTGACTGCCAATGATTATGAAGCATGTTTCAATCGATGTATGGTGTAATATAACAATCTACAGTTGAGCTGTTTCATTAAAAAATTCGCTTTTTACACTGCTCGTGTCGTGTAACTGAACTGATAACAAGTTATTTCTTTATCTTTTATCAGTGTTTTCCTCGAAGGCAATGTTTGTGGTATAAAAAACAGTATTGGAATTTCATGTAGTGAAATTTTTGTAGAAAAATACAAACTGATTTTAAATAAGATAATACGAAAATTAATACATATGCGCATTTATATCTATACAGAGAGAAGGATAAATTTGATACAGAATGCATTATTTTTTATTTATTTATTTATTTATCTTTATTTAATTTAATTTAATTTAATTTTTATTATATATATGTATGTTATATATAACTAAAACTAACATAATAAGTTTTAATTATTTATTTTCTTCGATCAACAACACTTATTTCCATCTATATATAAATATGAAATAAGACGAAAATTATATATATATATATATAATAAATCTTGAAAGTTAGTAAGAAATAAACTTGAATTTTTTATAGAAAACGTGAAACAGAGTATTTATCAAACAATGCGCAAATGCAGCAAAATGAAATATAAAACTATAAAAATAAACTGATAATAAATAAAATCTTTTTGTAAAAAAAAAAAAAAAATAGAACCGACTCCAAAAAGCAACTATTATTCAAACAACTAAAAATAAAAGAAAATTTGCATAAAATGGAACTATAAATTGCGCCTGAAAGTATAAAATAATTTTCTTCGCTAAACAACCTAAACATTACAACCTAAACATTACAACGAAAAAAAATATTGAAATTAAAGCCTTTCTTATGTACAGTCAGTAACAAAAGTCTCCGAACACTCGCAAAAATTCCTATATAAAAAAAGTACACTTAATACTGTTTTGTTAAATAAATCCTTGTCGAATCCTGTTTTTAGACTGATTAAGAACAGGATTCGACAAGGATTTATTTAACAAAACTGTATTAAGTGTACTTTTTTAATATAGGAATTTTTGCTAGTGTTTGGAGACTTTTGTTACCGACTGTAGTTATAAGCTAACAAATCTCAACTACAACAAAAAACGTGGTTTCAATTGAGAACTTTCTCCTTTATGAAGTCGTTTTAAAACGTCTATACATTAATTGATATAACTACTTACAATAACCATACTTTGAGTTTTACATAGCATTAATGTCACCCGCTACAACGTATACAATGTCGTTGAAATGTGCACAAAATATTAAATTGCGGACAAACAAATGCACGTTGTAATCGTTCTATTTTTAGCATTAATGTCTACAAACTGCCTTTTCGTACTAAATCGATGATAGCCTGTAACTTTCTAATTAACTTTTTTTATCCTATCTTGAACCGTTTTCGAGATAGGAACGCTAACACCGCTGCTTTCCACCAGATGGCACTGTAGGCGGTTAAATCGCGTTGCGCATGACCACTTTACTATACCTATATACCACTTTTATGACTATAGAGGCAGACATTCAGCAGTTAAAAGAGTCGGGGCTGACTTTTTTTTGGCACCCTTTATTTTCTTTTGATCGTAAAGATATTACAATGGGACCAAGACCTTTACAGCAAAACAAAAAGTATCAAAATCGGAGCATCCGTTCAGAAATTTTGCGCCAACAAAAAAAAAAAAAAAAACGATCTGAATTGAGAACCTCCTTCTTTTTGAAGTCGGTTAATGAAAAGTAATCCTAAAACACATGGAGGCCTTCTTCAGGGGAGCCCCGCATCCCCCCCCCCATGTAGGGAATGGAAAATGACAAGTTTCTGAACTTTTTAGCCAAAAAATACGTTTATAGCCCCCGACTTCTGATAGATGAAAGCAAAAATATATAGCAAACGAATTCAAGATTAGAATTGTATGAATGCAAAACATTAAAATAAGCAATTAAATTCATAAATAAAGTACAATAGTAAATATATTAATATAAATATATAAATATATATAAGGACAAATTTATATGACAAGTAGATTGAAAAACATTGAACCCCCCTCCCTCCCCACCAAAAAGAGAGAACCCTCTTCAGCTGGTAGGGTCACTTACTAGTTGTTTAATGTCGCCAGAGATGTCACGTTATCCCTATGGGAACCAGTTACTTGAGCGCCTTCGCCAACGTTTTTCTTTATATGTTTGAGAGAAAATTTAAAAACATTAAGTTTTATAGACATTTTTTAAAACACATTATTTTTAAAAACATTATATTTATATATTGATGACATAATAGCTATAAACTGTGAAAATTCTGCGAAACATGCTGCTGAAATCTAACCCTCCGACCTTATCTTAAACCGTACTGACACTGAAGATCAAAATTTTTTCCTGAATATAAAATTAAAAAAAAAATAAAAACTGGTTAACTGATATTTATGATAAAAGGCGGGATTTTTGCTTTAAAGTTTGTAATCTGACGAATTGATTTTCCTGTATTAGTCATAGAGTTTTAAAAAATATTATATTTATCTAAATTAACAGAATTAAAATGATTTGCAATAACCATTTAGAGCTGAATTTAGCTCTTGAAAACCTTAAAAACATTTTAACTGTCAACCGCTATCCTGTTTTCCTACTAGATAAATATTTCAATCTTCTTGAATATAATCTAACTTAAGGTTTTGTCTTCATCTCGGGCGCCGTTTAAGAACTGTCAATGTTTTTCAATCTACTTGTCATATAAATTTGTCCTTATATATATTTACATATTTATATATTTATATATTACTATTGTACTTTATTTATGAATTTAATTGCTTATTTTAATGTCTTGTATTAATTCAATTATAATCTTGAATTCGTTTGCTATAATATTTTTGCTTTCATCTATGAGAAGTCGGGGACTAGAAACGTATTTTTTTAACTTTTCTCATTTTCCTTTTCCTACATGGGGAGGGGGGGGGAAGAGGGGGGGGAGAGGGGGCTCCCCTGAAGAAGGCTCCCGTGTGTTTTGGGATTACTTTTCATTTATTATCAGTGTATATATATATATATATATAATATATAATATGAAAATAAATATTCGATATACTAAAAATAATTGTGCAAGTTTTAAAACTTACAAATGCAGATAAAATAAGATTAATTTTAATAAATACTAGGAAACTATTAAAAGAATTAGCATTATTAGCAAAAGAAAAAAAAGGCACAAAATCTTGCCTATAGTGTATTAAAAAAGAAAAAAAAAAAGTCTGCACTGTAATATGTTCAAATCATAACACAACTTTATATTTTAAATTGCTTTACACTTTTATATTTAAGTCTTTTTTATGAATGGATTGAATTTGAACTAACTTTTTTTTTTTTCTTTCGTCTGAAAAATGAAAATATTAACAACCAATGAAAAAAAAATTTAAATGTCTCGTTTTTAGAAGAAATATTATGAGAAGTTTTTTTTTTTTTTTTTTTTTTTTTCCTAAATAATAGCATTGTAGGTAAAAAATTAATAAATAAATAAAAGATCTTATTCTGCGTGCCACAATGTTCAAAAGTATAATGGACGAACAAAAATTTTATCGTGAATAAATTGAAACTGGCAAAAAAAAAAAAAAAAAAAACATTAATATTTCTTAAAATTACATAAATTTCATGCAGTAAATCTATGAAAATAGATTATGGTAAGCAACAATAGTTTATTTGAATAGACTATTACAATAAAGAATAGTTTTATATTATAATAAAGAACAGTTTCAACAATTGATAATTTTTAAATATGGATTAGAAATAAATGCTGTAAAAAGTAATCATATGATATATTTTTGTAATCTTAAAATGGCATTGATTGCCAGCAATACTACTTATTCAGTAGTATTGCTTAAAAATTTTACTAAAAGCATAGCAAATCAAACTGTAATTTTTTTTCTTTGTAAAAACAACGACAACAATAATGATAATCATCACAGTAATAATAATAATAACAATAATTATAATTGTAGTTTTAAAATTCCCAACTTAAGTTTGTTTGAACTAATGTTGCTTGTTTCAGATATTAAATCACATATTAGGTGAAAAGCCAGAAATCGAACCTGAAGATTTAAATTTTCTTCTCTGACCTACCTGATCCTTGATGCATTTATCTTATTTTAATTCTTTACGTAATTTTACTGATGTACAATTTTCTTCTCTTATTCACACTTGTGAAATAATTTGTTTTTAGCAAGCATGTGGAAAATATCTCTATATATTAAAAAAAAGTTACTGTCACTGGCGTCAAATTTTTTTGTCTGCGACAGCATCTTCTAAGGGAGGGCAGGGTGCTTCGTGTCATGAGAGGTATCAATGTGTTCCGAGTACTCCAAGGAAGACATTTCAGCTGCTTAGAAATTTCTATCATTTTAATTAAAGAAGTTATTGACTAAAAATGACAAGTTTATGAAGGTACTCTATTTGCCGTTTTGAAAAGAGTTCCTCCCAGTGACGTTGTTCTTCCGTCATGAAGTCATTTTACAGGAGAAAATTAAAATATGATCCATGGTTGTACGTAGGGAGGTAGGTTGGTTGGATTAAACATCACACCAATACTGCGCTATGGATAATTGGCGACGGTCTAGGACGCACCCCTAGAGATGTTCCGGCGCTATGCCATCACAATTTTGAACCTTCATGGAGGGGATCCCCCTCCGCTTTGGCGATCCCCAGAGATATAGTGGGGATGGGAACATGGAGGTTGGTTGGTTGGTTGGGTTTTACGTCGCACTAGTGCTGCGCAGATGGGCAATTGACGACGGTCTGGGACTCACCCCTAGTGGTGGGAACATGGGGGACTTTGCGACCACGACAAATTTTATGAGCACCAGCCACCATTAGTGTACACGACGGTCTTTTGCCGGCTCAAGTATCGAATTGGCAATCTTCCAATTACGTGCTCAGCGCTTTACCGACTAGGGTACCGCGGCCCGAAACCATGAATGTAAAAAACTAAGAAATTTTTTTTTCTCTACTTTTAGAAAATTAAACTTCGTACACCGGAAAATTAAAATATGATCCATGGTTGTAGGTAGGTAGATAATTAGGTAGGTTGTGATTGACGTCGCACCATTACTGCGCTATGGATAATTGGCGAAGGTCTGGGACGCACTCCTACGGATGTACCGGAAACATGCCACCACAGTTTTGGTCCTACACGAAGGGGATAGCTCCCCAGCTTCGGTGGCCCCCAGAGGTATAATTTTGATGGGAACACGGAGGATATTGCGGCCACGGCATATTTTACTTGCACGAGCCACCATTAGTGTACACGACGGTCTTTGGTCGGCTCGAGAACCGAACCCACAATCTTCCAATTACGAGCTCGGGGCTCTACCGACTGTGGTACCGTGGTCCGGATTTAAGGTTGTAAAAAAGAAATAGAAGGGGTCATATACTAAAGCTTTAATGCAAAATGGTCTAGATATTATGATTTTCTTTCTATTAATATATATATATATATATATATATATATATATATATATTTCAATTTGACATTGAATATGAGGATTTCCAAAATAATTTTCTGCTTTTGTCTTGTAACATGCTCTATTAATATTCCTTTTCAGTGAAAGAAAGAAGCGAATAGGCGAGCAGAGTTCTGCAAGTGTCAATAAGTCGGGGAGGAGGCGAAGTAAGGGAGGAGTAAGGGAGTAAGGGAGTCGGGGAGGAGGCGAAGCCTCCTTCGGGGGTTGGTGAGCGGAGCGAGCAGGGGGCAGAGCTCCCTAGTATTCTTAAAAAAAAAAAAAGAAAGAAAGAAAAAAAAAATTGTAGTTTTATTTAAATTACCTCGCAACATTCGCCCGTATTACAAGTTGTGTTCTATTTCTTCTCTCAATCTTAAAACATACTGTTAATACATGGATAAATATTATTATGTTTTTAAATAGGAGCTACTTTATTTCTTTGGGGAAGGGGTGGTATTTTTAGAGGTCCAATCTCCACATTGGAAAAAGTATACTGATATTCGAATGAAAATGTTTCTATAACGAATAAGGTAAATATATAATCATTGGTTTACAGCCTCGCCAGTGACAGGCAGATTCTTTTCTCTAAGCTAGTAGGCGGGTAGTAACAGGTTCGCGACCCAGTTAACACTCATCGACCTAGCCATTCAGTGTTTTCCATATTTTTCTCTGTACTCGTATGAATACTGGCTAAGATTCTTAAAAAGGCCCTACTGAAAGTATTCTCCAGTTTAGGTTCTTACAGTTATTCCTATACAATTACTCAGCAGTAATTAAATATCAGAATCGAAGGACAAGATTCTTGGAGCGTTGGTAGCCATATTAATTTTAAAGGCGGTGAAAAAAAGCTATATATTTGCGATTTTCTTATACTTTATTTATTTATTATAATTTTTTTTTTTTTGTTATAAGGAATTAATATGTGAAAAACAGTTTAACCTTAAACATGTATACATATTAAACTTTCTCAATTTACCATACAAAGCAAAATGTGACGAAATATACAGCTTTTTTTCGAGACACTCATTATGCAATAAATAACTATTTCTGCGCAGATCATCTGCACGATAGTACCTACAAACCTAATATGATTTTCAGAAAAATCTCATAGATAAAATCGCTGGAAAATTTATTTTATTTATTTATTTATTTATTTATTTATTCGATAAAATCTATGATATTTACATTTTAATCTCAATTTGAGAAAATGATTTCTTTCCGCTGCTAAGTTAAAAGTTCTTAGAATTAAATTTTTATCGTTATATTAAAAATCGAATATTTCCTAAAATTTGGTGGAATTAGGTTACCATACATAACAGAAATTCCATAATTAATAAATGCATCTTCAAAATAAATAAATAAATAAATAAAAAGAAATAATTCTTTCTACTCATTCATTCTTTCTATTACATCATTCGTCCTATCCTATTCATTTATTCATTCTATTTGTTTATTCTATTTATAATGAATGAAGAATCTTAAAAAATGTATAATTTTGATTTTCAAAAATTTATTTAGATTCGAATTTTTAAATTAATTACTTTATATCTCCGAATCGATCATTTTTATTCGTAAATTTCCTAAATGTTGCAAATATAAAATTTCAATATCAAGTATGAATATATATATATATATTGGATTATTTTAAGATCAATAGATGGCATTACCACCGTCGTGTTGAATGGCTAACCACGAAATGCGAGGCTTAATTGGCTTTAAATTCTTCGAAATATACTTTTAAATATGAGATTTTGAGCATATGCTTCAGCACAAAAAGTTTATTTATTTATTTATTTTTATTTTATTTTATTTATTAACTTTTTATTTATTTATTTCTTTATTTTATTTCATTAATTTTATTTTATTTTTTAGTTTCTTTAAGAAAATGTTCATTATAAGTGTATTAGATTAAATTTTTGAAGCCAGAATTTCTAGTAGCTGATTTTATGCATTGATTAATATCCGATGTGGGTTTACCAATCAGATAACATCTTACGTCACTATCGTATCTTTTTGACAAAATTTAATCATGTCAACGTTGGAGAAATATTATATAGATTTTTATTTCATAAAAGGTTCATTTACAATTAACAACAAAAAAGAAAAATCATGCAGTACGCATTGATTAGTAACGCTTTCCAAATGTACGCAATTGTTGTATGTAATAACTTTTAATATTTTTTGCCTACGTTATCACACAACAGACAGAAGGACTGAAAAACATACAGATAGACTAATTGATTTTAAAATTACTCTTAGGCATTTTGGAAAGTGTTAAAAAGGCTTAACGTAAAAGAAATTGCAGCCGTTAGATTATAATTACAGCTTTTAATCTCTCTGAATATTTTACTGTAGCCTTATAAATCTGAAAGTTAATCATATAATATTCTGTACAAAACAATATTTTAGAATATTAATAAAACATGTCAATATTTTTAAGATTTTTGTAAGAGAAAGTTTTTTTAAATATAACTGTAAAAAAATACTGTCCTAAAACGTAATACATTGGCTTTTTTTTATTGTTGTTATTGTTGTTGTCCCTGTAAACAAACTAGTTGTACAGGACATATTAATGACATTTTAAATATGGAACATTCCATAGAGAACTTGAGTGTATCATTTTTTAAAAATTCTCAAAATATTCACGGATGATAGGAGCCGGAGACAAACAGATAGATAGGTAGACAATCGGACAGACAGATGCAGAAATTAAAATCATATTCCCACTAAAATTATAAGAAAGTATCAAAACGCTCATGTAAACAAAAGTACAATTCCAGCAAATTTTTATAAATAGCTCTTAATGTGATTATTTTTGTGTGGCCCTGTAAATCTAATGTTAACCATACTATATTACATAGAAGGCACTCTTTTGTGCATACGAATAATATATTTAAAATGCATTAAGCTTTGTGGAAAATAAAATAATTAAAATTTGGTTTATAAAAATAACTCTCATACAACACAATGCTTTGGAATAATTTCAATTGCCCCATGTACACAAACCAGTTAGAAATGTTCTCTATTTTATATAGGAAACATCCGATAGGGAATTGAATAACATATTAAAATTTCATTAAAGTTTCTATACATTAAAGGTATTAAAATATGGTTTATAGAAAATCCTCTCATACAACACAATGGCTTTCGAATACTTTTAGGTGTCCCTGTACACAAACCATAAGAGGTATTCACTCCATTTTCAATAGGGAACATCCGATAGGGAACTTGAATAAAATATATCGGTTTAATTAAAGAAATCCCATAAATATTTACGGGAATTTTAGAACGCAGAAAAACAGACAGAGAGACAGACAGACGGACAGAAGAACAGTCAGACAGATACACAAATTGAAATTATATTCACACTAAAAAAATGATAGAAAGTGTCAAAAAAGCTTAATGTAAACTAAAGTAGAATTCTAGCATTTTTTTATTAATAGCTCTTAATATAATTGAATATTTTTCTGTCACCCTGTAAATCTAATTATAACCATGTTATATTCTACGCAAAGCAATCTTTTGTGAATATAAATAACATATTTCAATTTCCTAAAACTTCGTGGAAAGTAAATTTATCAAAATTTGATTTATAGAAATATCTCACAAAGAACGCAATGCTTTGGAGTACTTTTGAGTGTCCCTGTACATAAATTAGGGGTGGTATGTAATCTATTTTATATAGGAAACATCCAATAGGAACTTGAATAACATATTTCAATTTCCTGAAGATATTGTACAGTAAAGGTATGAAAATATGGTTTATAGTAATTCCTCTCATAGAACACAATTCTTTGAAATACTTTCGGGTGTCCCTGTATACAAACCAGTAGAGGTATAAACTTCATTTTCAATAGGGAATATACGATAGTGAACTTGAATAACATATATCAGTTTCAAAAAATTCCATACATATTTACGGGAGTTACAGCGCAGGCAGACAGACAGACGGACAGATACACAAATTGATATCATATTCACACTTAAAAAAATGTTGGAAAGTGTTAAAACGCTTAATGTAAACGAAAGTAGAATTCTAGCAATTTTTTATTAATAGCTCTTAATATAACAGAATATCTTTGTGTCACCCTGTAAATCTAATGCTAATCATCCTACATTCTATGCAAAGCATTTTCTTTTGTGCTTATAAATAATATATTTAAATTTCATAAATCTTCGTGCAAAGTAAAGTTATTAAAATTTAGTTTATAGAAATATCTCTCATAAAACGCAATGTTTGCAATACTTTTGTGTGTCCCTGTACACAAATCAGTGGTGGTATTTACTCAATTTTATACCGGAAACATCCGATAGTGAACTTGAATAACATATTTGAATTTCATTAAGATTTGTGAACAGTAATGGTATGAAAATATGGTTTATAGAAATGCCTCTCATAGAACACAATGCTTTGAAATATTGTCAGGGGTCCCTGTTCACAAACCAGTACAGGTATAAACTCCATTTTCAATAGGGAACATCCGATTGTGAACTTGAATAACATATTTGAATTTCATTAAGATTTGTGTACAGTAAGGGTATGAAAATATGGTTTATAGAAATGCCTCTCATAGAACACAATGCTTTGAAATACTTTTGTGTGTCCCTGTACACAAATCAATGGTGGTATTTACTCAATTTTATACCCGAAACATCCGATAGTGAACTTGAATAACATATTTGAATTTCATTAAGATTTGTGTACAGTAAGGGTATGAAAATATGGTTTATAGAAATGCCTCTCATAGAACACAATGCTTTGAAATACTTTTGTGTGTCCCTGTGCACAAACCAGTACAGGTATAAACTCCATTTTCAATAGGGAACATCCGATTGTGAACTTGAATAACATATTTGAATTTCATTAAGATTTGTGTACAGTAAGGGTATGAAAATATGGTTTATAGAAATGCCTCTCATAGAACACAATGCTTTGAAATACTTTTGTGTGTCCCTGTACACAAATCAGCGGTGGTATTTACTCAATTTTATACCGGGAACATCCGATAGTGAACTTGAATAACATATTTGAATTTCATTAAGATTTGTGTACAGTAAGGGTATGAAAATATGGTTTATAGAAATGCCTCTCATAGAACACAATGCTTTGAAATACTTTTGTGTGTCCCTGTACACAAATCAGCGGTGGTATTTACTCAATTTTATACCGGAAAATTCCGATAGTAAACTTGAATAACATATTTGAATTTCATTAAGATTTGTGTACAGTAAAGGTATGAAAATATGGTTTATAGAAATGCCTCTCATAGAACACAATGCTTTGAAATATTGTCAGGGGTCCCTGTTCACAAACCAGTAGAGGTATAAACTCCATTTTCAATAGGGAACATCCGATTGTGAACTTGAATAACATATTTCAATTTCATTAAGATTTTTGTACAGTAAGTGTATGAAAATATGGTTTATAGAAATGCCTCTCATAGAACACAATGCTTTGAAATACTTTTGTGTGTCCCTGTACACAAATCAGTGGTGGTATTTACTCCATTTTATACGGGAAACATTCGATAGTGAACTTGTATAACATATTTCAATTTCATTAAGATTTGTGTGCAGTAAGGGTATGAAAATATGGTTTATAGAAATGCCTCTCATAGAACACAATGCTTTGAAATATTTTCGTGGGTCCCTGTACACAAACCAGTAGAGGTATAAACTCCATTTTTAATAGGGAACATCCGATAGTGAACTTGAATAGCATATATCAGTTTCAAGGAATTCCATAAATATTTACGGGAGTTAGAGCGCGGACAGACAGACAGACAGACGGACGGACGGACGGACAGACAGACAAACAAACCGAAGTCATTAACACTTTTCATGTTTCCGCGAAAAGTTTTTTTTTTTTTTCTCCTAAACTAAAAACCACTATAAAATTTTGATAATTCTATTAAATATATGAGTTAAGTTATTTTTTAATATGTTTCTAATCCTTATGTCATAACTGACAACTCTCTCGATTTTTTTCGGTGACATAATGCAAGAATTTTATAGTAGTAAACTTAAAGACATTAAACCGCAAATAATTTAACGCCAGAGTTTTCTATTTAAAAATTGTGGTTATAAAACTTATTTATAGATAATGTAAATATCGGCAGTTATGCTATGACAAAATTAACCACGTGCATTTTATAAAGTATTAATAGGAATTATGCTTATGTCCTCAATATAAATTTAAATAAAATTACAATCACATGTTGCGTTAATTTTTTTTTTTTAGTTTGCACATTGCACAAGGTGTTATATCATATCACAGCTAAGTGTTTTACAATTAAATAAGTTTTAAATTATTATTACAAAATGGTGGTACAAACGCTTCAGAGAAAAATCGGAAAATGTAACAATTATGCCTGGTTTCTGCTACTAGAAATTATTAAGCTTTTGAGTTTAACTGTGTTAAATTTAAAACTATTAAGACTATAGAATAATTAAGAGACATATTGAATGATATCTTGGCTATATAAAATGAACACATTCTATTAGGATTTTTAGCGTTGAAGGAAATAATGTAGTGGGCAAAAACAACTCCCAGTTCATACATTTACTAATAACATATAATGATATTATATAACTAATGATACAAATAGAAATTGCTTAATGTAAATTTTTAATGTTAAAAGTTTTATTTATTTATTTTTATTTTATTTATTTTATTTTTTTATTTTTATTTTATTTATTTATTTATCTTTATTTATTTATTTATTTATTGTAATATGCAAATTTTAGACGATATATAAGGATACACAAAGGCAATTTATTTAATGCCTTTTCATTAGAAACAAAGCTATAAATGTATTTTTGAAAGACCGTCATAGTTAAAAACGAAATATGGTATATTTTTGCAGCTTTGCTTTTTTTTTTTTTTTTTTTTTTTGGGGGGGGGGGGGGGGTAATATATAGAATTACACAAAAGTAATCTATGGTAAAGTTTTTCTTTTAAAGTAAAGCCATAAAAATATTTTTTTTAATTTTTTTCCTGATGTAAAATTTACTTTATTACTTCATATGTTTTATTTTAATGTAATTGAAATATAACGATTAAAATATGAATATATTAAACCACTTACATGCGCTCGTGCTGAAAGTGTTGGAGCAGGCATGATTTTGATCACTCAAAGTATTCTCTCATGTAGAAAAAGTTAACTTTTCTTACGAAACTATGTGAAAAACTAACGATAGGATTCCGGTTTTTATTTTACGAGTTTTATTGACCCAATAGTGTGTTCATAAACGGAACAAGGATTTGAGATGTGCAAAAATTAATAAAACCAACAGTAGATAGGCTTATTTTAGAAATCTTAGTAACCATAATAGAGTTATTTCAACAGAGTTTGAATAACTCTGTTACGTAACTCTTTTTCCAGGTAAATTATCAGGCATAGTTTCTTTCCAAGAGATTTACCTGGAATGGGAGCAAACAATGTGTATCGCTCAGGGAAATTGTTTTGAGATGATATAGGATTCGCTCAATTATACATTTTAAATGTCACAATAGCACTTGACTTTTTTATTTGTGTACTATTAGTAAGAATTCTAAATCGTAGATAAGGTTTCTGGGATAATTTGTAACGGAAACAGAGTTTTGTTTACATGTGATACTTAAGTATACGGATGCAAAAAATGTATTTTTAACTTTTGATTGTATGACTCATTTCTGACTTTTTCTTAAAGGTGATATGATTAGCGATAACCTCCTTACACTTTCTTATTTACAGATTGGGAATCCGGATATACTGATATTAAAACATCATACCGTATAATAGTGTTTTGTATTAAAATATCGACGATGCAGTGTCAGACTATGGCACGGGCATATGGGGCTCTGGCCCAGTGCCTCCAAATTTGGGGGGAGGGGCTCAGTCCAAAAAGCTGAAAAGTAGTTGTGTTATTTTTAGATCTTGTAATTTAATATTTAAAAATATGTATTGATTTTAAGCGACTTTTCAAACATTTAGCAGTTACCAGGGACTTAAAAGAATTGAATGAGAGAATAATACAGTAAATATACCCGAAAGGGAGAACTTTTCATTAAAAGACTGCCACGCCATTTGGCGTATTCACAGCGACCTGTGCACACAACGAAACCCAAGGATAGGAGGAGCAAAGTATTTGAGATGCATTTCGTTAGTGTATTTTACAAACCGTTTAAAAACATTATTCAAATTAATTATATTTTAAATTATTTATTTTGAAATTATTATTAGATTTATTTTAAATTATTTATTACTTAAATGTATTACAATAGTTTTAATTAAATTGTCTCAAATATAGCTAAATGTTTTAAACATAATTTGGCAATTTATCGCAGAGTCCGTGAAAGAGAATCAAGTGTAAATTGTCTAATATAAATGAATCCAAAAGGGGAAATTAAAATAAGGTATGTGAGTATTTCTACCGAAGTTTGTGTGTGAATATAATGGAATGAAATCTTTAGAATATTTTTGTGTGTCTCTATAAAAGCATTACAACTAGTAAGCACGCAATGTTTATCTCTTTATAATATGTCTCTTTATATTTATATCTTTTAAATAATTTAATGCACTTCAGATTTTTAGGTCTTATAGAATATGATACGTGAAAATTCATTCATGCTTCTATGTAAAAGTCACACATCATTTCTCATGATGGTCATACTTTAGCAGATAAATGTGACATATAACAGTTTTATTGTTTTAAACAATTTAGCATCAATAAAACGGACTTAAAATAATTTGTATCCATAGTAATGCATAGGAATTCTACTTTGCATCGCTTTCAAGACAACTACAAGTATTAAACTCATAAAATTCTTGATAATTCTTGCAATGATGACTTTTAATAGCCCTGTCATAATTATACTCAATAAAAAGAAGCAGTCACACACTACCGTGTTTACTCACCCACTTGCATATACACATCAGCACTATAATCATTAAACTCTACATATTTCGTGATTATGACCTATAATATACGTACTAAATTTGAGTTCAATCGAATGCAGCGTTTAGACGATATCGTGTTCACTCATTTACATACATATACACGTTAGTCTTGTACTCCCTAAACTATTTCTTGAGATGGTTTCTCATAATGTACATTCTAATGTCGGATGCAATCGACTTCAATGTTTAGACGCTATCACATTCACTCACACACATACAGGTATTTATGAATACAGACTTCAGTATACAAAACAGCAAAAATGAAATCAGGGTATCCCCAAACTTATTAAAACGAACTTCAAATAATTTGGGGCCATAAATCATTTTGCATAAGAATCCTATTTTGCATCTGTGTAAAGAAAAAAAAAGAACTAAGTTCTACACTTAATAAAATCTATATATGTGCGATGGTTAACTGTAACATACCTATCAAATTTGAGCTCAATCAAATACCGCATTTAGACGCTATCGTATTCACTCATACACATACATGCATACATCCATATCGTCGTAAAATACAAAAATGAATTCAGGAGGCCTCAAAACTACTAAAATATAATAGTTGAATATTTTCTTGGTAAAAAATAGTTCCTTTAAATAATATATGTACGGAATTTAATGGTACATATTCTTCCATCATTCATAATTTTATAAATTTAGTGAATCGCTCTTTTATTTAAATCTCCACAGCACTTTTATTAAAATTCATTTATGAGCATCTTTTAAGCATTTATTTAAAACGAAAATTGGCGATAAAATCACTCTTCTGTCAATTCATTCTATTTTTTTTTTTTTTTTTTTTTTTTTTTTCGTTTATGTTTCTTATTAATGAACAGATTTCTTATAAACATTTCAAAAATTTTAACACAAAATTGTCTTTAATTAAAGTACTTCAATTTAACTTTATTAAAAAATTAAAATAAAATAAAATCTATTTATTATACTCTCAATCGTTTTAATGTTCCTCAATTTAATTCCTGCACGGGTCGGGTAAGACCCGAGCCAACTTCTGCAGATGAATTTTAAATTAACCCGAAAACCGACCCGAGAATCTGACAAAACAATTTTCTTTCGACCTGAACCCGCAATAGAGAATTTTGCCCTACACGCACTTGACTTCGAATGCAAATTTTTTAGAGCCGAAAACAAGTCGAATCAGACAATTTTAGTACCCGAATCCAATCCGAAACCCGAAAACTGAATAAAATTAATAACTAGGTAATTTAAAAATTACTAACAAATTTTTATGTTATCAATGTAAGTAAATTTCCATTGTCACACAATTGGTAATCCATTTTAAAAAGAATTGAACGTGTAATTACCAATACAACAAGTTAAAATTTAAAACAGTGAATTATTATAATTTTTAACCATCTATGTGTATTGTACATCAAAAACAAGCTTCAAGTTCAATGTTGTTTATTGTTGAAAACTTATATTCTAATAATAATAATAATAATAATAATAATAATAATAATAATTAATGTTTTTCACATATTTGCTTTTGTTCAAAATGGAGTTTACTATAATAATTTGAGTACGCGTATATTTACTCATGGGTGTTTATAGTATGTTTATATCAGTTATACAGTTGTAATTATATCAAAATTTTCCTTATTATTGCAAAAAATAAAAATTTAAAAAAAATAAAGATGTTCTCAACTCGATCCGACTTGCTGAAAACTAAACCCGACCCGAACCTAAAACCGACACGCAAGAAAAAAAAAAAAAAAATCAGCTAACCAGATCCGAGAGAAAAAAAAATAATCAACCCAACACGCAAGAAAAGAAAATCAGCCATTTGACCCGAACGGTTTCGGGTAAAATTGTATTGCGTTAAATTTATTGCCATGAATGTTCATAAAAATTATTATATTGTTTCTACCATGACTGGTTTACTAGAATTGTTGTTTAGTTTATTGAGTCTCGCCACAAAGGTAAAACACACCAAACTTATTGCAGAGAATTCCTTTAAAACCATTCTAAATACTGAAAATGAACCAAGTGTTATGCAGCCGGAATAACTTACAGTATTTAGATGTCTTTGGCATTCAGAATGCAACTGAAAAAATTATAGATTTCCCCATAACACAAAGTTTATATTAATGAATTAAACAAAAAGAAAAAAAAAAGTGTTCAAAAGTTATTGTACAGCAAAATGTGATAATAATATACTGATTAAGAAAACTGACATAGCGATTTTGACATAAAAAAATAAAGTTATTATTATTATTATTATTATTATTTTTTTTTATCGATACGATTTCTTTACCAGCGTTAGTTTAGGTATTAAAATCGAAAACTTAACTTCTCCTGAAATTATAGAGCTATGAATAAGGTGATGAGATCTAGCCCAAATATAGTGAGCGTGCATCTACTGTGGATTAGAAGCCTGCATCGGGTCGGATTGACTGATTTTTTTTTTTCTTGTGGATCTGGTTCCGATCGGATTGACTGATTTTTTTTTCGTGTTGGTCAGTCAGGTCGGGTTGACTGATCTTTTTTCTGTGGGTCTGGTTCGGGTTCTGGTTGGGTTTAGTTTTGAACGAGTCGTGTCTACGTGAAAATATCTTTCAAAAAATTTACCATAATAAGCAGAAATTTGTTTGACATAATTATAATTGTATAACTTATATGAAGCGTACTATATATACCCTTGATTAAATATACGTGCACTCAAAGTAATATAATAAAGTAAACATCCATATCAAGGAAAATCAATCAACAAAGAAACATCAATTATTATTATTATTATTAGAACATGAGCAGTAAACAATAAACTACAAACACTAAACTTGAAGCCCGATTTTGTATACTCGAACTACACAACACACATCAATGGTTAAAAATTACTAATAATCCATTTTTCAAAATTTAAAAATTTTAACTTAAGTTTATGAGTAATTACATTTTTAGTTCTTTGTAAAATGATTTAGCAACTGTGAGACAACGAAAATTTACGTTATTTTATACACACAGAAAAATAAATTGGTCACAGTGACCTGGCAAAATGCTCAACTGACAATACAGAATTGACTAACCAAAATAGCTGACTATCCAAAAAGTGTACTTGCTGAACTAGTCTCCAAAACTGAAAAGTGTACTTGCTGAACTAGTCACCAAAACTGAAAAGTGTACTTGCTGAACTAGTCTCCAAAACTAAAAAGTGTACTTGCTGAACTAGTCACCAAAACACTACTCCAGACTAGGAAGGTTAATATTATCAGACAAAGAAGGCTAGTCGACAATCATAATTATCTGACCAGGAAGGTTAGTCAACAACCGCAGTTTCAAAGACAAGGCATGTTAGTCAGAATCTACACTTGATTAAGAAAGTTAGTCAACAGATCTCAGGTATCTGACTAAGAAAGGTAGTCAATTTTCAAAGAATATTTGAAGAGGCAGGATAGTCAAGATTATTTGCCTGACTAACCTGTCTGGTAATATCTGAAGAGGAAAACGAGTCTCTATTTGATTAAGCTGCCTCATAATATTTGTGGAGGAAGATTAGTTAGGAAAAAAAAAAAACAATGACTAGCATGTCTCATAATATTTGAGATAGATTCATACTTGCCAACATATCGGTTTTAAAAATCAGTAGATTTTATCGGAAAAAAAAAAAAAAAAAAAAAAAAAAAAAAACAGTAGAGATTTTTTAAATTGACATTTTTAACGATAGAGACTGAATTTATATAAATATATAGTAGACAAAAAGAAAAATATATGAATATTTACAAAATATTTTCCATAAATAAAAATTTTCTTTAAATAAAAATCACTCATCTTTCAAACGAAAACAAATAAAATATTGAGATTATGTGTATTAAAGAATTAATTTCAAATCCTAAAAATTAGGAAAAAAATATATTGTCTATGATATTTACTTAAACACAAATTTTTACATTTATAGCAGATTTTGCTTCATTAAGAAAATAACAATTAAATTGTTATTCATAGAATTGTTAAACTAAATTTTCACTGCATTTAGAAATTAAAATGTTCTCCAGATTTTTATAAGATAATGAGGATCAAAATTCAGTTTTTAATTATCTTATCTGACTGAAATTACACTCATAATGACTATGTAAATATACTATTTAATTACAAAGCATTATTTACAAATCTGGTGTGAAAAACCACACGACTTCCATTACCCACTATTTCACGAATTATATGCATTTTTACTTTCATTACCCCACTACCGTATATAATGGAAGTATTGTATTCGGTCCAAAAATTCAATGTCGAGTTTTCGCTTGATTTACACGTTTTAAGGTCTCCTGAGTCCAAATCAGTAGTTTTTGGCAATAGTGTGTATGTGTGTGTATATATGTATGTACGAACGAAATCTTCTGGTTATGATATCTCCTAAACTAATAGAGATAAAACTACGAAACTTCAGCATTGAGGCAGTTCTGGTGTACAGATGAAATTCTGGTGTACAGGAGCCCTGTATAAATAGCTTAATTTCAGGTCTCGCAAGTCGTGCCTTTAAAAACGGCTCTACGGATTATTTTCTAACTCGCTATAGTAACTTTCTTTTAAATATGCTTTTGTATGTAATTATCGTTTTCCGTTCAATAATTGAGTACGCCAAGTTTTGCAAAAGTTGGTATCTCAAAAACGGCTGTAACGATTTTCTTGAAAATTGTTGCATAAATCCATTTTAGATATGCTTTCTCATTTATTAAGTGGTTGTTACAGGAAAAATAACAGTCATCCTGATTAGGTAGGTCAGTTTTAGATCTCGGAAATTGGTGTTTGAAAAAATAACTCATTCCCCCCCCCCCTTATATTTTAACTCGCTATATAAATTCTGTTTTACATGTTTACATATGTATATATATATATATATATATATATATATATATATATATATATTTATACATACATGCATGCACACACACATACACGCACACATATATATATTAGCTTTCATTATAGGAAATTTGTTTGGTGTCTACTTCGTTAGGTCAATTTTACGTGTTCGCTGACCACATTATTTCTAAAAAATGCATATAATACGTGTAATAGTGGGCAATGGAAGCCGTGTGGTTGTTTCACACCAGACTTTTTTTTTTTTTTTTTTTTTGAGAAAATTGAGTTAAAATGGCGAGTTTGAAAAAAATCCGTAAAGATGTTTTTAAAGGAACGTGCTTGCGAGACCTGAAATTGAGTTATTTATACAGGACGCCTATCGATTTTCCTGAACTAACCAACTATATCATTCGAAAGGACTTCTAATAGAATGTTTATATAGCAAATTTGAAGAAAATCGTTAGAGCCGGTTTTGAGATACGGACTTACGGTCCCACTTCTGGTTTCTGATGTCCCACTTCCGGTTTTTCAATTTTTATCAACATTTGGAAAATGCATCTGTACACCAGACCTGTCTTAATTCTGAAGTTTTGTAGCTCTATCTTTATTAGTTTCGGAGATATGATAGCCTGGAGATTCCACTCACACACACACACTTACCAATTGCCAAAACCACTTTTTTGGACTCAGGGGACCTTAAAACGTGTAAATCAGGTGAAATCTCGATATCGAATTTTTGAACGGATTACAATACTTCCAGAGCTGCCAACCTAATCCGGCAAATTGTTAGTACCGCCCCTTTTTCTACACCACTTAATTTTTAAAGCAATTTTCTTCAAATGTATTTACGATGAATTAAGAAGAAAAAACTCTAAGAAATGACTGGTGTAGAAAAAGGGGCGGTACTAACAATTTGCCGGATTAGGTTGTCATCTCTGTACTTCCATTACTTACGGTAGTAGGGTGATGGAAGTAAAAAATCCAAAAATTTAAGTTTGTTTTGAGTTAATTAAAATCAATATTGTAATTTTTACACATACATTTAATAAGCCTCATTTCATTATTATATGTATTCTCTGTATATTTTCCTCTATATATTTTCCAGTAAAATTGCTCAATTTTACAATTTTTCTTGTAAGTTCCTAAAAACAGCAGAGCAGTAGAAATAGCTAAAAAAAACGGTAGTCTACTGGTAAAAACAGTGGAGTTGGCAAGTAAGCAGATTAATCAAAATTTTAATTGGTTAAAATCCTTCATATTTTATGAAGAATAAGAGATTCGTGCTTGTTTGCAGGGGTTTTTGTAAAAGCATTGTTATTAGTCTTAACCTCTTTACTTTTGTAATTGTTTAATCTTTTCTTCCCTTTAAGGTGTTCAACCTTGAAAATACATTTAAAGAACTTTTCTGGAAAATATTACTTGTCTATCAATTAAAAAAAAAAAAAAAAAATACTCATAGCTGCCAACTTCTTCAAATTATTCCGGAATGTTGTTAACATTCGCCCTTTTCTTCATACCATATTCTTTCTAGAATAATCTTCTTTAGCATGTAATTACAATTAAATATGAAGAAAATTACTCCTCAAAGAATATGATTTGAAAAAAGGGCATTACTAACAACATTCCGGAATCAATTAAAAAAGTTAGCAGCTATGAATACTGGAAATTTAACAAAACACTGAAACAAAGAATTCGCTAGTTTAAACATTCTTCCCTACATTTATTTATTATTAACGCAAGCATTTATCCAACACCTTCTTATCAAGACCTTCCAAATGGATTGTGGCGCCACATGATTTAGTCCATTTTTTATGCACATCCTCATATATGGTTTTAGAATTATTTTTAGAATTTATTATATTTAGAATTTATTTTTTTTTCTCCTCGGTGCTTTCGTTTTATACGCTGTGGTTACAAAAATAAATATAAACATTTTTTTTTAAGTTCCTTTTTTTAATATTACCCATTTCATTCCCAAATTTTTCCCTCCATAAAACAATAAATCTTATATTTAGTCATAAATTTATTTCAAAGGTAATATATATATATATTTTTTTTTAAATAGGAGTAATAGCAGAGTACGAATTAATATAGCTAATAAAGCAACTGAGCGGTGTTTATTTATCTATATCGTTATATAAAGCGCAAAAAATTGTTTGTTTGTGGAGGGTAATCTCTGAAACTACTGAACCGATTTAAAAACTTCTTTCACTGACCGAAAGCTACAGTATGCCATATTGTTATAGGCAATATTTAATTTTGATAAAATAAATTTTAGTTTAAAATCTGAGCATTTTAATTAAAATCCCCATAGAAGCCGTAATAGAAATGGAAATAATGAAATATTAAAAAAATTAGCTGCTGCCAACATAAAAGAAACATTTACATATTCATTTCGTTTTTAAAATATCTTGACGTGAAAAAAAAAGAAATATATTTGCACGTGCATTAAATTGAAATTCATATAAAGCTTTTTTAATTGTTAAACTTACACGTTAAATCTGACGTCATTATAGAATTAAAAGTGTTTATTTTTCTAATAATTTAATTTGATATGATATGATATAATATCTAAGCATCAATGTTTAAACCACGGAGTCTTTATTTCTCCGTGGTTTAAACCAGTTTAAACTGATGTGTGTAAACGAAATTGGAATTTAAAAATAAATAAATAAATAAAATAAAATAAAATAAGAAATTCTATTTTATAATATTATTTATTTTAATTTATAATTGTTGCCAAAAAGATTTACGAATTAATTTATTTTTAGACATATAATAAAATATATTTTCACGCGAACAATAATATAAAAAGTGAACTGGATTTTTTGTAAAAAAATAATAAAGATCGACGAAAATTATTTCCCCATTTTAATCCCCATATTTGGATATAGATATGTATTAGTTATCATGTGCATCCGTTAGATTAAATTGTTTTTGTTGTAAAATTGATAAAATTGGAATTTTAAATTTCAAAACTCTAGAAAAAAAATGGCAAATTTCCATATTCGATTGAAAACATAAACATTTCATTTCAAAGGATGATATTTACACAATAAATATCCAACTAATAAACTAATTAAAAGGGAAAGGATAAATATTCTATCATAATTTGAAGTCAAATTTGTTTTCAAATGTCTAAATAAAGTATCTGATATAATATACTAATATGTTGCAGCAGAATAGATTTGATATCCGTCATCCTTGGCAGAAAAAAAAAAATATCGCCAAATTATCTGGCGAATATAATTTAATTCCTTTCAAAAATCATGGTTATTTTAAAAACTTACATTAAGAGTGTAACGAATAATATGAAACAATATTTCGTACAATACATATTACGAAAATATACATCTGGCATGTATATTTTCGTACTACGTTTTTGATCGCCAAATACAAAAAACGCCAAGGGTGACAGTTTTGAAATTTAAAATTAAAATTTTGTCAATTTGACAGCAAAATAACTCAATCTAACGCATGCATACAATAACTAATACATATCTATACCCAAATATGAGGATTAAAATCGGGAAATAATTCTTCTAGAATTTTAATAAAAAAAAAAAAAAAAAAAAAAAAAAAAATCCAATGAGCGATTAACATGGAAAATCTTTTTCTTGCATCCATGGGCGGTCAGTGATGTCATACTTCGCTTGCGTATTGAGATGTTTAAATTTATTTGGCGACTATTTTTAGCAACTAACAGTTATGGCAAGTAGCTCAATATACATAGCGCATACAGCCATTACTGAAATGTAAATAGCATTTAATTATTTGTGTTACATTATGTTGACTGGAAACCTATTTAATATACCTATGCTCTATAGTTATACTAATATAAAAAAAAGAAAGGTTTATATGCATATGTAGAGAACGATCGCTAGAACTAAAAAGCCGATTGCTTTTTTTTTTTTTTTTCTTTCAATAATCAAAAGTTACACCCCAGACAGCACATCACCTCCCCAGGATATCTTCAAGATGTCTTCTGGATGAAAAGGCATCCCACTAACGTTACATGACAGTTACACTGTAACTGACTACGTAACTGACAGTTACACTGTCTCTCTCTAAGTGCTAGAAGCTATAAAAAATTTTGGTAAAATAAATTTTTAATTAAAATTTTCAATATTTTAATTGAAAACAAAGCATAGATTTGATATCTATCGTCATTGGCGATTTTTGTATTTGGCGATCGAAAACGTAATACGAAAATCTGTATATTATCGTAGTAAATACGAGATGTATGTGTTTACTTCAATTACGCTACTACCGTAGGTAGTGGAAGTATTGTATAGGTTTTGGCAATTAGTCAGTGTGTGTGTATATGTGCACGTGTGTGTGTAATCTTCTGGCTGTCATATCTCCAAAACTAATAAAAATAGAACTACTAAACTTCACAAGTGATTCAGGTCTGGTGTACAGATAAATTTTCCAAATTTTCGTGAAAATTGAAAAACCGGAATTGGGTCATCGAAAACCAGAAATGGGACCCTAAGCCCATATTCAAAAACACCTTTAATGATTTTCTTCAAAGTTGCTATATAAATAATATATTAGATGCCCTTTCGATTGAAAAGTTGCTTAGTTCAGGAAAATTGATAGGCGTCCTCTATAAACAGCTCAATTTCAGACTTCGCAAGTGCGTTCCTTTAAAAACGCCTGTACGGATTTTTTTCAAACTCGCCATGTTAACTTCCTATTAAATATCCTTTTGTATGTAATTATTGTTTTTAGGTCAATAATTGAGTATGTTAAGTTTTGGTAAAAGTTGGTATCTCAAAAACGGCTCTAACGTATTCTTGAAAATTTTTTCTTTAATCCAATTTAGATAACCTTTCTCAAGTATTACGTGCTTATTACAGGAATATTAACGGTCATCCTGATTAGGTAGTTCAGTTTTAGATCTCGGAAATTCGTGTTTAAAAAAATAACTATCTATTTTTTCCCCCTTATTTTTTAACTCGCTATGCAAACTCTGTTGTATGTGCCTTTATACGTGTATCAAGTTTCTCTTACTCGAAAATCTCAAAAAATGCAAGTAATATCTCCAAAAAATTGTTATATTACGTGTAATAGTGGGTAATGGAAGTCGTGTGGTTGTTTCACACCAGATTCTGTAATAGTATATATTGTACGAATATTGTTTCATATTATTGATTTCACCTTTAATATACATTATTAAAGTAATAATCAATTATGGAAAAAATTAAATATATTTGCGAAATGAAAAAATAAATAATAATTAAAGCTATTATGACGTCAATTTTATCAAAAACATTTTCATGTCATAGGTTTATTTTTCAATATTTTTTATTCATGAGTAAAGAAATGTTTCTTTTTATGAAATAAATAAATAAATAAATAAATAGCATTAAGTAAAAATTGCCAACATTTAACAACTAATTAAAAAAAATAATTGTAAAATTATATTTTGACTTTCCAGTTAATAATATTGCCTGACTATAACATATAAACTGATATATTTCTTGATTTTTTACATATCAATCCATCTTTAACTAAAATTTATTCATCAGTGCGAAGCCGGACGGGTCAGCTAGTGTTTAATATAACCACTGATGCCATTAATCATCACAACTTTTCAATAAATAAAAATATGAAAATTTTGGGAAACATACATGTTGTAATTAGTTAAAATACAAATTATAAACATTAAAAAATAAAATAAAAAATGTTTCAAACACTTAATTTACTTAACCCTTTACATACCAAACCACCTTATTTTTGGAAAAATAGTTTGAAACTTTTTTATTATATTTCTTTTCTGAAAGAGAAACATCTCATATTAAATTTAGCTTACTTTTGCTTAACAATAGAGAAAGTTTAAATTATAGGGACTTTGAAGTTCCAATGAAAGCCTGTAGTAAATTTAGGCTATATTGAGGAATTTTTTTGGTAGGACTTTAAAGACCCCGTGGGATACAAAGGGTTAAGCCACCTGAATATATGCATATATTTTTTAAATAATGGATTTTTTCACCAAATTAAAATTATAAACAGGTACGACGATACAATGTGTTGATATAGACAATATTAACGATATATAAGGTATAGATGTTACAATGTACTAAATTATAAATAACATCAAACTCCAAATTTCCGGTTATTTAAAGTTTTAAAATCATAAATATTAATGATACATCTTTTTTTTTTTGTTATTAAGGTGAGGATGGACATATAATTTGCATTAAAAACACCTTTTACCGTATATAATAAGAATTTTTTTTTTCCTTTAATCATCTCTGTAAATTTTATGCACAGATAAATTTTAATATATAGCAATAATTTACAAGTATTTGATCATCCAAAATAACTCTCACTTACCTGATAACATACTTTCAACATTCTTTATACCAACATTTTAAATAAGATTTTAAATCTCAAGATTTTAAATAGATTTATTTGCTTATTTAAATAAGAAACTAAGTAATTAAAATAAGACATAACAGACAAAAATCAAGAAAAAAATAATTTTATTGATAATTATAAATATGTTTCATGTACATAAAGAAGATTTTTCTATCATTTGCATAAAAATTAATCTTAATAATAATATAAAAGCACAAATATCATTAGGTAATAAAACGTAATTTTTTTGCCTTGGCTTTTGCAATACTTCTCAAATTTTTTTAGTCATTATTTGGTAACTTTTTCCAACTTAATTATTTACAAATCTAAATAGCTCTTAAACAAAAACGAAATATTTCCACAGGACTTTGTCTTCATGTACTTGGCTTTGATAGATATGATGGCAAATCACTGAAAATCGTAGGAATAGCACCATCTTTAACAATTGGTTTATTTCTTGGGACTTGATATAACTTTTCTTCTTTTTCATTAAAATATGTTACTGTTTGTATAATTTCACCAGGTTTAAAATGGAGCTCGCAAACCTTAAAATGAAAAAAAAAAAAAAAAAAGGTCATTAGGATGTCGCTAAGAAGTACGTTATATGAGGTGTAAATTTCACCTCATTGCATAGGTTGCATTTAGTTAGGAAGTTGCATATATCAAAACCTTTCTTAATCTATGCATAAATTATTATATACTCGTTTATAAATTTTTATGTGAAAACAGGGCACTATGGAATCACCTAGGAGAGGCCTTCATCCTGCAGTGGATTGATAAAGGCTGAAATTGATAATGATGATACATATATATATTGTCATATTTCACTTACTTTATAATTCGTATGATTACTTTGGGTATGATTCGTATTCGTATGATTACTTACTACTTGATTACGCACGCACAAGCTTTTTTTTTTTTTAATCGATCTGGTTTTATAGATTTTTTTTAAATGAATATATTGCTGTTAGTACACTATTGTTAAACATATTTGGAAGCTGACAACCGTATTATAAATGCTATTTATATAATTTATGTATGTTCAAACAAATACGAAACGTCCAATACAGTACAGTCTATGGAAGGAATTTCTTTAAAGTGCCTTTTAACATATTTCCAGGGGTGCAGAATATGTCCGAACGCGCGAACGATGTTCGGGGGAAATTTTGAATATTTATTTACTTAAAATAAAAATGAAAATGGAAATAAAAAAAATTTGGTGTGAAACAACCACACGACTTCCATTATCCACTATTACACGTGTTATATGCACTTTTTGGAGTTAATGTGATCAGAAGACATAGAATTGACCTAATGAAATAGACAACTAAAAATTCTCCAGTAAGAGAAAGTTAATACAGCATAAAGACATATAAAACAGAGTTTACATAGCGAGTTTAAAAAATGAAGAAGAAAAAAGGTGGGGGGTAGTTTTTTTTAATTATTATTTTACTTTTTGAAACACCAGTTTCCAAGATCTAAAACAGATCTAACTGATCAGGATGACTATTAATTGTCCTGTAATAACCACGTAAAGCATGAGAAAGGATACCTAAAATGGGTTTATGTAACAATTTTCAAGAAAATCGTTAGAGCCATTTTTGAGATAGCGACTTGGCATGTTCAATTGTTGACCGGAAAACGACAATTACATACAAAAGTATATTTAAAAGAGGGTTAATATTGCAACTTTGAAAAAAATACATACAGTCGTTTTGGAAGGAACGCACTTGCGAAACCTGAAATTGAGCTATTCATACAGGACGCCTATCAATTGTCCTGAACTAACCAACTATATCATTCGAAAGGACATCTAATAGAGTGTTTATACAGTAACTTTGAAGAAAATCGTTGGAGCCGTTTTTGAGATACGGGTTTACGAACTCACTTCCGGTTTCGGATATCCCACTTCCTATTTTTCTAATTTTCACCAAAACTTAAAAAATTCATATGTTCACCAGACCTGTCTCAATTCTGAAGTTTCGTGATTCTATTTTTATTAGTTTAGGAGATATCATAGTCAGAGGACATCGCCAAAAAACACATTTTTGGACTCAGGGGACCTTAAAGCATGTAAATCAGGTGAAATCTTGATATCGATTTTTTGGACCGAATACAATACATTACCTACGGCAGTCGGGTGATGGAGTAAAAATATACTGAAAAAACAAAATTTCTAATATTAAACAACAAATTGGCGGCTGTTTTCTTCTGTTACAAGTGTATTTTTTTTTTTTTTTTTTTGAAATACCTATTACTTACATCCCCTGCCCCCCCCCCCCCCTAAAGTTAAGTATTTGAAGTTCAGTGATATATATTTAGTGATTCATTCAAGCTAGAGAAAATATAAAATCTCCAACACTTTTTTTTTTTTTTTAATTGACTAAAATGGTACAAGAATAATAATCCAGTTCACATAAATAAACAAACACTTTAATGACCGCGGATGGGAAAAATTACGTATTTGTTTACTTTAGCCGATAAGAAAGGGGGGGGAGAGAAGGGAAGATAGAAATAGGAAAAACATTTTTTTTTTTTTTCATAGTTTTGAGTCTGATTCAGTTTCGATTGTGCAATCAACTGCCCCCCCCTCCCCCCCCTTCCTCGCAACCAAATTCCGCGCGTACACACACAAAATAATAATAATATTAAGAATAATAAATAAAACAGAAGAAAGAAAGAAAAAGCACTTGAGCAGTTAGCTGTGAGTGATAAAACATAAATTTTTGAATGAGTTGGTTCTTTTTGTGTCTTAAATTTTAGTTTTCACATAAGAATTTTAACACTTAGTTAAAACTTCTGTTGTTCTTTTATGGATGTTTATAGAAGCCCAATCATTTCATATTAATTGTTATTAATCTAAACTTATGCTTAATCTTTTTTATATTATTTTTTCAATTTAAAATTATTTTGCATTACAGTTAGACACATACTATTCTTTAGTTTTTTTTTTTTTTTTTTGTATTCAATAGAAGAAAGCATTGGATTCGTAAACATTTTCGATTTTCGGTTTTTGATGGATTTACGCGTTTTGAGAGCTCGAGAACATGTTTTGACAATAGAAAATGTTTGTATGTGACAAAAAGTTTTGTGGCGACTGTATCTCAGGAACTACTGCACAGAATTGCATATAAAATTATATGTAGATGCATCTTAACATAAATTATTAGTTTATGTCAACTTTTAGTGCTAATCGCTCAACAGGTGAAGCTGCTATACAGCTATTTTTACAATTTAAGGGTTATATCTCAGGTTCTAATGCGTATAATTGAACAATATTTAATGTATAAAAAGGCCATTAAGAGACGTAATGTTTATTAAATTGGGTGTATATAGGCGATATGTGGCTCTGTTATACTGCAATTTTCCCCGTGATCATCTGTACGGTAAAAATTTACTTCCGTTGAACCTTTAGACTACCTCTGTGATATGAAAATCGTCTGCATTAATAATAGATAAAAATAAAAATAAAAAATAATTTCCATTGCATGATTTTATATAGGAAAAGGTAGAAGAAAGTTAGTTTTGTGGTGGCATCAACATGACATTTTTTTTTCTTCTTTTTTTCTCCCCGGGAGAAAAAAGGCAGGCTTGAAACTCTTATACTTTTTTTTTTTTTGTAATGATACATATCAACAAATGTCTGATAGCTGCTGATTCTGTCATTCAGCTTTTGAGCACTATTTTCTCAGACTATATGACTCGTTTTGTCGAAGGTTAAAATCATTTTGTATCTTTATAGTAATTTGTCTCATTTTTATAGCATATAACAGTTTTTCAGTTTGTTCAGTGAAACAAATAACATGAAATTAAGTACATATTTGTAACAAGATAACTTTGTTTATAACGAATACTTAATAGTATCTAATAATTTAAACTCATATTATTTTTGATTAAATTTATTCTAAAGGAATATATATATATATATATATATGATATCAAAATTTTAATAACTAAAATGCTACAAGAATAATAACCCAGTTCACATAAATAAACAAACACTTTAATGACCGCGGATGGGAAAAATTACGTATTTGTTTACTTAACTAAAAATATCAACCTTTAAAAAACAATCATCAATCATTTGAATGAAACAAGTAACATGAAGTTAAATCTATTTATATTTTAACTAAGACATCTATTATTTATCGCTAATAATTAATATTGTACACGAGAACAATTTAAAAATTGAGAAAAGAATATAGTATGTGATATTAAATTCATATCATTTTTGCTCAAATTTGTTCTGAAAAAATTGTTATTAAACATTTAATAATAAATGAAGACATTTTTTATTACATGCAATTATCAACCATTTCCCAAAAATATTTAAATTATAAAGATATATTTATTTATTTAGAACTGGAAAAAAAAAAAAAAATAAAATAAATAAATAAAAAATAGAACAAATAACAGATAAACGAGGAACCTTTTAATTTTTTTAATTCATCTCATTAAAAATTTTAAATATAAAAAAGTATGAATATTATTCTTGTTCGGAGATAAGATAGATAAAATGCAGCAAAAGATAATTTAAAAACATACCTTAGAAATCGGAGTTATTCAAAATCCTTATAAATAGCATTTTTCCATATCTTTTTTGAATTTTTATCTCTTGGAATCCAAATACCTTCTGAACCACCTTTAAGGGAAAATAAAGCATTACTATTCTGTGTATAAAAAATATAAATATGAGCTTAATGTTAAAAATATATGTAAAAAACTATAGTTCAGACAAATTAAAATACTTATTTTTATAATACAACGATACGTAAAACTAAGATTTATAATAACGTATTTTAAAATTTATACGTTTTAAACAACTTTATAAATTAAAACAAATTCTAAATACCATTGATATTGTTAGAAGATTGCTAAAGCTTAGAATTTTACAATTTTACAATTTACAATTCTAACAAAGCTTTACAATAAATATATATATATATATACACACAATAAATAAAGTATTTAGCACTTACTTTTGACCGTAAACTCGATTTTCGCAGATAATTAAAATCTCTCGGTCTATTTCTAAAATGAAAATTATCACAAATATGGAAATGGAACCGAAACAACATCAACGGATCCACGATTTCAGACTTCTAAGTATTTGGATTTCGAATTCTGCGATTGCATTATCCCGCCAAATTTGATAGGTTAAATTATTCGATTTCGGTTGACTAACTCAAATTGTCAGAAGGAGACAAAAAAAAAAAAAAAAAATAAACAAAAAAATAAACAAAAAAAAAAAAAAAAAAAAAAAAAAAAATAATAATGCTGAGCTTTTGGACTAGCCAAACAAATTTTTCTTAGTCAATTGACAAAACAGGAACAATTTATTTTTATTCTCTCATCTGACTAACCGGTCAAATTTGAGGAAAATGAAAACTGTACCTGGGAAATTAGTCATCTGACAAGTTTTAGAGGCAAAACGGATCATCAGACGAAACACATTAAAGATACATGGTAAAATAAAACGACTTTTGTGTCTCATGACTAAATGGGATTGTCAGGTAGTGTTTTGATTGTTTAAAATGTTGCGTAATTTTGTGCAAATTTGTCAATATACTAGGAAAACGTGTACTATGACACAGATAACACGTTTCTTGACAAGTTTCGATTTTCCATTTTTCTGTGTGTAACTTAAAAAATTTTGCATGATTTTTCGAATTCGATGAATTAACAATTTTCGTTTAGTTTTTGGGTTTCGAGTAAAAAAAAGTTGGGTTCTGGTCTTGTGCGTATCGACAAAATTCTCTATTGTGGGTTCGGATCGGTAAAACCCGACCCGTGTAGGACTCTACGGTAGATGCACGCTCTCTCACACAGATTTTAGTATGTAATATTTAAGCTTCGGGTATAGAAGCTTACATAAAATACAATAAATAAAAATACAATACAAATAAAAATACAGTAGATAAAATACAATACTACAGTGTCTAAATACAAGGAAATCTAATTTTAGCTTACCTTAAATATTAAACATATAAATAATAAAAATGCACCAGAAGACGGGTGTTGAAAAGCAAGTAAAAAAATTGAGCAAATACTATAAGATGTAAAAAAACTCGCAACAGTTGTTTCGGATTGAAATAAAACACGATCCTTCTTCAGGCGAACAAAGTATAGGCACGAGTGCCGCAAACAAAACATTTGAAACAATTGTTGCGAATTTTTTGCATATTATGATGCTTATTCAAAGTTTTTACTGTTTCCCAGTTTCAGAAAAATTCAAGGAAAAAGGAAAGATCATGAAGCCTTTCTTAGATTAGTTAATCTAAAATCGATAACAAGATACTTTAGAATATGATGGAGGATATGCACTGAAGACGCACAGGTGCCAAGTTATTACGGATTGTCCGTAATCTTAATACCGGAAATTTTTTAATGCATTCTTTTGTAATAATTATCTGCAATTCAATAGGACAAGTTTTACTTTTTCTTTATTGTGGTATGATTGATTTTTCGTTAGTAGTATCTTGGTACCTCTGAAGACGATACGCTAAAGGCTACCGAAACAGCTGTCTGCTTTCCTGTTATTTATTTTTAACGTTCATAGACGTTGTTATTTGCCTTGTTTATAATCCCACGCCAAGTCTTCCATCACTATTATGGAGGATACTATATGCATTTTGAAAATTGTAAATTTGTTGATAATAAATAAAAAGGCTGGCTGTATGTAAAATATGCAAATAATTAAAAATTGTTTTACTTCGTTCAGGAGACTTCAAACTTCTTTAACCCGTTAGTAGTCGCTAGAGACAGCGCCACCTATTACAGATTGCGCACTTTTTATTTAACTGCCACCAATAATTTAAAAAAGTGATGTGATCGACGTTCCTTTGAGTTTATTCGCGTTTTATATATATCAAATGCCACTTCTAAAAATTTTTGGTGTCTATCGAATAAAAAAATCTGGCAACACTTAAGGATGGGCGGCAAATCGACCAACTAGCGACTACTAACGGGTTAAGAAAAGTTTCTGCTTCCTGTAGCCGTGGAACTTTGGATGTCAAGGTCTGAGTATTCAAATCGAGCATCTAAATACTTTTTATCAACTCACTAATCGCTACAAAAAATGTCAGTCTAAAAATCATAAATATCGACACGTTACCCAGTTCATCATCTCGCCTGCAGCGAAAGCTGAATAAACATTTTTTGTAGCAGCATTTGAAACAGTGTTGGGCATAATTGATTAAAAAGTAATTGAATTACAATTGAATTACAATTAAATTACAACTATAATTATTTTACTGTCAATCGATTAACAAGTATCTGATTACAAATAAATTGAATTATTACAAATAAATTAAATAAGTAATTCAATTTATTTGTAATCAATTACTTGTTAATTGATTGACAGTAAAATAATTATAATTAAAATTTAATTGTAATTCAATTGCAATTCAATTACTTTTTAATCAATTATGCCCAACACTGATTTGAAATTTCGTTTCAAATAGTATTTCAAATTGTAGATTCTAACGATGGTAAATGATATGCTTTTATTTTAAAACACAAGGACATTAATTCTTTAAGCTTAGCGAATATGAAACATTTACTTTAGAATAATTTACTATAAAATTGTTAGAAGCAAAAAATACTTAATTTTTTCAGCTGGTTTAAATCATTATAACCTTGAGCTATTATTTAAATTTAGAGATAGACTTTTAACTATGCATTTAAATAAATTATTTGAAATAGTATTTTTACTTTTAAGGGAAAATACTTAATTAATAGGAAGGTTTTGTGAATTTGGTTATTAGAAATTGAATATTAATTGAACAAAATTTTTCAATCATGAGATTTCCTTATTAAGGAAATATCTAAAATTCTAAGTGACAATATACGATGTTCATATAGTCTCATTTATTATAGCATTTCTTTGATATGGTATTCAGTTGTCGATCCCTTTAGTTTCTCTTAAATATCAATTCACGTAATTTGACTAAAGAACGGACAATATGCTGACAGTCAAGACAAATTGTTATATGGAAAAATTTATTTCCACAATTACTCATTACCTACTGTATTTTTTTAATTCCGTTTTCACATTCAGAAAATTCTCAAACATTAAATTAGTACTCGTCTTTTTTATTTTATTTATTTATTTTTTTCATATCTTATATTTTAGTTTAAAAAAAATAACTAAATGCTTTTTTTAACACGGTATTATTAACTTGATATGATGTAACTATTAATGTATGTAACGGAATCTTGCAATTAAATTTTCGGCCTCTTCTGTTCGTCCGATCGACCTGAAATTTTGTTCATGACTTTACACTGAGAAAAAATTCTGTAACTGACATCTAGAATCTAAATTGTAGCTCTAGAAAAAATAGTTCTATGTCATCCTTATAAATTCTAGTCCCCTTGGAAAGCGAGTTCTAGAAGCCCCTATTATAATTCTAGAGCGTTTGCCTATATTCTCGAGGACAAAGTTATTTTAAAAATCTCTGCAAATAAATGAGACTACAAGAGGCGGGTTTCTGCAACTACAATCTTGGTTTATTATCAAATTTTAGAAAATCAAGCAAGAATTTCTAGCAATATAAATGATTCAGAATATGTAGAGTATTCAGAATATTGTTTCACCATCTAGAAATGTGTGTACACTAGAAATTCTCAATAATTTCGTCTATTCAGTTTATTGGCGTGCCTTATGCGCATAGCTCGGATATCTATATTTCTAGTTAAGGGATTTAGAAAATGGCCACTTATTCATTCTAGAAAAAGGCGGTGTATTTTTTTCTCAGTGTATTATCTTATCAATCCTAATACTATATACAAGTTTTTTGGGGCGCCTTTCTCATCAGGGGCAGGTTCCAGGGGCAAACAAAAAATCTATATATATGAAACGCTATCGTATTCTTCACGGGATTTGGTTATATTTTTGTAACGTGAAGTGACAAAAATTAATAATAATTAAAAAAAAAAGATTTAAAAGTATGTAAATAATCTGGTGTGTCACTCACACGACTTACACTTACCCTGCATTTCAGTACTATAAATTCTTACAGTTATTTGTTTTTAAGTTACGTTAATAACAGATATACATACAGATCACACGCAATCGTTAATTTTTAGTTCACATTTCAATAAAAACGTGTTCTTTAGTTCTTTTAACGAATAAATTTATTAGCTAGAAAATAAAAAATAAAAAATGTGAACTATTTTTTCGAAAACGAGTACTAATTTAAGAATCGTAAATTTTCTGAATGTGAAAACGTAATAAAAAAATAAATAAATAAAATACATAAGGTAATGAGCAATTGTGGAAGCAGATTTTCCCATAAAATAAACATAGACCTTAACTATCGGCGAGATTAGGCATTGTCCGCTCTTAATAATAAAATTCCTTTAATTTCAGAAATAACAATAGGAAGCAGAATAATTAGTCATAGAAACGAACACTTGGTTTTTCTCTTTCAGATAATTCAAACTGAATCTTCAGACAATGGCAAAAATATAGATACTAACGGGTGTACCAGAATAAAATAGACTATTACTATTTGTATGTATGCATGGAAATTTTATATTATATGTAGACATATACGTTTTTTGTAGATTCCCAATTACATTGGTGAAATCTGTGCAACAACTCAAAAGCAAAAATTACATTACAACTACAGGATAGTATGAAGAGCAAAGAAGTACAAAAATTGGTACTTTCCAAGTTCAAAAGTGGAGAATCCAGAAGCAAAATATTTCGTCATTTGAAAGATGTTTTAAGTTGTGCCACTGTTTTTAAGTGGTGTAATATGATTAAAAAGAGTGACAATATTAAAACATCTCAACCTCCAGACTGTCCACGCATTGTCCGCACCAAAAATCTAATTCAAAAAGTGAAGAGTCGCTTGACACGTAAGAAGAGCATATCCATAAAGAAACTTGCTAGGGAATTGAAAGTATCAAAACCATCTGTACAGCGAATACATAAAAATGACATTGGATTAAGACCTTAGAAAAAACTAATACAACCTAAACTCATAGAAACCCAAAAGCAGAAAAGAATCAAATTCGCTAATTGGGTGCGACACAATTTCAGAAAAGGTTAGACTAAGAGAATCCTTTTTTCTGATGAAAAAGGATTTAAATCCACTGGACTACCGATTTAAGATGAATTTGTACAGCAGATGAACTGGGATAAAATAAAATGTTAAAAAATACTGATTTCAGATCTAAAACGAGCTGTAAAGAGAATAAGAAAGGACGTAATAATGGAAAGTTGTCTAAGTTGGACCAGACGCTTACATCGAATGGCAAACAGCAACGGGGATTATTTACATAAATTAATATGTTCCATTTTGTTTATTATTCTATCTATATTGTTTATGTGTAAAACCAAGTTGGGTTTCACTTAAATAAATTTAGTTATACACCAATTTATATCAGTCTATTTTATTCTGGTACACCCGTTATATGTATAGATATAGATTTTAACTTAATATTAGGGGAACCGGAAAGTGATGTTTTTACTTTTAATCAGTTATGTAATCACCCTCCTTATCAACAATCTTTGGGAATCTAGTGTGCAAATTTTCAATGCCGGATCAATAAAAATCGATTGGTTTTTGAGCAAAATCTCTGAAGATCGCAATTTAGACATCATCCAAATATTGAAATTTTTTACCACTTAGAAAATATTGCAGCGGTCAAAAAGAATGAAATACGATGGCGCAATATCGGACAAGTATTGTAGGTGAGGCAAAACCTTCCACCCCAATTAATTATATACTTATATTTATTTATTTATTTATTTTTCAGGGTTCGTCTTGAGTAGTGAAGTCTTCCATTATCGTTTTGCAGAATAATGCCTTTTCTTAAAAGCAAACACGTTTTATTTATGAGACAAAAATTTTTTAAGTTAAAATACACTTAAAAAACAAAAATTACATATAAAAATAATTAAAATCAGACGTTTCGAAACCCGTCCGGGTTTCCTCATCAGTAATACAACACAATATGCAAACAGGACATGAACACTCAAGGAATTTAAAGGAGTACGGAATATTGAGGAGCCAGTGCGCATGCTTCATTGATAGTGTGGAGATGCTTGGCAGTGTGCCAGCTCTCAAGGAAAATACGCGATTTATAATTATGAACACCAGAATTTAAAATTTTTATATTATCGAAGTCAGGAATATGATCGGTTTCTATTGAATGGATTACAATTTTAGAATTTTGGTTGCAATTTTTAAAAGATCGTCTGTGTTCTTGTAGTCTAATTTTTGCTGTACGGCCAGTTTCACCTATATAAACAGATTTGCAATTTTTACAAGGAATTAAATATATTACACCAGTTAAATCCAGAGAAGGGGTTATGGGTTTAAAGTTTTTGTCTCATAAATAAAACGTGTTTGCTTTTAATATATATAATTGAGACGGTTTGATGTTTGTGTACGTTAAAAATGCCTTTTCTGTTGGCCATCGCTGGGCACTTTTCAATTAAAGATTGATTTACGTGATACAACTGTGCACAGCAAAGGTCTTCATTCACAGTTTGTTCAAATTTCAGTACTTCAAAATGAACTACCCCACGAATATTCCACCAAACACACAAAAACTCTGTTTGGGGTATAAACCTGGTTTAGATATACTTTGTGGCGATTCATTTGAAGACAGCCACTGCCTTTTTCATTTTGGATTATCATAAAAGACCCATTTTTAATCTCCAATCATCAAGTGATCAAAAAATGCTTCCGTATTGTGTCGTTGAAGCAATAAGTTCCATGTGCTCGATCGCTTAGCTTTGTTTCCTTCGGACAGATTATTCGAGACACCGAACACTTGCTCTGCTTACTTTACCAATGTTACTGCAAATGTTCTTGAATGATAAACCAAGGTTGGTTAAGAATGTTTGACAGTTTCTCGACTGTTTGACATAGGTTCGGTTTCACTTCCGCCTTTAACATATCATTGTCTAAAGTTGTTTGTCTTCCTGATTAAAATAAGTCAGACCGATGAAAATTACAAATTCTAACTTAAAAAACCTCCTTTAGCCTTTACAAAGCTTTAATGCACTTGAATAAACATCGCAAATTATTTTTGTAGAAACTGTTCCATTACTACCCTATCGAAACTCAAAAAGCGTACAATGCCGGATATGTACCCCTTCTTTTATTTGTCTGGCCATTTCGCTATAAATTGCAAAAAAGAATTAAGCTTTAATAATTTACGAGTGAACAAGTTACTTTAACCTTGAAATGTGTTTGGCACCAGCACACAAGGAGCTGATAAATTACAACCAAATATCGACATACGCAAGAACGACATTACTCTCCGGTCCCCCTAATACATCATATTTAAAATAAATTATTTAGAGATTATGAAAAACTTCCCTTTTGACTGATTTAATATAATATTGCTGGAAGTAAAAAATACTTAATTTTTTAACTAATATAAATTATTACATCTCAAAATATTATTCTAATTTCAGAGAAAGAAATTCAACTAAACGATTTAAATAAAAGCGTAAAAATTGAAAAGAGATTTAATGAACAGCGCGATTTTGTTAACTTAGGCTTTAAAAGTTAATTACTAATTTTAACTTAATTTGAATTCATAATTCTGCATTTATCAATATTTGTTATTTATTAGTTTGCTTTAGTAACGAAGTAAAAAATTAATGTATATATGAAAAAAACATCCATTTGTACAGAAATACATCAGCAAAACAATTATTATTTATTAAAAATAAATAAAATATTTTTTTTTCTTACGTCTCTTTAAAAGAGGGCTAGTTTTACTTATTTTGTATTTAAAATTTAGACTAATTTGTCAACTGTCTAATAGGTACAGTGCCACTAAACTCATTTTTGAATCTAATTCAGCCTTATAAATGTGAATTCATACTATACAAAAATCCCTACGAATTATGGAATGGAATTAAACCTAATTTATCTCATTTGATAATCTTTGGGTGTAATGTCTTTTCTTACATACACAAACATAAGAGAAGCAAATTCGACAATAAAGCTCAAGAGGGAACCTTTGTAGGATATGACTATAGATCAAATGGATATAGGATTTACACGGGAGGGAAAAAACTTATTATTGCCAGGACTGTTAAATTCTTCGAAATTCAAAATTCTGAACACTCGTTTCAGGGAAAACCGGAAGATGATATTACTCAAAGGAAAACTATAAATGTCGAACTTAGCTTGTTACCGCCCAAAATAATTTTGTAAAATATTATTAACTGATTATTTCACTTCTAAATTAATATAGACAACTGACAGCAAAATTAACTTAAACATTCTTCTGATAGTTTTAAATTTAAAGCCTATCCTCATTTATTGACGTTTAATGTTCTAGCGAGAAAACTTCGAGATAGAAAAACTTTGAGATAACAGATTACTTCCCTACTATATGTTGACAAAGATCTTGAAAATAAAGTATTATAATATATATTATTATTCAACTTGATTTAAGTTAGTATACCTGCGCAAAAAGCAAATATATGTGCGACGAATGAAAAATCATAAAATGACTATCCAAATTATGAAATAATAATTAATAGCAGGCACATAAAACTTTCAGGGATCATTTAGAGTGACGCTATAAACTGTCACTAAAAAACTGAAATTATTCCAAGAAACCACAAAAAATATACGTGACATTTTATTAGCTGTCCTCAAACGAGGACACTGGGCGCTAACGGGTTAATGACATATCTGAAAATAACACCGAACAAACGCTTGAATTAAACAATCAACCTAGAAAGTCTTCAAGATCTAACATAGGAGTACCCCCCGATCGTCTAATTTACATGGCGAAACACGATCTAATACACGAACCGCAAAGTTTGGCGGAAATTCAAAACATAACAAATTCCGTTGAGAAAAATAATTGGATAAAAGGCCATAACACATGGACGTTAGTGGATCCACCACAAGGAAAGAAAGTTATTGGTTCGAATTGGACCTTTAAAACAAAATATGATAACACGGGGAAAATACAAAAATTTAAAGCACGATTGGTAGCCCAGGAATTTCACCAAAAACTTGGAGAGAATTACGATGAGACATTTGCACCGGTGGTGTCCTATGCAACAATTTGTAGTTTCCTAAACTCTGCGGCACACCATAAATTAATCTTAAGACACACTGACACAAAAACGGCATTTCTACACGGCGACTTATATGAAGAGCTATACATAAAACAACCCGAGAATTTTATTTGTCTGGTCCAGGGAAAGAAAATAAAGTCTGTAGGTTGAACAAATCAATTTATAGACTTATGCAAGCCGCTAGAGCTTAGTATTTAAAAATTGGGAGTTTCTTAAAAACCCTAAATTATGTCGAAAGTAAAGCAGATAAAGTAAGCAGCCTCCATGTAAACAATACTTCGGACAACATTTCGTCTATATAGACGATATTCTAATTGCCAGAAATGACAGGCAAATTAACGAAATAATAAAGAAGTTAAGTAAAGAATTCGAAGTTAAGGATTTAGGAGAGGTTAGTTTCTATTTAGGCATGAAAATAACTAGAAATGGCAGTGGGAATTTTGAAATAAATCAAAAATTGAAAATTGAAGAGCTAGTACGAAAATTAAATTTAGAAACCTCTGAACCAACGTATACACCAATGGAAACAAATTATTTAACAGAAAAAAAAAGTTTGTTATTATTATACTGTGATCTATAGCAGGCGATAAAATAGGACTGATTGAAAAAAGTATTTGGGCGAAAAATTAATATGTTTCTGGCTTTAATAAAATTACTCCGCTCAGTTAAAAGATATTTTATTTTAAAATTTTATTCATGTGTATAAATAAAACACAGCTGAGTTAGAAAACATGAAAAAAACCTGGGGGATTTAGATAAGATATTTTAAACTATAAGTAAAATTTTATGACCCTCAGAAATTTCGTGCCCAGGGCACGAACCCAGGTGCCCGCGTGATAGTCAGACCCTGTCTACTTCGAGTAATCAATTGAAATAAATATACAAACATTCAAACCCAACAAAACTCATAAAGTTCATCTTGATGTTTATAAATAATGCATTATACACTTGTAAGTATACGCTCTCTAGTACCCGCTGCTGTAGCCGAAAATATAGTTTTAAAAGCTAAAATACTCAACGATATGTTATGTAACTTATAGTATGTGTTTCGTTCGCTTGTTTTAGTTTGTTATCTAATAAGAAAAAAAAATCTTTTTCAGATATTTTGAACTTTTCATCGCTTGATTATAAATACTTTACTAACTTTTCATTCATTCATTTTAATTATACTTACACATTTTAAATAGTGTTTTTCTGCTAAAAAAAAAAAAAAAAAAAAAAAAAAAATGAGAGAAAAAAAAAAGTATTTGTAAAAAATGTATAATATAAATATTTAGAAGGATGCATATGCTGTGGTAGTTAGACTTTGCTACTTTTTTATTAGAAATTAAGCCTTGATGCTGAAACTATTTAAATATAATATTTAAATAACAAAGAAAAGTGACGCACCAAGAAAGAGTGGGCACAAAAATTGGTAGATGGGGTGGAATGAGTGGTCCGAATGGGACAAAAATTGGTAGATGTGACGCGCATGTGGAGAAAAACAATTGATTACAGTTTCAGAAAATTTGAATGATTTAATCAAGAGAAAGGGCTTCACAAAGTAAACAAGTCAATAACACGTTGGTCCACTTTTGGCCCTTATGTACTCAGTTATTCGGCTTGGTATTAATTGATAGAGTTGGCAGATGTGCTCCTGTGAAGTATCGTGCCAAATTCTGTCCAATTGTTGCGTTAGATTGGTAAAATCCCGAGCTGGTTGTAAGACCCTTTTTATGATGCTCCAAACGTCTTCAGTGGAAGAGAGATCCGGGGACTGATCTCAACCCCATTTCACTGAGCCGCCTATTAAAGGTATTTGAAGTCACTGAAGTTCCAGTTGCACGTAGGATCGACGATAATGATAAATTGGTGCTTGATTCCATCAAAACCTGTATGTATGTCAATTTGTGTCCAGTTTGCATTACTCCTTGTTGGTGCGTCACTTTTTTTGTTGTAGAGTGTACATAGAAGTATTGTTTCTATACATAATGATCAATAAATAGCAGTCCTTTAACTGTGATTTTCTTTTTTAATTAGAGTTACATTTTGTTAAGATTCTTGTACATTTAATAATGTTAATGGTATTCTCAAATTGTTCTTCCGTAAATGCCTTAATTGTAGTAACTCCTCCTCTTTTGAATTTTTCATAAATTTTCTATTGAAAGAGAACAAACTGAAGAGCAAAAAGTTCATATTAATGGTTTAGGGTTATGCAAAATTTAATTTCATTAATTTTCAATAAATTTGTTTGAATCTAAATGTATTTTTAAAAGTGGGGTGTTTAAAAAATTAATATTTATGATAGGTTTTTAATTGAAACACAACTGAAATTGTGTTTGTATTTTTATTTAGTACTTGCAATATTTATTATAATGTAAGTAGTAGAGTAGCATTGTCTATTAATAAATAACAATTATATACTGTTTATATATTTTTTAAAGGGGTATGCTTGTTTATTAACCCAGAAAAAAGATCGAAATCCCCTAAAAGAAACAGAAGAACGAATATAAATGCAAAAGTGAAAAAACGCACTGTCAAATTGAGCCTATATAAGTTCATGTGGAATTTATAAATTAACATGTAATTATGCATATGTAATAAATGTTTGAAAATTGTGTGCTTAATAAATAAATATATTGTAAATATTTTCTTTTCTCTTATTGGATGAGCTCTTGATAAAATATTCAAAAGTATTTTTTTCCTTTTCTTCCCTGCTACATTTGTAGCCTACTTAATGTATATATTGTTCAGAAACCTTTTTTATGTTAAGATTCTTTCCCTATACTTCTTGTATTTCCCAAAACAAAAGTTTTTCTAGGATTAATTTCGCTCATAAAAGTTTTAGGTATGTAGAAGAAAAGTTTATAAATTTCATGTTGAATTCAAAATTGAGGGGGGGGGGGGGGAGGAGAGAAAATCTTCTGCAAAGAGTCTTATATCCCATTAGAAATATTAAAATTTTATTTTGTAAATATATTTTGTTCATGTTTTATTCTGAATATTTTGATGTTCAGTTTCCCAGTATTTCATATTTTTTCATATATAAATAATGTAATGGTATTGATTTCATCTCCAAAATTTCAGATTTCACAAGCGTTTTTATAAGTTCTAATTCAAGATTCAGTGAAACAAAATTTTGAAAGTAAAAATATTACATGTTCTTTAACAAATAAGACATTTCAAATTTTGCCCATAATCGTGTGCTTGGAAAACGGACAATCATACTTTTTTCTCTGCATAATTCTTTTTATAAGGGGACCTGGCACCTTTGACTGCAGCATTGCAGTAGGTTTCATATAAAAGCTTTTATTTCCCTTTAACATTTATAAATGGAACTATATTATGTTTGTTCAATGAAATATATATTCAGGCAACAATTCATACATTTTTTTATGCTTTTTTTTTTTTTTTTTTTTTTTTTTTTTTTTTTTTCAGATTTGAAATTTTTAAATTGCGTTTTCACAGTGTGCATTTTTTCAGGAATTCGTGGTCTTCAAAATGCTAAAATTTCTATAGATAATAAAAAAAAAAAGACTTAAAATTTTTCTGGATGTTTAATGGAACCTATTTAAAAGAATTAGGGATGGGTTTTGCAATATCTTTAAAATAAAAAATATCAAAAATATAAATATAACAAAAATCAGTTTTTTTTTTTTTTTTTCCTCAAATTCTTTTTATAGACATTCACTTTCTAATTTTTATCACAAAGACTAAACAATAATTTTCAAAATCCATTCTTATAACTCTTTTGAGTAGTTTCTATTAAACATTTAAAAAAAAAAATTAAATCTCTTCTTAAATATTTGAAGCAGTTTTAGCATTTTGAAGATCACAAATTTTGGGAAAACGAAAACTGAGAAAACGCAATTTAAAGATTTCAAATCTGTAAAATATATATATAACCATAAGAATTTTACCTGAGTATATATTTCATTTAATAAATAAGCGTGATATAGTTTAATTAATAAATAATAAAGGGAAATATAAGCTTTTATATAAAACCTACTTTAGTGCTGCCGTAAAAGATACAAAGTTCCCTTAATTTGACGGGCAATAGTGATTTTTTTTTTTTTTTCATACTGAGCTGTCTTCTAATTTTACGGGCAAAACTACTATTTTAACACACAAGGCTGTCTTATTATTTTACGGGCAACAATACTATTTTAACATACCAAGCTGCCTTCTAATTTTACGCGCAATACTACTAATTTAACACACAGGATTGTCTTCTAATTTTACGGGCAACACTACTTTTTTAGCATACCAAGCTGCCTTCTAATTTTACGGTCAATAGTACTATTTTAACATACCGAGTTGCCTTCTAATTTTACGGGAAATATTACTTTTTTAACATACCGAGCTGCTTTTAATTTTACGGGCAATACTACTATTTTAATACTCAGCTGCCTTTTAATTTTACGGTCAATACTACTTTTTTTGCAGGTTGGTTGTATGTTTCATCACAACATAAAATTACTGGCGATACATCATTCATCGTCTAAATGTTTTTTACGCGCTTTGCCTGGAATCTCTGCTGCAGGGGTTTGCCCGTAATTTTACTTGAATTTTTTTAACAGTGTAGTGTACGTCATTGTCGTCCATATTTGCCAGTATTTTTAAGAAAATTATAAATGACCGTTCTATAGCTATTTAGTTTTGTCACAATTTGATGTGCAATAAGTCATGAAAATTTTAAAAGAACCATTTTCCGTTTCTCAAACTCCGAAAGTTTAGTTCCAGCTGCATGACTCCAAAAATGGAATACAACGCTCCCGATTACTCTCGAAACATTTATGTCGTCTGAGAGTGTGCCCAGTGGAGAACAAAAATTATGAAAATTGCGATTTTTAGAACACAAAAATACAGTTGTCTTTATAATTTTTTCCAAGTCACAGAAATCCAAAATAAATTTTATTAATACCAATTTACCATATATTTCCATAAGAACTAAGGAAAATTGCTTCATTTATCATTGGTTCCCTGCCATAAAATTTGCATAATTTTCCAGCGAACGGCAGCCAAGATTTGGTGAATTTTCCCTTGTCCTTATAACTTTGACCACCGCTGTATGTGTGTGCGTTGTGTCCTGTAATATCCCGGGGTTTTTTATTCTAAAATTTTGTACTTAATATTTTTTTAATATGGAGCGTTTTTCACTCGTTGAAATTTTTTGTATAGAAGCCATATAAAAGTTTAAATTTGTAATTCTAATAAATTAAATCCCCTGAAATTTTTAATTGATTTTATAAAATTTTGTACCTCTTTTAAGTAACATTTCAATTTATAAAATGTGTCTAATAAGGAGAGGTCACGACATGGAAATTTCAGATCGGGACGAAATTGTGCAAAATTGTAGTATACTATGAAGGTGACAACATATTAACCGTTTGCACTCGAACGTCGCCTCTCAGGCGACATCTGATTCATTACTTCAACTCGAACGGCGCTCGAGAGGCGCCATGACCAATTAAGTTACTATATATCTTATATCCCCCAATAATGTTCTACAACTAAAAGTACTATAACAGGTGCATACTTCGTTAAGAAAGAGACTCCACCCACACTTTTTATTAAGTGCCTTTGGGCGTTGCTTGCCTTTGTCATTGGTAAATGGCCAAGAATGCTTTGCAAAATATCACACGATGGAAAATTATAAATCACAATATTAATATATAATGCTTGTAATATGTAAATATACATCAAATATAGAAATAAAATGTTTATATTTAAAATTCTTATGTTTCATATTTTGCATTTTTTATTAAAACTATTGTCGGGTTGTAAAGAAGAATATTTTTGAAGTTGAGGATTTGTAGATGGCCGTTGATTATAGAAGTTTACTTTATAAAAACAATTTCAGAATTCTTGCGAAGTGACTAGACAATAACTCAGTGTTCATTAATCCCGGCATTTTCTTGTAGATTTTATGCTGAATTTTATTATATACGAATTGTTGATATATTTCACACAATATAGGTGACCAGATAAGCATATTACTATTAAAATGGTAGGTATAATTAGGGTAATTAAATAATTTGGAGTGAGAGCCCAAAACGATGACTTCACTGGTTAAGTCATGATGATGAAGTGACGCTTCGATTTCATGATTAATTTCGCCAGACCTCTAGTCGACGCCAAATTCAAAAAGTAGAGAAAATATTGTTGTAATTGTGTTACGTATAAACACATACAATTTTTGAAAAGGTTACCACATGATTATAATTTAAACGGTGCTCACTAAACGGCTAAACACGCCATGAGAACCCGGAACTTTTGAGCAAAATTAGCACACCATGTTATGAGACAAGGAATCCACTTATGGCGACAAAACTGCATTTATTTGTAAGATGAAAAAAAAAACCGAATTAGGAAAAGTTAAAACAAGCTATTGTAGATCTGCATTAACCTTAAAGAACGAATAATATATGATCAAAGGTTTCGATAGAGTTGCAATAAGCAAAAGATACGTATGTGGGAAGAGGGAGAATGTAAAAATTTAAAGAACATACTGTATGTGAATTTAAGTTGCAATTTAGAGGTTATAAAAAAGTGTTCGTTACATATTTTATTTTATTTATTATTTTATTTATTTATTTATTATTATTATTATTTATAAATGAAAAAATATTTTTTTAGGATATGTGATAATCGACATCACAAGATGCTTTGTGAAGATATTGAAAAATATCTTTTTAATACATAAAACATTTCCAGTAACTCAAATATACGTTTCATTAATCGTTAATTTTTCCATTTAATGTCGCTTGTTGTTGCTTCAGTGTTCGATCAAGTGTAACAAATTGTAAGAAATCATGCCAATTGCGATTAAATATATTTTGATTGAATTTACGATTAAATGCGGAAGGGTATCATTGAATTTTAAAAGTAAATAACTATTTCTCATTTTAAAAACCATGTTTGATTTTTCATGACTTGAAAAAAAAAATTTTAATCAAGTATAAGGTATAAACAATAAATTTATACGAATATTAGCGTAAATAAAGTTAAAGGATTACAAATACAGAGTAAGGTTGGATTTATGAAGAGAGTTTTGTCCATATCGAAATATTAAAACTGGAAAACAGTATGCTTAAAAGTAAATCGCCATTAACAAAAAAAATCTTGATTGGAGGTCTTACTATTTATCCCTTTAATGTTATCAATAAGTTCTAACATTAGTTCATCTGGTACAGGAGGTGTCGAATTCGAATGCAAGTCGCGCTTGTCGGCTTAGCCATTTTACGTGATTTCCTACAAAACTCGCGTGAATACGGGTGTTAGTATTGACGTTGAGTAAAAGGTTGATTGACTAAATTAGGATGCCCTCCGGGTGGGCCTTTCTAAAGTGCTGTAGTGGTAGTGCAGGGTTTTCAGGCAGATTGTCTAATCTAGGGACCTTTACTTGGATGGAATGCCCTCCATGGGGTTCTTTTTTAAGAGATAATAGCCAATATTCACGCAAGTTTCGAAGAAATGTACGAAAAACTACCAATGGCTATGCTAACGAGCACGACCTTATTACAGCTAGTATCGAAACAGGCACATCCCGTCCCCTTGCTATAGAAGCAGAACTCCTCGGTTACTGGTGAATATGGGCTAGGATTTCTATAATAAATATTTCCACTTAAGGCATTCCACTCACCCTTGGTCTTTCCTGTTAACAATCAGCCTTAACCCCCGCACCACTATATCTAACATTACTCCAACAATATAAAACTTTCTGTTCTAACAATTTAACACAAAACAACTTTTTGCTCAACCATTTCTCTTAAACTTTTGCTTTAATGAAATATAGCAATTGTTAAAGTCTCATAATTAATTAAAATTAATTTCTAAAGAGAACAAAATAAACAATAATAAAATTTATTTATTAATATGTCAACAATAGGAAACTTATTACAACTACGTATCTCTAATTAAAATATTAATAATACATCATATATTATACAATTTAAAAAATAATAATCATAATATTGTGGCTGCTAAATTTTTATAAAATTCTTGAGATCCAACGATCAGTCAACAATCTCTGTCTTCCCAGTGAATTCTTTTAACTAGAACACGGTCACCATCTTCCATAGGATCAAAACAACGCAATCTGTAGCTGTCTGTTTGGTTTTTTACTCTGTTTAACCATGCAATGGAACAATCACAAATAAAAGGATTTCCTGGAAATAAATATCATTAGTTAAATATAATACGGAATGTATTAAAACTTTACCTTTTAAAATGAAAACAGGTCATTTAGAAAAAATAATTTTATTATAAAGCATTATTTCTAATTTCTAAAACAATAAGAATAATGTCAGTTACTCAACACAGATTTTCAGAAATTTGCTTTTTACATTACAAGTGTTCAATCATAGCCTCCTAAACTAGATGCCTGTCGCATTGCTCGTAAACTTGGCAACAGTTCAAGCGGTAGACAGCGACACCTGGTACAAATTGCATGACTTTTTTATTCAATAACCACCAATAATTTTAAGAAGTGATATATGATATATATAATCAACGTTTCTTCGATTCTATTCGCCTTTTATGCATATCAAATCCCTCTTTTAAAAATTATTGGTGGCTGTTGAATAAAAACGTCGCGCAATCTGTACCAGGTGGCGTTGTCTACCGCTTCAACAGTTGCCAAGTTTACGAGCAACGCGGCAGGCATCTAGTTTAGGAGGCCATGGTTCAATGCAAACGATACATTTAATTGTGCTAGAATTGTCTTTCTAAATATCACTGAATTATATTGGCATGTTTGTAATACTTTGGAAACATTTGACTTATTTTAAGTCTTATGTTAGGTTCTTTCAATGAAAGTTTTATAATTTACTTTCTCTAAAAAAGTGTTCACAAGTGCTTTATTTTAGCTATTCTTATTATTATTTATTTATTTATTTGTTAATTATTATTGAAATATTTTATTTATGGTAAATGTTTAAAAGGTTATTATTGAATAAATGTGTCGTCTAGTTGCAAAGCCGGCCAACTCCTTAAAATTGAAAAATGAATTATTTCAGTTTTTTAAGTTCTAAGCAAACGCCAGGCTTATTGTTGAAAATAAGAAAAAATGTTGACTTGAAAGTGTTAACTAATAATAATAATAATAATAACTTTGACTTCTTTCCAGAAAAGATCTAAAATATAAGTTGTCTAAGACAAATGTAATCCATTTAATTTAGAGCTTTTATAAGAAAGATATCAAGATAATTATATATACATACTTGCCAACATACTAATTAATATTCCGTAGTATCGTTAGCCCCACCTTCTATTTCACACCAGTATCTTTTAAAAGTATTTTTCTTCTTATTTAATCGTAATTGAATTTGGAAAATATTACTCTAAAAATTTACAGGTGTGAAAAAAAGGGCGGGTCTAAAAATACTACGGAATATTAATTAGGATGTTGGCAAGTATGTATATATAGATAAACATCAGGTGATATGTGGATACAATAAGCCTTATTCCAGCACTCATGTAAATTTTCCCTCGTGAATTCCAAAATTCAATCTTTATATATTATAAGTGGAAGTCAACTGTTTTCGAGAACACACAGTCTAAAATTGGATTTAATATATTAAGCGAGTAAATAGTACCTCTTCTACATTTCAGAGAACATCCCGTAAACTGCAGTTTTGTGAAAATATAATGTAGGAGAAAAATTTGTCTACGATAACGGTATTTCAGTTGGATGCAAATTCGCTAAAGTCTTGGGAACATAAAGGCCCACTTTAAATTTTTGGTTCAAAGCTTTAAATATAGGAATGAATTTAAAAAAAAATAGAAACAAGAACGTAAAACCAGACGGCTGCATAGATTATTAGCACTTTCCAACTGTACGTGCCCGTTGCAACATTTAACATTCAATGAAACAACACGCTCTTAAAAATTTCGTGCCAGCTTAAAACAAAGTTCTGGACTGTAATAGCTCCACCCATAAAATGATGATATATTTAATCATATTTTGGTGTTTTATGTACACAGTTAAAAATAAAATGCTACATTTCCCCAGAAAAATGGTTTCAATTAGCTGCAAAATATTTTAGTGCAATGTTTCACCATTTTAGTGATGCCATTTCAGTAGAAATCCACTGAAATGGTGAAAATTTGCATCAGAATACATAGGTGCTAACTTGTACGGTTTTTTAACACCAGTATTACCTTGCAAAAAAAAAAAAAAAACCTCCTTTAATCACAGAAAAATGCCAAAACACGTATTAAAAATTTCGATAAAAAAATTTCCGATAATAAGAAACGTACAAGTTGGTAGCTACGAGAATATTTGTTGCAGCTAATTGGAACCATTTTTCTGGTGAAATGTAGCATTTTATTGTTAATGGTGCACTGAATTGCACCAAATAATAGCAACGATTTTCACCACCTTATTGGTTGCAACTGCTGAAAAACTGAAATATTATTTAACACTTTCGAAGATTTAGCTGTGGATGTAAAATACATTTAAAATAATTAACATCCTTTTACGTGGAATAAAAAAGTCTAGTAACGAAATACCTTGAATAAAAAACAATAAAATAATAAATTAGTTAAAATAATAATAATGCATATTTTACCTGCTATATTAACGAAAAATTCTCTGTTCTTGAATTCTGATATGGTGACTAAGTTGTTATTTTCTAAATTTGCATATGTAAGCAAAGGCATATTGCTGAAAAAATCTTTTTCTAGATATTCTAATTGGTTATTTCTATAAACAAACAAAGAAACAATTAGCGAAAGTAGAAAAAATCAAAATTTATTTATTACTATATATATATATGTCTTAAAACATATAATAGAACAAAACAACCAGAAAAGCAAGAGAGTTGAAACAAGATATATAAGTTTAATATAATTAATTAATAAAAAAGTATTATTAACAAGTTGTAGTCTTATATGTAAAGCCCCTATTCCTAGATATTCAAATTTTGACAAATTAATCTTGAAATGTTTCATTGATTTTTCCATTAAAAATATGCTGAAATTACTGATATTTATATATTTATAAAATAAGTAAAATTAAAAATTGAATTAAAAAGAAATTAAAATTCTGTCCTAAACAAATAATATGTCTCGAAGCCTCTTTTTATTTCTTTAGTCAATTCTACCATATAAAGGCATGTGATCAATGTACACACTCGTGTAAATTCCCATTCGCATACTTTTATTAAATATTGCGTCTATTGTTTGTTGTATAGCGTCTCGCATACCTAGTAACATTTACAATTTATTCTAGAGTACTGTTACTCTTGTCCTTTCTTTACATTACTTTGAATTTAGACAATTTTTTTACAATATGTAATTACGATGAAGTAAGAAAGAAAAGGCTTTTAAAATATACTGGTGTGGAAAAAGGCCGGTCTAATAGTACTCCGGAATAAGTTATAAACGTTATCAGGTATGGTCTCGTGGCAGAGTGTTTGGGATTATTTCATAAATGAACGTGCATATTTGATAATGCTGACCGTCTTCTGAATTAAAATCTGCATTGAAACGCCCTTAAAACTTTTTTGAGTTCTCCGTTTTCCGCCAAGAATTTTTCAAAGTAGCATTTACACAACTTTGTAGACTATAAAATAATATATATATATACTAACAAGTGTAATACTTTTATAAAAAATAGTTTTCAACTCAAAAATAAAATTAAAAATCTTACTGATATTACTGGTATAAAAATATTAAAAATATTTGAATTTAATGATCTTTTTAATAATATTGTTATTAAAGATATGTTTGATATTATAAATAAACTTTTTGTAGAAAATATGCAGTATTTAAATCTAAAAAATAACATAACTCCTTCAGCCTTTAAAACTCTGACTAGGTTTATCCTATACCATAACTATATTTTATTCAATAATTCTTTATATAAACAACGTTTAGTGTTGCCGCAAGGTGGCATTGCTTCTAGTACGTTAGCTGATCTATACTTATATTATTATGAACGTGACATTGAGTGTACTAATTTTAAATTATTAAGATACATAGATGATATAATTATATTGTATTTGTATAAACGTAACACCAATCTAGACTTACCTGTTAATTATCCTGAAAATCTGTCTCTTAGTAGTACTGATTTGGAATCTAGTGTTATTAGTTTCTTAGACTTAAAAATTATTCTTAATAGTAATAGCCAATTAGAATTCGACTTATATGATAAAAGGAAGGATTTCCCCTTTAAAGTAAATTTTTTTACTAATTTTTAACATGTTTACATAAATCTGTTTTTGTCAATATTCTTCTTAATTTTAATCTACGGATCAAATATTTAGTGTCTGATAAACATCAAAAAGTACAATTTCGATTCTTTAAAAATTTAGTATTAATTAATGGATATCCCAAACAATTAAAAAAAATTTTTAATTATCATTATTATTTTTTTTTATTTATCTATTTTTTTTCCTCTCAATTTTTATTCCAATTTAAATTTAGGTATAAAAAATTAGGTATTATTTTATGGTTAGTTTGTAAATACAATCGTAGATGGCAGCACTATTCAATTATCTACATTGATTATCTGAATCCTAAACAAAAATTTTTTTGCTTGTATAGGTTCTTGTCTTTTACTTTGATCAATGCTTCCTGACCATTATGTACAGACATTATACGTATTTAATTTCTTTTTCTTTTATTATTTATTCATTTTTTTATTCATTTTATTTTATTATTTATTCATTTTATCTTATTTTATTTATTCATTATTTTTTATTTAATTTTTCCATTATTTTCATTAAATTACTGTAGATGGCAGCACTATTCATGTTACAATGATAAATGAATCCTCATTTACTATATAATCTGAATCCTATGTTGCGTTAGAATTCAACCTGAATAGTTTTGTGAATTCTTTATTTTACTCCATGTTCACTGCTATTTTGAACTGACTAACTGTGCTTTTAACTTATAACTGCTTGTTAAATTTTTACATGTGTCTCGTTTTTCAGAACTTTGAATTGCCTCTTTTTCAATAATAATTTTTAAGTCATTTTGTATTATTATTTGTAATGGTGAGTTTATTTTGATCTACAATTTTAAATGGTTTTTGGATTATCATTTTTAGTGAGGTGTTTTATTTTGATCTTCATTTTTTCTGGTTTTACTATGGGTGTTTCGGGCCTGTGAACAAAGAAATTCTTAGCTTTTGCTTTCTTTGTGACAGAGAAACATCCATTTTTTAGCATATTTGCATTCTACCAGGCCCTTGAAAACGTTAGAATGCAAATAATGCTTTTTTCTCATTCCAATTTGCTATATTCATTTAGATTTTACTTTATTTCTTATTTCGTTTGATTTGGGTGGTCTTCGCTTTTGATCAGAATAATTGTTTGAATACTGAAATTAAATCATCTTTAAATTTCAAATTTTTGCACTGATAATATTATATTACTATATATATATCAGCCAACATTTCTAATTTATTCTGTAACATTTTTAGTATCCACCCATTTTTCACATAATTTTTCAGTAGAGTATCTTTCTCCATTGTGTAATTAACATTAAATAAGAAAATTATTCTTAAAAATGGCGGGTATTATAACAACAACGTGTCCGTTGACCCGCCTTTTCTTCGTGGCATTCCCACCACTAAATTCATAAAATAATTTTATGAATAGTCGAAACATGCTATAGAAGTTTACTATATAAACATGGTGGTGGAAGAGTCACGAAAGAAATGGTCGCTAGAAAACCTGAACAATGTTACAAAAATAAATTAGAAATGTTGGCAGCTATATATATATTTCATTTTCATGGTAATTAGATACTGGATTTTTCATTACTTCCTGTGACATATTTGAAAAAGTTTTTCATTAGTCTTCATTCCTGGTGTTGGATCATTATATTGAGGAACTATTATTATTGTTATTATTATTATACAACAATATTTAATTCACACTAATATTTTTTTCTTTTAACATATTTATGATCAATTAGGTGCTAGTAGCCATTTTTGAAATTAGTTTAGAATTTTCAAAAGAAAATATGTAGTAAACGTTAAAGAATTAAAAAGTTTATGACTTAGGTTCTTCTGACTCTACTCTAATTTTTTTATTTAGAATACCGTGAAACCAATATAGTTTATTCAGGTTGACTGCGTCACTTTTAACTATTGAAAAATACATAAATAGCCCTACTGGTTTGTGTACGGTGACTCAAATTTCGATTATTATTAAAGTCTATAAAAATTGTTTCTCTACAGCTTACATTAGTGTTTTGTATTACAGGAAACATTAAAAAAAAAAAAAAAAAAAAAAAATGGCATTATATCATTCAGTAGCACAAAGGCCTCATTTCTATAGCATTTACCATTAGTGTACAGAGCTGCACAAAAAAAAAAAAAAAAAAGTGTTAGGTTAGCGAGAAAGTTCTGTCAAATTCATAATTGCCAATCCTCCCGTTTTTCAAAGAAGACTACATACCGAAATTTTTTTATAACTGTTTTCAGCTTATTTAATCGTCAAAAATATATGTAAGAGATTTCTTTTTTCAAATGCCGCGCGAAATCTGATTTAAAAATTAGAAGGTTGACAACTATGCAATTAAAATTAAACAACTGACATCGAAAATTTATCCTCGACAACATTTGTATAATTTTTAAGAGAGCATTCACCGAGTACCTTCTTAAAAATTTCATAAATGTTGTCTAGGATAAATTTCCGGTGTCAGTTGTTTAAATCGAGAAGCCTTCGACTTTAGGGGTGGCTGGGAATTTCGCTCACTATTGAAAAAATGTAATTAAAAATATGCAAAAATGCTCTTGAGGAAAACACTGTATTAAAATTTTACTTCTTAAAGCTAAGTAAAAAATAAATAATAATAATAATAATAATAATAATAATAATAATAATAATAATACAAAGATAATATTTTACTAAAATATGCATTTTTCGGTGAAATAGTGGGCAAATTTAAGGGTTATTTCCAAACAATGGTAAAAACCACGGGGAAATTTTTGGATAGGGGGCTCGAATGCACATTCGTGCCTGGGCCCATACTTGGCTTGATTGGGTTCTGGACATTACCAGGCCTCGCAGCGTTCCTAAAATTTTACGCTCTTTTTATTTGCCACCACTGTTTTACAGCAATACTGTTTTACATAATATTTTAGCATTAAAGCATTCAAAAATATCTAAGAAAAATTTCTTCTTGACGAGAGTGGTGACAATAAAATAAAATGCGAGTAAAATCTTAGGAACGCTGCGAAGCCTGCATTACGATCTAAGAAACATAATTTTTAAGCATAATTCAATATCTTTATACCATTCTAAATATAAAATATACCATTCTAAATATAATCTATACATTTCTCAAGCGCAATAAATGATGATTCTTATAGAAAAAGATATGAGCAGTGTCGCCAACTTTTGGGAACATTTTTATGAAATAACCACCACTAGTTTTCAAAAGTGACGTTTAATAAATGTGGTAGTCGATAAAACGAACATACAATTATACAAACATTTGAATTAAAAATTTATGATGGATATTGAATATAAAAGATCCTCTACAAGTTGTTAGTACTGTATATGAGTAACGTTAACGATTCCTTTATAAAATTAGTCAAAAATATTTTATTCTTTACGAAAAATTGTTCTAGGCACAATTTCAGATGTGTTCTGAGGTTTTACATTTTCTAATGATATTGAAAAGTAAATATGATAGTGTTTATGATGTGACGGGTAAGTAAAGTTAGAAAGTGTTTCATGACATATGTAATCCGTATTATTTTTCTTTCTTGATTTAATTGTTAATACTTTTTAATGACTATTTACTATATTCGGTTCGATTCAAAGTGTTTACATACCAAAGTATTCAATTCAACATTGTTTACACTGCATAAACAAGAACGAAAAATCATGCGGTACGCATTGGTTATTGACACTTTCCAACTGTACGTAATTGTTGTATTGTGTAACTTTCAATGTTTTTTGCCTACGTTATCACACAAAGGACTGACTGTAGTTCTGAAAGGCATACAGATAGACTAATTGAATTCATAATCATTCTTAAATATAGAAAGTGTTAAAAATGCTTAAAACACACATACACACACAAAAAAAAGTAGCCCTTAGATTCTAACTGCAGCCCTTAATGTATCTGAATATTTTAGTGTAGCGCTGTAAATCTGAAGGTTAATAAAATCATATTTATACAAAGCATTATTTTAGCATATTAACAATAAATGTCAATTTCTTTGTGATTTTTACAGTAGAAAATTCTTTAAATGTAATTTATAAAAATGTCTGTCTTAAAATGCAATGCATTGGCATTTTTTTTCTTTGTGTGTGTGTGTGTGTGTGTGCATCCTTGTACACAAACCAGTTACACAGGACTTATTAATGCCATTTTAAATAGGGAAAATTCCATAGTGAATTTGAATAACATATATATATTTAATTTCTGAAAATATTTACGGACGACGGGGGTAGGCAGACGGACAGATAAACAGGTGGAGAGTCGAACAGATAAATACACAAACTGAAATGATAATCACATTTAAAAATTATTAAAAGTGTTAAACCGCTTAATGTAAACGAAAATGCAATTCCACCAAATTTCCAATAAAAGACCTCAATGTAACTGATTATTTTTGTGTGGCCCTGTAAATCTAATGCTAATCATACTACATTCTGTAGAAAGCATTTTTTTCTGCATATGAATAACATATTTCAATTTCATTAAGATTTTTGTAAAGTAAAATTATTAAAATTTGGTTTGTAGAAATACCTCTCATTGAACGCAATTCTTTGGAATACTTTCAAGTGTCCATGTACACGATTAAGGCTAATCATACTATATTCTATAGAAAGCATTCTTTTCTACATATGAATAACATATTTTAATTTCATTAAGATTTGTGCAAAGTAAAATTATTAAAATTTGGTTTGTAGAAATACCTCTTATTGAACGCAATACTTTGGAATACTTTCAAGTGTCCATGTACACGATTAAGGCTAATCATACTATATTCTATAGAAAGCATTCTTTTCTACATATGAATAACATATTTCAATTTCATTAAGATTTGTGCAAAGTAAAATTATTAAAATTTGGTTTATAGAAACCCCTCTCATTGAACGCAATGCTTTGGAATATTTTCAAGTGTCCATGTACACAAACCAGTGGTGGCATTTACTCAATTTTATACCGGACACATCCGATAGTGAACTTGAATAACATATTTGAATTTCATTAAGATTTGTGAACAGTAAGGGTATGAAAATATGGTTTATAGAAATGCCTCTCATAGAACACAATGCTTTGAAATACTTTTGTGTAGCATTTTCTATAGCAAACATCCGATAGTCAACTTGAATAATATATTTAAATTCTATTAAAATTTTTGTAAAATAAAGGAATTAAAATATAATTCATTGAAATACCTCTCATAGAACACAATGCTTTGAAATGCTTTCGGGTGTTCCCAGTACACAAACCAGTAGAGGTATTCATTCCATTTTCAATAGGGAACGTCTGATAATGAACTTCAATAACATATATCAGTATCAAGAAAATACAGGAATATTTACGTAAATTAGAGTGCGGACGGACAGACAGACAAACCGAAGTCATTAACACTTTCCAACCTTGTTTCAAAGTGCAAAAACATTTAAAAAGTGATAGAAACGTCCAATACAAACGAAAATGCAATTTCAGCAAATTTATAATAATACCCCTTAATGTAACTGAGTATTTTTGTGTGGCCCCTTTAAATCTGACGCTAATCATACTCCATTCTATGGAAAGCTTTCTTCTGTGCATATGAATAACATATTTTAATTTTATTAAAATTTGCGCAAAGTAAAGTTCTTAAAATTTGGTTTAGAGAAATACCTCTCACAGAACGCAATGCTTTGGAATACTTTCAGGTATCCCTGTATACAAATCAGTGATTGTATTTACTTCGTTTTCAATCGGGAGCACCTAATATTGAACTTAAATGACATATTTCAATTTCATTAAGATTTGTGTAAAGTAATGGTATTAAAATATAGTTTATAGAAATACCTCTCATAGAACACAATGCTTTGGAATACTTTAGGGTGTCACTGTACACAAACCAGTAGAGGTATGCGCTCCATTTTCGATAGGGAACATCGGATAGTGAACTTGAATAACATATATGAGTTTCAAGAAATTCCATGAATATTTACGGGAATTAGAGAGCGGGTAAACAGACGGACAGAAAAACCAAAGCCATTAACACTTTTCAACCTTGTTGGAAAGTGTTAAAAGGAATTAGTTAAATTGGCAATGGATAAAAATAATATTTTAAAATCGTCTGTTAATTAGAATAATATTTTTAGTAGTGTGATAGAATAGAATTAATAACCTTAACAAAATTCTTGTAGCTCGAGAATGATTAAAATACATAATTTTAAGCTTTGGCATAAAATACAATTAAAAACTACATTACTTTTGATAAAGTTTATTTTTCATTTTAACATATATAACTATTAATACATTTTGAAGTAATAATAAAAGAAAATGACATTTAATATAGTTGATATAACCATTTTTAAATATTTCCTACTTGCAGTACATTTATCATATTTTTATATAGGTTATGTCTAAAAAAAAAGGGGGGGGGGTGAATCGCACGAAAAAAAAAAAAGAGAAGAGGCTGTTAGGAAAACGTAGACACACATACGCAAACAGAGATATATATACACATGCGCAAACAGGCAAGCAATGCCTATCTGTGAAATCATAACTTTAACTCGACAATTCTCAGGATCACCTGGAGGTGGCAGTTGTTTATTTATTTATTTTTATTTTCCCGAACCATAAACAATTATATTCTTGCATATTATTTATTTCCATACGAAGTCAGTACGGTAAAGATTGATATATTTTTATTGGCAACACTGAGCTTATATATATATATATATATATATATATATATATATATATATATTTTTTTTTTTTTTTTTTTTTTTTTCAATTGTTTCCACGCTATTGAAGTGATATCGTGTTTCAGTGAATGTAAATATAATAAGCTGAAAAAATTATGCCCAAAGTGTAAGTATAATACGTTTTTATTATTGTATGTAATAAATGCTTTTCTGCAAAGTAACAAATCAAGTACCGTAATTTTTGGTGTACAATCCGCAGGGTAGGTAAGCCAGTTTTGCACCAGAAATTTTATTTGATAGATAAAGTAATATTTGTTCGAGCTGTTTCTTTGAGAAAGTATAGATTTTTCTATTAAAATAAATTTCTGGTGGAGAAATGACATATCTTACCTGCGGATTATACGCTAAAAATTACGGTACTAAATAATAAATACAATAATAAGTTTTGTAAAAATATAAAATAAATAAAATATAATAGTATACTCCTTTTGCCTAGATATTACTTTTTTTTTTTTTTTTTTTTTTTGTAAACAAGTCATGGGAATAGCAAAAAAGTAGTGGTAGCAAAAAACGCTAAAATTCCTCGCGCCTGTAGATAGTAGGGCATAATATATACCCTAGTTGATCGTTCGGTCGGTTCTTTTGCTTCATTCCACTTTAATGTTGATTTCTCCACTTGGTCTTTAACCCTTTGTAGGTCAGTGGGATATACTCACCTAATTTTAATTTTCAACTGCAAAAACTTCTCTGAAAAATTTCAACAAAATTTTACTTTAATAATATAAAGGAAAAACTTCATTTATTCCTCTTCTTTTAGACTTGACCGTAAGTTCTAGTGGCAGTTTATTTTAAATGGACAAAATAATCTTGCCACTCAAAGGTGTCAAACGCATGTCAGTATAATAAAAAATATAGCATAATATTTATAACAAAATATTTTTTAACAAACTGAATCACTTATAAACATTATAAACGGAAAATAAAATTCGAGAAAGTTACCTAAAATTAAAAACTGTTAAATATGGTGCAGGATCTGGAAGATAACTTCTCTTAAAACGTTTTAAATAGTTATTCTTCAGATTAATGAATACCAGTTTCTTGAAAGAAGCAAAAGCTTTATCGCGAATCCATTTGACTCCGGAACTTTTAATAGACAAATGGTTCAACTTTGGAAGCTTTAACTTCTTAAACGCTTTTCCAATATATATCATGTCACTTTTTGTAATACGAAGCTCCTCTAAATTTGTGCAGACATTTAGTATTTTCCATCTCCAATTATAAGGATAGAGAACCTGTAAAATAGTGATATACTTTTCTGTTATTTGTTTATCGTAGAAAATATTTATATACAACACTTAAAAAACAAACATTTTTTGGTAGATATATGCCTGCAAGCAAAGCTTTGCAAGTTATGCATAGTTGCTAATATTTTAATTTATTCCGAAGCAATTTTAACCCCGCTTTTATTTCGCACCACTTTATTTATAGAATTTTTTTTTCCACTATATTGGGTTGTTCGGAAAATAATTTCGCTTTTTCCTTTGAAAATGAAAGACTATTTTCTTATATTGCATAAATATTTTATTGAATTATATTGGCCGGTTTCTTAGCGATCCCACGAATTGTTATTTGGCAATTTTCATAAATCAATACTTTATTTTGTCTTCATTAGCATAAACTAGTTTTCCAGAACGAAATGCATCTTCAACGTCAAAATTGCCGGAACAAAATTTAGTAAACCAGTTTTGACACTGGCGTTCATTAAATAAATTTTCTATATGCCCATCGTATATTTTTTTCCTTGTTTGAACAGTATTTTCGCGTTTTTGATAGCAAAAACTAAATATGCCGAAAAGGTCGCTTCCGATTTTCTTTATTTGATAGGACACCAATCAAAACTTATTGAGCAGAATAAAACAAACTTTTTCACGAGCAAGCCTTGCTATATCAGCTGTCACAATATATAATGCTAATGCAGCTTAATTGTGAAGATAGTGTGAAAAAAATACAATTAAGTCCTCTACTGAGAAAAACGAAATTACTTTCCGAACAACCCAATATAACTATGATAAAATAAGAAAAATTTAATCTTTAAAAAAAAGTGGTATGAAATTATGGAGGGGCTAAAAATGCTCCTGGATAAATTAAAATGTTGGCAACTCTGAGTTATGTTATTACGTGTTAGGTGGTATAATGATGCTATATATCAACTGCTCACTTCAAAGGAATTTCTGATATTTATTTAATGTACTAGTCATTTCTGTGTAAAGATTAAAGAAAATGTTGTAGGTTGTAGCGAAATGATTTCGTTAATCGCATTTTTCTAATATAAAAAGAAAAAAATCAGAATGTTAAATGATTTTACTACAACCAAATAACTAAGTATGAACATTAAAATTTCTATTATAATCAAAATGAGTTAAAAACTTTTGCATTCAACAAAGATTATTTTTATATAAATATATTATAAATCGAAAATATTATGATATCCTGTCACTGAACCAAGTATTTTAGTAATAATTTTATAGCACGAGATTTTTCCTTCGACAGAAAACGAAAATTTCTAACTAAATTTTCAATTAACACTATAATATGAAAATAACTAAATTGTGTCACACTGTAGATAAACTAAAGAAGTTTAACAAAACTAAATGGATTGGTTGCTGTAGTTACCTGGCGATTTTTAGCATTATTTTAATTTTATCTGGCGATACCTTTTACAGACATGTCAACATTTTAATTTATTTCAGAGCACTGCTAGTACTCGCTAGAGATGGGATAAACAGTTACTTTTCAGTAATAGGTTACTTCGTTCCATATACTACCTTTGGTAATAGGTTCTTGTAATATATTATTTTTATAACCTATTACTCTTTAGTTTATATATATGGCGAATGTCTTTCTAATCCTTTCGGAATATACAATATATACACCCCGCGACAAAAATATAGGAACAAAGGGTTTTTTCTTTGATTTTTCATAAAATAAGGTTTTCTAAATTGTGCTTATCATTTATTATTATTATAAAATAACACTATTCCTGGACTAATTTTTGTTTTAAGACTAATTTAGAAAAGTTTTAAGACTAAAATTTTTCTAATTTAAGTCTACACTCCGCGACAAAAAGATAGGAACAAAGATTTTTTTTTTTTTTTATTTTCATAAAATAATGTTATCTAAATTGCGCTGATCATTTATTATCATAACAAAATATTATCATATCGAAAACATATTAAATATTTGAATCATATTCAAAATATTCATATTCAAAATAATCATATTTAAAAAAAAAAAAAAAAAAAACTTTGTTCCTATCTTTTTGTCGCGCTGTGTAGTCTTAAATTAGAAAAATTTTAGCCTTAAAATTTTTCTAAATTAGTCTTAAAACAAAAATTAGTCCAGGAATAGTGTTATTTTATAATAATAATAGATGATAAGCACAATTTAGATAACGTTATTTTATGAAAAATCAAAGAAAAAACCCTTTGTTCCTATCTTTTTGTCGCGGGGTGTATGTGTGTCCTGTACAGTCGATGCGGTTCATGTTTTTAAGCCCTAATACTATCGAAGAGTAATCTTCACTTTATTTAACACTAGAATTTCTTCAATTAAAAAAAAAAATAAAAAAAAAAAACTCTGATATGAAATATTAGTAGAATATTGGTAGCGTCAAAGTTTTACACAAACGTTCGTTCCAATCGCGTAAGCATAAAGTTCTGTTAAATCAATTCATTTAAATACGAAAACAGAATATTTCAAATAATATCAAGAAACACGTACACGAGTGCCGTTTCCTGAAAAAAATAATTCTCATATTGTAAGCCATTCATGCAATTAATAAATAATTAAATAATAATAACAAACCCTTAAAAAAATCTTTAAGGCATCCCAAATTTTAAACTACAGAGTAATTGTCTCTTTTGATTCATTCCAGATTGACATTCCAGATTGACAAGAAAATTAATATTTTTCAATCAACCAGTCATTTTCAAGCAATTTATTTTTCAAGCAAACAGTCATTTGAATATGTTTTCTGAAATTAGAAACCCTCATTTTAAAATACAAATTTTGCTTATAAAGCTGTATAAAATGATTTATTTTCTCTTATACTTAATTTTAACATACGACCATAATTAACTATTCTTAACACTTTTACTCCTTTTAAATCATTCTCTGGGGGTTACCGAAGCGGGAGAGCCATCCCTTCCGTGGAGGATCAAAATTGTGATGGCATGTCTCCGGACCACCTCTAGGGGTGTGTCCCAGACCGTCGCCAATTGCCCATCTGCGCAGCATTAGTGCGACGTAAAACCCAATCACCTTTTAAATCATTAAAAATAGTCTCGAGAAAAAAATCAGATTAAAAAAAAAAAAAAAATGAAATTAAAAATAAAAATAATATTATCCTTCATTAAACTCAAACAATATTCTAAATAAAATCACAATAAATAAATGCTCGCGAACACTTTCACTATGCCATAAAGCAATTTTAAATATAAACAAACACTGCTTCCTTTCCCTTATCACACTTTAAAATCAGGCAGATCTGCGCGGCATTATCCTAACCCATAAACATAAATGTTCATGTCATTTTCCCCCTGTCGTAAGCATTCCTGTCAAACAAGCGAAACTACATAAATCATTACCCAAACGATTTGATTCATCCATGAAAAATAATCAACACCAAATAAACATTTCTAAGCTAATATCGATGGTTTCAGTATTATCACATTGATATTATTTATGTCTGACATTAAAATTGACTTGGTTATTAAAATTATGTAGATTAATATCTCTATTCGGTTAATACATTCGAGATTAATTAATACATTCAAGAAAATACTAGGGAGCTCAGCTGTATGGCAATCGAAAGTATTATTTGAGCGTGACAGGAATTATTTTTTGAACCTGGGGAATGTTGGAGAGAAATTACTGACGGATAACATCATCAATAGATCATTTCACCAAATAAAATATTTTTCACGCTGGGTAAATATTCCAGCTATCTATCGGTGTTCTTTTGGCAAATCGCCAGACGTTCCTCGCCTGTTTCATTTGAAAAGGTAAAGTTGACAGAATTATTTATTTAATAGGATATTTTTAGTAATATATTACATTGCAAATAGGTTACAATGCAATAATAATAATATTTATTTTATTAGGTGAAATAACGCACATCTCTAGTACTCGCCCCTTTTTTACACAACTTTATTTGCAGTAAAATTTTTTTTAATATGTAACTATGATTAAATATGAAGAAAATACACTTCAAGAAAAGTAGTGTAAAAAAGGGGCAGAAACTAACAATGCTCTAGGATAAATTAAAATGTTGGCATACCTGCTTTTAATTACTTCGTTAATTAAAAAGAAGGCATTTATCTTTATTTATTAGGTAAGATTGCTTAAGACCACACATTTATTTGTTTATTTATTCTTAAAAACCCCGATTACTTCTGTATATTTATCATGATTTACCTGTGAAATCTGTTAAAATAATAATATAATAATCTTTATATTTAATTATAATTAAACTTATTTATTATCATTGGGGAAAAAAAAAACGCAGTATTAATTTTTCTGACGCCCTACATGATTTTTTTTCTTGTACTATACATGAAATTGTAAATATTGATTCTGAGGTACAGATACAAGCGTGAAATGTATAGAGTTATTAAAAATTTCGGATTTCAATCATGAGATTTTTACACTCCTTTTTTATTAGAACAGGTGATTTTTATTTTCGTGTATAATTTATCTTTAGTAATCCTACATATTGTTACTTAGAAAATTATGGGATATTATGGAAATAATAAACTGATCTGTTTTATTTTATTTTATTTATGTATTTTACCATAAAATAGAAGTTCCTGCACTCCGTATTTTTCAGAACCAGTTTTAAACAACCATTTCTATTTTATTAAATCTCAGAAAAAATTACAAAAGATTAATTTTCGAAAATAGCTGAGTTAAAAGGATTCTTATTAAAGACAATTTTAAATGAACAGAATCGATTTTATTTCGATTTTTGAGTAATTGCTTTATTACTGACTTGATTTTGAATTAAAACTTTTAGGAGATAACTGAACAATATATTACAATGCATGAACATCTTCACCTAAAATACTTCAGCTTATATTTTTTATCTCAGAAGTAATAATTACAATAATATTTTAAATACAATAACACACACACAAAAAAAAGAATAATTACCGTTTCCAAAGAAAACTTCTCAAGCAAATTTCCTCCGATAAATGGATTTTCATCACCTATAGGAACAGCTAGAAAAGGCAAATATGTGCTTTCAATTTTGATTTCTGTAATATTACTACCATTTATTAATTCATCAGGTAGAGCATAAAGATGGGAATTAGAAATATGCAACTTCGTAGCTCCGCAGTTTTGTTCCACTTTTGAAAAATCGTTCTTCAAAGTGTCGAAGCCGAGAATGCCTTTGCATTTTATTTCTTTCTTTTGACACTCGCAAAAAATTTCATTTTTGTCTGGAAATAAATCAAAATGAAAATCAGTAATGCTAAAAATATATATACATAGCTGCCAATTTGTACTTTTTTTTTTTCCCCCTACCTAAAAATGTTTTATGGAAATTTTTAATAATCTCTTTAGCAGTTTTCAATTAATCATAATGATTTTTTTCATAAAGAAATACTGGTGTTAAAAAACTCTACAAGTTGGCACCTATGTATATTAAATCATAACATCCTAAACTAGATGTCTTCCGCGTGGCTCGGAAACTTGGCAACAGTGCAAGCGGTAGACAGCGCCACCTGGTACAGATTGAGCAACTTTTTTCTTCAACAGTCACCAATAATTTTAAGAAGTGGGATATTTGATAAAAATAAAAGATGAATAGAATCAAAGAAACGTCGATTATATATATCATATATCACTTCTTAAAATTATTGGTGACAGTTGAATAAAAAAGTCGCGCCAGATGGCGCTGTCTACCATTTGAACTCTTGCCAAGTTTCCGAGCCACGCGGAAAGCATCTAGTTTAGGAGGCTAAGATTATAAATATATTAAAAGGAGACTTGGCGCTGGATTATTAAAACCAATTAAAAACAACTACGTTTAGAACACCAAAGAGAAAAAATTGGAAAGCAGACAGCTGCTTCGGCAGTATTTCGCGTACCAGTCTTCTAGTGCATAAAGAAAGGATAGAGAAGACTCTTATATATAAGAGCACTACTTCTCTCTCATTTCTTTATGCACTAGAAGACAGGTACGCTAAATGCTACCGAAACAGCTGTCTGCTTCCGAATAACTATAGTCTTTTTCCTGAAGAAAGGCGCTTCAAGGCCATCCACTATTCCCCTTTCCACTCTAGTTGCTTGGTTACAAGGGATACAAAACTTTCCTGTTTTTTTCTGCACATCACTTCTACCTGGTTTTGAAAAACCCTACCCCGAATATTTTCGCCCTAAGTGCAGTGCGATAAAAAAAGGGAGAAACTACACAATCCCCCTTTCTCCCCTCTGACAGAGGGGGAAATGACCTTCACCCGACTATTCTAAGGAAACAGAGTATAATAGTTTCCTGTTAAATGGTTGAATGAAGAATGAGGTAGATAAATTGAAGTTCTGATAGCAGTAAAGTTCTCTGTAAGACAGTTACATACACTGTAAAAAATAAATAAAAAAAATAAAAATAAAAAATGTAAAATCACGTGATTTCACCGTTTAATTTTACGGGAAATGGCCGTTTGGCTAGCTTAACGATCAAAGCCCGTAAATTGATACCATGAAAGTATAATTTTTGAATACTGGCATTTTATTGCGAACAAAAGTTGTTAATCTACGTAATTTGCTCAAATCTGCTACCAAACTGTATTTTTACGGTCAAAATCCCTTCAAATATAAAATGTTAGCTTTTCAGTGGCGTCATATAAGAATCATTTCGTATTTAAAACTGAAAATATAATTGTAGTTTCATTGGTTAAAAGAGTTTATTTATATATTCATACAAATAGCTATTGATGTGAAAGAGCCATTCTTTTACTAATTTAATTCAAAGAATTTAATTAAAAGTCATATATTTGTCACGACGTAAAATTATGAGGGAATACATCTAGTCCAGTCAATAGGTATGTAAAAAAGGGCTTACTTAGCAAAAGGTGGGGTAGAAGATTTTTTTTTTTTTAATTTGTACATATTAGTGTCAATATGAAAAAAAAAAACGAGTTATCCAACATGATCGACCCCGGGAGAATTTTTGCCGGCTGAAAAACCTCGAAATGTTACAACTTTTTTTTGGCTTTTTTTGAAATATCTCAGAAATAGCTAAATTCAGCGATATTTTTCTATTATAAAGTTTAAAGAAGATTAAATTTCCTACAATTTTCTTCATTACAACTTTTTTGTAGTACTAATAGCAAGCGTGTTACATCCTCTTGAAAGTCGGAATTTTTTCTCAAGCTAATAAAATACAACTCAAAGAAATGGGTCGGCGCATGAACGTTTATTAGAAAACGGAAAGAAAGGAAAGGACGTATTCAGCTGTCTGACCTTCGGAAATGACATCTGCTTCGTAGCAAAGAAGGTATTTTAAAAAAAAAAAACTGCCTTCACCCCCCTCCCCTTTCAATTAAAAAGCTCTCCCTTTCCTCCCGCCTCTTCTCATCCTGTAGTACGCTGCCTCGGCTGAATATCTATCTATGTTGTTCAGTTCAGTTCGAACGTGCGAACATACTGCTTCAGCCCATGAACGTTTTCTATTACGATCACCAGAGTGTTTGTTTCATTTTCAAAATCAGTTTGAATAAAGGTGAAGTAAAGATTCTTGTTACGTAGGTTCTTGACGCAGGGGTGATCGTTGTTTATCGGCCATATCTGCAATGAAAGGTATATTAGCAATAAATTAAGAAGAAGTCCATTTGCTGTCATCAAGATGCTTTTATTGAATAAATCTTCCAAAAATTCAAGTATTAATATTCCACACAAGTTGGTACAGAGCGTTGTAAATTGTTTTATAATGAAATACAAAATTCCAGGGTTAAATGTTGAGATTGTCGCAGGAGATGGGGGAGAGAGCGAAAGTAATTCAGTCTTCACAAAACGATGGCTTGGAACAGATCTCAGTTCCTTACACTAGAACAGGTCAGAGATGTCTGAAGAAAAAGAGCCAAATTTTAGAAAAAAACAGCCAAAAGAATGCCAAGCTATTTCTTTGTCTTTACAATATATTAATACTAAATTTTGAATATAAAAATGTCGTTACATCGATTTGGCATAAAAAGCATCGCCAGGTATGAGTCATCTTTAACGTACAAAAAAACAACCCCTTTGCTAGACGCCAGTTGGTCGATGAAAATCCATTATAAATCTATTTTTAGAACTATAATGACCTGCTTGAAATAATAATAGCTTTTAATATAAATATGAGGGTAATAAATATAAACTGAAATGATTGTTTTTTTATTTTATTAATAGCTATTTATGCTAGGAAAATGCTGATAACGAATTTTAAATTACCCTGCCAAAAATAAATAATTATAGCTAAATTGATTTAATCCTTTCAGGGAAAAAGTAAAAACGGAATTCTTTTTCAAAAGCCCCGATATAAAAATTGCTTTATGTTATTCCTAGAGCAATGTGTTTGTAACCATAAAGGACAAAGAACACTATTAAATGAAAGATTTTGATTTGTAAATAAAACGGGAAATTCTATATAATTAATTAATTGAATTACATAAATTTAAAAAGATTTATTTTATATAATCTATATTAATCCCTCCTTTTTGTTATATATTAAATTTGAATAAATAAATAAACTTTTAAAGAACATATGTGTGAACACTCGCACATATATCTCCCCTTCGACTGGAAAGAAAAAAATTGAAAGATAATGCAAAAATATCGCTCTCTCTCACATCAAGACAAATACATACTATAAATTTTAACATACTTTCTATATAAAACCAATATTACTTCAAAAATATTTTTCATATTACAAAGTGGCTGATAATGTAAAATTAAATATCAAATGTATAACACCAATGATTAATTAGAACTTGTTTTTTACAGGACATAATTATCTTTCATAAGATGCAAGAATGTATATTGAAATCACGACATTATAATTTTAAAATAAGCAATGCAATGTAGTATTTATAATAATTCACAGCTGTATGACAATGTATTTATTCAACAAATTTTTGAAAATGTATGACAATTGAAGGTAAGGGAAAAAAATCAATAATTACAAAAGTAAAATATTTTATGTATTTAAAGTTTATAGAATATGTTAATTTGCTTGAAACTATTTATTATTTACTAATTTTATTATTAATTTCAATATAATAATATTTTAATGAGATATTTTGGTATGAAAAAAAATTTTAGAATATAAAGAAATTACCAGAATGCCAATATGTGAAGACCTAAAATTTATACAAATTGAACCAGTGTGTGTGTGAATCAGTATATAAATCATAATTGACATCGTGGGTTGTGAGGCCACAGCCAAAAATAATGTACTGAGTTAGGGTGTGAGGCAGAAGAGGCATATATTGTGTGTAAATAAAATTACAGCAAGCATCCTGCAACACGACATAATTAAATGTCTTTTGTTTGTATAAAGTGAATTGAGAAAAAAAAATAAAAAAAGGCCCAATCAATAAAATAATAGGACACAAGTATGCAGTCTGGAAAAATTTTAAAAGAAAAATGTAATTAGATTTTTTTTTTTTTTTTTAATGTTCAATTATAATTAATTATTTCTAAAGAAAAAAAATCTGAACCAAGTTCATTTTTCAAACATTATGTGGTTTAAAATAATGAAGAATGATACCACTGTACTATTAATTCTCCTTTCCCTAACAAATATAATAATTTATAAAACATGAATCACATTTGAAAAGTGTAAATTGTCATCATGGACAAATTCTGATAATATTTCTATGTATTATTCGTGATGTTTGTATTGAATAATCATTAAATAATTGTGAAATACAAAATGTTAAACTTGTTAAGAATGCATGGTATGGTACCTTTTTTTATTTTATTTTATTTTATTTTTTTTGTGTGTGTGTGTGTGTGTGTATGTGTGTTTAGATCACTTACGTCTGGGACAAAGATGTGTAAATGACTTATTTATTATTAGAACCTATACATTTTATAATATTTATTTATTTATTTATTTTTATTTCTTGTGTATATGTGTGACAGCACCCAAAAGGGATTTGGTAAATTTGAAATGTCTAATAGTATAAGACATTGTTTACCTCTCAATTAAGAATAATCTTATTGATATGCAATCAGAAGAATGTGTGTGTACAAGATTGAAAATAAAATGCGTGTGTGTGAGAAAAAGTACACATATGAAACAACTGTGTAAAAAAGAAACATGTCAATACATAATTTTTAGAAAAAGAAAAAGATGTGATATTGTAAAAATGTAATTCTGTATTTTATGTATAATGTATTGTAAAACTCGTAAGTTGAAGTATAAAAGATCCTTTAAAAATTAAAAGAAAATGTAATAAGTATGAGCAACTATTTAAAATGTATCAAAGAAATATAAAATTAGCAAATAGTAACTGATAAAATTACAATGTTAGCATTAGTTAAATTTGTTTGTTTATTTGTTTATTCTTTATAAAATATTGCAAGGTAAGCCATGTGAAATAATGTGTAAGATAGATAAAATTTTATCAGTATTATTATTATCATAAATAATTTATCTTTTATAAATCTCTAACTATATTTTATAAAAAGTAGAATAACAAAAACTAAAATTAAAATATTGCTGATCACCTGACATGTGAACACATGACATGCCAAACAATTAAGTCAGAGAAAAGTGTATAAACTCAGAAGAGAACGTGGCTGAATAATTGGGTTGTGAGGCCAATTAAAACATGCCATAATGTGTGAAATGTGTCAAAACGTGTAAAAATGTGTAAAATAACTATTGAAAAAATTTGTCATTTAACCGTACCCCAAATTAGTCAAATGACAATGAAGTTCTGACCCAAAAGTAAGCATATATAAGAACACATGTACATAATGCAGCAAAATATACATAGAAAGAAACGCATAATTCTGTTACTTATTTTTGAACTTTTAATTTGAAGTATGTAAGGTGAAAAGTTTTTTTTTTTTTTTTTTTTTTTTTTTTTTCTTTTTTTTTAACATGTATGAATATTGCATGAGTGTGCATATGTTGAAAGTGTACATATTTTATATTCAAGTACATGCAGTAAAATAATCAATACAATGTGTGTTTATTTATTTCATTTTGTTAGGTTTTTTTTTTTTTTTTTTGTTATGTATATATATTTTTTTTAGTAAAACAATTAGCGAATGCTTGAAAAAAATAATGTTTGAATAATAAGATAAATGTAAGATGTGGTTTACCCAACACAATTTTCGGTGTTGAAAATTTAAACTTATAGTCAAATATCAGCACATTATATAAAAACAATCTGCATAATATATAGACCAAAGCAACACAATTGTGTTAACAGGGAGTGTGTGTTTATGTATATTTATTTTATTTATTTTTTTAACAAGAAGCTGTGATAACATAGTTAAATTAATTTGATTTTTTTTTTTTTTTTTTTTAATGCGAGATTAAAATTCTCAATAACTTTCAATTATGTCCGTAAACATTCTAGAATGGTATTACTGATGAAACAAAAAATAGCCACAATATTATTATTTATGATCTCTGATGACAGCTCTTTAATTAATAATGAAGTAAAAAAATGTGCACATGAAATTGTTAAAAAAAAGGTCATGACAATATAAACTTCTAATTTCAACGAGGCCTCTTAAAATGAGCTTAAAATCAATATAAAGACTAGCTACGAGGGCTGTCATAAATGCTCATATCAAATTCTATAAAAACTCGAGTAAAGGAAGTATAAACAACTTCTCAAAAAAACATGAATTCAAATTGTTCATCAAGTCGACTAAAAAAAATATTAATCATAATCAGCTGACATCTATAAAAAAAACAAAAAATATTTGCTCAAAAGTTTTGCGCAAATGTATTTGCGCAGTAAATGTTATTCCAAAAAAAAAATGATGCATCGTATACACTGATATCAGATGTTATAAAACTAGCTAGTAATTATATATATATATATATATATATATATATATATATATATATATACTCATATTAATGAATACATATTAATAAAAATATAAAAAGATACACATATGAATAATATAAACCAAAAATATTAATGAGTAATTATGAATAAATAAGTGTATATATGATTATTTAACAAAGTGCCATTATATTTACAGAAACACATAAAAACATTATCATTATCTTTTTCTATTATTATTTTATTCAGCTTTATTTTTTGCATGGTGAGTGATAGATGTGCATCTTAATCTTTGAAAAAGAATAAAATGTTGAAAATTTATGTCCCAACAAACTATTTTCACTATTGCCTGAATATAAAGAGTGTTTATTTATATATTTATCTGTTGGCTTCTCAGTTCCTTTATTTATATATATTGTTTAATAAGCAGACTTCAGTTGTAATAAATGAAAAATAAATAAATTTGATGTGTGCAAAAAGATAAAAATGTGTTATTGCACAAAGTTTTAAAAAGAATGTAGGCATAGCAAATTAAAAAGAAAGTGAATTTTGAATGAATGTGTAAATTTATAACAATGTGTGATAATGAGAACATCATGCATGTAAAATATTAAGGGCAGGCAAGTCTTTTATTAACAACAGCTAATTTACTGTAATGACATAACCCTGTCACATTTATATACTGTGAACAAATGTAAAAAAAATACGAAAAATATTGAATAAATAAAGAATGAATGTTTATCAATTTAATTACCCTATTTTATTTATTTATTTATTTTTATGTTTGTATATGGAAAACAAATACTGAACTGTTAGTTTAGCAAAATAAATACTTCGTATAAATGAAAATAAAATTCTAGCAAAAGTAAGATTGTGCAATGCAAGGTAATCAAAGCAGATCTCTCCCCATAAAGAAATCTGGCCAGGATTTCCAAAGAAAGAAATATACCCCGAGTACCAAACAAACACTACTACATTCAAGACGTCATTAAATGCAACAGTGGTGCACAAAATCATAAAATTTAAATCTTAAAATGGGAAACGTATAAAACTTTTGAGATGTAGAAAATAAAAATTATAATGTGTACAAATTAAATTATCATTAAAAAACTTTACAACTCGATATTATTTAATAGAACCTAGAAATAGTGTATGTATAAAAACATGATTGAAAATGTGTTAGTGTAAGAGAAAAATTTTATTACAAACGTCCGAAAACAAATATTTCTACAGTTTCAGGATGAGCCAAACCAATCAATTTATCGATGATTAATTACTAATATTCCCCACAAGAATTGAAAGATCAATTTTATGAAAATGTGAAATGTGTAAATGCAAAATATTTGTAAAAAAGAAAATGTGTTTGTAAGTGTGTAAATAGTGGGAAATGCTCAACTGCCGCTTATAAACACCTAGTCCCGAACGATTGCAGAAAAAAGAATTCTTACTTAAATTATTTTAACTTTTTTTTTTTTTTTTTTTGATAAAGTTATAAAATGTACATGTAAAGAAAAGATGCCTAAAATCATAATGTACAATTGAAGTATATTGAAATGTTTAGCAATAAGATATGAGAACATTTTAACGAAGGGCTAGCCTATTTGTGACAACAATGTAAACTATGTGTGAAATAAATTTGTTTGAGTGTAAAACAAGAATGGAGAAAATAAAAATTAGAAATAAGTTTTAAAAATATAAAACAATGTATAAATAGACAATACTTAAAAAAAAATTTATGGTGTTTATAAAATAATGTAAACCATATTTCAGATACAAAAGCCAATATAATTTATTTAGAATTCAGCCTGAAATACTGAGAACAGATTTAACTCGTTTATCTTCTTATTCGATTTAAACAACTTTGATTATAGATGTGCAATTAAACATCACTCTTTTCAGAAGTGAAAAAGATGAGATATTATAATATTTATTACTTATTAAGTCTAGATATTCTATATTTTTCTTTCAAAGAGTAAATTTATTTGAACTTTAATAATATATAAAGTCGATAAAATGTATATATATTCATGTGCATTTCAAATTATCTAACAGAAAACTCAAAAATTTCACATTTTCTAAAAGAAATTATTATGAATCTAAAAAAATGATTTGCTATAAAATTGACAATATATATACCTGTATGAATTACTCAACATTTTAATATGCATATTAAATACAAGAAAAAAAAGTAGAACGTATAAATAAGCAAGAGTACTAGTATACAAGTAAAAATTATAATATTAGTAAAATGAGAAAAATATAAGTTTGAAATTATTAATATATATATTTTTAATTAACAATTACTAAATTTGACTGCTTCACTCAAAAATAATTTAAGTGTTATAGAATATACAAACAAAGTTTAACTCTTTACTTTCAAAATTAATTTTTAGTATTCATTTTATTCAAGACTAAGGAAAAAGTACTTACGAATATCTTGAAAAATAAAATATATATATATATATATATATATATATTTGAAGCATTGAAATCCCTTATATTTGTCGAAATCAAACTTGTATTCATCACAGCAACTTGCTCCTCCATGACAAAATAATTCGTTTTCCTAAAATAACACTAACTAGCGAAGTTTTGAAGAAAAGCTTCAAATACAGAAATAAGTACGTAGTTGTCCTTTCGAACGAAGGAAAAAAAAAATACTTCCATATGCTTAAGGTTTTTTTATACCGCAGCCCTTGGTATGGGATAGGAATGCACAACTACTAAAAAAACGACAAAAGCCGCGGTAATTCTGTTCTAATATTACAGTAGAATTAAATATGATGCGGAAATTATTTTTCTTAAGTTTTGCAGGATAAAACACAGGTGGCAAAAAATGTACGAAACGGGGTGGTTTGAATAAAAAACTTCCCGGGATGATGAAGAGTAGTTTGTGACAGAAACAGCTGTTCAGCAGAAACAGAGTTTCGATTAAGCCAATACACGCAACAGATTCACACAAAATTTTGGATTTTCACATGCATGCGTGCAACAATGCGTTGTTAAACGGTTGATCATTTTTAGAAGAAAAATTTGTAAAAAGGCTAGTCGCACAATTTAGACACAATCCATCAATGGTGGCATTGCCGTCCATTACCATATTTTATAGAATTCCTCCCACATTTTCGATATGCGTATCCATGAGTAAAGCTTGAGGAGGATCATGCAAATAGAAATGTCCAACAAACAATTCATAAAAATAAATGCAGCCCCTCTCCCCCATGTTGACCAATCTCAACTCCTGGTGCTTTGGCACCAATGTATGTTACGTAGGTTCTTGACGCAGGGGTGATCGTTGTTTATCGGCCATATCTGCAATGAAAGGTATATTAGCAATAAATTAAGAAGAAGTCCATTTGCTGTCATCAAGATGCTTTTATTGAATAAATCTTCCAAAAATTCAAGTATTAATATTCCACACAAGTTGGTACAGAGCGTTGTAAATTGTTTTATAATGAAATACAAAATTCCAGGGTTAAATGTTGAGATTGTCGCATGAGATGGGGGAGAGAGCGAAAGTAATTCAGTCTTCACAAAACGATGGTTTGGAACAGATCTCAGTTCCTTACACTAGAACAGATCAGAGATGTCTGAAGAAAAAGAGCCAAATTTTAGAAAAAAACAGCCAAAAGAATGCCAAGCTATTTCTTTGTCTTTACAATATATTAATACTAAATTTTGAATATAAAAATGTCGTTACATCGATTTGGCATAAAAAGCATCGCCAGGTATGAGTCATCTTTAACGTACTTTTTTTTGGCTTTTTTTGAAATATCTCAGAAATAGCTAAATTTAGCGATATTTTTCTATTATAAAGTTTAAAGAAGATTAAATTTCCTACAATTTTCTTCATTACAACTTTTTTGTAGTACTAATAGCAAGCGTGTTACATCCTCTTGAAAGTCGGAATTTTTTCTCAAGCTAATAAAATACAACTCAAAGAAATGGGTCGGCGCATGAACGTTTATTAGAAAACGGAAAGAAAGGAAAGGACGTATTCAGCTGTCTGACCTTCGGAAATGACATCTGCTTCGTAGCAAAGAAGGTATTTAAAAAAAAAAAAAAACTGCCTTCACCCCCCTCCCCTTTCAATTAAAAAGCTCTCCCTTTCCTCCCGCCTCTTCTCATCGTGTAGTACGCTGCCTCGGCTGAATATCTATCTATGTTGTTCAGTTCAGTTCGAACGTGCGAACATACTGCTTCAGCCCATGAACGTTTTCTATTACGATCACCAGAGTGTTTGTTTCATTTTCAAAATCAGTTTGAATAAAGGTGAAGTAAAGATTCTTGTTACGTAGGTTCTTGACGCAGGGGTGATCGTTGTTTATCGGCCATATCTGCAATGAAAGGTATATTAGCAATAAATTAAGAAGAAGTCCATTTGCTGTCATCAAGATGCTTTTATTGAATAAATCTTCCAAAAATTCAAGTATTAATATTCCACACAAGTTGGTACAGAGCGTTGTAAATTGTTTTATAATGAAATACAAAATTCCAGGGTTAAATGTTGAGATTGTCGCATGAGATGGGGGAGAGAGCGAAAGTAATTCAGTCTTCACAAAACGATGGCTTGGAACAGATCTCAGTTCCTTACACTAGAACAGGTCAGAGATGTCTGAAGAAAAAGAGCCAAATTTTAGAAAAAAACAGCCAAAAGAATGCCAAGCTATTTCTTTGTCTTTACAATATATTAATACTAAATTTTGAATATACAAATGTCGTTACATCGATTTGGCATAAAAAGCATCGCCAGGTATGAGTCATCTTTAACGTACAAAAAAACAACCCCTTTGCTAGACGCCAGTTGGTCGATGAAAATCCATTATAAATCTATTTTTAGAACTATAATGACCTGCTTGAAATAATAATAGCTTTTAATATAAATATGAGGGTAATAAATATAAACTGAAATGATTGTTTTTTTATTTTATTAATAGCTATTTATGCTAGGAAAATGCTGATAACGAATTTTAAATTACCCTGCCAAAAATAAATAATTATAGCTAAATTGATTTAATCCTTTCAGGGAAAAAGTAAAAACGGAATTCTTTTTCAAAAGCCCCGATATAAAAATTGCTTTATGTTATTCCTAGAGCAATGTGTTTGTAACCATAAAGGACAAAGAACACTATTAAATGAAAGATTTTGATTTGTAAATAAAACGGGAAATTCTATATAATTAATTAATTGAATTACATAAATTTAAAAAGATTTATTTTATATAATCTATATTAATCCCTCCTTTTTGTTATATATTAAATTTGAATAAATAAATAAACTTTTAAAGAACATATGTGTGAACACTCGCACAATTCTGGAGGAGAAATGTATACAAAAAATCTGTTAAAGTGCAATGCAAAACGTCAAAATGAAGAACATTAGTGTTTTTTGAAGAACCTAAAACAAGTAAGAATTCACTTGCCTGTCACAAACGAATGCCTGTCACAAACGATACATCAATGAGCGAATGATTGCAGCATATGTACGGCCTACGGTGATGGAGCTGGTTCAAACAGTGCGGCTCCATGTCTTCCATCAAGAACTGAAGGTTTTAGTTTTAAAGATCAGTGTTTCTTGTGTGGGGAGGGGATACTCGAAGATTTCTTTAAAAAACAGGAACGACTTCCTGAGCATGAAAGAAATTTAATCCACCATGCTATGAAACTGGGTGGGAATGAAACAATTGTAAATGGTGCCGAAAATCGTGTGGATGAGAGAAGAAAAAAAGTACTTGAATGCATCAGAAATGTAAAAGGTTTAGTTGCTATAAATGCTGGGTATCACAGATTTTGTCATCAAAAACTGCACTGGAGGCCTAAAAGTGAGATGAAACGAGGATACTACCCTGCAAGTAACATTGATGAGGCAATGGAATCAATTTACTCCTACCCTGAAAACGACTCGGAGGAGTGCCAGTCTCATAAAGTATTTGATGAATAAAATAGAGGGTGATTTTCGTCCAGGCATCAGAACGGTTACATCACGCCTTTGCAAAAAATACGGTGAAGATGTTTTAATAGCCGAAACTGCCAACAAGAAAGCAGTTTGCTTCCAAAATGTTGGCTATAAAATACTCAGTGAAACTGGTATAATAAGGAGGGCTCTGATCCTCAACAGGAAAATGTCGTGCTTATTTCATCATTGGACGAGGCTGAAGAAGATGACAAGTTGTTCTAAGAGCTTATATAATTATTGCAAGACGGAGAGGAACAATTTGAGGACGACACACCTTCTTTCTACTTCTGATTACTATTGAAATTTAAGAACCCGGGCTTTCAAAACAACCACGAAGAAAATGAACATGTATGTTATACATTAATGTACGTTTCTTTATTTGTTTCAAGGCTAAATGAATCTCCCTATAATTTATATATAATGTTAAATTTCTACAATTTACTTTTTTAATTATTTGCTATTGTTCTTCAAACAAGTCTGCCTATTTATGAAGTTCATTTAAAATTAAGATTGTACATTGTTATTATCTTCAATATTAATATAGCAGTAAATTAATGTTTATTACAACATTATGTATTATATCTGAATATCATTAACGTTTTATAATTTAATAAATAGTAGAATTAAAATATTTACGTATCAATGCATTGAGTTTTTGCTTATTAGCATCCTAATATTTATTCATTTACATTTGTATACAAATATTTTTCATTTTATTTATTTTTCTTTGTATGTGTTTGAGAGTGTATTATGTGTTGCACTGATAGAATACTATACATCGGCAGTTATTGGAGTCTGATGATGACTACTGTTGTTAGGCCAGAATTGTCAGTGCGTGGCCATAGGAGCAGGGGGGGGGGTTGTAAAAAGGGGAAGGTAAAAATTAAAAGGGAGCAGATTTGTTATCTGTCGTCCCTAGTGAAAAAGAAAAAGAAATTATAGCCAATTTATCTGGCGAACATATTTCATTCCTTTCAAAATCACGATTCTTTTAACAAGATATATGTTAAGAGAACAATCAAGAATATAAAACAGTATTTCTTACAATATATATTGTAAAAAAATACATCTGGCGTGTGTATTTCCGTATTACGTTTTTCATCACCAAATCCAACAATCCCAAGGACGACAGATATCAGATCTATACCATTAAAAGTTGTTAAGCTTTCTGTAAATAAAGCTTCTAATTCTAATAATTACTACACATTATTTATAAGGAGTAATGCGCTTTTTCCACGAAGTTGAGAAAACTGTTTATTTTCAAGAAGCTGTTACGCACTTGCTATTAGTATTACAAAAAAGGTGTGATGAAGGAAATTGTAGGAAATTTAATCTTCTTTAAACATTACATTAGAAAAATATCTCTAAATTCAGCCATTTCTGAGATATTTCGAAAAAAGCCAAAAAAACTAGAAAATTTTCGAGGTTTTTCAGCCGACAAAAGTTCTCCCAGGGCCGAACATGTTGGATAACACGTTTTTTGCATATTAGTACTACTATGTACAAATTAAAAAAATAAAATCTTCTACCCCACCTTTTGCAAGGTACAATGTATTTATTGACTGCAGTAATCTTTTATTGTCCAAATGTTTTTACAGGCTTTGCTTGGAATATCTGCAGCAGGGCGTTGCCCTTAATCTGGCTTGAATTTTTTTTACAGTGTATTAAGAACGACTTTAAATTATTTGATATAAAACTGTTTAAGGTCTACTACGATTACATTTTCCGTAAATTTTTATTTATTTATTATTATTATTATTATTTTAACTTAATTCCTCTTCTATAATGTATCTGAAAGTCTTGCTCAGGATCAATAAGTGTTTAAGTTTTTTTTTTTTTTTTTTTGCAATTTTGATTAAATTGTTTATATCAGTGATGTTACACTGTAAAAAAAATTCGAGCCAGATTACGGGCAACGCCCGACTGCAAAGATTCCAGTCAAAGCCCGTAAAACACATTTGGACCATAAATGATGTATTCCCCCGTAATTTTACGTCGTGACAAATATATGACTTTGAATAAATTCTTTGAATTAAATTAGGAAAAGGTTAGCTCTTTCATATCAATAGCTATTTGTATGAATGTATAAATAAACTCTTTTAACCAATGAAATTACAATTATATTTTCAGTTTTAAATACGAAATTATTCTTATATGGCGTCACTGAAAAATCTAACACTTTACATTTGAAGGAGTTTGACCGTAAAAATACAGTTTGGTGGCAGATTTGAACAAATTACGTAGATTGACAACTTTTGTTTGTAATAAAATGCCAGTATTCAAAAATTACACTTTTATGACATCAATTTACGGGCTTTGGTCGTTAAGCTAAACGGCCATTTCCCGTAAAATTAAACGGCGAAATCCCGTGATTTTACATTTTTTTTTTTTTACAATGTAGTATTTATTTATTTTAAAATAACTAATCCTATTTTCAATAATCGCTCCACATTCAGTCAGATTCGTCTCTTGGTTGTCTTCCAAAATGGCAAAATTGTAATGATTTTCCTCTAGATTTTTTTTTTTTTTTTTTTTTTTAATATTAACATAATGTTGAAAAAATAATTCATATATAACTATAAACACCCGAAGTACTAGGCTAAACAATTAAATTTTTTAAAAAGTGTAGTGGAATTTAATAATTATATAAATATAGGGTTGAACCGCAATATAAACTACAGCGTAGAACAAGGAATCTTGATTGTGGCAGTTAGAGAGTCAATAAAATTGAATGAAACAATTATCAATCTTCCCTTTCAATTCTTTGAGGAAATATATATATATATATATATATATATATATATATATATATATACACTATCTACCAATAAGTATTTGGACACTTTCAAATTTAGACATTTTGTTAAATATCTAGAAAAGTTCTTGAGAAATCGTCTTGAAATTTTGGTAGTGCAAAGAACAAATTATATCGCATATATTTCATCAAAAATTGTCTCCTGAAGAGGAAAAGTTAAAAAATTAAGCAAAAATCAAAATGTGTCGGATCACCCTGTAAAAGTAATGCTTTAAATGATTTTTGGCTGTAGCATGTGATTATGAGGATTTTTCTCATTATCTGTATATTTTTTATGAGGCTATCAAATATATTCATGCAGATATAACTTTTTTTTTTTTTTTTAATCCATTTTTTAAATTATAACACACGGGAATTAGACCCAGAGCAAAGCAATTTTTAGGAAATTTAGCATACTACATTAGACACAGCATACTGCAACGAGAATGAAAAAAATTTTTAAATCTTGCGAAACATGAGCATTTTTACTAAATAATATTTTACTACGCATGCGCTAGCTTTTAAAAAATTTCATTTGCATAATTTAATTAATGAGCTACTTATATGAAAACCCCAATCGAATATCGTGTAAATTAAAAAAGTTATGAGAGACAGAATGAACAGAATTTCAATTCTTCTCAAAAAGTAAAAAAAAAAAAAAAAAAAAAGGAAGATGATAGGCGGTTTTATCTATATTTCTTTACAAATAGCGAACACTGTATTACCATTGGGCATTGATTGAATCAAAATAAAAATGTGAGTAAAACCCTTTATAGTTTAGCTTTTATTTTGAGAGAAATGAAATTCTGTTCATTCTGTCTTTCATAACTTTTTGAATTTACCTGATATTTGTTTGGGGTTTCATATAAATTATTCAATACATTTGGCTATTATATTATACAAATGAATTTTTTTTTAAAAGCTAGCGCATGCGTACTTAATAAATATTCGGTAAAAATACACATATTTCGCAAGATATTGAGCATTTTTGCATTCTGATTGCTGTATGGTATGTCTAATGTAGTATGCTAAATTTTCTAAAAATGCCATTGCACACTGTCTAATACCTCACGTGTTATAATTTTAAAAGTGATTTTTTTTTCCAATTTTTTAAATAAACCGTTATATCACCACGAATATATGTGGGTAGCTTCATAAAAATTGATACAGATAATGCAAAAATCTTCATAATCACATGCTACAGCCAAAACGCATTTAAAGCATTATTATTTACAGGGTAATCTTAAACATTTTGACTTTTGTTTAATTTTTTACTACTCCCCTTTTCTACTCCAAGACACATCTCTTGTTTAAATATATGAGATATAACATGTTCTTTATACTACCAAAGTTTCAAGATGATTTCTAAAGAACTTTTCTAGATATTTGACAAAACGTCGACGTTCGAAAGTGTCCAAATTCTTATTGGTAGATAGTGTACAGTGCGTTAAGAAATGATAAGACCACAAGCGTATTGGTGCATTGCTGAAGAGGATAGCATAATATGCAAATTTTTAGTTGCGTATTTAAAATTGATAGGAAAACGCATCCTATACTAATTCCAATTTTTAAAATTAAATTAAATTTCATTAAAACTTATTCTTTTTTGTAAAAATTAAAGACTATGACTGTTAAGAAATTATAAGACCACCTGAGAAAATTAGCATATTATACATGACGTCAAACTCAATATATAGCGCATGCGTCAGTATTTCGTAAAAGCATTACCTAAGAAGCAAAGGCTTAAGTTTTGAATGTGTTGACGAAAACTCGAGGTAAAGAATTATCAGAGTGCGGGGTGAGAAAAAATTTATTTTATAAAGGTTCTGGTAAATCTGAAAAAGATATTGCGAGGTTAATGAACTGTTCTAAAACTGGCATTCATAATGCCATAATTAGGAAAGACTATTCAAACAAAATAAAACGATCTGGTAGAAAAAATATTTTGACGGCACGTGATAATAGACAAATTTTTTGACTGTCAACTAAGAAAGGTCTTTCAACTCGGGAAATTTCGAAACGTTTCAGCAAAGAAACTTCACATGTAACATTCTGAAAGAGTCTTAAAATAAATACTAATACGAAATTTATGAAATTCAAGAAAAAACTAAAGTTATTGAAATGCCATCGAGAAGAAAGATGAAAATGGGCTAAAAATGTCATGTCATGGAATGATGAGTGGAAACAAATTATATTTTCTGATGAAAAGAAATTTAACCTTGATGGTCCCGATGGTTACAAACACTATTGGCATGACTTGAAGAAGGAACCAAAAGAATGCTTCATTCGACAAATGGGTGGAGGATCAGTAATGATTTGGGGAGCTTTCAGTTATGAGGGTTTGTGTGATTTACAGCGGATTTCGGGTCATATGAACTCTACACATTATCAGTCTATGCTATATGATCATATGGTACCGTTTGGACCTTTATTAGGTGGCGCTAACTGGATGTTTCAACAGGACAATGCTGCTTGTCATACATCTAAATCCCCAAAGGAGTGGTTTAAAAAAGAAAATAATAATACTTTGCCATGGCCAAATCGAAGTCCAGACTTGAACCCCATGGAAAACCTATGGGGTATATTATCTCGCAAAGTTTATGCTAATAATAAACAATTTTCATCTGCCAAGGAACTGGAAGTAGCCATTGTAAAAAAATGGTACAATATTTCTATAACTGAACTTAATCACCTGGTTACTTCAATGAAAAACGGAGTGTTTGAAGTCATCAGGAAAACTGGAGGACCAATATCATATTAATTTTTTATACAGTTTTGTTTTTTGACAAGTGGTCTTATATTTTCTTAACAAGTTATTTTTCACTTATTTCTAATATATATTTTAATTAAACATTTATTGCATTATACCAAGTTATTGCAAGCTAAATATAAAAATATATAGAGTAATATGTTATGTTATGTATTTAAATTATGATTAGAATCTTTATTTTTCTTATAATTTACAAAATTAAAGTAGTCTTATAATTTCTTAACTGACTGTATAAAGTAACAAAAGAAGTAGAATGCAAAAACTAAAAAGGATAAATTGCTATGATCTCCACAAGAGTCTAAATAAATTATTAAATAGCTATAATAAGATAAATATTAATATTTTTAAAAAGAATAACTTGACCAGTATAAATTTAATCTAAATATGAAAACAAAAATAATAATTATTTTAATATAATTCCTTTTAAAAAGCAAACTATGTTGTATATTAACAAGAAGGAGCTTATAAAGAATACACTATTTAACAATAAGTATTTGAACACTTTCGAATTTAGACGTTACATCTAGACCAAATATCTAGAAAAGTTTTTTAGGAATTATCTTGAAACTTTCGGAGAATAAAGAACATGTTATATCTCATATATTTCAGCAAAAATTTTGTCCTGAAGAAGAAAAGAGGACTAGTAAAAAAATTTTAAAAAATCAAAATGTTTTGGATCAAAAAGATTTTTCTTTATATGCGTTTTGCTGTATCATGTGATTATGAGGAATTTTTTTCCCCATTATCTAGGGTAGGTGCTCCAGTGATTGGCATGCTCCCGTAATTGACATCTATCCCGAAATAATTCAATAATAAAAATAATAAAATCATATATTTTACATATAACAGTTTTAACATTTTATGCCAAACACTGGAGCATAGGGTGCTAATAACTGGCAAAATGAATAACTAGCAATGTCAAACACTGGAACATAGGGTGCCAATTACTGATAAAATGAAAAACTGGCAGTGTCAATTACTGGAACATTGAGTGGGTGTCAAATTAAAATTCATAAAAAAAGAATTTTATTAAATTTATATATTTTAACATACATGTGGTTCTGAATGTCTTTCATACCATATGTACTAACTTAAGATTTCTAAAAATATTTTCTGATGACTAGAACATTAAAAACATCACAGCTTGCTCTAAAAGTGTCAATCACTGGTGCACTTACCCTATATAGATTTTTATGAGGCTACCACATATATTCATGGAGATATAACGATTTAAAAAAAAATTTTCAAAAACAATTTCTACTTTTTTAATTATAACACGTAGGGTATTAGACCCAGTGCAAAGCTATTTTTAAGAAATTTGGCATACTACATTAGACACAGAATACTGCAATCATAATGCAAAAATGTTAAATATCTTACGAAATATGAGCATTTTTCAAAAAATAAATAAATAAATAAATAAAAAATAACTACGCATGCGCAAGCTTTATAAAAATTTCATTTGTATAATTTAATAGCCAGAAGTATCGAGCAACTTATGTGAAAACTCCAAGGAAATATCATATAAATTCAAAAAGTTATGAGAGACAGAATGAACAGAATTTCAAATCTTCTCAAAAGAAAAGGGTAGATGATAGGGGGTTCTACCAATATTTATTTACAATCAGCGAGAACTCTCTATTACTATTGGGCATAGAATCAATCAAAATAAGAGTGTGAGTAAAACCCCTTATAGTTTAGCTTTTATTTTGAAAGAACAGAAATTCTGTTTATTCTATCTTTCATAAACTTTTTGAATTGACACGATATTTGTTTGTGGTTTTTATAAAAGTTGCTCTATATTTTTGGCTATTAAATTATGCAGATGAAATTTTTATAAAGCTTGAACATGCGTAGTTAAAAATGTTTAGTAAAAATGCTTATATTTCGTAAGGTATTTAACATTTTTATATTCTGATTGCAGTATGCTGTGTTTAATGTAGTATGCTAAGTTTCCTAAAAATGGCTTTGCACTGGATCTAATACCCTATGTGTTACAATTTAAAAAGTGGCTTTTTTTTTTTTTTTTTCAATTTCTTAAAGGAATCGTTATATCTCCATGTGTATATGTGGTAGCCTCACAAAAATTTATGCAGTTAATTAGAAGAATATTCATAATCACATGCTACAGACAAAACATATTTCAAACATTACTTTTTACAGGGTGATGCAAAGCATTTTGAGTTTTATTTTATTTTTTACTAGGCCCCTTTTCCCTTTCACGACAAAATTTTTGATGAAATTTATGGGGTATAGCATGTTCTTTACACTACTACAGTTTCAATATGATTTCTAAAGAACTTTTTTAGATATTTCACAAAACTTCTAAATTCGAAAGTGTCCAAATACTTATTGGTAGATAGTGTATAATCTAAAATATTCTTAATGATCAAATATTTACAAAACTAAACCATAAGGAAAATTTAATAAGGGAATAGAAAAGAGAGAAAGAAAAAAAAATGACGCCGAAACTGCAGAGATATCTCATCAGAGTCCACCATTTCTACAATGAGCTGAAAAAAAACGTTTCAATCTATAGCAAGCCATTTTAAGCTAATACTATAAGGTAACCTACCTTGTAATGGGGGGAAAAAAAAGCCTTTTAGTGAAAAACAAATAGTTTTAAAATTAAAAATAAAGAAAATATGAAGATTACAAAACCGGAAATATGTAAGAAATAATATCCACAAACCATATATCGATAAGCAGTCAATTCCTTTTAAGAGTTGAGATGTTTATATACACACACACACACACATAATCTTTTAGCGATGCCTCGCATACACCCAGTGTAAACATTAAGTAAAGAATAAAAAAATTACAGTGCCTTAAAAGGTTAAGATGTTAGTTTCCTTACTTACTTTAATAGTTCAAGCATACATTTAGATTAAACATCAAGTTTAAGCAAACAATTAAAAAAATTAAAAATTAAGAAAAAAAAATGCAACGTCTTAAAAAGTTCAAATATAAGTTTCCCTATGTTTTCTAACAGTTCAAGCAAAATTTTTATGCTACCGAAAACTGCATGTTTTTTTTAAATAGATACAGATAATCATAACTTAACATAAAAGACCTATACTCACTTTTAGAACTACTGACAATAGAAATGAGTAAACAAGATACTAAAGCAATTACAAGAATTAATGAAAATTTAAATCTGATTCCTATCATATCAACGGATGCGAAACATTTGAACTAAAATGACGAATGCTCAAACACAGATAAAGTATTATAAACCTTATCTGTGGCGTTACCGCGGATATATTTAATACTCAAAAGCTTTCCCCATATGACACCTTTTTATCATACCATAAATCTACTTATTTAAACATTGAGAAATATTATGCATCCTGTATAAGTAATGGATTCATGGTATATTAGAAATAATTTTTATTTCATATTTTGAAACATAAATGCGTCTTTCATAAACCTTTATTTATTTATTTATTTATTCACTTTCTAGTTTAATTCAGAAAACATAAAAGCTTAAACTCAAAGCTGTAGCCAAAGGGTGGTTCAACAGCTTCTGAAATTTAGCAGATCGATTGAAAATTTTTGAGTTCTACATTATTTTAAACTCTCAACATTATGTATTAAAGTTTGAAGCCTCACCGCAAAAATTTTCTGGCTACGGCATTACTTAAACTAACACTGTTATATATATAAAGCTTAAAAGAAAATGGTATAGGTGGTAAATAAATTTAGTGACATTGTAGGCTAGGGCAGATTGAAAAATAGAAATTCCTCTTCTCGAAAACGGGTACCTACAGTCGGTAACAAAAGTGTTCGAACACTAGCAAAAAATCCTATGTAAAAAAAGTACACTTCATACGGTTTTGTTAAATAAATCCTTATCGAATCCTGCTCTTAGTCAGTGTAAGAGCAGAATTCGATAAGGATTTATTTAACAAAACCATATGACGTGCACTTTTTTTACATAGGAATTTTTGCTAGTGTTTGGACAATTTTGTTACCGACTGTACAGTCGGTAACAAAAGTGTCCGAACACTAGCAAAAATTGCTATGTAAAAAAAACACACTTCATACGGTTTTGTTAAATAAATCCTTGTCGAATCCTGTTCTTAGTCAGTATAAGAACATGGTTCGATAAGGATTTATTTAACAAAACCTTATGAAGTGTACTTTTTACATAGGAATTTTTACTAGTGTTCGGACACTTTTGTTACCGACTGTACCAATAGTTTTGGCATGGCCATGAATATTTTTTTTTAATATTATTATTATTGTGGTTATTTATTTGTTTTCTTCTAGATATCATCTTCAGCCTGCGCAGAAGACATAAATTACACATTTACAATTGAATATTTACAATTTTTTTCTTTTTTCTGTACATTTTTCCCACGATTCATATTCACAAAATAAATTTCGGATGATGCTAATATGATAAAAATATATTTTTATCATACAATACATTTGAAAAAATTTTAAATCATATACTTTTTTACAAATACTATATTTGAAGTTATTTTTTCTGAAAAATAAATCTAAAATCTAAAATTCTCGAAAAAACTTAAGAATGATAAAATGTCTTAAAATTTTAACTACATGCGGCTGCTAAAAGTATTAAATACAGCCCTAGGAAAAAAATAAAACGTCGAGCGAAAAATTACCAAATGTTGAATACTATTACTACGATTTCACATTATACAATTGTCTTACTACTTAAAGTAATGCTGCCGAATAATGAACTAAAGTATATTTGTAAAATCCTGATATTTTCTGGAATAGGGGAAGGTGAGGCACCTTGGGACACTCTTAAGATAATAATTTTTAGAAAAATTATTTTTTATCCAATTTTCACCAAAGTTTGACATAAAGTTTAAGCATTCCTGTTTCAGTTAAATTTATTCCAATGCAGTATTCCATCAAATTTAATTCCAGTAAATTTTTTTTTAAAAATTTACAATGTCCCAACCTGCCCCACTGGGAGGATCAGCTTGGGACATTGACAATAAAACTTTAATGCATAAAAAATATTAAGCCTAATCTATTAATAAATATTTATTTATAGACTTAGAGCCTAATAAATGACAATGTAAACTGTATAGTATATCAGTATATTACATTAACAAGTATTGTATTTTACATTCAGAAATTACTCTCTAAATTCCAAAGAAAAAACAATTTTCTTAATAATAGTAGCTATTTTCCCAATTTTAGCACAGTTAAAGTTTCAGTAGATTTATATGGTACATGCAAATATTGCTTTTTTGCATTGCATAGTGGTGGGGCAGGTTGAGAGTGTGTCCCAACTTGGCCCACCACTATGTGTTCTAACCTGCCCTACTTAGATCGTCATCATCATAATGTAACTCTCAAAAAGTTAGGCTTAGCAGTACAATGTATTTTTTAACATTAAAATTATTATGAAAGTCCATATTTTAATTCCCACATGCGTTAAATTATTTCATTCCTTGCACAAGAAATTGGTTTATGAAATCACTCATTTATGTAACTTTGAATCTTTCAAAACAAAGAAAATTAGATTAATCTTCACCTGCTAATGTGAGAGATTCTAAATTACATTTAAGAGTAGACTATGCTACCTACTATCATGTCCTAAGAAAACTAATTTCTACTGTAAAAAATATGTCCTATTTACTGACAGAAATTCTCTGTAATTTGAGAAAATACGCGTAATTTACGAAAAAATTACGTTGTCAGAACGTATTTTCTCAAATTACAGAGAATTTCTGGCAGCAAATAGGACATATTTTTTACAATGTACTTACAAAATAAGGGCTGAAATTTAAGGTGTTCCAATGTGGGCCATGTCCCAAGGTGCCCCAATTTCCTCTATGTAAAAATTATCGAACTCGGTAGATGTTAGCTAGTAAGAAAACTTAAAGTCGTTTGCCTGCTGATTACATCATCCAAAAAAATAAATGAATCAAGAAAGCATTTTTCTCTTGTTCTAGAAATGAATATGAGTTTTGTAGATACAGATTTCTTTTATTCTTGCGCATTTTAATACAATGCCAAGAGGATTAAACTTATCAAAAACTTAACAGAGCAAAATATTAGCTTTTAGAGATGCTGGTTACAGTGATCCTGAAATTCTACGAAAAAGATCGAAGGTGGTAGATAGTAGATAGCACAAAACAGCGAACAGAAAGATAGTTTTAGCAAGGAAAGAGAGACAGATCCGGAACTCACTTGCAGGCAAAAAATGTTTTACTTATAAATCAAATATAAGATGTACACAGTGTCCCAAAAGTTTAGACAATCAATAAAATTTGCATTAACATAAAAAGTAATAAGGTACAATTAAAATTCGTGATATAGGTAATAAATAAAAACAGTTTTGTTGATATATACATATAAATTATGATCAAAGCTTTGAAATTACATAATGTACATTAAATTATATAAAAATGTGCTGCCCCAAAAGTATAGACACAATACAACATTACACGTTTTCTTTTACATTTTTGTTCACAGAATAAAATATTTTTATTGTCCGTCTGCTTCTATAAATTCAGAATAATTTTTCCCTTTAATTGAATGGGAGTCACCGAAGCGGGAGAGCCATCCCTTCCGTGGAGGATCAAAATCGTGATGGCATGTCTCCGGACCACCTCTAGGGGTGAGTCCCAGACCGTCGCCAATTGCCCATCTGCGCAGCACTAGTGCGACGTAAAAACCAACCAACCAACCAACCCTTTAATTGAAATATCGTTTGCTATATTTTTAGCATAATAATTTAATGAGTTCAATGTATTGTTTTGCTTGTGATTCGGAAAAGACGTTTCCTGTGTATTCTGATAAAAATGCCACGTTCTAAAAAGAAATTTGTTCTTGAAAGAAATTTCTAAAGATGAAATTATTAAGATTTTACAGTTAAAAGCACAAGGACAAAATCCTGTACAAATATCGAGAAGAATAAAGAGATCCTTGAACAGTATTTATAGAGTTTTGAGATCAGGTGGAACATGGAATACTCGAAAGCGAGTCGGAAGACCAAAGAAAACAACGTTACGTGATGATAGAATGTTATTAAAAAAAAGCTTCAGTTGATAATTTATCTGTGCGTGCAATTGCATCAACTTCCAGAATTTCAAAAAGTATTGTACACAGAAGAATTAAAGCTTCAAAACACATTGTTTACAGGAGAATGAAAGCAGAACCTTGCTTAAAGCAGAGACATAAAGATGCACGTTTAAAGTGGGCGAGAAAGCATATGCCATACGATGAAGGCCCTGATGGTTATAAATTTTACTAGTATGATCTAAGAAAAGAAGAAATGTTTCAGCAGGCAACAAAGCGGAGGATCCGTAATGACATGGGGAGGGTTTTGTTTCAACGGGCAAACATTTCTAGGATTTACGGACAGAAAAATGAAATCAGAGGATTATCAGGATATTTTACGTACCAATTTACTGCCAATTATGGATTTGCTAGCAGAACCGGACTTTGTTTTCCAACAAGATGGGGCATCCATCCATACCTCCAGATCAACGAAAAGGTGGTTTATGCAAAACAATATCACGCTATTAGACTGGCCAGTACTTAATCTGGAGTTGAATCCCATGGAGAACATATGGTGGATCTTATCTCGTAAAATATATGAAAATGGAAACAATATACAGGTGTAAATGACTTAAAACTGAAGTTGACAAAGCGGTGTATGAAATATCTCCTTCTGTAATGCAATGCTTAATTAATTCTAGGGAACAACGTGTATTTGATGTTATAAAGTGTCGTGGCAATACAATTCAATTTTAAAAGTAAGTTTTTAGTTACTTTTATAAATGTAAAACCAAAAACACTTACAGGTGTCTATACTTTTGGGGCAGCACATTTTTATATAATTTAATGTACGTTTAATTTCAAACCTTTGATCATAATTTATATGCGTATATCAGCAAAACTGTTTTTATTTATTACCTATCTCACGAACTTTAATTGTACCTTATTATTTTTTACGTTAAAGCAAATTGTATTGATTGTCTAAACTTTTGAGACACGGTGTAGTTGCCTGTACTAGACGAACAATTAGAAATGCTTTGCATAGAAATCTTAGTATTCTGAACAAGAAATTTAAAGGAAAATCCCCTTTTCACTAAATTTGTCCACCAGAAGTTGTATCTGCACATTTCGAGAGATATTTTTAAGAAGTTACTCAAAACTGTCCGCTAGGTCACGCACTGTATAAAAGAAACCGGATATTATAACAAAGGAGAGGCATCGTATGAAATGCATAAACGACTTGATACTTTTATTGATTAGTTTTTGATCCCCACGTAGATTATTTAATTAAACTCGCCATTTTTCCATGCAAAGCGCAATCTGGTTGACATTTTTTAACTTTTCGTGCATCTCTTGAAATGTGTAGATACCAATTTCAGTGGCAATCCGCTCATCCATTTTGGTTACAGGAAGCCGTTTAGAGCAGGAATTTCACTATAACCATTCTGTAAAACATGGATGGTCAAAACACTGAGAAGAATATCTGATTATGTTGCAGAAAACGCTAATTGAAGGATGCAAAATTTGCATCAGTGTAAAAAAGATCCATCGATTTAATCGTTACATCCAGTGGTGTAATGATGAAACCGATACCTGGTGAACTGTGGCAGCGGATACATATTGACTTTTCTGGATCATAGCAAATATAAAATTATCATTTTTATTTCATCAACATAGAAAATAGATCGAAATCATAATGATGGGAACAACAACAACAAAAGCAATACTTAAACAACTGAAATGTATCGATACTCGTTTTGGGTTCCCCCCCCCCCCCAAAAAAAAAAAAAAAAAACAATTATCTCAGATGAACTTTCGAAGCTTTTAAAAGAAAGAGCTATTATGATTATGAAGCTATTCATAATATTATTCAAATTCCTAAAAAAAAAGCATCATAATTAGTATTTCCTCAGAATTGATATTGATTAATCGACCAATTTTTTTATCTTTCACTCATATTTTACATGTAGGAACACTGTAAAAATCCGCTCATCAAACTAAAACAAGCATTAGTAAAAAAGAAATAAATTTTGCAATGAAAAACTCAAGAAAATTAAACGCTACTAGTGTATATTATGTCGACAGAACGTCTTGGACTTTTCGGCTGCTTGTATCTCGGCTCCACAGCCTCCAAGAGCTATATATAAAGCCCCTGTGCACACCCTCAAAACAAAGCATACTAATTTTTAACTCTATCCGAATTTAGAAGTCCGAGACTCTAAAAGAATAAATGGATTTCAGCAAAAAGACTTAATCTAAATATTTGTCTAAAATTCTTCCTTTATTTATTTTTTAAGCGGCTTATGATATTTTTGAAGTAAAGATTCCTAACTAGTAATCATGGCTGATTGACAATTCTCGTTAAAATTGGAGAAATTCAAAAACTATATACCCAGTTCAGAAAGAACAATAAAAACAAAAAACATTATGTTTACTTTTCTATCACGTGACTCCAACAAAATAAAGGGAATTCAGTAAGAAAAATAAATTTAAGAAAGTATTAATTTGTCTAAAATTCTTATTCCTCAAGTGATTTATGAAATTTTCCAACTGTAGACTGAACCAATAATTATGGATGTTTTCCAATTTCTGTTAAAATCGATTTAAAATTAGAGAAATTCAAAAACTGCCTTTTTTTTCTATCATCACTGTTATACAGTGCGTTGCATGAATATAAACGCACCTTTTCCAATAATCAGAAATAGAATTTTTTAAATTTTAAAAGAAGGAATGTGACTTACAGTTATTGCATATGACTAACAACTGAATGAGGTGCTTTGAGCACGTATGTTTAGGCTCATGCAAGCTTATGTAAATGACTGTTTAAGCATTTTCTTATTTTTCACTTTTTTTCGTTTCTTGCGCGAAATTAAACGCACTCTGTATTTTGCGTTTAAAAATTAACAGAGCCATCGTAATTAAATTAAAACACAGATAGTCGTGTTGCTAAAGTTCTCTAAAAACAGTTTCAATGCTTGAGTGCAAAATTTGCGGAGTTTGTTCAGGATGGCAAGAGGGAAAACTTTGACAGTATACGAGAGGATAAAAAATCGACTTTATGCGTGGTAAAGGCTTTAGCAATCGTGAAATTGGGCGCCGAATCGGAAGAAGTGAGAGTGTAGTGCGAAATTATATAAAAAAATGCGCAAATTATGGGGAAAAAAAGCGTATAAGAAGCGAACAGGAAAGCTCACCAGTTACGACAAACGTCGAATATGCAACGCTGCAAAGAATAAGAATATTTTCTGTGGCTTTCTAAAGGCTCAATACAAGCTGGGTGTCCATCGGACAACCATATGGAGAACTATCAAAGCTCCAACATTCATTAAATTTAAGAAAATGAAGGCGAAACCACCTCTCTCTCAGAAGCACAAAGATATGCGGTTGGAATGGGCAAGAAAATGGATTCTAGATCGACTAAATTGGGAAAAAGTCATCTTCTCAGATGAAAAAAAGTTCAATCTCGATGGCCCGGACGGATATCATAACTATTGGCACGATTTGAGAACCGAAGAAATGTACTGTTCAAAATGTTAATCTGGAGGTGGGTGTGCCATGGTGTGGGCAGCCATAAGTTTTAAAGGGACTTTCGACTAAGAGTTCGTGGAGAACACTATGAACTCTGTAGATTAGGTCCGGATGCTCACCAGGAACCTCCGCCGTCAAGCAGTCAAGAAAGCTGGAAGAAATTACATTTTTCAGCAAGATTGTGCATCTGTACATACAGCACATATCGTTAAAAAATGGTTCCGTGACAATAAAATTAAAGTTCTGGATTGGCCCTCAAAAAGCCATGATTTAAACATAATGGAGAACGTATGGTGTATTCTGGTCCACCGTGCTTACGTAAACGGAAGGCAGTTTAACACGAAAGATGAACTAAAATCGGCCATTCTATTAGCTTGGGAGACAATCAGCTTGGACTACCTCATGTCACTATATCAGTCATTGCCAAGGCGTTTACTGGCTGTTCTAGTAGCCCATGGTGGCTTTACAAAGTATTAGATACAGTATTTGTTACTCAGTTATTTATTTTTTACATGTGCGTTTAAATTCACGCAACATGTATTTTTGTCATGAATTCAATAAAATTATTTTCTAAAAAACATATTGGTCTTTCATTGTTTTGACTCGTATCTTCATTTCTTGAATCATACACATATACTGTTTGCATCAAGTGTCACCTATTTATATTTTTTTTATTACACTTCTATACCATTCTGATTCTTAAAGCTAAGGCGCGTTTATATTCATGCGACTGAGAAAATTGAAAAGTATAATTGTCCGGTACGATCTTCAGTCAAACATACAGCATACAGTACTATTAAATTGCTTTATTCTTCATGCATTTAGTACTTATGAAAAGTTCGTAACCGGTGCTATTGACATTTTTATAATATGGGTTCCTTTGATAAACATTTGGGGGGCTGGGGTATAGTAAAAATCTTTCTTTTGCTTGTGTTTGTGTTAAAAGACTATGCCAGGTACTTTTAAAAACTTTAAAACCAGTACTTTTACAATATTTATACTGATATTTGTGATATTTTTAAAACCGCTTTATTTTTTATGTGCACGGAACGTTCACACGTGTGCGATAAGATTCATGCGCAGGAGAGATTACGCACATACGGCCGTATTCATCGATAACTTCAACCTTCAATTGAATTGGCGGTCGGCCCCGAGCATAGCCTCCTAAACTAGATGCCTTCCGCGTGGTTCGGAAACTTGGCAACAGTACAAGAACATAGCCTGCAGAGGGCGCTTGATACGGGACATTAAGTTCTGTTTATATCCTATTATTCAATTGGGTTTCACTATTACTTTATAGCTTATATTTTATTAATTTAAGAGATGTGAGAGGGTTTTTTTTTTTTTTTTTTTTTTTTTTTTCTTTTTTGTACAGTTTATATCTCTATTATGTTAAAATATGTCCGGATTTTTGAATACCAATATTTTTTCACAGAAACATTCTTTTTATTTATTATCGTAAATTCTATGATTAAGACGAAGATAAATTTAAAAGAAATGGTGATATAAAAATTCGGAGGATTGACAACTCTGTTAGTAAGTTCGATTTAACAAACAAAATAGTTATGTTTATTAAAAAATGAAATGAAATTTTTATTTATTTATATTGATGTAGGAATACAGAGAAATAACTTGTTCTTAGTTACTTTGAAGTAACTAAGAATTTTTTGTAATGAGTTAACTTATAAACGTTAGTAACTTATGAATAAAACTATAAAATACTCCATTACAGGAACAAGATTGATTTATAAATTTTTAATACCACTGTTTTTTAAAGAGTTGTGTAAATGCGTATAAAAATTTGATTATCTCAGTGAAATAAAAACAAAAATGTTGGGAATATTTAAAAGAAAAAATAGATAACTTTTATTTCTTAAATAGAAAACTTTAAATTTTTGTTCTTTTTTTTTAATTAAGTTTTAAGATTAAAAAAAATTCTTTTATTAACACATGATAAAATGTTTATATATGTTAAAATCCTGTTTTATAAAAGTATTTAATATTTTCTTGATCAACCTCTATTTTAAGTAGTAATTTTCCTTTTGTTAACCCTTTCAGGGGCGGTGGCTAGAGGGTCTATCCACCTACTTTAGAAATTTTTCTCTAAGTGTGCAGTGGCTACTTTTTTTATCCACTTTTATAAAAAGTTAATGTGTACTTCTAAAATTGAAATAGAGATGGCAGAACTACAGTAACTTTAAGCAGGATGTGCCTGTGACTTTTTTAAATGGACAAGTTGCGGGAAAATTTTTTGAAGTTTCTTTTATATATTTTTATGAAAAATAATTTTTTATTCAAAAGTATTTGGTAGTGTAAATATACTGTAATGCACCTTTTAAATACAACAGATTTACATATTATCTTAGATCATTTATTTTAGTTTGATTTTTAGGAGCATCTTTTAGGTGGATAGACACAGTGGCTAGAACGCCTAGCCACCACCCACAAAAAAATCCCCACAGGCTGAATTTTTTTCTTCATCAAATATGACTTGTAGGGGATGTTTACTTTATGATATATATATATTTAAAAGGATATTCAATCATTTTTACTTAGTGCCCCTGAAAGGGTTAAACCGAAGACGGGACACAGAATATTAATGATAATAATAATGTGACGAGTCCCACGTGACACGCAATATTCATTATATATATATATATATGTGTGTGTGTGTGTGTGTATAAATTGGCAATATTCAATATATATATATATATATATAATATACATTGCTTCTTTTAATTTAAGATTTGTGGAATAAATGTTATGTAAAATCGTACAAATGTGTTTAAATACGGCTTTTGATCATTTATATTTATAAATCCTTTATATTTATTCCATATTATTTGAATTATATACATATAAACTCGTCAAAATCGAAACTGCAACACCATGAAAGAATTGTCAAAAATTAATGAAATTTGATACACAAATGACTGGTATTGGTGCAAATAAATGATTAAATTTTAAAAGTTAAAAAACAATGTTAAGTGCCGAAATCAGTATTTATTGTAGCCACCACGTACTGAAGTAAATGCTGCTACACGACGTGGAATACAGTCAATCAGATTTTGAGTTTCTGTCTAGGGAAGAGCATTACATATTGTTTGTATGCGTACTCAAAATTCATCTGTAGAAGCTGTAGGACGAGGATCACAAACGAGACGCCAACCAACGAAATCCTACACATGTTCAATAGGCGGCATATTCGGCGAATAAGCAGCTCATGGAAGAAACTGTATGTTTTCTGCAGGAAGAAGCCTTAAAATTTCCTTGCAACGTGTGGGTGGGTATTATGTTGTTGAAAGATAGCTCCAGAAATGCCTTGAAGAAAAGGTACGACTTTGGCTTCCAACACCTCACTGATGTACTCGTTGCTGTTAAGATTACTCACAATTCGTAGCAGATGAGATCGTCCAGGATACGCAATCGCCCCCCCAGACCATAACTCCGGGTGTTCGTCCACTATGACGTTCGATAATGTACTCCGGAAGATATAGCGTTCACCGGAATAGCGTCTAACATGAATGCGGCAATCATGATGCCTCAAATTAAAGAGGAATTTGTCAGAAAACACTATTTGCTGCCTATCTACACGCCAGTCTCTATGTGCATGAGCCCATTGCAGCCGTAAGCGTCGATTCGATGGTTTCGCGTGAGCGGGGATCCTGTATAAAGGAGTTCGTACACGCAGTCCACGGCACAGCAGACGTCGACGAATTCACGAAGCAGACAGTGATACATCTGTAGCAGTGGATTAATGTGCTGCCAACTGTCTAGATGAAGCTGTACGCTCCATCAGCGCCATGCGGACCAAGTGTCTATCATCACGCACTGGTGTCATTTTTCGGCGTCCACTCCCGAATTTTCGAGTTGTCCGGTTCTCGTCTGTCCACTGCAGCTGGGGGCCGTGGGACTTGTTGCCCTGAGGCAAGGGTTCTACAGGCATCGGTCGACCTCACCTCCTCGTGGTGGTCCCTGGGGAGTCATTTCGGCGAAAAGCTAACGAGGTGGCACGAGCGCTATCAGCTGGCTGGCAAACAGTAGTTCCTCCAGTCGATTATGCTATATGCCTCTCTGGCAAGGAGGCTATACTCACTGGCTGGTTGAACTAGTAATGGGAGCAGCCATTTCTGGGGCGGTATCTGGTGGCACGAGGCGCTGGGTGCCTCCTTTTTGACTGCAACCACTCTTCACCCCTGGTCTTGCTCCTCTAATAGGGTCAAGTGAGTTTCTAGGACCCGGCCTAGCCGGTGAGCAGCTAGGTCGAGCAGTTTTCGGGGGTCCTCTCCCTCCGATGACTTTTTTGGGCCCGTGCCCCTGTCTGCGGATCCGCTGGAAGTGATATGGGGTTTATTTGCTTTGGGGGGCCCCACTGCCCGGGCTTCCCTGGGGATTGCAGAGGGTCACGCTCTAAACCGAAAGGTGGGCGGCCTCCAGTAGCGGTGTTCTGTCCACTGCAGCTAGGTCGAGCGGTTTTCTGATCCTCTCTCTCCGCAGTTCTTTCTGGGCCCGTGCCCTGGGCTGGGATTCCATTTATGGGCCGGTATCTGGTGGCACGAGGCGCTGGGTGCCTCCTCTTTGACTGCAACCACTCTTCACACCTGCCCTTGCTCCTCTAATAGGTTCAAGTGAGTTTCCAGGACCCAGCCTAGCCGGTGAGCAGCTCGGTCGAGAAGTTTTCGGGGGTCCTCTCCCTCCGCTGACATTTTTGGGCCCGTGCCCCTGTCTGCGGATCCGCTGGAAGTGATATGGTTTTTTTGCTCTGGGGACCCCGATGCCCGGGCTTGCCTGGGGATACCGGCGGGTGACGCTCTAAATCGAAAGGTGGGCGGCCTCCAGTAGCGGTGTTCTGACCACTACTTACAAACTCGCATCACTGTGCTGCTGTTATGCTGCACACGAGCCGCTTTTACGCGATAGAAAATCCTCCTTCACGAAGGCCGATAATTCTCCCTCGTTCAAACTTCATAAGTTGTTCAAATTTCGTCTTCTGTCGTCGACGAGGCGTAATTGCATCTCATCTCACGTTTACCCCAAAGAGATAAACATAGACTATTTTAAACATGCCGCTACAGCCCTTTACTTATATGGTTTCAGCAGCAGTCCAGAGGGCGCTGCTAAGCCCACGCACGTGTGGTGCTTTGAAATTTTAATCATTTGCTTTACACAGTATAATTTGCATTTGCTGAGAATTTCAACTTAATCACATCATTACTTCATGGTGTTACAATTTCAGTTTTGAGGAGTGTATGATTAACTCGCTACATAACCATACACTTTTCTGAGGGGGGATACTGCCCCCTCAACCCCTCATTGTATCTACTTTTCTATAGCTATATGTATATATATTTACTTGTTACTCATAGATATTTATATCAAATTTATTGCTACTTGATTGCATAACATATCGGAATTATTTTGTGTGGCCCTGTAACTAGTTACCTAATTTTCGGTGTATAATCCGCATGTCAGATTCAGTTTTGCGCCAGAATTTTTAATTGAGAAAAAACATTATGTATGTTGGAGTTATTTCTTGAAAAATATATAGATTTGCCGTTAAAGAAAATTTTTGGTCGCAGAATGACATATTTTACATACGAACATACGATACACCGAAAATACGGTATCAATTCTATGCCTATTATTTTCTACAGAATCCATGCTTTTAAAGTTGCCAACAACTTTTTTTTATTTCTCTGCATTTAATTAAGTGTAACCTTGTTAAAATACACGTATACTAAATACCGTCTATAAGCCGTAATGGTACGAAATGCTTTTGTGTGTCCTGCACACGAGCTAGAAACATATACACCAATAAAAACTGTATAATAAATTTTTTGTAGCTCATTAACATCTGAATTATATTTAACCTTTACAAAATGTCATCGGAATTCTTTTGTACGGTCCTGTAAATAAATTTTTTAGTCTATACATGCCATTTTTCTAGTGGAAACATCTTTTTAAGCATTTTAAAAATGTGAAATAATTGCACCATGTTGAGTGCAGCATAAGCGCATTAAAATGTATTTAAATAAAAGTTTGTCCACAGCGTACCGTCTTCAGTGCAAGAAGCACTGAAGACGGTACGCTTAAGGCTACCGAAACGGCTGTATGCATATCAAATATTTTGCTTTGGCGTTTCTGACGTAGTAGTTTATTCGAGTTTCATGTTAAAATGTGTTTAAACGAAATTCTACCCATACGCTGTAATGATAAGAAAAACTTTTGTGTGTCCCCGTACACGATCCAGAAACAATATACACGCCAAAATTCCTACAGCTATTTCAGTGTAGCGTTTGAACATGTGTACCGATTCGCAAGTCAAGCGGGGGATTTTTGTTTATAGGGAAGCTTAATACCCTGTAGATCATAGGTTCCCAACCTTTTTTGAACTGGTGCCCCCTTTTCTTGTGAATATTTCAATACCGCCTCCCTCCCACTCCAGAGAAATAAGAGCGTACATAATGCATGGTGAAAACAAGAATTAAATAAAAAATATTACTTATAGATAGAATATTGTTGGAATTGAAACGCTACTGAATTTCTTCTTTATTTAAAAAAGAGGAATGAAAGTTTTAACTTACCTGTTATAAGGACAGGCATGGGTTTTGATAATACGAAGTAATCCATAATAAACTATTGCTTTCTAAATATATAAATTGACAGTTTCAGAGAAAAACGCATACTTAATTATATTAAAAATTATTTTTATTAAAATTTAAAGACATCGAATTTCTAACTTAACTAATGAGAAGGCTGAATTTGATGCATTTTAAGGAGCTTGATCAGGCTCGATTTTACTTAAATACAATCGTAAGTCGCCGCGTTCAGTAACATGGAGCCGATTTCTCTTTTTCGTTACCAATGCTGTTACAGCACTAAATCCATGTTCTGCTAAATATGAAGATGGGAATGCTATCAGAAATCGTTGAACAATCGACCATAATCCTGAATACAGTTGCGAAATCGACTTCTGCAACAAAAATTCTTGGTAGCCATTCTTGAATTTAATTTTTAATTCCTCATTTGTCGTCAGTTCTATTAGTTCTTCTTCTAACTGAGATGATCCTGCTGTGTTGACATTGGAAAAAGGATCAAAAACCCAGTGTGCTATGTCCATGTTTAAAATGTCCTGGAATCGTTCCTTGAAGTCATTGTAGAGGTTTTCCAAGTGTTGACAGTAGACAAGTAAGTCGTCGTGCTTGAATGATATTGCTGATAAACATGGGAAGTTATTGAATTCACGTCTGCCTATATAATAGCAGTTTGAACACGAAAGCAGCAACGCTATTTTTAGTTTTAATCAAGTTTAAGTCGTCGCCTTGAAGTTGCAGATTGACATCATTAAACAACTTATACAGGTCTGCTAAGTACGCAATATCGTTCTTTGATGCGATGAGGTTGTCGCGCAATTCTGTGTTCTTTGTTTCCTAGGAACTCTATCACAGATTCAAACAGATTGTAAAATCGAGTCAAACAAGTACCTTTTGAAAGCCAGCGCACCTCTGTGTGAAGCAACGATCGGTTGAAATCTTCATCATTTGCAATGCAAAGCTGACTAAATAATCTGTCATTCAACGAGTTGCTTCTGATTTTATTAACTGCTCTTATAACATATTGCAATGATGTATGGAGGCGTTCGCTCAAATTTTTCGCAACCAAATGCTATCGATGAATTACGCAATGCACAGCAAGAGAGGTATACTAGAGACAGAGAGGTATCTCTTTCTCTCAACAGTGAAGTCTCATATCGAAATATGTGAATTTTCGCACGCGTGATAGAAATGAATTATCAGCTTGATTTTTAAGTCTTTTTTAGACTATATTTGGTTAATCTTCCAACGCCCCTCCGTGCCATATCAACGCCCCCTAATTTTCTCTGGGTCTTTTACCGCCCCCCTGAAAGCCTCAAACGCCCACTAGGGGGCGTTATCGCCCACGTTGGGAACCTATGCTGTAGATCAATCGTTAAAAACTGGACTTTCATATTCAGGGCCAAGGAACCTCAAAACATATTATTCAAAACACCTGAGTTGAAAATAGAACTTCAAAAAATACTCTGTTTACAATATGAAGTGTGCTGCAATACAATATGACACACATGCAACACTCTATTTATCCACACAATTTCTGAGTCGGTGCAGGCACTTGTTAAAACACTGAAATAATTGTTAGATGCAATGATTAAAGGGCTGCACGGGGCCGGGCTGGGCTCGGTATGCATTTTTTTTATTTTTTTATTTTTAAATAAGTTATAGATTTTTAAAAATACATGCATTTTTTTTTTTTTAAGTTCGACAGATCGAACTATTTCTTTCTGACAGTGATTTTGGCATCGTTACCACTTTTTATCTATCACCTTGAATGAACTGCAAATATTTTTTGTTTTTATCAGCTGACAAAGCTGAAAGTTTACTATTGTAGCTGTCCAGATTATTAGAGTTTAACAAAAGTTGGTACAATAATTAATAAAGACAAAATCTAGCTAACGCCATATTTTTTTTTTTTTTTTTTTTTTTTTTTAGTTCAATAGGATAATTGGTTCAAAAGATATTAAATAATAAAAAAAAAAAAACATTGTAACTTTAAAATTATTAAAAAGAAAAGCAAATTGATGCCAAAAACAAATATATTTCTTCTTATGTCTCAAAAAAAAAAAAAAAAAAAAAAGAACAACATGCAAACGTTTTTAAAAAATAATAAAAATAAAACTGAGAGAAATTGTGCTAAAGAAATGGAACAACTTCAGTGTGGGACTCCTTGGCATTTCGCACTGAAATAGCTTGGATGTTTCTTGCCATCATCTTTAATTACGCAGTTGTGATAACCATTTTAATCACGAAAATGACAACAAAAATTTAGAACTCGTTAAGGGGCTTCTATGCTAAAACTATACCATAGAAATTTTAGGAAAATTATAGTAACCAATGCAAGGAAATGAAACAGTTACTGCATGCCTTTATATGGAAGAATAGATTAAAACAAGTTCTGTCGTATCTTCTTCATTCTGTTTTGTACAGAATTTTATATCTATACAGGCATGGGGTTTTATCTTTATCTTAAACAGTTTTTGTACAGGCCGAGCCTTACATTGCAAAATAAAAAAATAAACGGGCTAGGCTGGATAAGCAAAGCTTTCATACGGGTTGGGCCCAGGCCTCAAAATTTCAGCCCGTGCAATTTCTAGCCCTAATGATTAACTCTCTCCTTGGTTCTGCAGCCAGCTTAGAAAAGGCATAGAATGCATATTATTTATTTTAAATTAACCGTGTTTCTAATCAACATAATAAAATTCAAATAATTAATGTCATTTATATTCCATTAATAGCTGTATATCGCAGTACTTGGCCATGGCTTTGATTTGCTGAACATAGTTATTTAAACATTTCAATTATTTAATTAAATTATTAAAATATAGTGATGGGAAAAGCTAGCTAGTAATATAATTAATATGTAAACTGTTATTTAATGCTGACTCTAGGCCAATTTGGCAGGGTGCTCCATCCGGCGGCCCTTTTAAACCCATTTTAGCCGGCTGCACTTTTTAAAAACATTTTTATACCAAGTGGCCTTTTCTTAATATTTTAAATATTCAGAGGGCTTTTTAGATACTCTTCTTTCTGACATGCAACTTTCTAGCATTCCTGAAAAATAGATGTATATGCAGGTAAAATTAGTAATTTACTTTTGTCATGTACAAAAATCACAACAATAGAAGACTGCAAACTATGCAAATAACTGTTGAAGTCTTTTCTAGAATGGCCAATGCCATTGAAACCTCATTCCTTTGAATTTTTTTAGCACGCGGCATGTGGACTGCGAAGCGTTATCGTTTGCAGAACTTAAGTACTCAAAATCTGTGACATCATCGATTTTAAATTTGCATATGCCAGCAAATATTCACAGAAACTCATAATCGTGTCTAAACATTTGCGACAAGCAAATTTTTATTTTTATCAAAAAAATTAAAATTATAGCAAATCAAACGACTGTCTTTTGATTATAGCATTTTAAAACATATTTTAAATATATATACAGGTTTTTGAAACTCTGACGTCATAATTCTAAATTTTAAAGATAAATAACACCATTGTCTAAACTTTTGCGTCGTACTGTATATATATTATTCATAAGTTTGACTGATTTTTTTTTTTTTTTTCCAAAAATTTTTGTTTAATCAATTGTTTCATAACTGAAATTTAAACCAATTTTCAGAGTAATAATTGGTGATTTTTAAGTGTTAATTTTATATAAATATTTTCACTTATTCAATTTTATTTATTTATTATTATTTTTATTTTTTTTAAATAAATTAATTTTTTTGATTCATTTTCAAAGAAACATTAAATGAATTTACGTATATTTTAGTTTTATATTTGCAGGCCTTGTCTATCTCGCTTGTCACTATTTTTAAATGAATTCTCAAAATTCCATATCATTATCATAAAAATCTTAAATTCTTATATTTTTGTCAATTCGGACTAGAACAAATGTTATTTTCTGTTTCTACTTCAATAGCAATACTGAACAGACAATAAACGCTTGAAGATACTGTGAAACTCTGTTGACATTTCCCCCATCAGAGGGATAGTGAACATCTCATTTCCTTCTTTTTTTTTTTTTTTTTTTTAATCTTTAGCATTTCTATTTTTTGAAAGCGTCTTGTTTATGAGAATACTATTACCCTAGCCAACACTTTCTGTAGAAATCAACAGACAGGTGGTGTTGCTCCAGCATGCACATGAAGCGATATTTTGTTTAATAACTGCCCCCCCCCCCCTTTTTCTCTATCAACAAAAGTGCAACAACTTCTTTTGAGAGGTTTTATTTTTATTTATTTATATATTTATTTTATTTTAATTTATTTATTTATTTTTGCTTTTTCATTATTTGATGGATGTTTCTTAGAATGTTGGTTAGCAAAATATGTGAAAATATATTTTGTAGGCAGAACAATATTTTTATTTAAATTCGTAGTTTGAAAATTTTAATCGGATTTTGAAATTTTTTAATCATATTAATCGATCCGATTAACTCGATTAAAAAAAATTTATCGGGACTAAGCATTGATCGATTAACCGAACCGATTAATCGGCACAGCCCTAATATAAATCTAGATGTTTTTTAGCAATTCAGTTTTAATTTTTCTTTATCCAACATACTGCTTCAAAAAGCATTGATTTAATATACTGAACATTACATTAATTCCTTAAATATAAATTTGCATCTATCCTTCGAATCTATCTTGAAAGGAAAAAATATATATATTAATGCTGAAAGTGGATAAAATGTTTGCACAGGTTTGATTTGCCATGGTGAGTGCTATTTATTAAACCCTCACCCAAGAGAACTTTCATCTGAAAATGAAATGATTAAGTTTAAAGAGAACTATATAAAAAAATATATAAACATTTTCTAGTTTGAGTTACTGTTTATACAACATATTGCTTCAAAAAGCCTAAACAGTGGATGAATGCAGTGTTTTTGCCTTAATACATTAAAATAATACAAAGTGTTAAAAAGAAATATTGAAGTTTATTTATTTAAGTATTGGTTTCAAAATTACACTGTAAAAAAATTGTAAAATCACAGGATTTCACTGTTTAATTTTACGGGAAATGGCCGTTTGGCTAGCTTTACGATCAAAGCCCGTAAATTGATATCATGAAAGTATAATTTTTTAATACTGGCATTTTATTATGAACAAAAGTTGTTAATCTACGTAATTTGCTCAAATCTGCTACCAAACTGTATTTTTACGGTCAAATTCCTTCAAATATAAAGTGTTAGCTTTTCAGTGGCATCATATAAGAATCATTTTGTATTTAAAACTGAAAATATAATTCTAGTTTAATTGGTTAAAAGAGTTTATTTATACATTCATACAAATAGCTATTGATATGAAAGAGCTATTCTTTTACTAATTTAATTCAAAGAATTTAATTAAAAGTCATATTTGTCATGATGTAAAATTAGGAGGGAATACAACATTTATGATCCAAATATTTTTTACGGACTTTGCCTGGAATAAATATAAATAAATATAAATAAAATAATAAATTCATATAAATTCATTTCAGAAATTACAATTTTTTTTTTTTTTTTTTTTTTTTTTGATTCTGTCCCATATAAATTTTAGTGAATAAAATTACATGTATGCATTAATATGACACATGAAATTTTCTTAGAAAATGAGAAACGAATTAGGTGATATAAATCATATAATAAACTGTTTCTAGGATATGACAAGGTTAATAATGCTGATTTTAATTACTTTCCAATGCCTCAGCATAAGCTGTTAAAGAAAAAAACACTTCAGTGAATTGTATGTCAAGTTCATATATAAATTACGAATGAAAACAATGTAAATAAAAATATTCACATTTTGTGATTAATCCCTTAACAAATTTGTTTACACATTTTACTCATCAGTATTATTTTTGTATGAGACTATGTAAAAATTTAAATTTTGTAATTCTTGTATCAGAATCTCCTAAAAATTTTTATTTTTATGAAATTGCATAGGTTTTTTTTTTTTACAAATTTCTAATTTGCTAGATTTTTTAAGGAATCAAAGCCAAAGTAAAAAAATATTAAACACCCTGTATTTTAAAATGATTGCAACATACTACAATGATACTTAAATAGTTTTTCATTCTGTTTCTGTTTTATTTACCATATTTTCTTGCATATAATTCGTAAGTTTAGTAAATTGATTTCACACCAGAAACTTTAATTGACATTTTTAAATGAGGTTTTGTCTCATCCAAATACACACTTATCTGTAAATTAAAATTTCCAATGTAAAACCAATTTATCATACATGTGGATAATACACAGGAAAATATAGTAGTAAAATAAATAAAAGCTTTACTCTTTGGACAATTCCTTTAAGATAATCATGTTTTCTGTCTCTTTCTTTTTTAAAACAGAAACCCTCAACCTTATAGAAAGCATTTACTACCCTCAACATAATTTTATTAAAGTGCTAGTAAACAATTAAAAAAAAAAAAAAAAAAAAAAAAAAAAAAAATACATATGACAAAAATTAAATGTCATTTATTTTTAAACATTGTCAGCTTACAAATCAGAAATTATCACATATTCTTTACAATTGAACTTAGTCACATATGAATTGAATAAAATATGACACAAGAAAAAAATCATCCAAATTTTCTTAATATAATTCTTCTTAGTTAATATAAACAATGTACAGAGTAACTGAAATATGAAAATTATACAAAGTGTAAAATTTAGATAAAAACAAATAAATAGTAGCACAACAAAAAATATAACAGTACTTCAATAAAATATATAATTTATTCTTAGTTTCTCTTTGACAATTAAGAAAAAAAAGTATAAATTTAGTTATTAATAATGAAATATATTGTTTATAACTATGCTAATGTAAAAAAAATAATAATAATAAACTTAAATATTATGATATTTTGATTGATGTACTTATAATGATACTTATAATATTTTGATTGATGTAAGAATCAAAATCTTGGCTAAAAATTTATACTTTGTTGTACAAATCATTAATTGTTTTGTATACTCATAATATAAAACGATATTTTTATATTACTAAGATATTTACCTATAACCATGTTTAATATAGTATAAATTAAACATTTTTTAAGGAAAATTCTTTAAAATAAGCTGCACACATGTATCATATAGTATGTTTTATATTCAAATTAATATGCATTCAATATTGCCAAATACAGTAGTTTGTTACTGAATATTTAAATAATCAGTAACATAGAAGTCACAATTACTTCTATCACTCACTTTTAAGGAAAAGTTTTTACATTTATTAATTTAAAATATAAATACACTTTTAATAACAATGAAAATTATGAACTATTGATAGGATGATCCCAAGTAACACGGAATGGTTGGGAAACGGTTGGCCCTACGATTCCTTCTTCGTTGGCCAACGGTTGTTTTTGGCCGTCGGCCCTCGGTTGAGCCAACTGTTGGGTGACAGTTGGCCCAAGTATGGAACGGTTGGTTCCTGGTTGGCAAACTGTTGGTGAACACATTGTAGGCTAACTGTTATATTTTGCAGTTGAAAAAAGAGCATTTTAGGACTGTTGGGCCAACAATACTATTTGCTGTTGGCCCACTGTTATTTTGAGCCCTTTCCCCAACGATAACCATTCCCCAACGAACTAACAATAAATCGCAGTTGGGCCAACAGTCTGTGTTACTTGGGATATATGTAAATAATTGCAAGTATAAACATAGTACTTATAATGAATTTTTAATTCAAATCAACTTTTTACATTATATATAACTGATATATCAGTCTATTTCTTTTTTTTTTTTTTTTTTACCTCCCCTCAGTATTCCTGCATTTTTATAACTTTGCTTATAAGTTTCTAACATATATGTCTATATATAAAAAGTCAAAAATGCATAATTAACTTTGGAATTTTATAAATATAAAAACAAATGAATAAACATGCAAAATATGTGTATGCATGCATCAGCTACATATTTCTAAAGTTTAAAACCAGCAATTTTACCAAAATTTATAATTATCCAAAAATCGTTTTAAAATCTGCTAATTTACCAGTAGCATAATGTATAACTTATATGTGGCAACTGTTATTAGTTTTATTTTGTAATATATTCTAGCTTAAATACAAATAGTGACATAGTAGAAATTTTTGATGGTTTAAAACAGTATAATGATTTTCTCATGTCAAAAGCCCAATCCTAATAAAATAATGTTATGAGAACCTCACAGAAAAATTTTGAATCCAAACCAGATTTATTTATACATGAAATCCGAAAAGGAAAGAAATATGATTAATAAATCATGTAAAGTTAGCAGAGGATGCATTTTTCTTTATTTTGTGTGTGTGAGAGTGGGGGGGGGGGGGGGACTTCATTTGACCAAGACTGCTAAAATACTAAGTGTATCATCCCACGTTAACAGGCAGGGAAATTTTCTGCTAAGATTAAACATCAGACACTCAAAGAACTTTCTTAAGATCATACTTTCTAGCAACAATTTAGTCACGGATTCAATTAGGGTAACAATCACAAATTGAAGAAAACTGAAGATACTATGGATTAACCTGTATTATAAAAAGCTATGTATAATTTGTAACTTTAAAATAATTTCACTTACATTTTACTTTTTTTTTGCTTATAACAAGAATGGATTTCAACAAACTTTTTTAAACTAGAGATGGGATAAACACTTACGTTTCAGTAATAGTTATTTCATTCCACACTACTTTTGGTAATAGGCTCTTTTAGTGTATTATTTTTATCAGTTCAAAAAACCCTTAACGGCTTAAAAGTTTGTGACGCCGCTACTGTATGGCTATAAGAATTTGAAATATGAGTCTTAAAAATAATGATATAAAATTTTAAGTGACGCTTTGCAATTAGTTAAAGTATACATAGATTTTCATATTTCATCATTTACTTTTATCTTTTATTTATATTTATAATGCAAACGTAATATTTTTAACTTCAAGATCAGACAGATATATAAAATACACTCACTGATGCTTTTTCATTCGCATTTCAAATTCAAAATAACAGTTTTAAAAGGAATTATATAAAAATTCTAGTGGCGCCTCGGTGTTATTTTAAAAGATATGTTTTTAGATTCCATTAAAATTACTTTTGTTTTGTCTAATAAAGTATATTTACACATTTAAACAGTGCTTTTAATTTTCAAATATACTGTCAAATAATTATACTTTCACTGAGTTTGCATTATAAAGTAAAATTATTTATTTCAATAAATTGATTTATCTTTTGCATCACGCTATCCAAAACATAGTATCATAGTATCCAACTAAGTGAAAATTTGCTCAAATAGGTAGTGTGACGTAAAGAAAACATTTACACAAATTTTACTTGCAGTTTTGGATAGCGTGACGCAAAAGATAAATCAATTTATTGAAATAAATAATTTTACTTTATAATGCAAACTCAGTGAAAGTATAATTATTTGACAGTATATTTGAAAATTAAAAGCACTGTTTAAATGTGTAAATATACTTTATTAGACAAAACAAAAGTAATTTTAATGGAATCTAAAAACATATCTTTTAAAATAACACCGAGGCGCCACTGGAATTTTTATATAATTCCTTTTAAAACTGTTATTTTGAATTTGAAATGCGAATGAAAAAGCATCAGTGAGTGTATTTTATATATCTGTCTGATCTTGAAGTTAAAAATATTACGTTTGCATTATAAATATAAATAAAAGATAAAAGTAAATGATGAAATATGAAAATCTATGTATACTTTAACTAATTGCAAAGCGTCACTTAAAATTTTATATCATTATTTTTAAGACTCATATTTCAAATTCTTATAGCCATACAGTAGCGGCGTCACAAACTTTTAAGCCGTTAAGGGTTTTTTGAACTGATATCATTACTTTTTAGTGGTTATTGATCAAAAAATTAAAATAAGTCCTTCTGGCTCCTAGGAAGGGTAAACTAATTTATCTTTTCTTATGAAGTTGCCACCATTTTTTTTTTTTTTTTCAAAATGGCAGCTACAATTTATTAATGGACTTAGTGGATTTATTAATGAAGGCTTGTATATGTGGAGTTTTAAGCAAATCGGTTCATAAAACCTTTCTAATGTAAATTTGAAATTTTCAGTGTGCTAGCACAGGGAAACAAGAGGGTAGATTAAGTTGGCAAATTAACATATCAAATACATTTCTAAGATAAATCTACATTACAAATTTAGTGTGAATTAATTCAGTATTTCAAACGTTATCATACTGACAAATTTTCAAGTAGCCTGCCACTTGGAAACAAAATGGAGAAGCTTCGCACTAGAAAAATTTATTTACTGGGATTCTCAAACTCTTTAAAAATAAATAAATAAAAAATAAATAAATAAAATAAGAAAGAAAGAAAGAAAAATAAGTGGATAATTTCAAATTTAAGTTAGAATTACGTAATTTACAGTTTGCAAGTTTCTTTTTAGAGGATTACAAATTAAACAATTACAAAAAAAAAAAAAAAAAAACAAGTAAATGTTAAAAATGGAAATTTGTATACTTTGTTTCTCCTTTTGAGGCTAAGTATGCTCCAATATTCACAATTTAAATTTTCATCAAAATTGCAGGTAAAAATTACTTCATATATATTTTCATATAAAACGTTTGGGTTAAAAATAGACAAAATATAAATTAAGCTTTACATTTCTATAATTTTAAAAATAAGATAAAATCACCTAGAAAATTTTTTTATGGAAAATATAAGTTAAGCTTTAAAAAAAAAAATGAAATTTCTGCGTAAAAATTCTATTTCATAAATGTATTTAAAACTACAATAAACAAAAAACCCTCCTTTGATTTTAAATAATTACTTTTACATGTTTCGAAGCAATTAAAAGTTTTTTCTTTCTTTCTTTTTTTTTAAGAAAAAAAAAATAAATGTAGTGGCGCCATCTAGTAGTTTATATTAATATCATATACATATATATTTAACTTTTTTTATTATTATTTTTTTCCCTTAAAAGAAAAAGAAAAAAAAAAAAAAAAAACTTGTTTCGAAACAGATGGGTTTCAAAGTAAAGATGTTAATTATTTATTTTGACGTGTTTTTTAATAATTGCTATTTGACATATTTTTCATGAATTTTAATAAAATTCATGAAATAGTGTTATTTCTAATAAACACTGTTTTATCCCCTAGTCATTATTGCTTTAAATAATAATAATAAAAATTTGATTATGTTAATATTTAAAATATGTATCATTTTAAAGTCTGAAAAATAAATAAATGAATAAACTCTAACTGTATTTTCAAAAGAGATTTTTAATTTTTAAAAAGAAAAAATATATATATATATATTTACGGAAGTGTATATTTTAAATAAATAACGATAGATGGCGCCAAAACTCTATTTGCTGTTTTTTTCCATTCTGGACGCGGAATGATACATGGATTTGAATCGCAAATCATTGAGCTATTATAAAATCGATGTTCATGAATGATTAAAAATTTTTTCGCTTTAAATAATTGTAAATTCATCATCATTATGATAAAATGGAATATCTAAAATTACAAAATACTTCCTTATTTAAAATATTATCTAAATATTTTTTTGACTAAATATGAAATTTTGAAATCAAAAATATTTTTTTCATAACAGAAGAGAAAATATATTTAAGTGAATTTAACTTAGTATATATACAATAAATATTTTAAACATGTAATAAAGTACTTTTGCGTTAAAAAAAAATCTAAATAATTCATTGGCTGCATTGAAGTCGGTCAATCAACCAGCCCACATACCTCAGAAGAAAGAACCTCATAACAGCGTTTTCACCCGGAGAAACACATGTAATTGGCGGAGTAATATAGTTCCATATTTAAAGCGATTTATATAAAAAACAAGAGTTTTCCTGAAAAAAACGAAAACGTTACTAGATTCAGAAAGATCTTATTAACAACATATATTAATTATATGAAAATCCTTCGAGCCGTTTTAGAGATATTTTTTCATGAATTTAGTTCATTACATCCTTACACCTCACATTTTTCCTTTTTGGCTTTAAATTGAGATTCAGATCTCAAAACATATTGCACGTAGAAATGTAAAATTTTCAGGATAGATTAAGGCCGAAGATAAAAGACCATTTTGAAAAGATCAAAACAAAATATGGCATATTTGCTGAGATATTAAGTGTCGGCTTTTACAAATCTCTTTGATGTCAAACTAGCCGTATATATGAGTTCGCAGCGTTCTGTTCGTTTGTCCTTCCGCTTGCGTCACTCGAAAAACTGCCGTTTTTCATGATAACTTATTGTTTAGTTGATATGACTAATGTCTCTTCTAATCATTTTCGGATGTACAACATACATACATGTGTCACATATATGGTTCATGTTTACGAGTCCCAATATTTTTATGAACAGTGATCTTCACTTTATCCAGTACTAGAATTTCTGAAATTTGAGAAATAAAAAATGATTTTATAAAATAGTGGTAGTCAAAGTTTAAGAAGTTTTATACAGATGCTTGTCCTGAATGAATAAGAGATTCTGTTAAATCCAAAATACTTCTGTTTGAACACCACAACAAAATATTTCAAATAATATCAAGTAACATGTTTACGGTAACAAAGAATGTACAATATATAAATCATATTTACTATTTCTAAAAACAACTTTAAAACATCCCAAATCCCAAACTGCCAAGTATTTGTCTTTATTGATTTCCAGAACTTGAACATTCCAGATTAACAAGAGAATCAATATTCTTAAGTCATAATTAGGAAACAGGCAAAAAGGATAACTTCAACTATGTTTTCTCAAATTAAACAATTATTTTAAAATTAAAATTTTGTTTATGAAGAAAACATGATATGATCTGTTTTCTCACACTTATTTGTAACATATCACCATAAATAACTAGTCTTAACAATTTTTCATTTTAAATCACTGAAAATAATCCCAAGGAAAAAAAAATCACACTAAAAATTGAAAAAATATATATTCAATCTTCTTACTCATTTATGCTTGATTTCTAGATAAAAATACAAAAAGTAAAATGTTCACCAACACTTTAAAACATATCATATATAATTATGCATTTTCAATTCTAGGTTTTTCAGCAACTATGAGTAATTTCAAGTAAAACAAACACCCTTCATCCTTCGCTACCTCATCACAGGTGCTATCTTCACTGAATATCTTCGATCATCACAGCTTTCCTCGCCCGGAACTCACTAATTGACACCAGTATGCAAAGCAAATAGAAACCTATTGAGTATATTTTCCATCCTAATGACTAAACCATCAGTATCAAATAATCACATTTAAGCTACATCAGTATCAAATGATCAAATTTAAGCTAACTCATCAGGGCCCGACTTAGACTACCTGGAGCCCCAGGGCAACCTTATTCTGGGGTGGCCCCCTTACAATGGCATAAGAGTTCTTTAGGTTGCAAAATTTCTGCTTATGTCTGTTGGGAAGCCCCTTCAAGAAGGGGGGGCCCAGGGCAACTACCCTGCATACCCTGGCATTAGTCAGGGCCTGTAACTCATGGCTGCTTAAATTAATATTGTGATGGTAAAATTGTGATATTACAAATCTTTGGAGTTAAATTTCCCTTCCACAGGCCTAGACTATAGTAATATTTAAACTGGACTAATAGAATAATAGTCAGTTTAGAATAATACTTTCAAGAAAATATTAGAAAGCTGTAAAATAACCAAAACTATTATTTCAAAAATTCTTTCATTAATATGAAATCTATGACAAAAATAAGTATTATTTAAGTTATTGAATGAAAGTTGGCAAGATTATTTCACTGGTTCATTGAAACCTTTGGACAGCCCCTGCCTGCCTGGACGTGCCAAGCTTAACGGGTTGGATGCTGTCCGCCGGAGCGAATAAATCGCCGGATCACTGCATGATAGCCGCCTACTGCCAGACAGTAATCTAGACGCAACAGAGAATGAGCTGTGTCCGATGGCTCGTTCAGACTTCTAACATCAATCGGGAGATGACCGCTCTTCAGCTAAGGAACAGGGTGACATCACAAGACAGCTCTGGTACGACAGGGTTGCGACATCTTCTTCTGGACACATTATGCTCGACTGAAACACCACACCTCCAGATCGCACAAGGTAGGAAGCGCACAGTCACGCTACCTGGATGCGTGAATTTTGAATGTGTGCACACTATCGGTGAGCCAAAGGGAAAAAAAAAAAAAAAAAAAAAAAAAAAAAAAAAATTAAAAACAATTAAATTTTTATAGTTAATTAAAAAAAAAAATGATTTTTGAATTTTGGAGTGGGGGGGAACTTCAGGGGGAGCCAAAATGATAAGTTGTGCACTCTGAATTATGCCAAAATGAGGAGGCTAAAAAGAATAAGGGGGGGGGGGGGAGCTAAACACCAAGACTGCTGAACGACAAACATGAGAGAAGGAAAAAAAAAATTAATAATTTAATTTTTGCCACTGGTGGGGGGAAGGAAAACTTTGGTAGCGCATAGTCTAGAGATTTGAAGTGGCTGGGCGAAAAAGGGGGGAATGGGACCATGCGCTAAAGGCCTAAAAGGAGAGGAAAGAGGGACCATCGCAATTTTGATCCACCACGGGGGGATGGTGCCCCGCATTGGTAGCCCGACGACTGCTTAACGACCCCATCGAGCACTTGACGGTGCAGCACATTTTTACGAGGACCAGACACCACCACACCCTCGGAACGTTGACAAAAAAAAAAAAAAAATAAGAATAATAATAATAATATTAAAAATAGAAAATAAGAATAAATAAATAATTAAATTAATAAATAAAATAATATAAATAATAATATTGGATAAAATAAAAAATAAAAAAAATAAATAAATAAAAATAAATAAATAGAATAAATTTATAATTATTGTTGCGGTTAGTTGTTGTGAACCAAACCTTCGGGGCTTTGGAGAACTGCGGGGAGGCGAGGAGAGAACAGCGGAGCTTGCAGGGAGCCGGGGAAAAAAAAAAAAAAAATTGGGAGGTGGGAAGGGCCGCACTAGCTTGGCTCCCGGTCACCTTACCCACTCAAGGGTCCGGTTCAGGAAAACCAAGGGGCCAAAAAAAAAAAAAAAAAAAAAAAAAAAAAAAAGGGGGAGAGAGCCGCTCTAGCTTGGTTCCCGGTCGCCTTACCCACTTAAGGGTCCGGTTCTTTCCTGTTAAAAGAATAACTTTCACTCCAACAAATAATCCGGTTTCAGCCTATATTATAATGGCATACTGCCAGAGTTATGACTCTTTCCATGCAGAGAAGTAAGTTTGAAGCATAATTTTTTTAATAGGGGATTGCCAGTAAAATATATTACAGTACTAAGGTTCTAATGCAGTGATATTATTATTTATCCGATTATGTTACTTTTCATGTTTGAAGTTTAAAGCTATTTCATTCAGCATTTCTTTAGAAAATACAAAAAAAAAGAAAAAAAAAAAACTAATAATTTGAGCACCTGTTGTAAACAGGCAAATGCCTCATCATATCAGAGTACATTGACTAAGCAACCTAAGATGAATTCACAATTCAATTTAAAAAAAAAAAAAAAAAAAAAAGGGAAATTTGTTCTCCATAGGCACTTCTAAAGCATTATGGGAGATGATCATGATGATTATCAATAATGTGCTACATTAAATTTTTGACCACCTCAAAAAAAAAAAAAAAAAAAAAAAAAAGCTGTACTCTTGTTTTTACTCAAACTTTTATACTGAACTAAAATTAAAATTATGTGTTTTAAGATATATCTTATTACTATTACTAACCTTCACTAAATTCATAATTATGCAATTTTCAATTACAAGATTTTTGAAAAGACAACAGTTCAGTAAACAGATATAAGCAAGCCTCGGCAATCAGAAGATTAAAGAATAATAAAGCTACACTTAACTGCCATTTGTAAAGATATTTATTTACACATTTTATAATACCTTGCAAGATGCATAGAAATATAAAGAACGACTCCAATTTAAATGCCTAAGCAGTTTATACGGAATACTATGCAGCTTTTTTAACAAGATATGTGGCACTGGAAAACAAGAGCAAATTTGGAGAAGCTATCGTAAGTACTTTTTTCTGGCATCCAGCTTTGTTCAGCAAATATCATAGTAAGTTTTCATGTTAAGTAAATACCATATAATTTCAGTGCAATTCATTTGAACATACAAAAAAGGCTATATGTACCATTGTTTGTTCCCCAAAGACTGGCCTGTTTGCATATTTATAAGCATTCTACCAATAACTTTTTCTTAGTTCTAAGAACAGAATAAAGTTCTACATAATTTTGTCCATAACCCTTGTCCAATCCTCTTTCATCCCCTCCCCTCCCCTCCCACAAAGAAAAAAACTTGAATGTCAAGAAAATTGTTATAGACAGTTATGGAAGAATTAATGTAACACTTTTGTAAGTACTGTTATGTGTAATATCTAAAGCAAAAAATCAGAGATATACTTTTATAAATAAAAATTACTATAATAATAAATACATAAAAGATTTTGTATTAATGCTAACTATTTCACTTACAGCACTTAGAATATTTCTAATGCATTTTATTCAAGCACTGTACATCTCAATCAATGAAGGCAATAATAAACAAATTGTATATATATATATATATATATATATATATATATATTTTTTTTTTTTTTTTTTTCATTTAGCAATCCAATACCATTTCATTTTATAAACTAAGAATGAAAACTGTGCTATTATAAACATTTAAACTAGCTATTGAAATGCCCCTTGTATTTTGAGCTTTAACGAAAGCATATGGAAGTTTTCCTCAAATTGTACAAATGAAATATTGATAAGCTCATTAATATTGATAACATGCAAAATATAGTATGCTGACAACAGATAACTAATAATAAATGTACTAATCAATATAACAGCAAAAGTTAAGATAAACGTTAAAGAGGTAACAAAAATGTTCAGTAACAAATAGCTATTGTTTATACTTTATTGAAAAAGTAATACTAAAATTCAAATCAAGCATGTACTTAAAAACCTAAGAAGTCATTGATTGCACACAAGCTTTACTACCTAATTAGTACTTTAAAACTACATTGTGCAATATAGAATGATTTCTTAAAAAATCTAAAATTAATAGTCATATATCAAATGGCAGCAAATAGAAATTTCAATGACAGGCAATTTTTATATTGTGTACATTGAACACTTTTGCTTGAAGTAATGGATAATGGCATGCAATGTATAATATTTCACTTTCTGCATACATGACAACAGCAGAGAAGGATGTGATGTATTGTAAGCATGTCATAAATATTATGAAATTTTACTACCCACAGATTGATTAATAACTTTCCATATAAATGGATGTGAGATGATTTTCTTACAGTATATTAAATTTTCAGAAGCCAGAAGTGATCACCAACACTTCATATGTAGATTTTTTTTTCCTTATTTTCAGCAAAAAATATTCTATATACAAATATCTGAAGCTTTCAAAATATTGACTGATATAAGATATGTAACTTAATAAACTTCTACAATCACATACTTTGATATGATGCCTAGCCTATAACTTAATTTTTGAGATACATATACATTTGACTACAGATAGTTCAATGTTTAAGATTCATAAAGAGTAAAAATTGAAAATATATAGTTAATATTTAACAGAATGTTACACATTCATGTAGCATAATACATACAATAAAACATTTTATAGTACATTATATGAATAATGAAATGAAAAAAAAAAAATCAATAAGCCGTGGTTTTTCAATCATTTTTTCTCCAACAACATAGAAAGTATAAAAACTTTCAAGCATGTTAACAGTTTTTTTTTTTTTTTTTTTTTTTTTTTTTTAAGGGAGAAAATTTGTTTTATTTACTTATTATAATAAAAGACATACTTTATGGATTGCTTTAAGCAGGGTTTTTAACTTCACCTCACTTTCTTAGATACTTGTTAATAATCATGTTTCTCAGATTACATTGTATCAAAGGAATTGAAATCATGTTTCATTCTATAATAATACAGCAGATGCATTATCACTCTGTTTTGATACTATTGCTCCCTCAATCAGTAAGTTTTAATAAAGAAGCTGATATTCAAAAACAAAATGCTGAAAATTTCCTGAATTTTCCCTTCTAGAGTTTAAATTTCCAATTATAAAATTAACTATGTTTCTGCAATTGAATTTTAGGAAATTTTTTTCAAATGTCATAATTGGAAATTTTTTTTAATATTTTTTTTACCTGCATATAATAAGTAGTTACAGTATACGTTAGATTATTTTTAGTACTCCTCATTTCATTTTCACTTTTGATTTTGTTATTTATACAGGGTCTGCCAAAAATCCCACACCCTCTTCCTATCTCGAAAATGCATCGCATTTTCAAAAATGACAACTTTATGATCGTTAGGGAGGGCAACTTTAAAAAAATTTCAAATGAAAAGTTATGTCTTGGTGATACATGTCTAGAAATGTATTTTCAAGATAATGAATTTGATATGAATAGTTTTGTCCTACAATGATTATTAAAAGAGATACATGAGTATAAACTCCACACATCAAAATTTGAAAAACTCAGGTATCTCTTAATAATTACCACAGGACAAGACTATTTCGATCAAATTCATTGCCTTGAAGAGATGTTTCCAGGGATTTATCAAAAGACACATCTTCCCATTTGAATTTTGAACATGCTCTCCCTAGCATAATCATGAAAAGTATCAGTGTATTTGGTTTCTCCTACAAAGATATGATAAGCTGAATTAAAAATTTTATTTTTTTCACTGAGGAACAGACTAACATCACAATTATATTTCCATTACACAATATAGAAATGATTTCATTTCGTAAATAAATGAGAGTTGCTTCATTCTAAAATAGTTTCTTTACATGTTATTGTTCAATATTTTATATTTAAATAATTACACATTTAATTATTTTAACAAAATAATTCCATTCACCAAATGAAAATATCTTTGACACATGAAAGAGAGAATAGATCAGGCTTTGAAATTTCTATCATTGATTGAAATCCTAATCTGTTTTGAATTTCAGTTACTTTTTATGTTTGAATTTGTGTTCAAAATTAAATCGTTTTGAAATATTTGATAAGCTTAAAAGATTTTCTGTCCTTGGTCCAGACTCATGCATAATCTGATGCTAAATGTTTAACACCGCATGGAAATAGCAGCATCCCACAGTTATATACGGTCACTCTTCAATCCACATGATCAAGCATACAAATTTAACATGATACTATACAAATATAGCATGTATTTCAAACCAGTACTGAAAATTCATAATGTGTTACAAAGTGCTTTTATAATCAACAAAAAGCCCAATAAATTGTCAAATTTCAATTTTTCTCATGCCTCTTAAATTAGAGATACTCTCAAATTTTGGTCATTCTTCAAATTTTAATTACAGCCATTTAAATTTTAGTTACCTTTAAAAATTAGGCCTGGGCCTTGTGGGCTTAACGTCCCCCTTCACTTGCCGTCACCAGAAGCCCGATCCAATGTTATTCTATATGGAAATTTTCTTTACAAATCACTTATTAACTAATACATATTTTTAAATTCTGTTTTCACATTCAGAAAATTCCCAACTGTTAAATTGACGGACCTTTTTTAAAAATGTATTTTTTTAATTTTTAATATTTTATTTTAAAATTGCAAAATGAAAACATTTCACATATTGAAAATTCGTATTTTGCAGCTTCAAAATAAAATATAAAAAATTTAAAAAATAATTTTTTAAAAAAGGTCTTAATTTAACAGCTGGGAATTTTCAGAATGTGAAAACGGAATTTAAAAATATGTATTAGTTAATAAGTTATTTGTAAAGAAAAATTTCCCATAGAATAACATTAGCTTCGGCTTCCGGCGGTGGTGAGTGAAGTGGGCCCTTAAGCCTAAATCTGTCACTGATATCGGCAAGCTAAAGAACACTTAAAACAATAAACTGGTCATCTTTGTTGAACTTTGTTGCACTACTTTTTTCTTTTCTATTGCTTTGCATTGGAAATGAAAATAATACTTTCTCTTATTCATTTTCTATGGTCATTTTATATTGTAGGCATAGTTTTTCTCTCTAGCTCCACTTAGGCTATACATAAGTAAAAATCCCCTTTTCTTCCTTCCCACATTATTCTATGGGATTTTTGTTGCTTCGTTTTATAAGGATATCTCATTTAAAAATTAAGTTTTTCGAATTCTGTTTTTTTAATATTACTCTTTGATTATGTCGCCTTTTTGTTTAGTGATCAAATTTTTTAAAAAATAAATTTAAATATTTTATTTTATTAAGTAAACTTAGGACTCTATTTTTGAATCTCTAAAAGAAATGCTTAAATTTATATTTTCAAAAATTTGATCACTAAGCTAAAATGAGACATTCAGAGAGTAATATTTAATGAAAGAATTTAAAAAATTTCATTTTTGAATGAGATATCCTTATAAAATGAAGCAAGAAAATTCCTATAGAATAACATGAAAGGAAGAAAAGGAAATTTGACTAATGTGCAGCCTTAAGCTAAATGTTTTCAGTTGTTTCTTAACAGCAACAACTGTCTACATAATATTAGCTTCAACATTTTTGTGCTGACTGTCAAGCATAAGTGCAAACAAGAAACGCACTCCTTTCCTTGCCAGCGTGCCAAAGTATTTTCTCGTTCAAACCCGGCTGTCACATATTTGTGGGAGTGTCACAGAATGTTTAAAAAACTATAATTTTTGGCACAAGATTGCATTGTATATCCCTAGAATTTGAGATACATGCAGAATTGACTTACTCAAAATGAGAGTAAAATGATTCATACACACTTTTTTTTAAATTATATTAACATAAGGAAAAGGAATGCTTACGAACTGCATGCTTTATGACAGCTCTTTAAATGAGCATGTGGTTTGTTTATAGTAATTAGGAAAGTTTTATTTTTGCTAGATCGTTGGGTAGTTGGGTTTGCAATGTAGTTATTAATCAATAATTAGATCTCGTAGATGTGAAATTTTTATGGTTTGCAATGTAGTTATTAATCAATATTTAGATCTCGTAGATGTGAAATTTTTATGGTTTGCAATGTAGTTATTAATCAATAATTAGATCTCGTAGATGTGAAATTTTTATGTTTTTACCCTCACAATGTTGAAGAGTAGAAAATGTTTAACTTAACTTGAAACAGCAGATATAATGATTCTGATACAGACTCTGAGTGTAGTGATACTGACACTAATTAACTGAAACACATTTTTCAAAACTTGGTTCAAAAGAAACTGCTAATAAAATAAGACTACGATGCTTCGTTTGTTCACATTACCGCAAAAGTCTGCCAAAATGAAAAATGAATTATTATGATTACAAGGATTGGTAATGTACACTGTCAAAAAAAAAAAGTCCTGTTTGCTGCTAGAAATTTTCTGTAATTCAGAAAAATACATTCTATCAACGGAAAAATTACATTGATAGAAAGAATTTTTCTGAATTGCAAAAATTTCTGGCAGCAAACAGGACTTTTTTTTGACAGTGTAGGATATTATGTAGATCCCTATTTTTAAATTTTTCATAATAAAAAAGAATTTTAAGTAATATATTTAGTTATCAAATGCATAATGTCAAAGTCATTAAATGGTAAGTAAATATTGAAAAACAAAAATTACAAAAAATGGATTTAAACAAGAAATATCTTAAGTAAATAAAATATGTATATAAAAATATATAAAGCATATCCATTTATATATTCTACAGAACATTATTAAACAACATGTTCATATTTCGGCAATTTCAAGCTTAATAGCAAAAAAACTCTCCGTTCCTGGACAGATGCTTATGAAAGAAAGTGGCAGCCTGGGCAGTAAGTGTGCATTTACACCTCCCATTGCAAAAGGGTTAAGAAATGTCAAAAAGAGCTTATTCAAAATAGATTATAAATTTTTTTAAACTAGAGTAAGGTAATTTAACCTTTATAATATATATATATGTACATATATTTATTTATTTTATTTTTTTCGGGGGGGGGGGGGGGAGGACCCAGATTTTTAAGACTTGGGGCGGAAACTAACAAAAGTTCCAATATCTTAGGAGCCAGAAAAAAATTCTTAGAGCCAGAGATAGCAAATTATTTCTATGGCAATACTCAGAGCAAAACGTAGAGTCTAAGGATAATTTTTCATTATTTTATAATTAAAGCAAGTCATTTATGTATTACTTTACATTAAATAAATGAACAATGCAGTTCAGAATAAAAGATTTTTGTATTTTAAAATAAAAACAAACTAGGTTAAAAAAAAAAAAAAAAAAAAAAAAAAAGAAACACTGGTTGAAATATTATTTTTACCAATATATAAACATTATATTAAGTGTGACTAAATTTTAGCTTTAAAATATTATTTGTCTATTGAATTTTTAGGACTGGATTCATCTAAAAGAGGCTCCATTTAAATTGAACGGTGGCATCATCAGAAAAATTTTCGGGGAAGGGGGGGGGTTGAACATTGTAAATGTTTAGGTACATTTTAAAAAATCAGTTCAACTAAACGGTTGATTGGTTGGTTGATTCAGATGATTAAGCAAGTCTGTAAGCACCAGTAGCTTTTTTTGTTATGTAATTTAAGCAAAGACATTTAATTCACAAAAATTATACAGGTTGTTCCAAACTAACCTGAATTTGAAAAACTTACTGTCAAGTTGACTCGAAATCTACTTTCAGGAAAAGAACCAATCTGATTGGCGAGTCTAGATGCTGCTGTGATATAAATTTTATTTGTCAATTTAGATAATCAAAACTGTAATGACACAGTTATAATTTTTTTTTTTTTTAATTGATCATATTTTTCTAGGAGAGAAAATTATAATCAATTTAAAATTTACACCAGTGTTCGCCGCTCTCACACACACAAAAAAAAATTGCCCCTATGTGCCGACGCCCATGTTGATGAGCATCATATTATTTATACTTTCTTATTTTAAATTTGAACACAGTTTGATAGTATGCATGATGCTGGAACCTCATTCACAAAAAATAGTTGACATGGGAAGTGTAAGTAAGTAGTAAGAAGATTCGTTAAATATGGGAATTTCTCTTTTATGGAAAAACATAGATAATTGTTACTATTATTTATTTTTTTTATTTTTTCATTCATTTAATATACAAGAAATATTATCACCTTTTATAGCAAGAGGAGAAGGTAGGAGAAGAGTCAAACATGTAGATCAAAAATATTATAAATGCACAAAATTTTTTTTTGTCAGTACTGGTCACCAATGGGATATTTTTAGCCACCCAGGCAACCTGGTGCCTGGGATTTGCCAGACCCTGTATATGAGTATCTGGACCTAGGATTTTGAAAACCTCGTGGCATCACTGAAATATGTACTTATTTTTAAATCTATACAATAGACTTGTATATTTATGATTTGAAGTTCACATTTAAAAAACAAGTAAGGTAAATACACCAATGTTCGCCACCCTTAAAATTTACATCAGTGTTCACCACTCTCACAAAAGACATGTTAAAATAAGTGTTTAATAACATCTATTAATTTGAATCAGCTCATGCTAGATTTCCTAGAACTGGAGATTCTAGCTCGAGCAGATTCAAATTCATAGATATTAATTAGTGGTTATTTTAATATATCTTTTGTAAGGGAAATTTTAGAACCATCAGTGGAAATTTAGGAACACCAGTGGAAACTTTAGAGGTGGCGAACACCTTATGTCTTGTAAAAGAAATAAAGATGTTACCTTAAGTAAACAAAATGTGGTGCAAATTTAACTATATAAATACTGATGATGGATATATCCAGTTACTGAGTTGTTCTTTTTTCCACAATGCATTTAAAATTAAAAATTTTTAGAATTAAAGCTTGGAGGTCATAAATAATGGTCATAAGAATTATAAGCATATGCACACTTATGAATTATGATTTTAATCTTAAATTGAAATAAGAATTACAATTTTTTCCTTTTCAAATGAAGTCAGAGGGTTAAGAACTGTTAACAACAGCTTGAAGCAAGAAAATGAGTGAAAAAGGTTGATTGATGTAGAATAAAATGAAATGATATAATAAAAAAGACAGAGGCCAATAGAGAATAAATAGTTTCAACTAAAATTTAATAAATCTTTAAAAAAGAAAAAAAAAATTAACATTCAACAAAATTTTGCAAACTGGAGTTTTAATTATGATTCTGCCATAGAAAAAAAACTTCTTGAAAGAAGTATTAGTAAAGAAAAAGATATTTTTTGACTGAGAACTATGTGATGTGGACTGTTGATGTGGACTGTCAATTTATAAGTTACTGTAAATTACAATAAAAGATAACATAAAAGAATATTTATTAAATTATCATTTGTATTCACATTGAGACAACTGTAAATATAAATAACAAATTTTACGGGGGAAAAAAATACAGCAACATATTGCATAAAGCACAGAAACAATAAGAATTTAATAAAAATATCTTAAAAGAAATTACAACAATGATATAGTAAACGGTAAAAAAAAAAAATATTCTAAATATTCTAAAAATGTTTTGTATCTAGATTCCCATATGCTGGTTACATAATATATTTCCAGTTAATATTTGCTAGAAACTTTTTAGACTACAGAAAATTGTCTTAATGACTGTCAATAACCTAAGGCAGTGGCTTATAAGAGCCTTCATCAGGAGGTCTAGCACCAACCCATTGAAAACAATTCGATGCAGAAACATTCCGCTGTTGAAAATGCAAGTTTCTACCAAAATAATTTAGATATGCATTTTATACACTAGCACCATCTTAACGGAAAGGTGGATCAGATTTCTTCCAAAGCGACTGAACTGTTATCGAAATGAGATTAAGTTGACCAACCACAGACAAGGATTATTTCATACTGACCGCTACATTTAATTTGAAAATTTTAGATAAACATGGCTGTCTGAGAGTGTGAATAATGTAAATATGTGTTTTTGTTTTATTTAATAAGGGATACTCCACATTTATTTGTAAATACTGTATGTATTTTCTATGTATTAAATCCAAGTTATTACCGACATTGACTTTTTTCCAGTAACTAGCATTTTTAAGACATCAAATGAAAATGTTGTTCTGCCTTGAATTGTTAGTTGCTAGCATTTATTATTTATACAACTTACAATGGAACATTGAATAAGAAAATTTATCTTAAAGGATAAGGATGAAATACAGGTAATATTTTTTTTTTTTTACTTTACCTACAGGTAATATTTTTTTTTTTACTTTACCTAATATGTTTAAACTTTATAGTTATACTGAAGCTTGTTTATTGCATGTATGAAGATTAATATTTTTGTTTAAATTTTCTTAATTAAAATTTGTGTGTACATATATTATTATAACTGACTTATTATATTTACATGTGATAAAGCAAACCTTGTAGTATTTTATATATATATATATATATAAAAGAAAAGAAAATGCTTAAGATGATTTCCCTAATGTCTCTCATCCCCTCACAAAAAAAAAAAAATAAATAAATAAATAAAAAATATCTGCAAATCCATAAATAATAAATTCAATAAAGAAAAAAACATTGCAGTTAATTTTTCTATTTTTTCTGAAAAGTTTAATATCAGTGTTTTTCGAATAGTAATTTTTGCATTACTCAACTGTAGAAAGTAGATAGAAAATTGCAATTTTATAATAATACTGTTACTTAATCTAAGGTGAAAATGAAACTAGTTGGCAACTATGAAAAATTAATGCAGCATAAGTTATTTCTGATTTAACATTTTTATGATTGCAAAAGGATGTGTTTACATTTGTGTTTCTCACAAGTACTGAAATAATTTACCTCAATCACTATAGTTGCTTCTGGAAACACCTACCTATGGTTTGTACTCATTATTTTGATATAAAGTTTTTTAACATGCTGTGCACACTTACTTTTGATTTAATATGAAATTATATCATAGAAGTATTAAATACTTTTGTGATATAATTTCATAAAAAAGTATGATGTATAATTTACTTATCAGTGTGCAGGTTTAACGTTTTCGATTTATATTATTTTGTTCTAAAGCTTTAGACAACTATAAATACATTGTATATATGTATAAAAAAAAAATGTTTATTTAAAAACTAATTTTGAAATCAATTGCATGAGTGAATAAATATCAGGGTTTTTTTTTTTTTTTTTTTTTTTTTTTCCTTGTATGCTTGTATGCTTTTATGTATTTTTTTTTAGAATTCCTTTTAGAATTTACAATATACAATAAAATATGATGTTCATTCTTTGACAAATTACAATATTTAAAATATATATTCTTCTTATTAACTATAAGTGCTGTTTAATTTTAAGTTTTTAAGCATAGTAATAAATTTTCTCCTGTCAAAGTAAGAAATTAAAACCATTTTAAAATTTATTTTCATAATATATCAAATTTCGATTGTAATAAAAAATTATTAAAACTTTTTAAAAATATTCACTCACTTTTCCCTCACTGAGATATGGAGATTCTTATTAGATTCTATACATACCTATAAATGACAATTTACAAGTGAATGTAGAATAGATGTGTTGTATCTCTAACTTACTTTGTTCAATAACAACAAAATTTAAAATGAAAATTTTAGTTGCAGGGAAAATAAATATTTATCACAATTTCCTTTAAGTTTTATTAATTTCCAATAGTTTTATATACTGGGACTTACACCATTCATAGACATACTCTAAATAAGACTTTTAGCTACAAAGAAAATATATAATTGCAGTTTTCATAAACTTAATAACATTTTTAATTACAAAGAAAAAATATATATTTATTGCAAATTTCATTTAATTAATTTTCAACAACTTTAAATATTAAGAGATGTTATTCTTAATAGATATACTATTAATATTATGACTAATAAGAATTTTAATTACAGAGAAAATATATATTTATAGCAATTTTTATTAAACTTAATTTTCAATATTAAGACATGTTATTCTTCATGCTTTAATAAGAATTTTAATTACAAAGAAAATGTGAATTTATTACAATTTTCATTAAACTTAATTAATTTTCAATAACTTAATATTAAGACTCCTTATTGTTATGCTATCAAGGGGCATCCATTAATTACGTGAGGCAGTTTTGATGATTTTTTGACCCCCTCCCTCTCCCCCTTGGTGAGATTTCGTGAGATTTGGCTCGACCCCTTCTCCTAATCTCACGTAAGATTTCTCAAAATTTGTACCTTGGCTCGTATGCTGCAACGTTCGTCGAATCACGTGTCTATCTGCCCAATGACGCCTAAAACAATTGAAAGGCTACTGTGCTGCTTCACGGCACTCTGACAGCCGCAATAAATATTATTGTGTCATTTTGCCATATCTAAGTCAAGAAACATGTTTTACTTGAATTTAACTCAATTTTTTCACAATTTTACACTGTTTTTTGCGGGGGAAAAATTACGTGATATTTGCCAAGACCCCTCCACTCCCCCACGTGAGATTGGGTGAGATTTGGCTCGACCCCCCCTCCCCCCCTGAACAACACCTCACGTAATTAATGAATGCTCCCTTAAGACTATACATGACTTTTTTTAATAATTTAAAAATCAAGCACTTTTACTAATTCAAGAAATAATTTTAATGCGGTTAAAATGAAAGCTGACATCTTAAAATTGGCTATTGGATTTGTATTTCCACAATGTAATCCTCTGTTAAAACTTTTGAATCTGATACTACAAGCCTTTTCGATAAGTTTGTGCTAGTGGTTTATCAAAAAGATGATGTTTTATCGAAAAATTTCCACTAAGATCAGCATTCCGATGAATTGGTGCTAGACTAAACCTTACATATGTAACATGAAATGTTTTTGAAAATCATGGATAACTGATAGAATTTTATTCAATAACCATACAGTTCAGAATCAGGATATACTTTTAGGTAACAACTTTGTTGACATTACTAAGAAAAATAAACAAGAAAATAAGCTTTTACTTGCTTTTAATGAAAGGTAATTCATAAAATATAACTTAAAGTATTAAATTATACATTAGAAGAAATTTTCCTTTTCAATCATATTTCACTTATTTCTTGTAATTAAACAACTTTCATATTGTACCAGTTATGCAACATTAAAATTGCCTGTGCACAAAAATTTCAAGAAAAATCATTTCTTGAAGGACAGTTTTTCTTTTAAAACACTTCTTACAAATCACAATAACAAAATAAAATAAAATTTTAAAATTCTATGAATTTCAAAATATATTGCATTTTTTTTTTTTTTTTTAAACTTTATATACATTTCATGTGAGAATATTTTATTTTCAGACAAGCATTACCATTAGCTTATCTTAGGAAAGATTGACATGAAACTATAAAAGTATATTCATTAATAATTAATTAAGTAAAATACCTTATTTATGCTTAATTATTAAATGGCAGAAAGCCTTTTCACAGGAGGATCCTCCGCGTCATCCGTGCCAACTGCTTGTAGTGGATTGTGACTGTTGACATCTTGGTCTTGGTCTTTATTTATGAAAAGATGGTGCCACACTTTGTCAATTTCAGCTGATTCTGAATAATGAAGCTAAATAAGGTATTTAACTTAATTATAAATAAGCTTCGTTTCAAAGCGTTTTTGTAAATGTATATTCATTAACTTGAAATCTCTACAATGCATTAAAAGTCTCTTATTCGACCAAAGAACTTAATTAGAAAGAGACTAATGTTTATATGCTTCCGTTAAATCAAAAAATTATTAAATTTATAAAAATACTATGAAAAAGATAAAATTATTTAAGCTAATTTTTAATAAGAATAATGAAATAAAATATATATGAATAATAAAAATTATTATGCTTTCTTCTATACATATTGAAATTTAAAAGTAAATATTTCATTAGGCTGATTTATATTCCCATATTGTCCTAATATATCAAAAAATTATAAATCACATCTCCAGAAATAATATTCTAGGCATATGGTATGGTATATTATTGTGATGTATTTTATAATATAACTGAAAACTAAAGTCAGTATATATTTATAAAATCTATGCTTTCTTGATTTTACATTAAAGAAATCGATGCTTCATTATAGCTTGCACAAGATACTTAATAACATATATCTATTTTTCTCCAACAACTCAAATGTATTTTTTCTTAATTGCATATCATAAAACTCCTTCAAAATAATTTTTAATATTGTGTAAGCCTACACAAACAGTACAATATTATAAAATTTCATAAAAATGAAAGATGACACATTCAAATAAAAGTTTGATTTCACGTATCAGTTTTAAAAAGTTATTAGCTGACGCATGTCCATTTCTAAGCCAACAATGTTTTTCTACATAATACAAAATAAAAACCCAATAAAGAAGTAAACAAATAACAAGCTTTTAAAACAGAAAATCTCACTCTTTATATCTAGTAGTTCATTCAATACAAAAAAGAAATGTACTCCAGGTCCACAATAAAAGAAAATGCCATGAGCACAAATGAAAATTTGAGATCCATAGCTGCATAAAAATCAGAGATATTTCACTTTAAAGCATCAAAATGATAAAAATATTTTCAGTGACATAAAAAAAAAAAAAAAACACGAGTTTATGCAAATAAAATAAATAAAAAACAAAAATTACTCTTTTAAAATCATAAATTCTATTTAAATATTTCATAATAAAGTATCTTCAAAATTATACAGCAAAGTGTGTTTAACATAAAAAATATTTTTATTTCATTTAAAATATAATAAAAATTGAAATATTAGTTATTAAAATTCAACTAATCCATTTATTTATTTACAATAGGGTATATCCAACAATCTTAACACACTATAGGAAATAATGTAAGCTCAGTTGATATGTTTTTAATAAACAAATTTTTAAGACAGGTTTTTATTTATTTTACTTTAAAACAGCAGTTTTTCATTAATAATTAAATTTATTTAATTGAAAACTTATCTTCAAACAATCATTTTCATTTTTTTTATCACTTCTACTTTGTACCATTTTACTAAAATTTTGTACATATATTCTTTTTTTCTTTATTTTTTCTATAAAAATATGATTTCAAGTGGAATATACTTAAACTATTATAAAATACTGTTATAATGTAAGTTTTTTTTTTTTAAATAGTCTTTTATTTTTCTCAACAATTTAGTAAAAAAAGTTACTTTTTAATTCGATTTACTACAAGAAATAATTCCAAAGAATTAGACGGTAAACTAAAATAGTACATGCCGAAAAAAGTACAACATTTGCCAGGAGAAACTATGAACATTCCACGGTCAATATAGGGGCACTATTTGAGTTACATTGTACAAAAGTAGAAGAAAAAAAGTTCCACACCCATCCACCCAAATATATACTATTATATATATATATATACTATAGCGACATCTACGATGAATCTGATTAGATAAAAATAATACATCACCCTCTAGGATGAATCTGATTAGAAAAGAATACAGGACACTAGTGCCCTCTACGTTGAATTGGATTGGATAACAAGTTGACAAAATTTTCTGAAATGTTGGAAAATGTTTTGAGCTTACAAATCCAAAATGAAACAAACTGATTTTTTTTTTTTTTTTGTAGATTGTATCGTTCATAAAGTTGGCAATAGATGGCGTTGTAAAATATATCTAATAGATTGCATTTTATGCATTCAACTAATATATATAGTAACATATGCAATTGGAAAGATTATTAATACACCCTAGATTGTAAATAAATTAATAAATTTATAACATCATAAAAACAATACTTTGACCTTTTTTTTAATGTAATTATACTAAAAAAAATAAAGAAAAATAATACTCATCACAAAAGAAGACATAATTGGTCTGATTTATTACAATGAACTATGTCAAGAAACTGCTTTGGTTGGAAATGGCAGAAAAGAACCTACGCATATTATTCGGCTCCATTATTGCAGTAATATAGTAATTATGGTGTAAAAATTGATTTGGACGGATCTAGAGTGATTTAATTTAAAACTGGGAAAGGGACTTTTTTTTAAATAAGTAGATTTGTTCTAGTTACTTTACATTTGTTGTCCTGTTGGGAGGGAAAACACTTGCATTTCTAAAATATAAGTTTGAATTCTCTGAAAAACTGAAAACTTGATCATTCCTATTTAACTTAAAAAATATTAGATATGTCATAAAAATTCTGATATTCACTTTGTACAGGTGTTTATATATTCAAAATTTTGCTTCTATACAACCTACAATGCTAAAAATGCAGCAGATTATAAAAAGTCAAGTATTATTTTTCTTTTCAAGTTTTGTTTTATGTGTTGAGAAATGTGCATAGTGTTATGCATTACTTTCTATTTTGAGAAGTCTAATTAGACAAATACTTCTATACAATTTACATGACCAAGTTATATTTTGATACTACATAAAAATCAATTATGAGGAGCTCTTTTTCCTTTCATATAGCCAGTCCATCTTTCAGATGTAGATTTTAATATAGGATCATCATGGATAGTGCTAAGAAAAAGAAGTTGATTAATATGTGTGCTATGATAATCCCAACGGGCTAAATTTGGTGCAACACCAAGCGAAAAATGACGGAGATCATAAACTGAGCCAGCACCTGTATCAAATAAAGGAAGCATTTTCTTTAGCGATATAAGTCCATTTTGAAACAGTTTTCCAGCTTCTTTACACAGTTGATGGGTACCACTCTGTTGCACATCATACAGTCCAAAAAGAGAATATATAAAGCCATTGAGCACAAATGAGCTTGGAATAGTAGGATATTCTTCATACCACACATATTTTCCTAAGAATGTAGTTAATATTCCTCTTTGTTCTGAACGTATACTAAAAAGTTTAATGGCACGTAATGCAGCTTCTAAATAATGTAAATCACCACTTACTTTGAATGCACGAGTAAGTAAAGACATTGCTTGCCCTTGGGCCATAGCAGAGTACCAACCTGGAGCCAGCTCCAACATTCCATTTGATAATTTACGAGTTACCATATTTGCCCAGCCACCATTCTCATCTTGATGATTGAGGAACCAGTTAGCAGCAGCAAAAAAATGAGCTATATGTGAAGTTGAAGTCAAGCTTATATTGTCAATTCTTCCATAACCACTTAATATTAAAGAGCGAATTTGAAGACCACGGGGCTTAGTAATTTTACGTCTATTCTGCATAAAAGGCAGACCTTTATTCAAATCAATAAATAAATCTCTTGTCAATGTTTTCCATTGTATACTAGTTCCAACACCATAATATATATCAAAATCACTGACAGTCATCAATGTATCTGATGCCACATAATGAATTTTATATAAAGTTTGGTCCCCAGTACTACTTAATACTACAGTTAAACTAGCATTGGCAATTAACATTAAATCACAGTTTAAAGTAGTCTCCTCCAAGCCTTGTTCAAGGGACAGTGAAACTTCAGTGCCTGGACCTGTAGAAATAAATTTTACAAATCAATACAAATACCTTTAGAGAAAATAACTAAATATAAAAGATTTTACTTTGAACTTCTCTCCAACTGTCTTTGCAGCTAGCATATGTTTTTTGCAAAAGATTTAATTGTTAAAAAGTGCTATTAGCATTTTTACAATTTATTTTATTGGATTACTGTTGATAATTAAAAATATATTTAAACCTCCCATTTATTTTCCTCAGTAACTTAAAAGAACATATTTTTTATGTGAAAGATATCAATAAATAAGCAATTCAATGATGTAAAAAAAAATGCTGTATTATTTTTAACAAATATTTTACACTCTTATAAAACAAAGTGATTTGCAGAATTATAGTTAAATGGGAAAAAGAGTGGATGATATTTCTTTCCTATTCAAAAAAACATTTTTAAAAAGTAATTTTCACAATTTTTTTTTTTTAATTTTCTAATTTTTTTGGCAATATCGCAGTCATATTAAAGCATACTTGCCAACATTCTAATTAATATTTTGTAGTGTTGTTAGTCCCGCCCTTTTTTTTAGCACAAGTAAATTTTTAGAGTAATATTCTCCAAATGCAATTATGATTAAATGAGAATAAAAATACTCTAAAAAGATACTGGTGTGAAAAAGAAGGCAGGGTTAACAATACTACGGAATATTAATAAGTATGTTGGTGAGTAAGTTAAAGCTATCTACTAGATCTTATACAAAGAAAAAATATCACACTAAAAAAATGAATATATATATATGCTGTAACATACTATTCATGGTGTAATTTTCTTATTTTGTTTATGTAACCTTGCTTTAAAAATTAAGTATGTTTGGGGTGAAACAGTGAAAAAATTCAGAAATTTTTTCGTTTTCCCCCAATCAGTAAAAAACCAGTGGAAAAAGTGTTTTCCAAAAATGCTAAAAAGCATCTAATAATTAAGTATAAAAACTGATGATCTTATAATATATTTTAATGCATCAAAAAAAAAAAAAAAAAACTGACAGAGGAGAGAGAAAAAGCACACTGGGTCTTGGTCTCACGTTTAGCTTGATCAGGTTCTGAAGTGTGTTTTTAAAAGTTTACCAATTTTTTTTTTTTTTTGGGGGGGGGGGGAACATTCATCCAACCGTGAAATACTTTTTTCAGTTGATCTGTGTGTTTGCAGTTTGAAAAATTTTATCAGAAATAAAGGCCAGTTAGAAAAAATTCAATAAGTTTCTTTCTTCTGGATAAGGTGACTAGAGTGCTTTTATCAAGCTTTGAAACCAAAAGCAAAAAATTTTTTTCTAGTAGCCAAACCTTTTTTCATTCAGTTTATTTGCAGTTTTATTTATTTCATCAGAAATAAAAGCCAACTTGAAAAATTTATCGAAATTTTTATTTTTCCGACTGAGTGAAAATAATGCCTGGACCGGGACTTGAACCCCGGATCTTTGACTTACAAGGTCAAGGCTCTACCAATTGAGCTATCCAAGCCAACACCCCGGTCAGCATTACTCACTCAGACAAATTTCAATAAATATGATTTTCTTCCACAGTTGATTGTGTGATTTTAATAAAAATTGTATTTCTTTCAACTTGAAAAATATCAATCGTTTTATCTGTCAATAGGCTGAGCGAAATATACTGATGGATAGAATTAAGAGATGGAACACCATTTTTCTAAATAACTTCCATCTCTTAATTTTGTCCACCAGTATACTTTTATTAACAGTTGAAATCACGGTCAAAAGAAATTTGTTCAATTGCCCAATACTCAAATATGAGAGATGCCAAGCCCTATAATTTATTTTGGATTATTCTTGATACCGGCTCCTTTTCATACCACTATTTTTCAATTTTTTTAAATGTAATTACATAATAGAGAAAAGTATTTCACAAGGTGTGAAAATAAGGCACGGCTAACAATGCTCCAGTAAATTATAAAAGTTAGCAACTCCGATGTATTTTTTCAGTTGGTCTATTTGTTTTTTGAAAGTTCTCATTAGAATTAAAAGCCAGCTTGGATGAAAAATCAATTAGGTTATCTCTGTGTCTGACAACTAAAATGCTTTTATTGGGCTTTGAAGCTGAAGGCTACAGAGTGATGAAATAAAATTAAACAGAAACCAAATTGAAATCAGCTAGGAAGAAAAATTTTTTAATTAAAATGCTGAATTTTTTTTTTTTTTTTTTTTTTTTGAATTCATAAAGTTAAGAGAATAAAAAAGCATTTTATAGTCAAGAGATTTGATATCTTCTTAAAATAACTAAGTATATCAATATATGAGACAACAGAAAACTTGTGTCCCAACATTTGGCTTAAATAAAAAATAAATAAATAAACAATATAAAAATCACAAAATCTTTCAGGAGACAATCAGAAAACAAAAAAATCAGGTGTGAAACAACCACACGACTTCCATTACCCACTATTACACATATTATATGCATTTTTTGGAGATAATGTGATCAGAAGATATAAAAGTGACCTAAAGAAGTAGAAACCTAATATTTTTCTGGTAAGATAAACTTTATACACATGTAAAGACATATAAAACGAAGCTTGCACATAGCGAGGTAAAAAATAAGAAATTTAAAAAAATGGTAGAGTTATTTGAAACACCAATTTTCGAGATCTACCTAAACTTTTGACCTACCTAAACAGGGTAGCTGTTAATTTTCCTCTAATAACTAGAAAGAAACAGATTTATATAACAATTTTCAAGAAAATCGTTAGAGCTGTTTTTGAGATACCAACTTTTACCAAAACTCAATTATTGACGGGAAAACAATAATTACATACAAAAGCATATTTAAGAGTGAGTTAATACGGCGAGTTTGAAAAAAATCCATCACAGCTGTTTTTAAAGGAACGCCCTTGCGAGACCTGAAATTGAGCTATTTATACAGGACGCCTATCAATTTTCCTGATCTAACCAACTATATCACTTGAAAGGACATCTAATAGAGTGTTTATATGGCAAATTTGAAGAAAATTGTTAGAGCCGTTTTTGAGATACGGACCTACGGTCCTACTTCTGGTTTCTGATGTCCCAATTCTGGTTTTTCAATTTTCACCAAAATTTGGAAATTTCATCTGTACACCAGACTTGTTTCAATTCTAAAGTTTCGTAGTTCTATTGAAAAGTATAATGTGTGTAAGCATGTTTAATTAATGGCTTACACACATAATACTTTTCAATTTCTTATTCAAAAAGATTTAAAATACATCAAACGTACTATGTTTGAAAGTGGTTATAACTTATCAATTTTCAATAAAATGCATAATCAAGTTAAAATTATTTTAAATCAAACTAGAATTAAAAAAGACAACTATAAATATATCAGTTCAGTAGATTTTCATAAACAATTTATCCCAATCAGAAATATATTAAAGAACTACAATTAAAATTTAACATTTAAAACACAAAAATTAGAAAGTTTATTAAAAATTAAACATCAGATTAACCCTCCCCAAAAAGGCGTCTATAAAATACCTATTGAAATTGAGACTAACACCATCTATTACATAGGGAAAACAAAAAGAAGTTTAAAAAAATGCATTTCTGAACACCAATATCCTTTACGATCCCCGTACGGTAACACAGCCCTTAAAGACTACATATTAGAAAATAAAAATGCTAAACCTTTATGGAATCAAGCTGAAATAATAGCAACCCCCTCCAGTCTGATTAAACTTGAAATACAGGAAAAAATACAGATAATAAAGTACAATAAACGCGCCATTAATTATACTCATTCTAGAGAATTGGCGAAAGTATGGCAACCCATTCTACACATATTAAAGGATCAAGACACTAACAGTAAGAGAACTAAACCTGATGATGTCCACAGGCAACAATGCTAGGACGAAATGTTGTGATGTTCTTCTTTCCATCTTTTATATTGTAAACTTTTAAACTAAGTCTCTTGACTTAGATTTTAACGTGTGAACTGTGTTTTATATATTTTATCAATTATATAAACAACTTACTACATGAAAACTATTGAAACTTATTAATTTACAATTAAATAGCTTACAGAAAATCATTTTTGATGTCCTTTACAAGATTAACTCAAATCCTTTTCCATTCGTAAATTTAAACATAACAGCTATTTGCAATAAGCATATTACTGATTTACAGACCCACTTAACTTACAACTTTACCTTATCCATTAATAATATTTTAAAATTCCTAGCTTAAACTCAAACAAAACTTTGTCAGATAAGTGAAGTCTGGAACAAATAACAACTATGATTAAAAGTTAATTGAAAATGGCAATGTCATCTAAATTAGTTACACACTGGTAAAATATATTTTAATTAAATACTTTAAATTACATTGCATTAAAAATATAGAAATAGTTTTAAAAAAGTACTTACTAAGCATTTCTGCTGGGATCCCAGTTGTCATTGGGGGTAACTCTGATATTTAATGTAGCTTTTGACCTCTTCTTCAATCTTAGTAGATAGTGCCATCACTGATGTATATTTTGTTTCACTTTACATCATTGCAACTGTGCTTATTGGTTAGATTTTCAATTAAAAGATTTAACTATAATTGAAATTCATCTAAAGATTAAAGAAGAGGTTAAAAAAAACCTACACTAATCATCAAGATAGCTCTGATGACAGCTCAGACCCCAACTGAAAAGCTTAGGAAGAACTTTTTAAAAAGTTATTTCTACTTCCAATGTAATATAATATTCGTAGTGTATTAATTTAACAGGCATAGTATTTTCAGAAATATTTTTTATTCAATACCATCACAATCTTACTTTTATTCTATGTCAATGTTTGTGGCCCTCTTAGGAAGGTTTCACTGTCTATTTATATACATTCTAACATATTTTATCTTAAATAGTATAATACATCAATATAGCTAGAAAGCATTGCATTATTTTAATATATATTTGACTCTGGTTAATTAATTTGAACTCAAGGGATGAAAGCAATGTTAAAATTATCTGGAATTCAAACTATTGAATGCGTGAGGGAAAAAAAAAATTAAAGAAAATTTATAAGAAAATTAAATTATTTTTTAACTTAATTTTCTTACTACAGATAAATTACAACAACATTAAAACAGAAAACAAATGTATTTTAAAAAAATATATATTTAATGTTAAGTTTTTAACTGACAATAGAAAAAAATCTATAACATTATTTTCATATCAGCACTATTAAAAAAAAACTGACAATTGTGGTTTGCTTAGCCTAGTTTATTTTATACTTTTCAGCCATTATTTTATAAAAGGCAGTTAAATTCTTTGTCTGATGATGGTTGCATAAGGATGAATATTCATAAATACTAAATTAATATTTAATGATTAATATTTCTGTCAGTAAGAATACACTTTAGACACAGGTATCAAAACTTAGGAACCAGATTTTTCCTCGCTGCAAATCTTGTGAATTGATTCAATGATTTACTGCTCAGCAGTGGTGGCTCGTGCACCAAAAATAGGTGAAGAAGCACTTTGTATTTTACACTGTATTTATTTATAGAATATAAATTTACATTTAAATAAGTATTTTTAGTTAATTTTAGCAAAGACTATGCTTAATAAAAGTCATGTATTGAAAATACTTAAATATTATTTTTGAGCTCTTCACCTATTTTCGGTTCACGAGTCGCCACTGCTCTTCAGATAAGGGACAAGATATTTCTAAATTATTGTAAGCTGCTACATATATTGCATACCTGCCAACTTCTTACTGGAAGAATCGAGAAGATTGGACTCAAAAAACAAGAAAATTTTGCTGAAATCAAGAAGATTCTCTATATATGGTATGTATAGTAGAAATAATATTTTTCTAGCTATAATTATGAGGAATATAAAAATTGAAGAAATTATTCGCCATTGATTCCAAGATAAGCCATTAAACTTAATTTTGAACATTTAACACCTGAGGAAAAAATAGTACAGTAAGCATAATGTGAATTTATTTTTGACTTCTTAGGAAAGTAAATTCTACCATATACAAGGTCTGTCCTGAAAGCAATGCGCCCATTTTTATTTTAAGAAATTTATTGAATCGATTCATACAATTACTCAATATTCTTCAAAATACATCCCCTCCTGCTTCAACACACTTGTTCCAACGTGATTTCCATGCTTTATATACGTCCTGGAAGTCCGTCACAGGGATGTCCTTTAGTAACCTCGTCGTACCTGCCTTGTTCTCCATGGTCCCCAAATGCTGTCCTTTGAAGTCGGGCAGGGGCAAATCAGGACTGTAAAGCAGCTGGGGGAGTGTTGAGATGCCTGCCTTGGTCTGGTAGTCGGTCATCATAAAGGCGGTGTGTGGCTGGGAGCATTGTCATGGTGCAGCTTCCAGGAATTCTTTATTTCACGCCTGATGCAGTTGATCCGTTGCTTTAGCCTTTTCAGTACTTCAACATAGAATTTGGCATTGACTGGTTGGCCAGGTAGAACAAATTCAAAATGGGCCACTCCCTTGGAGTTGAAAAAAAACAATGAGCATCACTTTGACCTGCGATTTGCTCATTCTTGCCATTTTTGGGCATGGGGACGATGTTGGGTGCCACTCTGTGCTCTGTCTTTTTGTTTCTGGGTCGTACAAGAAGATCCAAGATTTGTCACCACCTACCACATTGTCCAAAGAAGTTGGATCGTCCTCACAACACTGCAACAATTCTGCTCGAGTTTTTTCAATCTTGATTTCGACCGAGCACTCACACAAGGGTTCACTGAAACAGGCACTGTGACTCTGCAGGAGCTCAGAGCCGACTGGCACTGGTGGTGCTGTGTTCCTAAGACTCCACCCACCCTTCCGTGCAAGTAGCAACCCTATGCAACGGATAGTCGCGGCAGAAGAAAATGGGGTGCATTACTTTCGCAATAGACCTTGTATGTGTTGTGAAATATCCGCTTATATTGTTCTTTTTGGCAATACCTATTTTTTAAATGAAATATTTTTAAACTTAAATAAAAAATATACTAATATTTTATACTGGATAGCAAGCATACAATTCACAATAAGTTTGTTCTCATAAGTAAACACATATTATGTTGTATGTTGTGTAACGTCTTGATCTGCTTTGCAAAAGCTCTTGCAAGATACAACTCATATATTGAAACAAATCTCATCATGTTCTTTTAGCTAAGATGAAAATTTATGCACATAAATAAGGATTTTGCATCTAATTTATAAATATACTCAGAAGTTTTTTCTTATTTAGAAGCAGAAATAAATAAAAATCTGAAAATGAGGAAGATTTTATTTTTTGGCAGGAAGCAAGAAGAAAATACAAAAATCGGGAAGTCTTCTTGGAAATGAAGAAGACTTGGCAACTATGATATTGTTAACCTAGTATGACAAAAGAAAACTTAAAAAACTTTTGGAAATTTTATTTCTTTTTATAGTATGGTTTTCCTTTTCCCCATTTGCATAATTTAAAGATCCAGAAATCTTCTCTGGATTTCTCAAAATGTCACTGGGACTGCTAGAGTATGAAACCTTCATACATCTACGAAACAGCAATCAAAAATGAAGTATCAAATAATTTTAAAAGAATAAAAATGCTTGAAAGGGATCAGGAACAAGCATGATAGAAGAAGAATAGATGCCACCAATACATATATAGAGAGACAGAAAAATCACTAAGAAACTATATTTCATACAGCATGGGATTAAGTATGAATAATTCAGAACTTCCCTGATCAAAAACAAAGAAAAGACTTACTTCTATTATAAATTAATGAAAAATCTGCTCTGTTAGATTATATTTAAATGAATTACTATTATATAGATATATACATTCACACATTTAAAAAACATATATACTATGAAAAATATTCCCATGAAATCAACCAAAATATCTGTTTGGTATTGCTGCTCACACATAATTTAACCTATAAATCAACACACTAAATTTCCAAATCTAAATTTATCAAAACACCACTTCGGCCAATTTTTATTTGCAATATGTTTAGGGTTGACCTAAACATATTACAAATAATAATTGGCCAGTTTTATATACTCTAATATAGGAATGTGTTTCATGACTTATAAAATAATTCATGATTTTACTTGTTTTTTAAATTTTTCACTTAACCATACTTGAACTCACTTTCAGTTTTACTATACCTCCATAATATGGGAAACTATTTCATACTTTATAAGTGATGTACTTGTTTTAGTAAATATACACCAGATTTTTATTGCAGCATCCAACAATCCTTTCATATTTATTCCTCTATTAAGTGCATGAATATGAATTTGCCCTTTTATGGTAAAATAAAACATATTTACTAGATTAGAAAATAAAAAAAATATTTATTGAAGGTATGCTCCATCTGCAGCTACAACTTTTGCCCATCTTTCAGGCAATTCACGATTCCCTCTCTGAAGAAAACCTGATCTTTTGAGGCGATCCAAGCATTAAGCCAATTCTTTTTAACTCTATGTAATAATTGAACTGCTGTTCAGAGAGATAACTGCATCGACCGGAACAAGTAGTAATCTGAAGGTACTATGTCTAGTGAATATAGTAGGTGAGGTAGATTTTCCAAATCGTGTCATTTTAAATAATTTTTCACAAAATTTAAAAAATGTAGTTTTGCATTGTCACACTGAAAAATTGTTTCATTGTGTCTATTCATCCATTCTGGTCATTTTTCTCCTATAACTCAATTCAAATTTCAAATATATTAGTTGTTGTCCAGTAGACATTCCGATTGATAATTTTACCTGATTCCAGCAGTTCATAATGTATCACATCTTTCTGATCTCATTAGATACAGAGAATAACCTTATTGCAATGAAGATCTTGCTTTGGTTGCAATAGACCAGCTTCAGTCTTTATCCAAGCTTTTTATTTTTTACATTTGGGATTCAGATAATAAAGCTGAAACTAACTAACAGGGGGGAAGCTAACTAACATGCAAAAATCCTGAAAACTGCTAGTAGCTTGCAGAATGAATGGCAAACAGAGACTTATTAATGATATATCATATAGTTATTATTAAAAGTATTTAACACCTATAATAAATTATATTTAGAGAGTTCTTAATGCATTATAAAGCAAGTTAAACACTTAAAATAAATAATAATAATAATAATGATAAAATAATTTCACATAAAATTCAGAGACAACACAGTTTTCAAAAACCTTGAATTCAAGGGAAGCCCCTGAAAAGTTTCACCCCTGAATAAATCCATTTTTTATCTGCAGTAATTATTCGATCCAAAAAAAAAAAAAAAAAAAAAAGTCTTATCGCCTTTGAAGCAGCATTTCACAAATAATTTTTCAATGTTCTGTCTTCTTTTAATGCATATGTGCATTCCTAAAATCATGTTTATTTGGAACAAATTTCAACATTTTCAAGCTAACATCTGACATCAATTACTATTGAATATAAACATCACCATTTTATAGAACACATAAGCACTATCCCAGTGGCAGAAAGTTTTGTATCTGCGCATAAAGTAATGTATCTGCAATTTGTAGTGCATAAAGTTTTGTGTCTGAAACAGGCTTTTAAAATTTCATACTCCATCTGCAAAACTTGCATGTAATCAGGGGGTGAAAATGGTTTACACACAATGCCTGAAAGCTGATTTGGGGGGGGGGGGACTTAACATCAGTGGTGATCTCATGCAACAATACACAAATACAATTTTACTACAGAACAATATAGTATAAACAATTATGTGTATTCATTCAATTAAATATTTTATAGCAATGTTTGACACAACACAATATAAATAATTATAAATAATAAAAGTATTAGTTTTAGTTTTGATACAGATATTTTTATAAGTGAATTGTTAACCGAAAGTTGCAAACAAATTTTTTTTATCAGTGCAGACAAAAACTGTCCACAAGCTGTTTTTCTGTGTCCGCGACTATGTCGCCGTGTCGTGGTGTTTCTGCCACTGGGAGCACTACTATTAAAGACAGGGTCAGAAAGAGCAGAGTCATATTCACACACCTAATGCATTCATATAATAAAATAGAACTTAATAATAAATTCATATATTAAAAATACTTGACTTAGTATACATTCATATACTCTGCTTTCCTGTTTACATATATTTTTGCCTTTAGATTTTAATAAAACTTATTTGGTTATTTTTGAAAAATGTTTGTCTTTACTGACTTCATGCTTCAATATTTATTTGAACTTTAATATTAACAGTTTCATTTAGCTATTCTTTAGCAACAGAACTCTGCATAAAAGCTAAAGTCATATTTCATACTACATTAATAACCTTTTCGCATTTGCTAAAACAAAACCAGTTATCGGCAAATGTTTTAATAGACTGTGTTAGATATGAAATCCTTCATATTCAACAACAATTTTGATTATAGACAATTTTATTTTTGCCAATAACATAATCTATTGTGGAATTCATTGACCCTAATACAGTTAAAATAAGTGTCATTCAAGTGTAAACACATGAAGTTTTCAACATCTTCTCATTGAGTTTAGGAGAGTTTTCAAAAGCAGATATAATTTCACATAAACAGATTACACTCCAACAAAATATTTTTACTTTTATTCTTAATAAATGATTATCTTAACAAATGATTTATAAAGTTAATTAAAAAAAAAAAAAAAAAAACTAATTATTTTCCTTCGCTATAACACTAAAAAATAAAAATTTTAAGTACAAACTTAATCATTAATTATTTGTAAATATTTACAAAAGATTATGACCTTCACTTGTAATTCACATTTGGTGATTATATGTTAGAAATATTTAGACAATTTTTCCCAAATAATTTAATTTTTAATATTTTCTAGCATGAATTTTAGCCACAATCAGTGAATGATAATAACGATGGGGAAATAACTTTAAATAGCCCAGTTCTTTTTTCATCCACCTCATTTCAAGTTCCTAATATATGATAAAATGTTAATGGGTGTGTGTCGAGTGCTATTTTCCCACTAATTGATAAAATGTCATTTTTCCATAATTGATTTTTTTTTTTTTTTTTTTTTTTTTTTGCGTAATTGACAAGTTATACATACATAAAATTTGCTCTTTTTTCAAGTCATCAAGTTAACAAAAAAAGGAAAAGACTAACAAAAGAAGAAAGATAATGAGTGGCCTTTATTGCCACTGATCTTAAAAAGAATGAGATTGTTTATGCTGCCAAATCATACGAGTTATTGTTTCCTTTCAGTAATTGAAGAGACAACAGATAAAATAGATCTCTGATAAGTATCTATAGGTGTTTTATAACTGTTTGCTTAAAAACTAAAACTTAAAAAACAAATCTGAAATTAATTTTCAAATATGCATATGTATGAAGCGATATTCCAAAATAGGTATTTTTTTTTCCCATAATGGTAATTACATAACATGACAAAGAGGATGTATTTTTTTATGTGCATGTGTAAGTGTTTTACATGTTATAACATGACTGTAACATCATTATCTGACTCAAACTTTTTTTTATACACTTATGTTTTATATACTTTTTTATACTATTATTGTTTTAATATATTCCCAAAGCTTTCTAATTTATGGTATTCATAATTTAAAAAGAGATGAACAGTTATTAAACAGGTATATCACTATTAAAGTTAAACCTTTAATTTGTACTTAATAACTAGCAACATAGTATACTACCTTTGGTTTTAAACTCCAAAACTGTACTTCCAGAGACTGTGTCATGAATTTTCCGAAGTGAGAATCTGTTATGCTTAGAATATAGCCATTTACCATGTAGTGTTGTTTCTCCGTCTTCAATAATAACAACAGAAGGTGGAGGTTCGGTCAAATTTTTACTAAAATGACTTAATCCAAACTGAGCAATCTGAATAGGATAATAATGACCTCTTGTGTCCCACTGTGTTGACACAGGAACACCTAAAAATTTTCAATTCATACTTTTGAATATTTTCTCAAATACAATTTACAAACAATACATTACTCAAACTAGAAAATCACAAAAGCTTTTCACAACATTGCTGTTCAGTACATAAAACACAAATCACCAAAACTTGAAGGTTGAAGCTTCTCACTTGTGAATAAACACAATACAAACTCTATGGTTGGGAGAAAAGTTTCCAAAGTACAGGGTGATTAGAAAAAAAACTACCCCGATATATGAGACTATAGCTACCATACCGTTCCGAGCAGGGACCGATTTACTCACTTGGAGGCCCAGGGCACTCAAGTTTAATAGGCCCCCCTCCCCGTACTTTAATATTTACAATCTAATGTTATATTAATTATACAGAGAAAATATTTTTTCTGAACAGTATTATACACTAAGGGACGAAAAAAAAAGCTGCACTTGGATGTTTTCTTTTTCTGCAGTCGCCAATTTTAATTTTAAAAAGCAAATTTTCGAACAGATTTTACTATGTCGTCTTCCATGTACACTTTAGGATTGATCCAAGAGTTAAAAGCAAAACTCAGTTTTCAGGAAAATTGTAATTTTATAAAGTATTTCACTTTTCAGTATTACTTTTTCAGAGCTTGGTATAAATTTTCAAGAAAATTTATATTTTTGCAATAATGAAAAAGTTATAATGAAGGATTAAAAATGACCGCTGATTTATAAAACAGCATAGTATTATCACTATCAATTGAAGAAAAAATGGCAAACATCGATCATCATAGCAAAATTAAGGAAATTTTTATTTTAAATTTATGATGCAATTTCTTGGGGCTCCTTCAATGTGAGGGCCCAGGGCACATGCCCCGAATGTCCTGCCATAAATCAGGCACTGGTTCCGAGAAACTGAATAAAAATTTGGTGGAAGGTATTTTGAGGTATGCGCTCAAGAATTATATAAAAAATAACAGTTAAACTCTAACAGTTACGGTTACAGTGACAAAATTTCGAAAATTTCAAATGGCAACACCTACTTTTTTTATTGAAATGGAATCCCCATAGCAAATAACCATGAAAGCATTGGAACGGTACCTCTAGCATGAAAATCACCAATGCTAGGCATACTAAGAAAAAAAGAGAAAACAGCTGTGATGTGCCTACCAGAGCACGACTTACATTTTCTTAATGATGTCACATTTCACACTGAGTCTTCGGCTCTCACTAAAGTCTACTGATTCTGCTTCAAAACAAGAAGAATAGACCACGGTATCCTTAATTTCATGTAGGTCTACTGAATAAGGGTTTTAATTTCGTTGTTAGTTGTAAGACACTGCTGTCATGAGTGATGTCATCACACTAAGTAAAAAAGAAGGCATTGTGAAATGTGTGATGTGTATCTTGCTTTCCTGCTCTGTGAACAATATGCCCCTTACTGGGAAACATCATTATCATCATCAAAATCGGTTTTGATTGCCATTTTACAATGCCTTATTTTTCACGTACTGTGATGACATCATGACAACATCTTACAACTAACAACGAAATTAAAGCCTTTATTGAGTAGCCTTACACGAAATTAAGGATACCTTGGTCTCTTCTTTTAATTTCGAAGCAGAATCAGTAGACTTTAGTCTGAACCAAAGACTCAGTGTGAAATGTGACGTCATTAAAAAAATGAAAGTGTTGCTCTGGTAGACACGTAACAGTCGTTTTTTGAAGTGAAAATTCTTTAGGCGTGTTGAGCACTTTTGGGTGAGCAAAAATCATTGAACTCGTGTCATCGTCAGCTGACGCTTTCAATTTGAAGTGAAAACTTTTGGGTGAACAAAAATCATTGAACTCCCGTCATCATCAGCTGACGCTTTCCATTTGTATCATACAATTAACTTGTTAATGTGAAGTGTTAATAATTATATACTGTATATTGTTTTACAATCTGGTGCGGCTCCGCACGACTTCTCTCCTCTCCGGACACTGTCTCTATTGCAGTTAGACCTCATAAAACCGTGAGAAAGCCCAAAGCTGCCATTTTTCTCACGTTTGTACAATCTGGTGCGGCTCTACACGACTTCTCTCAACTCCGGACACTGTCTATTAAAGATTGCAGCCGGAAAGCTGCAGTTAGACCTCACAAACCCATGAGAAAGGCCAAAGCCGCCATTTTTCTCACGTTTTTACAATCTGGTGCGGCTCTACATGACTTCTCTCATCTCCGGACACTGTCTCTATTCCAGTTAGACCTCACTAAACCATGAGAAAGGCCAAAGCTGCCATCTTTCTCACGTTTTTACAATCTGGTGCGGCTCTACACGACTTCTCTCATCTACGGACACTGTCTCTTAAAGATTGCAGCCGGAAACGTTGCAGTTAGACCTCACAGAACCGTGAGAAAGGCCAAAGCCGCCATTTTTCTCACGCTTTTACAATCTGGTGCAGCTCTACATGACTTCTCTCATCTCCGGACACTGTCTCTATTCCAGTTAGACCTCACTAAACCATGAGAAAGGCCAAAGCTGCCATCTTTCTCACGTTTTTACAATCTGGTGTGGCTCTACACGATTTCTCTCATCTCCGGACACTGTCTCTTAAAGATTGCAGCCGGAAACGTTGCAGTTAGACCTCACAGAACCGTGAGAAAGGCCAAAGCCGCCATTTTTCTCATGCTTTTACAATCTGGTGCAGCTCTACACGACTTCTTTCATCTCCGGACACTGTCTCTATTCCAGTTAGACCTCACTAAACCATGAGAAAGGCCAAAGCTGCCATCTTTCTCACGTTTTTACAATCTGGTGCGGCTCTACACGATTTCTCTCATCTCCGGACACTGTCTCTTAAAGATTGCAGCCGGAAACGTTGCAGTTAGACCTCACAGAACGGTGAGAAAGGCCAAAGCCGCCATTTTTCTCACGCTTTTACAATCTGGTGCAGCTCTACATGACTTCTTTCATCTTCGGACAATGTCTCTTAAAGATTGCAGCCAGAAACGTTGCAGTTAGACCTCACAAAACCGTGGGAAAGCCCAAAGCCACCATTTTTCTCACGTTTTTACAATCTGGTGCGGCTCTACACGCTTCTCTCATCTGCGGACACTGTCTCTTAAAGATTGCAGCCGAAAACGTTGCAGTTAGACCTCACACATGGGCATCGGCACATAGGGGCAAGAGGGGGCACTTGCCCCCTCCTGGAAAATTCTAATAAATAAAAAATTATTTTACAAAATTACTATTCTAACTTTAAAACAATGTCAGTAGAATTCAAATGACTAAATAAAATTTATATCACAGAGCCAACAATTAGAGTCAAACTGGCCCGGCCTGCACTTATAGGTTGTCTCTAACCTTTCCCTGAAAACAGATTTTAAATCGACGATAAGTTTTTCGGATTAGTATTGGTTTAGAATAAATTATACAATTTTTACAAGTAAAACGTTTTAGCTTAAATTGTACGCATAAAAATTTGTTGTAGTAAATGCTTACACCCACACTCACTTAATCACCACATTTCAATCTAACTAAATTTTAAAAAATATGCTGAAATTTCGCAATTTTTAGTTTGCCCCCTCCTGAAAATTTTTCTTGCGACGCCTCTGACCTCACAGAACCATGAGAAAGTCAAAGCCGCCATTTTTCTCACACTTTTACAATCTGGTGCGGCTCTACACGACTTCTCTCATCTCCGGACACTGTCTCTATTGCAGTTAGCGCATTAAATAAAATTTAAATACAATTTTTGTAGTATTAGTTTATATTAATGAATAAAAAACACTTCATTTAAAAGTATTTCCTGTACAATAAAATATTTCCTGACGATTCAAGAAATACACACGTAAATGTTCAAGTTTTCACTTATGTCAGCACTCCCAGAGTGCAACTTTTTTTTTTCTTTTTTTGTTAGCCTGCTAGTGCTGTCCAATTTTCGTGCTAGAGGTACTGTTTGAATGCTATTCATGGTTATTTGCTATGGAGATTCCATTTCAATAAAAAAAAGTAGGTGTTGCCAGTTGAAATTTTCGAAATTTAGTCACTGTAACCATAACTGTTAGAGTTTAACTGTTGTTTTTATATAATTCTTGAGTGCATACCTCAAAATACCTTCCACCAAATTTTTATTCAGTTTCTTGGAACGGTATGGTAGCTATGGTCTCACATATCGGGGTAGTTTTTTTCTAATCACCCTGTATGTGAAATGTACACTGCTGGACAAAACTTTGGCTACCACCTGAATCTCAGCGCATATAATTAATAAAAATTGTGCTATATAAAATAAAATGATAAATCAATAATATGTACATATGAACATCAAATTTCTATATTACAGCGAAAACAATAATCATTATAATGAAAAATGAGGTGGTCAAAACTTTGGCTACCAGTAAGAGTTTTGGAAATATTTCATATAAAGATAAGAGCTCTATTACCAATTGTATATCTTACAAGTGGCATCATTAGCATGCAGCAGTTTAAAGATGTTGAGGATGATCACTGAATACTAACAAGTGGATATCATCAGGTTATATGGCCAGTTTAAAAGTTTCAGGAAAACAGCTGTCCATCAAGTATATTCAAGGATACAGTCATCAGGGTGCTCAAGAATAGGAACTGGAAAACAGCAAAGAAGACTGGATGTCTTGAAACTTTGTCCATCCATGATAAAAGGAGAATTAGGAGGACGACATGTCAATTAATAGGGCAAGATGAACTGATCATCAGATTATCAAAGAATAAAACCAGTGTCACAGATGTACGCCATATTATTTGTCGAACGTTAGCTAAACAAGACTTTATCTATGAAAGAATAAAGAAACAACTGTTCGTTAACATCAAGACATAGGAAAGAGCGTCTCAAGTTCGTACACAAATGCATTGTTGAATCCATAGACTTCAAAAACAAGAGGTTTTCACGGATGTGAAATGTTTTTGCCTGAATGGACCCGACAACATCAGTTCATACATCTAGCATAGAGGTGACAGCATCATCGCACCACATCGAGTGAAGTGTCAAATGGGTGGTGACAGTGTCATGATTTTAAGTGCGGTCTCCAGCTTCGGTAATCTTGTGATAAAGATTGTTGAAGGCAAATACAACAGCCTAATATACCTTGATGATCTATGAATCACCTTTACCCCATAATCTCACAGAAAATTTGGCCAGAATGGATTTGGCAACAAGACAATGAAAGTATCCCCACAGTAAAAAAAAGTGTTGGTGTACCTGAAGTAAAAAAAAATTACTGTCTTAGATTGGCCTGCATGCAGCTCCAATCTGAACATCATCAAAAATGTAAGGAACCTAATAGAGGAGGATGTGTATAGTGATAAGCAATACAATGACCAGAAAGAAATGATTTGTGTTCTAGAAATTTGTGCAAAGTTCAATAAGGTAAGCATAAATAAATCTATATAAATCAATTCCTGCACATTTGCGGAAGGTTGTTGATGTTGAAGGGGCACAAATTCAATAATTGTCTCATCTTTTTGTCATCTTTCATTTCTTACACATATGTGATTACTTAGTGGTAGCCAAATTTTCTATATTTTCTGTAAAATATTTTAAATTTTGAGATATTAAACAGTTTTTGATATTCATATTTGCTTTTATTGTCCCTTCAAGTCAGGGTTGGGAACACATCCATACATGATTTGTAGTTCTTTAGAATCGGGTGATCACCAAAGTTTTGTCCACAGTGTATATTACAAGGATGTCAATTGGAACTTTATGAAAAATTAAAAAATACAAGCATACAGGTGATTGACAAAATAATATGAACACTCAAAATTTAGATGTTTTGTCACATATCTAAAGAAATATTTGACGGATTAGCTTTAGACTTCAGAAATGTAAAAAAGAACATATTAAATGTTAAATAGTATATACAGGGTTACCACAATAAAACTAATGTAAAATAAATGAAATAAATGATCATTTGATAAAAATAGGAGACTAAAACAGTGACTAAACAAAACAAAAAAAAAAAGGTGACAAAAAAGATTAAGACAAAAATTTTTAAACCAATCCCTTCCAAATATAATCACTTATCTTCGGTACAAGAGGGTGAATATGATGTTTCTAATTTTGCAGTGACTTATATGCTAATTTGATGGATAATTGGGGGGTGGGAGGGGGGGGTGATTTTGTGATCTAAATGTGGAGGATGGAACCACAAAACTTGTTCCAATTGCCAGGAACAAAATGACATTTTCGTTTGTGATATTTTTTAAAATATTATTATTATTTGAAACATTCTATCCATGAAGCAATTAAATTAATAAAACAATTAAGATATATAACCTTTTACTTATCTTCACGTTACATCTTGGTATACTAGTTTCATCTGGGGCGCCCCAGCTTGGTCACTACCTTTGCTTTGGTGTTCGAAACTGTGGTCTTCTTGTTTTCTTGTTCTTTTAAAGACTTTTCGCCATTGGCGGTTAAACCGCCAATGGCGAAAAGTCTTTAAAAGAACAAGAAAACAAGAAGACCACAGTTTCGAACACCAAAGCAAAGGTAGTGACCAAGCTGGGGCGCCCCAGATGAAACTAGTATACCAAGATGTAACGTGAAGATAAGTAAAAGGTTATATATCTTAATTGTTTTATTATTATTATTATTGGATAGTCACATAATTGTACTTTTTTTATATGCTCTTTTGCATAATCTTGTTTTTATTATATTTTTATTTTATTATTATTATTATATATATTTTTTTTTCTAATAGTTATCGATATAATTCATTTTTTCAAATTGAATTTATAAAATATCGAGTTTTGTTCACCAAATGGGGGGGGGGGGGGAGAGGGGAGGAAGAATCATTTATTTTTAACTCTTCTATATTCAACTGAAGAGAGTAGTGGATTCATAAAAACTTTCAACTTCTGGTTTTCAATGCAGTGGCGCACCCACAGAGGAGGGTTAGGGGGGCTCAAGCCCCCTCCAGATCCAGCTGACATGGTAAAAAACTTTAGATATGCATGAAAAAGTATTATTCAAACACAGATATTGTAAGCAAAAATAAAGTTTATAAATTATACATTAAATATTAGGAATTTTTTTAATTCTTGCATTCAAATACAAAAACAATGAACTAGTTCTTTGTTTTTTATTTGAAAGATACCCTAGACATTCCATTGCAATTTTTAGGAATCGGCTTCTAAGGCCCTAAAGCATATACAGTCGGTAACAAAAGCGTCTGAACACTAGCAAAAATTCCTATGCAAAAAAAGTACACTTCATACGGTTTCGTTAAATAAATCCTTGTCGAATCCTATTCTTAGTCAGTGTAAGAACGTGATTCGATAAGAATTTATTTAACAAAACCGTATGAAGTGTACATTTTTTACATAGGAATTTTTTTCTAATGTTCAGACACTTTTGTTACCGACTGTACTGTTATTATGAAATCGAGGGAGTATCTAAAAAGTCAGACAGGAGAAGCAATCTGATGTGGAAGTAAGCAGGGATGTATTTGTCAGAAAAATGGGATACCAGGCTCATACAATTTTATATTTTAATTCATGAATATTTATATCATCTTTGTGAAAGTTTGTTTTGTCCTTGGGCAAAATTAACACATTCGCATTGGCAAATGAAAATTATCGTTTAATATAAAATAAAGATCAGCCCTGCTCTTAGTCGTTCCTCTAAAACAATATTTTAACCCATTCATGGTCACGCCATTTTTAATTTTTTCGTTTCGAAGCCATTTTAGTGGGATGTGTTTTATATATTTTTAAGTCATTAAGTTCTAATAATATTACAAATTTATCAGGAATACTGAGAAACTGATTGTTTTCTATTTAGCAAATTCGTAGCAATGAATAAATGATTCAGAAGTAAAAAACTCTGACCGTGTATACACGTTCATGACCATGAAAGGGTTAAATTAAAAATGAAATTTGCATATTCGTTAAATCTTTTATATGCCACTAGCACATATACAAGCTAGTGAAATTTCACATCAATTGAAGATAAAATTTAATTGGTTTAATCTCAAATACGCAAAATTATTTCTCTAAAATATAATCTAGAAGAATGCCAAAAGGCATAGTTTACTGTTCAAAATAGGAAAATACCCCGATAACAATATGTTAAGATATTTTACAGATGCTTCTGAGGATGGGGTCACTTTTTTTTTTAATCATGGTTTTTCATTTTTGCCTCTCATGTCACTGAGATCTAAGCTCTATTTTTGGATACTGCAATTTTTTCCTGTTATAAAAATTCAAATTTCCCAATATATATAAATATTATACTGGAATACAATATCCTGTAATGAACTCAGAAAAGTAACACTTGAAATATTTGCTAACTGAACAAATTAAAATTCTATGTAATATATTATATATTAGAATATAATTAATGTTTTAGGATATTAAGAGGTTCTGCCCTCTGCTTGCTGTGTTGACTAACACCCACGAACACATTGCATCCGACTTGTTTCTGTTAACCAAACCTAGAAGCATCGCCCCAATACTCCAGATAATTAAATAAAAATAGCCATATAAAAATTTACACTGAAATTCTGTTATAATTCTATGTATTACAACTGTAGCTTTTATTTGGCTATAATTATTATAATTTCTTAATTACTTACGTGTTACTGCATATGCATGTAAAGCAGCGCAAAAGAGTATTAAATTTGATCAAATTTTATTTTAAATGGAAATATGGGGGGAGGGCATTTCATTTCGGATGAATTTCATGTTCACTAGCTTGTCATATTGTACACGATTTTTTTTTTAAATCATAGATGAACAGACAACTTTAAACTATCGAAGCAAGCCGCCACAGTGCTGCCTCTGACGATGGGAGGGGCCCCTTCCCGCAAGTACTAAGACTTATTTCCAAGAAGTATGTAAGGTTTTTTAATTTTTAAGACAACTTTATGTTTACAAGCTCAGTGCCAATTCTAACTGACCGAACTACTGTGACTTAGCTTGTTATATACTGATATAAATTTCTCGATTGCGCTATTCAACTTAAATTCAATTTCATTCATTCGTTTACTTAGTTCAAAAGAAATATTTAAAGCAGATCTTTACTATATTTATGTGTACATATATGCCCATAAATCTATTTACTGTACTACATGACCCAATTATTCTTTAGCCCCCTCCAGACAGAAATTCTGGGTGCACCACTGTTTCAATGAATTTACAAATTTGATGTTCAGAACATGATTTGACCATTTTTAAACCAAATACCTGTCTGTGCAAAACAATTTTGTGGCAGCTTTAGTTCAAGAACCAATACACAAAATTTTAAACAAATTTATAGGTAGTTGTACTTTGACATAAATTATCCACTTCTGGTGAAAATTGCTCAACAGGTAGTGCTGTCATTCCATTTTTTCAAATTTTGTATTATGGCAGTTTAAGGCAAAATTTCATATAAATGTACACAATGAGAAAAAAATATTTTAACCAATTACTATGATATTAAAAATATATATATATTTATAATACAGTGGAGCACCTTTTATACGTTTCTCATTTATACGTTTTTCTCATTTATACGTTTTTCGACTTCGGTCCCAAATCATTCCATTGAATTCTAATGTTAAAATATTTCGTTTATACGTCACGAGTAAATTCTTAATTTCACTTATACGTTTTTTTTTTCTCCTTGTAGAATCCCAAGTTTGAATTTCATTCCAGGATTAAAAAAAAAAAAAAAAAAAAAAAAGATGAATGCTCTATTTTTATCTTTTTCAATTATTTTTTCTTAGATTTATGGTAACAAAGTGTGGCTATAGAACAAATTGCGACCTGCATCGATCTATGGCATCGAGAGCCTGGGTCAAGGAGGGTGTTTTTCAGCAGTTGGCGACTGGGTGCAATGGTAGCCAGTGACCACTTGAAGACCTCCCACTTACTCTTTTAATTGACTCCAGGGATGGGATATCAAAGGTAAAAAAAACTTTACAGGCATTTTGTAAACTTGAAGATTTATTACTCACTTACGTTGGGCGAGTACAATTACAGAAACAAGGATTTCCCCCCCCCCCTTTCTTTTAATCGTTTGCAAAACTGCCATCTTCATTTAGAGAACAAAAGGCTTTGTCTTTAAAGGTTAAAATCGAAATCTTGAGAAATTTTTCTGAATTTCTGTATTTTTAATTATTTAATTTTTATTCTACATTTTAAAAATATTTTAAATTTAATTAAAACTATATCTTATTCGAATAAATGTAAAGGAAATCATGAAAATTGATTAGACTTTTATCTATAATAATAATTACTAATATGACACTTTATTGTGTATTAATGTTAAAACGAATTTTCAGTTGTACGTTTTTTTCAGTTATACGTTTTTTAGGAACGGTCCCTTGAAAAACGTATAAACGGTGCTCCACTGTAATAGTAACCAGATTTTTTTTTTTTTTTTTTTTTGCATATATAAGAACATCATTTCAAACCTCCCGTCCCCTTCTTGGAAGAGTATAAATTTTCAACATGAGTATTTTTCAAAATAGCACGTCAATCCTTTTAAAATGAATGGTTGAACCATAGATTTGTAATAATTTTAAACAAAGTTATTTCTTTTTCATTTTTAATTAAGAAAAAAAAAATCCATTTCCTCAAACGTCATTAGTATGTAAGGCATGTAAATCATCTGCATTCATCATAGGAAATAAATTTTAATAAATGATTTCTAGTGCATGAATTTGTGTAGGTAAATATAGAAGAAAATTTTGCGATAGCCACAAGATACTTAGTTTTAGCATGTACTGCGAATAAAAACTAGAATGTTGTGACCATCATAACTTTGTTCTATACCATTCTATATAACAGCATTACCTACTAGTTCACATATAAAAAAAATTAATGATAGCTTCTTACAATAAAGATTTTACAGATGCAGATTTGTGTAATTTTAACCAACAGATCTGAGATGTAGCTATGTCAAAAAGTATAGAAAGTGAGTAATAGCAGCTCTACTTCTCGGTCAACATACACTCAAATTAAGTCTGTATTCATTCTCATAATGATTATCTTCTATATGAAGTTTAGCACATTTTCTATGATATAAATGCTAAGATATAGCAAAAATCAAATTCTGTGCAAATTATTCTAATGTACAGGAAAAATTGCAGTATAGAAGTACCACCTGATAGTCGATATGCTCTCAAATTAAATCTGCATAGTGTTTCTTAATGACCTCTCACATATCAAGTTTTGTGCAATTATACACAATAGAAGCTGAGACATGGCTTTCCCAGTAAAGAGAGACGTCACAATACAGCAGCACCACCAGCTGGGCGATTTGTACCTAAAAGTTTACAGGGACCAATTTATCTCAATGTGCAACTAAATATAAACTTCTGGGCATTAATTTTTGAACTAGAGCTGATACAAATTTTTCATGAGATACACAGACAGACATTTTCTAAGAAGAGTAAAAAGGGTCAAATCATGTTTTAGACCTTTCAAAATGGAAAAAAAAATTAAATAAGCGGAAGTTGAAAATTTTACGTATCAAATACTTTTTTCTATTGAATATAGAAGATTTTTAAAAAGTATAAATAAATAACTTTAACAGTATAAATAAATAAAGTATAAATAAATAACTTTAAAGTATAAATAAATAACTTCCTCTCTCCAAGATATCGCGCCACCTTGCGTCGATTTCTGTTTGGTCGGTATTGCATGATTCCTTATTCACTAAAATTTCGACGGTTTTGCGCTTTGTGGCATAAAGATAGTTATTATAGTTAGCTAGTTTATTATAATTTTTAAAGTCTATTTCTATTTTTTCTTCCTGATTTATTTTGGTTAAGGCTGTGGTTATATGGTTATATTTTATATCATTTTGGTGTTCTTTTATTCACGTTTTTATTTTCCGTTTCGTCATTCCAATGTAACAACCGGTTTTTTGGTCTTCTTTAGTAAAGTTTATTTTGTAGATACCTGCAGTTTCTGAAAAATCTATTTTATCTTTGTCATTTCTGATTCTCTGGAAGATATTTCTGTTTGGTTTTATTGGCACATTTATACTTAGTTTAGCGGCTTCGGTTTTAATTTTATTAGCTGTACCTTTATTATATGGAATTGGGGGGATATATTTTTGTTTTGGTTTCTGTGTATTATTTATGTTATCAAGTTTTTTCAGTCTATTTTTATAAAGTTTGTTAATTTGGAAGAACCTAGTAAACAAACTTTATAAAAATAGACTGAAAAAACTTGATAACATAAATAATGCACAGAAACCAAAACAAAAATATATCCCCCCAATTCCATATAATAAAGGTACAGCTAATAAAATTAAAACCGAAGCCGCTAAACTAAATATAAACGTGCCAATAAAACCAAACAGAAATATCTTCCAGAGAATCAGAAATGACAAAGATAAAATAGATTTTTCAGAAACTGCAGGTATCTACAAGATAAACTTTACTAAAGAAGACCAAAAAACCGGTTGTTACATTGGAATGACGAAACGGAAAATAAAAACGCGAATAAAAGAACACCAAAATGATATAAAATATAACCATATAACCACAGCCTTAACCAAAATAAATCAGGAAGAAAAAATAGAAATAGACTTTAAAAATTATAATAAACTAGCTAACTATAATAACTATCTTTATGCCACAAAGCATGAAACCGTCAAAATTTTAGCAAATAAGGAATCATGCAATACCGACCAAACAGAAATCGACGCAAGGTGGCGCGATATCTTGGAGAGAGGAAGAGAAGAGAAGATATATAGCCGCCAAGCAGCGATGGTTCACGGAAGCGTAAATGCCTGAAGAAGGCTGCGTGAAGCAGCTGAAAGCGCTAGCTAAAGGTAACTTTTAACAGGTTTTAAATGTTTTAAAGAGTAGAGTACCTTAAAGTTATTTTCCTTGGAACAGAAATTGAACAGATTACAAATTTCATTGTTAAATTTACTTTATAAACATAATCCAAATATGCCTGGACCAAGTCATTCGTTATAATACTCATTTTCAAAAAAGAAAATAAATAAAAATGTACTAATAGCTCTTTTTTTGTTAAAACACTTCGAATTAGGGGATAAAGAAAAACTAATGCATCACATTTAGTGTTCTACAAAGTAGCAGTTTTTTTTTTTTTTTTTTACAATGTAGGAATGTAAGTGCTTCTTAACTGCAAAATTCTTTGTTTATGTTTGAGTGGTTTTGCGTTATATAGAGAATTGCATTATACAGAATTGCCTTATAAAGATCTTCTACTGTATTTGTTTTTTGCCAGCTAAGAGTTGCTAATCAAATCTACAACTCTTGAAGGTCCCAGATTCAAATGGAGTTTTGTCGTGAGACTTGGTCTAACCATCGTGCAGGTTGAGACTGCTTTGGTGAATGAATTATAATGAAAAAAGCTCAACAAATTTAAAATATCACAAAAGATGCTTCATTATCAAAACTGCCTTGTTTATTATGACACAGATATAATAAAAGTAATGATTATGAATACTTAAAACCACTTTAAGAGAAATTCCATGTCTGGAATTTTATACAATGAACATTTACAAATGAACTTAAATCTACTAACCTTCTATTCCACTGACACATTTCACTCTGTCTCTCACTTCAACATTGTAATTTTCAAACCACAGAAATACATGATTAGGATTATATTTCTGTTTGGGATAATAAACTTTGGAATAGCTGTGTTGCCAATTGAATCTGTCTATACCACCATGTTTCACTATCTTTCCATAAACTTCAAAATATTTGTGAATAAATGAAAAGGGAACATATACTTCACCATTTTCTTGTCGACACTGAACAGTGTATTCATCATTTATAGAACATTCAATTTCTTCAAGTGCCCTGAGACCACTACGCAAATGAATATGTTGTCCATTGAGATCATCATCTACATCATTTTCATCACGAAATAAATCAGGGTTAACTACATCGACTTTTCTAACATGTGCTGCAGAATGTTCACAAGGTTCTTTCAAATGCCACTTTTTTTCAGATGCACTAACAGAATTGCACTTTGCCCAATACCAGAAAGTGGTTATTATTAAGAACAACGTACACACAGCTAGCAGTAGTTTGCGACTGACTCTTACCCTCATCGGAGAATCCCTACAAAAATAATAATAATATTTTTAATCTTAAAATAGAAAAAAAGAAACGTTATTTGAATATGAATGGTTATATACTTCCAGTCACTTACCTTTGGTCACTAGAGATATTTCTTCGTAGAAAATTACAGACAGCATCAAACAACCATTTTTTAACAGGATTCATGAATTATATACATTCTTTTTTCTTCCAGTAATAATATTTTAATTCTAAAACCATTTTGCCCTACCTGAAAATTAAAATGTATAAGCTAAAAACAGTTTAAGATACATAGCTTTTTTTATGAAACACTAAATGTTAACAGAAATTTTTGTAATGTAGTAAGTTGTATTTTAATATTTTATACAATGACACGAAAAAATTTCAGTGTCACAGTCAAAACTCATTAACATAAAAATCCTCATGAAAATCCAGTTGACATAAAATTATTACTGTAAGCTTTTGATTGCATCCTTAAAACTTGCTTTATATAGGGGAGTGGGGGCTAATGAGACATTTTTTAAATATTAATTATTCTGGAAATAAATCATCTAATTTATGTCTGGCTTTTATTATACATAAGAGAAACATTGGTTTTATTTAACAAAATAATTAGAAGAGACAGTATTTGTTGTTTATTAAATATAATGATATTTATTTAATAAATTATCTAATAATAAAACCTATTAATCCCAAGGGTTGGATCAGATGGGTCATATCAAAATTAACACAAAAAGTAGAGTTGCAATAACTACTGTAAAAGCAATTATTTTCGCGAAAATGAAGATATCGGTGATTTCGCGAGCTGAAAATTTCACGAATTTTATATGAACAGAACCGACAGTTGAAAAATCCCAAAGTACCTAAATATAGAACCCCTTTTGCATAAGGTGTTTTAAGAAACTTCCTTTTGTCTGAAAAGTTTGTCCCCCCCCCCCTCCCCATCGCTCTAAAAACAATTTAAGCTTACAATGGTGTTTATGCATCAACTTTGACCATGGCTCAACCATGGCTACCTGCGATTCAACAAATATTAATAATACTATTGATTCACAGGAAGCCATGGCTCAACCAACACATCCTACAAGAAATCCGACGCACAAACTAAAATTGAGAGAGTGATGTCACGTTCCACCCCCAAATTTCTTTTTTTGATCTCTTTTTTACCACACTCTTTCTCTTTATCAAACTAGGGACTTCTGAACCCCCCTTTTGCACCGAAAATGCAATCACTCCACCCCCTTCGCTTCTCCCGGATTTGTACCGTCCATGCCTGTGAGTGCGAGAAAAAAAGTATTTCGCGATTACGATAGACTCGCGAAAATAAGTGCTTTTACAGTATATGAAGGCAGCGCATTATAATTCAAATACAATGTACATAAACAGTATGATATTGATTATTTCATATTAAAATTAAAATCAAAAGACAAAGTTGATGAATGAATAGTTTTCTGATCGATTTTAGGCTGTGGCAATTTCAATACAATGTGCTTACTTTCTTTCAGTATTTTACTTCTTTTTCAGGATATATAAACTTCTATGAATTGTACCTTTTTGTAAGGTAATTCAGAAAAAGTTCTTGATTTTCATAGTTTATTTCAATAAAAACCACCACATAATGATACGTTTCATTTCAAATTTTATTAAGATGTTTTGAGATGTTTTTGTCAAAATTTCAATAAACTATGCTTATCACTAATAATAAGTGCCTATGCATCATCAATCAAGTTGCCCAATTACACCCCAATTTCTTTGTCCCATTAGTCCCCATATACTGATATTTTACATTTTACTAATCTACATAGCACATGTTTATCCACAGGCAATTTAACTAAGTCTAATATAAAATGGAATATTTGTTTTATAAGAAAATAAATATGAAGCATTAAACTAATAATAAACAATTTTAAAAAACCTTACTTAGCTTCACTTGAGAGCTGAAATATTTTCTGCGAGGTGCCCTGCTCTGTTCGCTGGCTGGTATAGTGCTGAAGTCTCTACTGTTTGTGGTTGATGCCACGAAACTATTGAAATTATTAATAATGTGAATTCCTGCAATGGCAACAATGCTGCGGGCATCAACAAAACACGGCACTACATGTTAAGGAGAGAAGCCAAGTGAATAAAACAAATTGCAGACAGAGAGACTTCAGCACCGTGCCAGCCAGTGAACAGAGTGGAGTGCCCCGCAGAAAATATTTCAACTCAAATGAAGCTAAGTAAGGCCTTTTTAAATTTTTTATTATTGGAATATTTGTGTAATATTAATTAGTAATCTCATGAACAATTTCCAGCAATAATGAACTGTAAATATCATTGAAAGTAAAAAAAAAAAAAACCTTACTTTTAATAGTTGAAAACTTTTTTTTTTTCTAATTATTATTCATTCTTTCAAGCAATTGTAAATAAGTGATTGCTTATTATTGAAGATAAACATTTTGGTTTTGCCATTTAGATGTAACATGTTTTCTAAAAAATAATATTTTCAGTCAAATTTGACCACTGTCCTATTAGCCCTCACTCTCCCCTATGGCTATTTTTTAACAAGATTTTTTTTCCTTTTTACAATTTGAATATATTTATTATTATTTTCACTAGAAAATAATTTAGAAGAATTTACCAGCCTGTAAGAAATCTTTCTTATCAATTTCTCTCCCCTTGTTCTATGGACACATAAGAGGAAATAAATTTAGTCCATTTTGTGGAGATATCAAATTTCTAGACTGAATAACATATTACAGTTAATACTTCAATGATCGTTTAGAATAATTCAATTATACAGCATTAAAAATAACTACTGTATATACCAGTACAAACATGAATTATTTACAAACATGGTTAAATACAAAACACAACTTACAAATATGTACATTATTTATGCAACTACCTTAACTCTTGCAGTACTAAGATGGGATCATTTTGATTCAATATGGAAACTGGAATTTAACTAAAGCGGATTTATCCGAATGGAGTACAACGTAATTGTGTTCACAAAATCACTAGAGATAGCGAATTCTCAATGAAAAGCTTTCTATACAGTTTGGGCATAGAGTAAGGGGATTTAGCGTATGTGTGTGGAAAACATCATTTGAAAAAAATATGTTGCTGTAGTGTACAAAATTTTTTAAAGAAAAGTTCTCTAATCCTTTCATTTATGAATACTGTATATTTCCGTGTATAAGCAGAGAATGTTTGGAAATTTTTCGGAAGCTGAAGTCTGGGGTCGGCTTATATACGAGTACACATTTTTAGGAAAAAACGTACATTAGAAACAATGATTGAATACATATATTTTAAGCTTAAAAACTATATATAAAGTAAAATAGTGATATTAAACCTTATTTTAAAATAATTATCACATATAAAACTCTTAAATTAGCAATTTTTAATTTATTTCTAGAAACACTCAATGTAGTCACGTGTGTTTACATTTATTTTTATTTTTTTTCTTGACCTGCCGGTAACTGACGTCATCGGAGGAGTAACACGAATGGAGTAACTTCTCTGTCTGATTCAGAAATAGTATAAGAGAAACTTGAAAAAGCAGGACTCCTGATCATATTTTTAATTTATACAATTAAATCATCTCTGTTTAAAATGTTTCTACGCTTACACTAGCAAAAGAAGTGGCAAATCTTCGTTTTTTTTATAGAAGTTTTTTTTTTTTTTGTTGTTGTTGAAGATTGCCTTGAGGCACTGATAAAAATACTCAAAAGTAGAAATATACAAAATAATTTAGATAAGTCATTAAAAAAAATCAATGCAATCGGTCTTTAACAAGTTTACGCTGGCATGGGCCACCGGTGGTTCACGGCAAAATTATCCGAACACTAGCAATAATCCTTGTCCAAAGAAAGTACACTTAATACTGCTTTGTTAAATAAATCCTTGTAGAATAATGATCTTAGTCAGTCTAAGAACATGATTCGACAAGTATTTATTGAACAAAACAGTTTTAAGTATACTTTTTTTATATCGGAATTATTGGCTAGTGCTCAGATACTTTTGAGAAGAATGTGCCGGCGTGAACGTGTTAAATGGCTTATTTATGTAAACATCCAGCGGCTGCATCATCGACGTTAGGGTTAGGCCTCCCGGTATTACGGCAACCATCGTTTTCAGCTGCCGGGACTTGCGTGTGCATCTGTGCTAGCCTCCCTTCTGATAGGGTTGCCAGAGTTAAAACTATCGGCGTTGGCAAACACACTACGATCGTTTTATGTCATAGCTAAGCAAGGTAAAGAATTCTATTGGATAAGCACGCACTTTGCGCAATTTCAATGGACAGGTTATCCTGAAAGTTATATAGATTGGCAATATTTTCACCGTTTTGGTGATATACTCGAACTTTAAAAGAATATTTTTTCAGTTTGGCTTATACACGGATTTGCAATTTTGGGCAAATTTCTGCAGGGAAAAACGTACTCTCAGCTTATATTCAGAAATATACAGTATGTAAATTTTATAAATTTGTTTATTTTAGCAATACACAGATAATTAGGCGTGATCAAAAACATAATTAATTTCCTTGGGCTAAAATTTACAATTCAGTGTGTAGCTTTTGTTTACATTGACGAATGAATGTAAATGAGTGTTAGGTACTGAATTATACAGCTTTACCTTTTTATGTAAATTATTATGCATATTATGAGACAATTTTTGTTACAGACCATCAAAGTTATCTGAACTTTATAGGTCTCAAAAAGTGAATGATAATTATATTTTTTTGCAATAAGCAAATAATTTTTACTCATCCAATAATGATAAATTTTCCATTACATACTGTCTCTTAGCTTGTGTCTAATTTGTAATAAATTTAAAGTAATACTATAAAGGGAAATCTTAAATACAGGGTTTTAAACCAGTTCATTTTTGCTTATTTTATTTTCTAATTTTTATTCTTATTTTATTTTTATTTATTTATTATTATTTTTTTTTTTTGGGGGGGGGGGGGAAGGGGAGATATTAACCACTTAAAATAATAATAATAATAATTAAATATACGGCTAAGCTTTACTATACGGCACCCATTGCTTCTGCCGTTGCCAATGTTTTGATTGCATGATATAATGGTGACTCGAGACCCGAATCAGAGTATCTATACTTTTTTCAGTTGTATCGAAACATAACAAAACGTAACATTTACTGATTCATGCATCGCTAATTAGAGGTATCCAGTGGTTTTTTTTTTTTTTTTTTTTTTTTAATGCTCGCGAAGCGAGCAAACAGCAGAAAACATAGTGACCGAGGCTCCATGAATTTTCATGCTTTTACTGATTCATGCTCCACAAATTAGGGGTGTTCAGTGATGTTTTTTTTTTGTTTTAATGCTCGCGAAGCGAGCAAACAGCAGAAAACATAGTGACCGCGGCTCCATGAATTTTCATGCTTTTACTGATTCATGCTCAACGAATTAGGGGCGTCCAGTGATGTTTTTTTTGGTTTTAATGCTCGCGAAGCGAGCAAACAGCAGAAAACATAGTGACCGCTGCTCCATGAATTTTCATGCTTTTACTGATTCATGCTCCACGAATTAGGGGCGTCCAGTGATGTTTTTTTTTGTTTTAATGCTCGCGAAGCGAGCAAACAGCAGAAAACATAGTGAAACATTAAAAAAATGTTTCATAATAATGAAAAGTATTGTTTCATGACATTTTGATTCGATTCACGACGTTGTGAAACAATTCGCAGTACCGACTCACAAACTGAATCAAAACACCATCATACCACGTGATCAAAACATCGGCAACGGCAATAAGCAATGGGTGCCGTATAGTAAAGCTGTTCCAAATATACAACCCAAAATTCCATATATGGATTTATTAAGTGTCTTTAATACAAATAAAATTTTTATCATTTTTTAAAATAATTTGTTGGTATTTTTTATTTGACTTTTAATACAGTTGAACCTCATTGACATGAACACTGTTATTGTGAATTACTTTTAACATGAACTGTATCCACAATTTCCGTCAAAATGTTAGTATAGTTATAAGATTAGTTACTGATAGCATGAACAAATTTTTTTCCCCCCTTGAGATTCACGTTAATGAGGTTCGACTGTATATGGTGAATTCCAGCAGTAATGGTAGGACATTCTGTACAATAAAACAAATATGTTTGAAGTTTCTACCCAGTAAAATTAATGAATATTAAAAAATCTGAGGAATAGATGCAAACTTTTTCGGTAATACTATTTACATTTAGTAATATTTTATTTTTTTAATTATGCAAAAAATATAAAAAACTACTATTCAGAAACAGTGGTTTATATAAATGTAGAAAAAATTAAGAAATATTACTACACATAAATAGTGGTGTAATGCTGAATTTAAAGGGCAAAACTGGGAAAATTCATTAGTGGCCAGTGGCCGGTACTGTCAGTTTCATTAGTAGCCACTTTTTTAAGTTAGTGGCCACTTTTTACATGATAAGACTATTTCTTTCAGACTGCAAAAAGCATTGTCACCATTTTGTGGTATAATCATCACAAGAAAATAAGAAATACATATAATAATAAAATTAACACATGGACACTGAAATTGTAATTTGTAATTACGCTCTTTTTAAAAATCCTAAATTGCACATCCTAAATTAAAATCTGCTTAGGGCTGTAATAATAACAGCAAAAGTTTTTATCTTTCAGATAATTCAGTAGTACCTTTTTTTCAATTTATTTAAGTGAAATAAGCTGTTATCATTCACAGTTCACATTGATATTTTCTAGTAAATGAATCAGCTGATTCATCATCCTCATAACCATTTACATGGTCATGTGTAAATACAATTAGCAGTTTTATTATTTTTTCTTATTTCTAAAGACACACATTTTTAAATAATTTTATTTCAATAGAGTTAAATATTTCCTTTTAAAAAGTATAGATATGGAAACTTAGCTGCTTCATTAAAAATAATTTACTGAGCTGCCAAATTTGTAGCTTTAAAAATAGGGAGATTTCTACTTTAAAATGGGAAGGAAAAAGGAAGATTTCTACTCAAAAGAAAGCAAATACAAAAATTTTTGAAAAATACACACTTAAGCCAAATCAAATTTTGATACACATATTTGTCAAATATCTTAAATGGGTTAAATATGCACAAAATACCATGAAGATAATAATGGGAAAAGATTGTGCTTTGCATTGCATTTGATCATTAACTGCTAGTTGAAATGGAGTGCACATGTGTGTGTGGGGGGGGGGGGATACATTTATATACTTCTTTATAGGTTCTAGAATCTAATCAAGAAAGTTTAAAATAATATTTACATTTATGTTATGGATGAAGGAAGATTGTAAATCACAAGGCTTCAGTGGAGCATGTGATTGCCAATCTTTGGAGGAGGAGGGGGGGGGGGATTACAAGAATTATGAGTAAGAGATATTAAACAATTCTACTTCTTTACAGATTCTGGAATCTAATAAAGCAAGTTTAAAATAGATATTTATATTTTTGCGGAAATGGAGAATGATTAGAAATTATAAAGCTTTCTATAAGCTGTGTGACCACGGATCGCTAGGGGGAGGGAAAGGGGGGGGGGTCCAAAAAATTATATGAGTGAGTTATATTAAACAATTCTACTTCTTTATAGGTTGTAGAATATAATAAAGCAAGTTTAAAATGAACATTGACATTTATGCCATGGATGGAAAAAGATTGAAAATCACAAGGCTTCGATTGCCTATCGTCGCTCGATTTTTAGAATATTTTAATGATCACAAAAAGTGGCGACTTTAGTGGCGATCGATGCATAATTTTTAATCGCCATTTTTTTTAATTTAGTCGCCATGTGGCCGGTGGCGACCGTTAATTTTGCCCTTTAGCTGAATTCACAGTCAGAGAAAATTATTAACTGTTAGGCTTCTTAATAAACACATAAAATTTCTTAAATAACAATTTCTTGTTGCGCCTACTCAAAAAAAAAAAAAAAGGCATCCCAGAAATGCAGCATTTGAGAAAAATAAATTTAAAAGTAACAACGTATTGGCCAACCCATATTAAAACTGACGCAAATGCCTCTTAATCTCATATGGACATATTGTGAGATAGAGATGTGATTTTTTTTATGCATGTTGGGGCACTTCATATGTATTTTTTAATGACAAGTTTAAAACTACTATTTCATGACTTGTTTCATTTTTCTTGCCAGATTCGAATGTGATCTTTGTTTCATCACTTGAAGTTTCCTAGATAGCAACATCATGTAAATTATGTACACTCTTTCTTAACTCTACTGTAGAAATACTGTTATTGATAAAAACAACTTTTGATAGCTATTATAAATAGTTATGATTAATGTAACTAATAATTTTCTTTCATGTTACTTGAAATTGAAACTAGATAAAACAATTGTTTTAATTTAAATATAATCTATTTCTTAATTACTCTGAAAAATCTTAATTTAATGATAATTAAAAATAGCAGAATTTTTATATATTCCAACTAACCGAATAGTAGCCGAATAATTTGATATTCGGTCTAGCCGAACAGTTTGAGATTCGGCCAAACTGAATATTCGGTGCATCCCTAGTACCGAGCAGCCAAATTTTCATGCTTTTGACATCATACAGTGTACTGATACTATAACACATGTAGCAAACAAGCAAAGGTAAACACAAAGCCTATAACATCGGGCGATGTGGCGCGCTCACAAAATATGCCAAACATAATCGGCAGCTGAAACTACAATTAAGCCAAAAATTCATTTAAAAAATAATTCGTAAGCATTACACCATTTTCATAACATACATAGAGTAATGAAACATTGAAAATATCCATGCAACGTTTTCTCTACTTATTCTCAAAACATCCACTGAACTCCTAAGAAGATGACATAACACAAATACAGCAGGTAACAAAACTGAAGTCAAACACAGAAACTGCTCTCTCACAGTCTTCTAGCCAGTGTTAGAAATAAGAATTTTGAAACTAGGCATCAAAATGACACCTGGATTAAATTAAAAAAAATAATAATAATAAAGAATAATCTTGTAAATAATATATACAAGATTATATAAAAAATATTTATGTAAAGAATGTAATTACAATGACAATATTTAAACGCACATATTTAAAATCACAAATTCATTCTTCACCCAGACCAGAAATGACTTGAAATAAGCATAAAATAATAAACACTTGCATGTGTTTACAGAGAAGTAAACTGATGAGTGGAGTTGACAAGTAAGAGTTTAAAATTCTCAAGATAAGAAAACACTGCTACTCGCTCCAAACCATATGTTGAATGGTTGCTCGCCACATCGACAATGCGCTCGGTTTTCTAACATCTAATCACAATCTGCCATTGAAAACTGGTGTAAGCTTGATTTCATTTATGACTCCAGTGGCAGGATTGAGGAATACGATAAGATAGACTTGTTTACAGTCTGATGGGATCGGGAAGATCCTTAGATATGAGGAGGAAAAAATCCAGGCGTCAAATATGGCATCTATGATTAGAATTCTAGGCGTAAAAAAGAAAAATCTGGTTGCAAAATACGACTAACGGCCGCTTATTTCTAACACTGCTTCTATCTTTGCCAAACTAGTGCACTCACATCAACACAAAATATGCTAAACATAAGTGGACTCCTAAACTAAATCTTATCTAAAAAGACATGTTTGTGCATGAGAAACAATCAGTTATAATTTTTTACCTACTTTAGATACTTTTTTAATATTTACAAAGGTTTGATTTCATTAGCTGAAGAAAGTATATCTTTAAAAAGAATACACAAAAGATAAAATATTAATAAAATATGTTATTAGTAAATATATTTTAACATTTTGTAAATCTTAATCATTAATAAATAAAATATATTATACCTAGTACTAGTCTATTTTTTAAATAACAAAAGAAGGAGGAACGAATTTACACTGATAGCTTTTACATTTTTTAAATAGAAGTACTCTAATGCTAAAGAGTTCAGTCATTCAGTGATATCTTGCATTATTTGCAAAAACTTTTACCAGCGGCGACTCGCGGAACGAAAATAGGTGAAGAGTGTACTCATTTATAGAACATAAATTTACATTTAAATAAAATGAGTACTTTAAGTTAAAATTATGCTTAATAAAAATTATGCATTAAAACTACTTACATGCTATTTTTCAGCTCTTCACCTATTTTCAGTACACAAGCTGCTGCTTACCTAATTGCTTAACAAATTTATGAAATGAATTTTAAACTCGGCATCAATTTGCATTTTGCTTATTTTATTATACTTTGAACAGCACATTCTTCCAGCAGAAACGAACGGTTTTTAAAATTTTCTTTGCGGTGAAATAAAAGGTGGTCATTTTGTAGCAATATTATGTCAGGAAATTTTTGATAATCTATGTTTAGTTTGTTTTTTGTTATTATGTATGAGGTGTCAAAATATATACATCAACAATACTGAGATACATTGCTAAGGCCAATTTACACTGGATTTTTATTGTGAAAATATGAGAGTACCTAATTATATATTAATACACACATATGTATATATAAACAAGTAAGAAATAATAAAAATACACCATCGCATAAGCTTAAGAAGTGCCCTTGGGGAACAAGTTAACACCTTACCTTCAAAAATAGTAAAAAGGAAATATAGTGCTGAATATTGTAACCTACTGTAACAGTCATCCTAGATCCTAGTTGCAAGATTGCAACAAAAGTAGGCATATGTAGCAAACAAACATATTTAATAATTATATACATATAAGCATGCATTTAATGATAAGCGCGATTTTCCAATAAAAAGAAAATATCTCAGATAGCTGGAGGTCTTTTATCTCTGTTCCAGTTACCAGTACATTTATGTAGTCATTATTATTCAACAAATTATACATCTCAATCATAAAAAAATAAACAAAGTTTTGTTATTATTATTGTTTTTAATTAGAGATTTGTAGGCTATCAATTAATTAAAAATGCGGGATTTAACTATCTACTTTTGACAATAAATGTGATTTATGTTATATTCTATTAAAAAGTACACTCTGTAATAATTTATGTATTATTCCTAACAAGGAATTAACTATTGCATTAAAATTAATTAGAATATATAGGAGTTTCTTAATAAAAAATATAATCTTTCATAATTTCTTTTTTGCATATAAACAAAATAAATTAAGTAAGGATAATAATAAATATCCTACCACTTAGTGCAATATCATCATAAACAAAATTGGAAGAAATTATAATTGCCCAGCCATCATGTTTATGATATGTACTTAAACTTTAAGCAAATTAATTCATTTTAAAACTTAAACATATATTAAATGGACGTCTGCAATTCCCTGCCGCTTATTGTTAGATCACCAACACAATACACAACACAACCATAAACTCAACTTCAACTTTCACAAAAAGAAAAAATAAATAAAGGAAAACCTTCCGTTGCCATGTGTAGCAGACATGATACGAAAGTTTGGGACAAACCACTGACATTCAAAAAAAGAGACTGATCATCAGCCAAAGATAACAAAGTTTTGGCATCAGCCATTAGAGAGTATGAAACTCAGCAAAAAGAATAGAACTGCGAAATATATCCTGAATGACGAAATTTGCATGGCATGCATTTAATTTTTCGAAAAAAATTACTAAAACCATAGATATAGTAATAAGACATAGACTGATCAGCGAGAGGGAAAAAGTGATTTCTTTTTTCTCGGGAAAAGTCACTCTATGGCGGTCTTTCCTCTTTCCCCGAGTAAATTACACACAGGAATACATACGGATAATTTAGTAAATAAGTAAAATTTATGAATAATTTATTTACTAAAGGTGAATGAAAAACTCCAGATACAGTTTCAAATTCATATTTCTTTTTTTCAATACTCTCTAATGGCTGATTTTAGAACATTTTTCGGCATCAAAAATTTTTGCTTGATAACATGGGAATGATAGATCTACAGTCGGCTGCAAAATTATTCGAGCACTAGCCAATAATTCCTATATTTAAAAAGTACACTTAAGACTGTTTTGCTAAGTAAATCCTTGTCGAATCATGTTCTTAGACTGATTAAGAACATGACTCGAGAAGGATTTATTATACAAAGCTGTATTAAGTGAATTTTTTTTTTGGCAAGGATTATTGCTAGTGCTCGAATAATTTTGCAGCCGACTGTATGTATATTACTATATCTATGATTAAAACAAGTAGGATAATTTTCAAATTACTGTTGGCAGCAAAAGTATCTGAGCCCTAGCAATAATCCCTGTGTAAAAAAAGTGCCACTTAATACTGCTTTGTTAAATAAATCCTTGTCGAATTATGTTCTTAGTCAGTCTAAGACCATAATTCGACAAGGGTTTATTTAACAAAACAGTTTTAAGTGTACTTTTTTGATATCGAAATTATTGGTTAGTGCTCGGATACTTTTGCTGCCGACTGTACAGTCGGTAACAAAAGTGTCCGAACACTAGCAAACAATCCTATGTAAAAAAAAGTACACTTCATACGGTTTTGTTAAATAAATCCTTATCGAATCCTGCTCTTAGTCAGTGTAAGAGCAGGATTCGATAAGGATTTATTTAACAAAACCATATGACGTGCACTTTTTTTACATAGGAAGTTTTGCTAGTGTTCGGACAATTTTGTTACCGACTGTAACTTATTTATAAAAACTTATTCCATTTCTTTTCACGTATTTATTAGAACAATTAAAAGCCACGCAATATTTCGGCATTTTCAAGATTTATCAACATTCTATTCTATTACTATTGCCGAGTTTCATACCTACAGTCATTTTTTTTCTTGTGTATGTATTACTAGTCAACAAAAAAAATTATTGAAGCGTTAGCAATTATTCGTATGCGGTTTCGTGCATGTGATACTTTTTTTTTTTTTTTTTTAGTAAATATTTGTTGAGTGATGGTATTAGTTTTTATGCTGTTTATAAAAAAGTAAGTTCATGATAAAAATCAGCGATCAAGCTAAAAAAAAAAATGAAAAATGTGGATGTGTGCCATCGAGCAGATATACTAGTAGAGTACGGATTCCCTATACTGGCTATGGAGAAAAATTCCCGGAACATTACTGCGGTTTTTACGACTTCTTTTGGTAATAATCGCTTTCTTGGCAACTGGTTCTTGGGATTTTGCATGTTTTAAATGGTTTGTTCCTCTTAACTCTTACCACCAAAACTCCAAAGAAAAGTCAAACGAAATAGATTTCAATCAATAACAAGGATTGGATTACTTGCTTTCCATTTCAGCTAGTGTAGATTGTGGTTTATGTTTAATTTACTTTACACCCATTCAAAATATAAAACAGCGGTAACAAAGGTGGAGGAAACTTGCCTTGGTGGAAGTGGAATGTCGGTTTGGAGGTAGAAAAGAGCAAAAAGGTTACTAATCCGGGGTCTCCTGCTATCTCGTCGATAATTTAGCTGCTGACTATCCTAATGGCTGATGACAAAAAAGTTTTTAGGCTTTAATTCGGATTTTGGTTCACCCATTATTGATTGTAAAGCTCTCTGCATCAGGAATGGTGAAGTCTTTGAAAAATTACTTTCGTTTCTTTTTATAATAAAGAACTTCGCTTCACTGTTTACAAAAATTTCATTTAATGTGGAAGAAAATTCTTCCAATCTCCCCAAGATTCAGATGGTGTATGAGTATGATTCGCATGTACCGAGCCAGTCGCATTAATCGCGTTAGGTTAGCAATTTGTCATCATAATCGATATATACAGTCGGTAACAAAAGTGTCGGAACACTAGCAAAAATTCCTATATAAAAAAAGTAGAGTTAGTACTGTTTTGTTAAATAAATCCTTATCGAATCATGTTGGTACACTGATTAAAGACAGAATTCGACAAGGATTTATTTAACAAAACCGTAAGAAGTGTACATTTTTTACATAGGAATTTTTGCTAGTGTTCGGACACTTTTGTTACCAACTGTATATATATATATAAAAATATTTTTAAAAAGAATGCTTTTTTATCAGCGTCCTAAAAAGTAGTAAATAAGGCAAACTTTTCTGTACTCAAACCAATTAAAAGATTAAAAGCATTCATTGATGACTGCATCCATATAATAACACACTTTGTCATCAAGGAATGCTTTTGATCTTTTAACTGGTTTGAGACAGAAAATTCTGCCTTATTTACTACTTTTTAGAACGCCGATATAAAAGCATTTTTTTTTTTTTTTTAATATTATTTTTTTAATTAAAACTAAAAAACTGAAATTTAAATTTAAAACCGAAATGAAGCGGGACGCGAAGGTTTTGAAAGCCTTCAAATACTGTAACATTTTCTGAGTTACTTATGGGTCACTCACTGACCACCCAGGGGTCACTCACTGGTTACTCACAGGTCCCTCACCGGTCGCTCACTGTTCATTCATGGGTTACTCACGCGTCACTCATGGTCACCCATGGTCACTCATATTTATAAAGATGACCCCTGAGTCAAAATATATCAGGAAAGTGGCTCGATGACAGACAGACAACCCGGGTGAATAAAAAAGCATTCTAAAAAGAAAAGGTTAAGAATTTCCTCAGTCGAACAAATCAGAGTGTTTCCTCCAACACACAATCGCAAAGGTTTCGTCAGTCACCCATAACCACCCACCAGCTACTAGGCCAGTTGAGGTATCGCATGCTGTATTTGTGTTAGTCCGTTGTTTCTCGCTCGAGTAGTCACCGTTTTCTCACCTTCCCCAAGGACACCCAGTGTGATTACAAGAGTGGACTGCCGTGATACACTTACCAAAATTGCCAATGCAATCGAAAGCGCCACAGCAACACCGGACCACAGATTATCATACAGATAGGACAGTGAAGCTAAAACGCGAACCGGAAATATAGTAGCACCACTAGTGTCAACGGAGGGGAACTAAATGTGTTACGTCTACATGAATAGCATCTTTGATCGTAAATTGTTTTTCTATTTCGCGAGTAGTTAGTAGCAGGTTGGTACGGGAAGTTTTCTTTTTCTTCACTTTCTGTTGTTTTTGTATTCACAAAATTATCCTCAACACATTCACAGCTATTCTTCTAAGAAATAAAAATTATTTTTTATAATGTTTAGAAATATGCTTCGTGAAACATATTCATATCAAGTACAAATTAAAATTACAAACTGTAATTCTGAAATAGCAGTATGAAATCATTAAATATTTAACGTTGCTTGGTTTAAATAATACAAAATGCCTTAAAATGAAAAAAAAATGTTTTTATTTTATGTATATTTTCAAAGTTTATTTTCTTAATATTTAGCACTTGTTTCTAAAAATAAATTGCTTTTGACAATCAAGTTTGTAAACAATAATGAAGTTGCCAACGAAAACGTATGTGCAGTTTTCTTTCCTTTACTTTTTCTACTACTTTTAAATTTACAAAATCATAACATTCACAGCTATTTTCTAAGAAATAAAACGAATTTTTATTATGTTTGAAAATAAATTTTTCCAAACACATTCGTGTTCAAGAGTACAAATTAATATAACAAACTGTAAAGCTGAAATTGCAGTATGGTATGAAATCTTAAATATTTAACATTGCTTGGTGTAAATAATACAAAATGCTTTAAAATGAAAAAAAATATTTCTGGTTTATGTATATTTTCGAAATTTATTTGCTTAATATTTAGTACTTGCTTCATAAAATAAATTGCTTTCGAAAATCAAATTCGTAAACAATAACAAAGTCCAAACGTAAACATTAATAAATGGTTAGTCGGTTGGATGTTGGGTTTAACGTTGTACTAATATTACGATATGAACATAGATACAATAAAAATAAGACGAGCGATTGCGTAAGCTGGCGAGCTCGAGAAACTTACAGCCGTTGACAATAGGGTCGTTGCGGTCAAATTACGGTTACCGAAGAATATACGGGAGTGTCCTATCTGTATAATAATCTGTGCACCGGACTCAGCTTGGTTAGTGTTTTATCTGTTAGCAGGTCCTTTTTTAAATTTTTTTAAATAACAGTCAACGAAAAAAGAAAAAAATGCGTTAGTCAGAACATAAAGCAAAAAGTATGAGTAGAACTAAGTTACAGTCGGCTGCAAAATTATTCGAGCACTAGCCAATAATTCCTATACTTAAAAAGTACACTTAAGACTGTTTTGCTAAGTAAATCCTTGCCGAATCATGTTCTTAGACTGATTGAGAACATGACTCGACAAGGATTTATTTAACAAAGCTGTATTAAGTGTACTTTTTTTTGGCAAGGAATATTGCTAGTGCTCGAATAATTTTGCAGCCGACTGTAGGAGTTTCATTATTTCATGTTTTTCAAATTTTGTAATTTATTTTTTATTTTTTATTATTTATTTTTCATTTTTTTTATTTTTTTTTTTTTCAGAGTAACAAAACAAGAACAAAGAGATGGCCGAAAGGTTTTTGCCAGCAGAAAAGTAAAACAAAACCAAAAGTGAAAGAAACAAAAGGGGAGAGTGAAGGTGCAAACAAAAGAGAAGAAAAAAAATTACCTCTCGGACCCTAGGTTCGTGACATCCCCTGAATGCCTAAAGAAGATATCCCCCTGGATGGGGGATGGATATATGCCATTACAATTATGACCCTTTTCCACAGAAATCTGATTAGACACGGGCCTGGACCGAGGTCCGTATTCAGCTCATTGACCGAATACGGAGTATTAGAGCAGACACCGGTAGACCCCTATGTATTAGAGTAGACTCCGGACTAGTAACCTTTTTGTTCCCGAACATCATATCCTCACCAATTCATGGTTTTCAACAAAAGTGTCCGAACACTAGCAAAAAATCCTATGTAAAAAAAGTACACTTCATACGGTTTTGTTAAATAAATCCTTATCGAATCCTGTTCTTAGTCAGTGTAAGAACAGGATAAGGATTTAATAAGGATTTATTTAACAAAACCGTATGAAGTGTACCTTTTTTTACATTGGAATTTTTGCTAGTGTTCGGACACTTTTGTTACCGACTGTATATATATATATTGTAGCAAAGTAGAATCAAGAATAATAGATTAAATGTCACTGAAACCATCAATAAATAAAAACAATTAATGTATAACTAAATAACCTGTAAAGTCTAGAGAGCCTACAAGGAGAGAGGCGACAACAGCGAGTTAGCCTCTCATTGACTTGATTTTTTTTTTTTTTTTTGACAAAAATCCACATTTAAAAGTGTTTTTGATTGCTTTAAAGCACCGTGCTTAAAACTATAGCTAAAATAAAGGAATATTATTTTTTTAAAAAATGATATTTGTAAATTTTTTGTTGTTGATATTCGACTGAGAAGTGTTCGAATTTTTCTACCAAAACCTAGTTTGGTAGAAAAAATATCTGCTACGAGCATACGCCGTAGCGTAATTTCATCATTTGTCGTCTCTCTCCTTGGAGGCTCTCTAGTAAAGTCTTTAATAAAAACATGAAAACAATTAACTTGTAATAGCTTTAATATAATATGCGGGAAAAAAAGAAAAGGAAGAAAAAAAGAAAAAACACAAACCAACCTACCAAAACAATATTCTTAGAAAATTCTTTTAAAATTTTATAGTAAACAAGGCCATAAAATGAATATATATAATTTGTTTGACCTGGTCCTATATTTAGGGCGCTCAGATTTTTCAAATTGAATTTAAGGACAAATATGGCGATGTCCCCAAATTTCGGTTTGGTTGGTTGGTTGGGTTTTACGTCGCACTAGTGCTGCGCAGATGGGCAATTGGCGATGGTCTGGGACTCACCCCTAGATATGGTTCGGAGACATGCCATCGCAATTTTGATCCTCCGCGGAAGGGATGGCTCTCCCGCTTCGGTGACCCCCAGAGGTATAATTTTTGATGGGAACATGAGGGACATTGCGGCCACGACAGATTTTACGCACACCAGCCACCATTAGTGTATACGACGGTCTTTGGCCGGCTCGAGTACCGAACCCGCAAATTTCCAATTACGAGGCCGGCACTCTACCGACTGGGCTACCGCGCCCTCCCCCCCCCCCTAAATTTCGGGAACAAAATAATTAAATCACCTTAAATTGTAAAAGTTTAGCAATTTTTATGCATGAAATACATGAAAGCAGTTATTTAAGCTTATTTATTATACATATACATAATAAAATACTATAGTAAAATATTGATAACTTTATAACCGGCATCCTCATGTGTGCTCTAATATTTTGGGGACGAAGGATAGTTTTCGAGGACGGCTGGTCACCCCACCTACAATCCTGCCAAACACTTACGGTGCGCATCTCACTTTCTATCGTAAAATAGCAAGAGGAAAATAATTTTCCTGGTTCTCGTAACGTTGTTGCATTTGACGAGAACTGATACACTGAGTGACTCATAGATAGTCTGACCAGATCAAAGTAACTTTATAATACAGAAGTGCTAAATATTGCCATAATTATCCAATTATGGATGTATTTTTTCATTCCTAATAAATAAGGACTAAAAATAAAGTATTACTGATTAATGATTTACTTTCTACAATTTATTAAAACTTAGAAAAATGTTTTCAAAAAGGAAGGACGTCCCCATTTGTCCCCAGAAAATGGGGACGTTTGGTCAGTATAGTTACAGCGTCTAGAATAAACAGTGTGGAAAGCGGCGATGTCATTGTAATCGAAGCTAGTGTCACGACAACAAAACCGAGACTTCCTATTGGTTAATTATATGCTTAGATCACGTGATTAAATTGACGAAACTGGGAAAAGCCAATCAGTTCTTCGATTTGAGCAATAGCTTCGATCACAGCGACATCTAAAGAAGCTTAATTTTGGTAGCATCATTTTAACATCACGGTTATAGGCGATTGCCACACTGTTTATTCTAGACGCTGTAGTATAGTATAGTCATAGAGTGAGTGACTGTTTCACCAACGCCCAGAACAAAAAAATTGTTAGATATGCATGTAAGGCCACTGTATTATGTATGGAGTGTCCCTAGATGCATGAAATTTGGTGAAAACTTTCCTTCCGCGATGTAGACACACACTAAGAAACCGCTTTTACAAAATTCGCCCCCAAACGGGATTTGGGGTAAATCTTAAAATTCACAAAACTCTTCATATCACATAGGGGGAAAAAGTATCCGACAGATTTTTGCTTTACAATATGATAAACATAAATACCTGTGGGACAGAAAAAAAAAAGAAAAAAAACTTCAAGAAATTCATGAATTCGTCTCGAAGCGGGACAGGGGAGGTTGCATCACTCGAACGGGATTTTACATAACATTTCATATCTCGAATTAAAACACAGATATTCGTAAGATATTTGTTTTAAAATATAAAAACAAAACTACCTGTAAGCCAATTTCAAGAAATTTAAAAATTCGTCCCTAAGAGGAAGGGCGAAACGTAACTTCCCATAATCCTTTTTCCAAAAAAAAAAGGTATTCGTAAGTTTCTTGCTTAAATATACATCAAACACAGATACCTAAAAGTTAATTTCTGGAATTTTAAGAATTCGTCGGCCAAGGAGAGGAAGAGCAAAACCCAAAACGTATTCTCATATAGACATTCATACGTCCAAGGAAAACAGATATTCACAAAAGTTTTACTTTCTAATGTAACAAACACGAATTTACCCAAAGGAGAATATAGGGGGTAAAACGCATTTTTACATACGCAGAGCGTAAATTTACATAACTCTTCTTATCTCAAAGAAAAAAAATAAAAAATAAAAGATATCCATAAGACTTTTTATTTAAAATATAAGAAACAAAACTACCTAAAACGTCCTGTTAGGAATTCGTTTCCTAAGAGGGAAAATCGCGAAACGGGATTTCACATAAAATTTCACGTGTCAAAAAGAAACAATAACGAAAAATCACGCGGAACGCATTCATTATTAACATTTTCGAACTGTACGCTCTCATTTTATCGTTTAACCTTCAATGTTCTTACGTTATCACGCAATGGATAAAAAGAAGGACGGAAAGGCAGTGATATAGACTAATTGAATTCATAATTCCTCTTAAACATTGTTGGAAAGTGTTAAAAATCCTTAACACAAACGGAAATGCAATTCCAGCGATTTCCAATTGCTGCCTATAATATATCTGAATACAGGGCCAGATTAAGGCATGGACACACGGGACGACGGGACACGAGCCCTGGACACCCAAATTTAGGGGACACCAAATCTATAAATGTTTTAAAAAATTTCACTGCTTTTGTGTTAAACTATAGAAAAATATAATTTTTAATCATGATTTTTTTAATTAACATTATTCGAAATTTGCTAAGCTAAATTTGATATATTTATAAGCTACAAAATCTACATAGGCTCAAACACTTTGGTCTATTTTGCATTTTTCTTCTGAGTGTGGATTTGGATTCATTAAATTACCATGCTAAGAGCTACAACTGTATAAGGATATCTTACTAAACCTGGAAGCTGTGGGATAAGAACAAACATACTTTTTCCCCCCTTTCAGGATATTCTTCGAAGAATTAATTAAAAATGCGTATTTTAAACAAAGTGTGTTTTCCAGAGTTGTAATTTCATTTTAGAATTGTGCCATGCTGCTTTTCTATTTTAGAAAAGTCACAAAATTTAGCACTTATATCCATTTATTCTGGTTTCGATATTATTGTGGATATGAAAGCATCACAATCCTACCTCTGCATATTTTTAGTACTATAGATAAATCTGATATTTTGTTGTGTTCGAAAAAAAGATTTTCTCAATTTTAATTTTCTTAAAGATTTTGATAAAAAATATATAGTTTTATGAGTGATGCACAATAATTTTATTTATACCATTCAAAATGTCTAACATATAAAAGTCGTATAAGACATAATACACTCAAAGAAATGTTTCATTGTATATGCTTGGAAGGGTGGGGGAGGGGGAATCACATAAAAGTTTTGCCCGGGCCCTCAAAAGTCATAGTCGGGCCCGGTCTAAATATTTTAGTGTAGCCCTGTAAATCTGAATCATATCATATTGCATACAAAACATTATTTTAGCATATTAACAATAAAAGTCAGTTGTGTTATAATTTTCGCAGTAGAAAGTTATTTAAATGTGATTCATAAAAATTTTTCTCATAAAACGCAATGCATTAGCATTTTTTTGGTTGTCCCTGTACACAAACCAATTGTACAGGGCTTATTAATGCCTTTTTAAATAGGGAACATTTCATAGTATGAGCTTAAATAACATACATCAATTTTTAAGAAAATCTGAAAATATTTACGGCCACTGGAGGCTGGCAGAAGGACAGATAGACAGACGGACAGTCAAACAGACAGATACAATATATGAAATTATATTCATTCTTAAAAGTTGTTAAAAAGTGTTAAAAATGCTTAATGTAAACGAAAATGTAATTCCAGCAAATTTCCAATTATAGCCCTTAATGTAACTAAATATTTTTGTGTGGCTCTGTAAATCTTAATGCCAATCATACTGTATTCTATAGAAAGCATTTTTTTTGTGCATATGAATAACATATTTCCATTACATCAAGATTTGTGCGAAGTAACGTTATTAAAATATGGTTTATAAAAATACCTCTCACAGAACGCAATGCTTTGGAATACTTTCGGGTGTCCCTGTATACAAACAAGTGGTGATGTTTACTCCATTTTCTACAGAAAACATCCGATAGTGAGCTTGAATAACATGTTTCAATTTCATTAAAATTTGTGGAAAATAAAGGTATTAAAGTATGGTTTATAGAAATACCTCCCTTAGAACACGATGCTTTGGAATACTTTCGGGTGTCCCTGTACACAAAATAGTAGAGGTATTCACTCCATTTTCAATAGGGAACATCCGATAGTGAACTTGAATAATATATATCAGTTGAAATTCAATGAATATTTATGGAATTAGAGCGCGGACAAACAGACAAACCGAAGTCATTAGCACTTTTCAACCTTGTTGGAAAGTGTTAAAAAGGGAAAAAAAAAAAAAAAAAAAAAAAAGACATGATGGAACTATTACTGTTGCGTTTCGGTTTCAGGGAGTAAATATGTAAATATTCCCAAGAAAAAGTAAAAAAAAAAAAAGACATGATGGAAGTCTTATCATTGCTTTTAGGTGTCTGTAAGTATTTTTTTTCTCATTTTCCTTCTTTCTTTCTTCCTTTTTTTATTTTTTGTTACGAATATGCGATATACAAATACCTAAAAACTAATTTAATGAATTTTAGGAATTCTCCGGCCAACGATGTGAAGAGCAATAGGCAAAACGTGATTTCTCATAGACTTTGGATATGTGTGTTTTTTCTGAAGAAAAAACACACATATCCGTAAGATTCTTGCTTTGATATATAACAAAAACAAATGCGCAAAAATAAAATTCATAATTTTAAGAATTTGATCCATAAAGGGGGTGAGAGAAAAAGGGTTATAAGTATTTTGAAATAACCCTTCATATACATAAAAAATACGGATATCTGTAAGATTTCTTTCTTTGAAATATAAAAGACACAAATACCTGTTTAAATATTTTAGGGATTTTTGGAATTCAGATCCCAAAGGGGAAAGAGGGCAAAACATGGTTTCACATCTGTAAAACCTTATTACATATCATATCACTTTTCACAAATCAAAGAAAAAAAGACATATCCATAAGATTTTCGATTTGAAATGTAACATTCATAAAAACCTAAAAACAAATTTTTAGAAATTTTAGGAATTAGGCCTGGGGATATTCGTGAGATTTTTCTTTTTTTTTTAATATACCAAACAACCAAATATAAATTTAACTATTTCATGAATTTTAGGCATTCGCATCCCAAGGAGAGGGGGGAGGGATAGAGGGCAAAACTTATTTTCACATCTGTAAACACATAACCGTTCATATATATATATATATATACAGTCGGTAACAAAAGTGTCCGAACACTAGCAAAAATTCCTATGTAAAAAAAGTACACTTCATACGGTTTTGTTAAATAAATCCTTGTCGAATTCTGTTCTTAGTCAGTGTAAGAGAATGATTCGATAAGGATTTATTTATCAAAACCGTATAAAGTGTACTTTTTTTACACAGGAATTTTTGCTAGTGTTCGGACACTTTTGTTACCCACTGTACACATATATAAGCATAACAGTAAGGTTTTAGCTTTAGCTGTAAGATCTAATGATCACAAACACTTAAAAAAACAATTTAAGGAATTTAAAAATTCGCCCCCAAGGGTGTAAGAGGGAACACGAGTTCACATACCTATCATATCTAAAAGAAAAAGCAGAAGGTTTTTGCATCAAAATATAACAAATACAAATACGTAAAAAACCAATATCAACAATTTAGGAATTCTCCCTGAAATGGGGGTAAGGGGTCAACTGGAATTTACATACCTATCATATCTCAAAGAAAAAGTAGATATCCATAAGATTAATGCATTAACAATATAACAAATACATATACACAAAAATCGATTTTAGAAATTTCCGGAACTCGCCCTCCAAAATGGAGGGAGGGGGGGAGGAGGTGTTAAAACGTGATTTCAGATGTGCATAAATGCAATTTGACATAGCCCTTCATGTCTGAAAGAAAAACATGTATACATAAGTTTTTGGCTTTAAAATATAACAAGTAGAAATATCTAGAATACCATACAACAGAAATGTATAATAAAACTAATCTGAGATACTTTAGGAATTAGTCTCCTCCCCCTCTCCCTCCCCAAGAGGGAAAGGAGGCAAAACATGATTTCCCATCTGTAAAATGTGATTGTTCCTAATCCTTCATATAGCAATTAAAAAAATAACATTATCTTAAAACCAATTTCAGGAATTTTAAGAATTCTCCCCCAAAAGGGAAAGGAGGCACGTGATTTCAGACAACCTTTCATATCACACACACACACAAATTTGATAGGTTTTAAAAAGTTAGAAATCAGTCTGAGATTTTATAATTTTCAAGAAAATTAGTTTTAATTATCTTCATTTATCAGCGAGGATAACTTTTAAGATCAATTCGTATTTACATACATAAAAAAATAATAATAATAAATAAATAAAATAAAATAAAATAAAATAAAATAACAGTTGTATTCTTCTGTTACAACGTGTTCTTCTTTTAATCTCTTAATACATACAACTAGGGCTGGAGTATTTATCAATATATCCCCAAGTATCAATATTTTTTAAATATCGCAATAACGATATTAAAGATCTAGCTCTGCTGATATATCCCTCTAACGATATTTCTTTAGCGCACACTCAGCGATCGATCGAAGCGCCGATAAATAATGTTCCTCACTAGCACCTATCACCAGTCACCACGCTCGGAATAAAGAGAACGCCGAATAGCTTATTCACAGTGTTTTCTAAAAAAACAAACAGACCGTTTGGCTAGCGGAAGTGACGCAACCCCTTGTGCGCGCCACAAACCTGCATCACCGCGCGCCAAGCAAAGCCCGAAAAAAAAAGAGACCTGAATAGCTTATACTAATGCAACCCCCTCCTATTTTTCCCCTCCTATTACTCACTGACTAAAACTCCCAAGCCCAAACAATCCTTCCTCTCCAATCCTCTCTTTCCATACCGCAATGTATCTACTTTCTTGAAAATATCACTGTCCAAAAACAAAAAGTCAATGATATTCATCAGGAAAATTAAACTATCACAATATATTGACTTCCCATAGTATACTGACTTCTTAGAGTATATTGACTTCTCATTCTACATTCATGCATTTCCCTGGCTCTAAACGATAATATGAAAGAATTTATACTACCGTTAGTATAAGTTCTTTGATAATATTGCACATCATCGCTCGTGGATCGTAGGTGTAATACCACAGACAGGCGATATAAAAACAAACGCTTATTATGAGTATGACGAATGAAAACAATATCTTTTGTTTTAGCTCATTTCCTGCTATTGGTTCATTGATATTGGTTTATTTCAAAGTATCCATATCTTCTGGCCAATAAGATGCGACATGTGTTTAACTCGCTTTGGGCTCAGTGATGCCAGATTGGGGATTTTGTCCCCATTTTGGGGATTTTTGAGGCTTTTGGACCAAATGTTTGTGGGGACTTTTTTGGGGAATTCTAAAATTTTTGGGGACAAATCTGGGGAGTTCAACTCTCTGTCAATGTTCATAACGTAATGATTTATCCCTACGACTAGAGACTTTCAATATCTTTATTGGTATTTGGGGATTTTTTTTTTTTTTTAATTGCCTTCTTTTGGGGAAAAATCTGAATTTTTATCACACAAAAATCTGCTTGATATTTTTTTTTTTGAAAAAATTTTTATTTCCCCTTTTTTAGTAGACATCAAATTGGGGATTTTTTCGAAAAGAACCTCCTGAATTGGGGAAATTTGAAGACCTGTTTGGGGAAATAATTTTCGACCATCTGGCATCACTGTTTGGGTTGTACATCAGTCCCTTTCTCCTTTCCCATGTTATCGAATGGGATTTTCGTTGCTTCGTTTTATAAAAATATCTCATTCAAAAATGAAGTTTTTCGAATTCTGTTTTTTGAATATTACTCTTTGAACGGGTCGCCTTTTAGCTTGGTGAACAATTTTTCGAAAAAATTAATTTAAATATTTTATTTCAATAAGTAAATTATGGACTCTAAGTGTGGATCTCTAAGTAAAATATTTAAATTTATTTTTTCGAAAAATTGTTCACTAAGCTAAAAGACGACCTGTTCGAAGAGTAATATTAAAAAAAACAGAATTCGAAAAAGTTCATTTTTTAATAAAATATTTTTATAAAACGACGCGACAAAAATCCCATTGGAAAACATGGGAAGGGAGAAAGGGACTGATGTAAAATCAAGTTTTATCTTCAGTAATTTTACAGTCATAGTTTCTTTATTAAATTATATAATATTGGATACTTTATTACTTTTTTTATGTAGCATTTATTTTTTCTCTTTCCTTTTCTTTCTTTCTTTCTTTCTTTCTTTTTTTTTTTTTTAAGCCGTACATGTAATTGCAAAATGAGTTACTTTAAGTAACAAAATGAAACTTTAACATAATTTTCTTTAAATAATATAATTTTTATACTGACAATGTATATATATATATAATGAAACTATTACGAATATATGAAACTATTACGAATGTGAATTGAACACATATACATTTAAAAAATATTGTAATGATTTGGTAAGCAGATACAAAAATAAAAATGACAAGTAACTGACATTTAGGATGCATATAAGAGTTTTAAGTAAAAAATATTACTCTCTACGACCAAAAAAGGTGTATCCAATGGCAATTCTTAACTATTTAGAATGATCTTCCTTTTTATTTAATACCTACATCTTAAGACAATTTTTATTAAGCTTTATTTTTAGTAGAATTATGAATTTTGATATACTTGGTACAAATAAAACACAGATCGCATATTAGCTGTGTTAAAATATGATTTTAAAATAATTAAAGCTTAAAATGGGAAGAATAGAGGACAAACTATACAGAGGTATACTAAAAAGCAACAGTATAAGTTATAAGAAACACAAAATATTGATTCACTTTTTATGCATTTTGTTTTTTTTATATGATAAAGTTATGGTAGTAATATACCAGAAAATACATGGAAAACACTTTATACTTGTATACTTTAAAATTCGTGTGCATATGTCTTTAAAAAATAACAAATGTCTATTTTTTTCCTATCTTGAAAGAAATATCGCAATATATCACATAATATCGATATTAACTTGGTGATATATCGCGATATTTAATTTCTGATATCGTCCAGCACTACATACAACCTCCTCCCCTCCTTCCCCAAAAATAATAAATAATAATAATTTAACAGAATGTTTATTTTTATGTATTAAAAAAAAAAAAAAATTAAAAGCAGACGATCGGCATTTCCTACTAGTGGCTTTGGAGTGAAATATTAATAAAATATAAACATTTCGACCTTCTCACCTTTCACCTTTCAAGAAGGAAAAAAAAAACTTTTTCGATACTGTCCGTTTCGGTACTGATTATTATTATTAATTTTCTTTTCTTTTCTTTTTCTTAAAAAAAAAAATTATTTTGATGAAATTCTGGCAATAGCAGAATTTACTTTAGTATAGTGGACTAATAGTTTTTTTTTTTTTTTTTTTTCAAATTATAACTTTGCTTACAAATTATTCAATTATATTTTCGATAAATTTTCAATTTCGATAAATGTCCAACTACCGTAAAACTGGTATCGTAAAAATCCGTAGATTGAGACTAATAGTCCTCCGTACTAAAATAATAATAATAATAATAATAATAATAATAATCCGATATTATTAAGATTTACCTTCCTGGTTTTTGATTATTGCTACTACTGTAATTGTTATTATTATTACTTTCTGAACATACATATGTAAGGAAAGTATTCTAATCATGTCAAAAATCCGAATTTGAGATTTTGGTGTTTCTATAAGTTTTGAGGTCCGCTGAGTCCATTTTTGCTATTTTTATGATTATGTATATATGCGTGTGTATGTGTGTGAGTGAACACGATAGCGCCTAAACGTGTTGTTCGAATGAGCTGAAAGTTGGTACAGATATTATAGGTCAACATAGCACGAACCCTATTGATTTTGGTGAATGTAGGAATATAGTTTTTTTTTTTTTTTTTTTTTTTTTTTAGGGACACAAAGGAAAATTCTTTATCATTATGGCCTACGGGACCAAACTTTTTAAAGTGCAATAGCGTATAAACGCCTTAGTCATCTGAGCTGAAAATTTATACACATGTTATAAGTCACCGTCGCTCAAATTGTATACATTTTGGTGAATCTAGCACTTATAGTTTTTTTTTTTTTTTTTTTTACAGGGACACAAAGAGTAATTCTTTACCATTATGGTCTATGGGTCCAAATTTTGTAAAGTTCGATAGTATCTAAACGCCTTATTCGATTGAACTGAAAATTTATACACGTATTAAACGTCATCGTCGCACGATTTATATAGATTTTGATGAATCTAGTCTTTATAGATTTTTACAGGGATATAACGAAAAATTTTTTATCATTATGATATATGGGCTCAAATTATTTGAAATGTAAGCGTAAAATTAAACAATGGAGAAAAGTACTCAAACACTCTATTATAAATTTTACTTATGTTTATTTAACGACTTGTCTTATTTTAATTTATTTATACAGCCGTTAATTACTTAATGTTCGGAAAGTCGAAAGGAGTCACTCCAGATTTTTAATATAATTATATAGTATAAATGTTATATATAGTATAGAATTATATATATTTTAGGTGAACAATAATTTCTCTTATCGATAATAGATTTAATCTATTTCATTATTGTAGTGAGTGGGTAATATTTTTCATTAAAGCGTAAGAATTGTGGTTTCATTCATATTCCTTTTAACTATTCCTGGGCTATGTTTCATTATATATAGAAAATTTCATTTCATATTTAGAAATTGCAGACCCATTACATTAGTTCTTGTTTTCTTTTGTTTTGTTTTGTTTTCTATTTTCTCTATTTTTTTTTTTAAATTTTTTACACTTTAAGTGAGCAAAATAAACTAAGTGCATTTTGGAAAGCAAGAACAAATGTAATGGTTGTGAATTATCTGATTGTGAAAAAAGGAATTAAAAAAAAAAAAACAGGAAACTAATAATATTATAGACAAATTTCCCCATAACATGGACTTTAGCTGTCGGCGATGATAGGTATTGCACATTCTTAATTGACAGGACTGACCGACGAATGGAGCAGTTTGAGGCACAGCAATAAAACCGACTCACCTCAAGAGTGACAATTATCAAGAGTGGCAATTATCAAAAGTGGATAAAAACCAACGGCTATCATTAAAGGGTTTTAACACGCAACTGTAAATATTGTTTTAAATAATCATTATCGGTTAAAATCATACAGTACATCAAACTGACTAACTGTTTATTATAATAATAATAATATTATTATTATTCATCGTACGTAATTATATTTTTATAATTAAAAAAAAAGGAAAAATTTTACTATCGCAGAAATTTTACGCGAAATTTTGGGTAATAGCTTTATAGGGAAAGAAATATTATATATGTTTAATGCTTATTATAGATTTTAAACTGAATAATAACGAATTTAATAATAGCAATTATTCTAGTTTAAATAATCACTGTTTAACCCTTTATCTGCCGACGGTACTTTAATGTACCACGAGTTTGAAAAATATATAAAATCGACTTTATGGAAGATATTTCAAAGATATTTATAATAGAACGTATGTGCCTCATTTTAATCTCACTACGAGGCACTAGACGCTACATGTAGCCGTTTTTGTTTGAGAAATGTTTTGATAGAGTGCTCTCGCTGTTTTTGCTTGGCATTTTTTTTACAATCTTCACGTGTGTTATAATGAATTCCGATATTACTTCAAGAACCTCCTATAAATCTTTAAAAAAGTATAGGTACATAAAAAGTAAACATATTTTTAATAATTTTTAAGATCAAAATACATTTTTCGACCTCTATGTACCAGTGGTACAGTAAAGTGGCGCCTCTCAAAATCCTCATTAATTACTATTATGAGGTGATATGCTTAATTTTTATTGCATATATCGTTAGAAATACTCTTAAGTTACTAAAAAGTAAAAAAATATTCTTCACTTCTTCTAAAAGTAAAAAAATATTACTAAAAAGTAAAAAAATATTCTTCACATACATTTTTTGTCTGTTTAATATTGCACTACACTGTTAAATATTTCGACAGAAAACTACTGTTAACCATTTATCTTAAGTCTTATATAAATTACAGAGAAAAATAAACAGAGGTGTTAAAAAAATCTACTTTACATATGCATTTTAATGATTAATATTAATTTTTTTTTAATTATTGGCGAGATTTCTAAAGTAGAAACATTTATTTTTTATTTTTATTGAGAAATTAAATAATAAAAATAGATAAAAATACTGAATAAAGATTGAGAATCTCGATTATTTACTTTTAACTAAGAATTATTGTTTTTTTGTTTATTGATAACGCATATACATCAGGTTTGTATGCTTGACTTGTAGCCCGCTTGTAAATCTTCGTCAGATAGCATATGACAGAATTACAATACGAAGAAATGGAAAGACACCCAGGGCCAGAGCGGGAATCGAACCCGCTCTCCAACGCTCGAAGGCGATTAGCCGTGTGGTGACACAACCACTCGGCCACGGAGGGCCCTAAGAATTATTATAAATTTACAGACAATCTGGATAAACATTTCAGTAAATTTACGGAATTTTTTTACAGTGTAGATAAAGGGTTGACTGATACATTATGTCGTTCACGGACTTTTCACTCTGAAAATGAATCTACATTGCTAAAAATTTCACACACACACACACACACACACACACACACACAAAAAAAAAAAAAAAAAAAAAAAAAAAAAAAAAAAAAAAAACTGGAAATTATTTAACTTATATCTTATGTAAGATTAAGCAAAATGTAAACAGAGATGTTAAGAAATCTAAGGTATATATACATTTTAATGATCAATAGTTTCTTTAATTAATTAATGGCGGGAGTATAGTAGTAATTTATAATACTTTTTTTTAATAAGAAATATTCATTTTTAATTTTTATTTAGAGATGAAACAATAAAAAGAAATAAAGATGTATTGAATAAAACTTAAGGCTCCTTATCAGTGGGCATCAAGTTCATCCAAATCCCATGTTGACCTATGGAGAAAATAAGCTGTAATATTGTTCAACACATAATGCGTATTTTTAAATTTCATTTTCCCATTTAAAAAAATGCATGTCTTTTAAATTATATCTCTTTTCAAAAAGTTTTTTTTCTTTTTTTTTTTTTTTTTTTTTTAACTTTTAACATTTTATTATGAAGCTGTAAAGTGCAAGCGATATTTCACAAGGTGAAATTTTGCTTTTTACAACTTCAAAATAATTTTGAAAAAAAAGGGAGGGGGGGGGGACGACACATAATTTAACAGTCTCGAATTTTATGAATGGAAAAACAAAATTTAAAAATATGCATCATTTAATGAATAATAATAAGAATTATTTTCTCCATAGGTTAACATAACATGGAGTTTGGATGATCTTAATTACCATAAACTGCAAAGTTTTATATACATATGGGCCGTACTGTAACATGTAGGACTTTAGTCAAACTTGATCTCATGTATTTCATTGTCTGTAAATTTATTCAGTTCTACGCGCAGTCTAACCAGAAGCATGCACCTATCGTAATAAACATACCAATTTTAAAATTATGTATAAAATACTATAAGAAACATATCCGGATTATGTTTTAACAATTCAAAAATCATAACATAAAAAACCGTTTATAGATCAAATCATTCCACTCATTACCTCATCTGTTTCTAACTTTTTTGATTCAACATTATAATTAGCTGCTTTACTTTACATACCAATTCTGCTCGTGGCCTACTTTTATTCCGGGTCAAACAACGTATTTAATAAAACACTCCTAAGCTTCATTTACGCTCGAATTTTCTTTAATTATTTGTTTAATGATTTTTTATGTTACTAACTAGGGATATACTGCATTCCTAGTTCTATTATTATCATTATTATTGTTGTGATACACTCGTGTTTGGAAAAATTGCAACACGAAGAAAGGATTGTCAGAAATTAATGAAATTTATTCCACATATTGCTGATAGTGGTACAAATAAACGATCAAATGTACAAGACTAAAAAACAAAAAGAACGTCTGAAATCAGTACTTTGTGTGTCCACCACGCTGAGTGGTAAGAGCCTGTACACGTTGTGGCATTGAATCGTACAGGTTCTGAATGTAATCCTGAGGAATGGCATTACCGATGGCTTCGACTTGATGCCAAAGTTGAATCTTACTGTGCGCTCCACCAGTTGTACGAGCGAGGCACTGACCAATGAAATCCCAGACATGCTTGATGGGTGACATATCAGGGGAATAAGCAGGCCATGGAAGAATCGAAACCTGTTGTGCATTGAAGAAGGCTTGTGCAGTCTGAGAAACATGCACACGGATATTAACCTGCTGAAATACAGCACCCGGAATGCGTCGAAGAAGGGGAAGGACCTCTGCCTCCAAAATCTCCCTTATGTAGCGATAACTGTTGAGGCTGCCCGTTATATGCACTAGATGGGATCGACAATTATATTCAATAGCTCCCCAAACTGTGATGCTAGACGATTGTGCAGTATGACGCTGGATAACACACTGTGGGAGCATATATTGCCCCCCCCCCCCCGTAACGTCTGATGCGTACTTTTCCCTTATTGTACTCCAGATTGTAGCGAGATTAATCGGAAAAAAACATTTGTTGTCACTGGTCACGCCACGTGCTGTGTTTCTGAGCCCATTGAAGTCGGAGGCGTCTGTGATTCAGAGAGAGGGAAATCCTGCATAGAGGAACCCTTGCACGCAGTTCATGCTGCAGCAAATGGCGGCGAAACGTGGAGCTAGACAACAAGACACCTGTAGCCGTGCTCCAATGTTGTGCTAACACATGAGAGGACGCTGTACGGTCCGTCACAGCCATGCGGATGACGTGTCTGTCGTCTCGTGCCGTTGTTCTATTGCGTGCCCCACTGCCAGGTTTTCGGCTTGTTTGATTCTCCTCTGTTCATTTCTTCCAAACACGCATCACTGTTGTTGCCCATTACACTGCGTGCGGGCGGCGATTTCTCGATATGAAAATTCACCCTCTCGCATACCAACGATGCGGCCTCGTACGAACTCAGTTAGTTGTTGGTATGGTACCTCCGCTTTTGACGAGGCATATTGACCACCAACGAAACGTTTACGTCAGACAGAGGACGATAAACAAATTTCAACGCGCCTTTATAGTCCTTTATATGCCTGGAACAAGCGACTGATAAGGAGTCGGTTCTCGATCCACGCATGCGCAATCGCTTTGTAATTCAAATCATTTACATGCCTTACCTCACTTTACATTTCCTGTAACTTTGGTTCAATTTGCATAATCCCTTCAAGTTGCAATTTTCACAACATGAGTGTATCTGAGTGTATGTAAGAAATATCCGAATAAGAGATTATCTCATGCAAACAATTGGGCATTATAAAAATTTCTTGAGAGAATAATAAATCAATATGGATAATAACAACAGTGATTAAAGTTTGAAAAAATTGTTGTCTATTAAATTATGAAAATTAGGATCTAAAGCAAATTAGCAAGCTGGCTGCCCAGCGATACGGCTACAGGATAAATACTGAAATAAGATTAACATTTAACAATAGTTTTTCTAAATTATATAAATTTTAAATATCTAAAACTTATTATTTTTTATTTTGAAAATTTTATATTATTTCAATATGTTAAATCTTAATTATAAGAAATTATCAAATTTGTTGTTTACTCTAAATTTTGTAGAATTAGGACCTAATCCAAATTATTAGATTATCCGCTCAGGGAAAGGAATTAGGGTGTGGTGTTAGTGTCCGGGTTAAGGCCAATTTTCTACCCTAGGGACATCGGCCTAAGGGAGGATTTCCTGCGTGTGTGTGTGTGCGGGGGGGGGGGTCTTTCTAAGGGTGTTAGCTCATATTCACGCGAATTTCGGAGAAAAACGCTAAAAATCCGAACGGTTAGGTTAAAGAGAACGACCTAGGATTGGACCTGACACTTTCCGTCTACCAGCATTCCAGCATTTGAGAGCAGAACCCTTCGGCCACTGGTGGAGGAAAAAATTTTGGGAGATATCCTAAAAAAAAAAAAAAAAAAAAAAAGCAAATCTGAATATTGAAAAACCTTTTCAAAATAATATAATAATAAATAATATACACTGCTCCACGTTGAAAATGCAACACCAAGAAGGAATTAAAATAACGGAATGAAATTTGTTGGACACATACATTATAGTAGGAAGAACAATAGATTAAAATTTCAGGAAATTTGGAGTAATATGTACTGAGAAAACAGTACATAAAGCAGCGATCTCTGTGAGCAATAACAGCACATATCTGCCTAGGCATTGAATCGAACAGCGATTGGATGACATGTACGGGTAGAGCACTTCATAAAGCTTCAACACGATGCCACAATTCGTCGATTTCAGTTACTGGTGAGTGGTGGTGGTGGGGGGGAAGTCACTTTTCAACGATTAAATAGTCATTTCTATTGGTGCGAGATCCGGAGAACGCGCTGGCTGGAGCAGCGGTTGAACACATTCTGTATCAATGAAGGTCCAGACAATATGCAAATCTTGCGGTCGTGCATTGTCCTGCTTAAATGTTGCGCTTCGGAGGCCTTGAACATAGGGCAGAGCTATGGGCTTTAACTCGTCAGAAATGTAATGGCGGGAATGAAAACAAGAGGTGACCGGGACGTGTATCCAATGGTACAACATACCATCAATCCAGGTAGTGACTCAGTATGCGGCTACCAAAATTCTGATTACCCTCAAAACTGCACCACTGATATGGGCGCCATTAATGTGTGATCAACGATGAACCTGGACACAGGAATGGCGTGAAGTCACTTTTCAGACAAATCTCAATCCTGTTTACAGCATCAAGATTACCTTATCCGCATTTAACGGCATTATGAATAATGCACACTGCCAGCTAGGATTCGACATCATCATACTGTTCATCATTTGCAATGATGTTATGGGTTCCCATTGGATACACGTCTCGATTACTTCATGTTCGTATTCCTGACACTCTGAACAGCGGCCATTACATTTCTGAAGAGTTAAGGCCCGCCCCTCTGCCCTGTATTCGAGGCCTCCGTAGCGCAAAATTTAAGCAAGATAATGCACGACCGCAAGTTGTTTGTATTGTCCGGACCTTCTTTGATACAGAATGTATTCGACTGTTGCTCTGGCCAGCGCGTTCTCCTGATCTCGCACCAATGAAAATGACTGTTTAATCATTGAAAAGCGACTAGACCCCCATCACTCACAAGTAACTTCGATCGATGAATTGTGGCATCGTGTAGAAGCTTCATGAAGTGCTCTACCCGTACATGTCATCCAATCGCTGTTCGATTCAATGCCTAGGCAGCTATGTGCTGTTATTGCTCACAGAGGTCGCTGCTTTATGTACTGTTTTCTCAGTACATATTACTCCAAATTTCCTGAAATTTTAATCAATTGTTCTTCCTACTATAATGTATGTGTCCAACAAAATTCATACCGTTATTATCATTCCTTCACATTCTTCATAGGTGAATGATTTTAACCAAATAACATTTCACGTATTACATACATTTTTTGAAGAGAATGTGATCAGAAGACATAAAATTGACTTAACGAAGTAGACACCTAAAAATTTTAGAGAACCTTTATATACGTGTAAAGACATATAAAACAGAGTTTATATAAAGAGTTAAAAATAAGGGGGGGAAAATTGGTAGAATTATTTTTCGAAACACCAATTTCCGAGATCTAAAGTTGGCCTACCTAAAGAGGATGACTGTTAGTTTTCCAGAAATAACCACGTAATACATGAGAAAGGATATCTGAAATGGATTTTCGTAATAATTTTCCACAAAATCTTTAGAGCCATTTTTGAGTTAACTTTTACCAAAACTTAGCATACTTAATTATTGACCGAAAAACAATAATTGCATACAAAAGGATATTTAAAAAAGGAGCTAATATGGTGAGTTTGAAAAAAATTCGTACAGACGTTTTTAAGGGACGCACTTGCGAGACCTGAAATTGAGCTATTTATAAAAGACGCCTATCATTTTTTCTGAACTAACCAACTATATCATTCGAAAGAATATCTAATAGAGTGTTTATATAGTAACTTTGAAGAAAATCATTAGAGCCGTTTTTGTGATACGGACTTACGCTTCCACTTTTGGTTTTCCAATTTTCACCAAAATTTGGAAATTTCATCTGTACGCTAGACCTGTCTTAATTCTGAAGTTTCGTAGTTCTGTCTTTATTAGTTTTGGAGATGTGATAGCCAGAACATTCCCCACATACATACACACACACATACACACACGTTGATCATTTGCCAAAAACTACTGTTTTGGACTCAGACCTTAAAACGTGTAAATCAGGTGAAAACTCGATATCGAATATTTGGACCGAATACAATGCTTCCATTACCTATGGTAGACGGGTAATGGAAGTGAAAAAAAGAGGGGAGAAGGATATTTAAAAGAAGAAAGTTTAAATAAAATTGTTTAGAATCTTTAATTTATTATAAAATTAGCTTTAAAATTATTTAATTTATTTTCGAAAACACAACACTTACATTCTTAATTAGCATATATTTTACTAAACTATTCAACAATGTTAGAAAGAGATCTTAAAATTTATATAATCGTTATAGGCTATCTCATTTTATGAATTTATTACTCCCTATTACTCTTTATTGACTTATGATATGTTATAAAAGGCTTTCATATATATGTATGCATAATATGAAAAACTTTTCAAATATTTCACAAGAAGAACTAAAACATACCACACGAAGAAATGGAACATTTCATTAAAAAGAAAAATAATTAATCAAAATCCAAAAATGGAAGCATATAGTACCCAGGGGCAAGGCCGTAGCGAAAGGGGGGGTGTCTAACAACCCCGAAATTTTTTGAATTAAGCTTCATTTTTACACTCAACATTATGTACTAACGTTTTAACCCCCTCGAAAAATTTTCTGGTTGCAGCTTTTGCCAAGGGCATTGGCTGAATATTCGATATATATATACACACACACATACATATATAATGTTACAAGATTGCAGAATGCAATCGGAGCAACGAAGCAACGGATTATATATATATTCTTCTTTAGCATCGGAGTATATATATATTCTTCTTCTACCGGAGCAACGGAGTATATATATATTCTTCTTTAGGGAAGCGGGAAAGATAGCACTTGATCTTAATCGTAACAAGAAAATGTAATAAACAGTATACTCTCGGGATCACCAGAAAGAAAGTTATTTCACTGCAGTTGTAAACTTCAGGGTAACTTGGTAAAATTTAAAGTAACAAGTTTAATTAAAATTGTTTAGAAAACCATAATTTAATATAAAACTAGCTATAAAAATATTAGTTTATTTTGGAAAACATGGCATTTAAAACTTAATTAGTATGCATTTTATTTTACTACATTGTTCAACAATGCTAGAAATGTGTACAGATATATATATATATATATATATATATATTTTTTTTTTTTTTCTAGTTAGGGAAGCAGGAAAGGTAGTTCTTGACCTTAATCGTAACAAGAAAAAGTAATGAACGGTATACTGCCGGGATCGCTGAAGAGAAAGTTGTTTCACTACTCACATGTAAACTTCACGGTAACTTTATAAAACATCAGAATCTGGAATCACTTGTCCGGAGTTGTTTTGTCTTGGCAGGTCAAGACACCAGAGAGCGTTCAAGTCATATCCTTGGGCAAAATTACTATTTTGTTTATAAAGAAAACTACTCAACCATTTAAATTACTGAGATTCGGCGTAGATTCAGGACGTCTTTTTTAAAGGTGAAGAAAGTACTATTCATTTGAGGGTAAATATGATTTTTCTTACTTTTTATTTTAGTTTATTAAAACATTTCTTTTCTTTTTTGTTTTTCCGTCTACAAATAGAAACTAACCAAATGGATAATTAGGGAAATTGGAACGAAATTAGAGTTGAGCTGAGAATTAGCTAAAGTCATTATTAGATAAAGTAGGGATTTATCGTCTATTAGTTCATTTTCTGTTGAAGTTAATTTGATATTTTAGAAAAAAAAATTATTTAAGGGAGAGGGTTTTTTTTCTTTTTTTTTTTTTTTTTTTTTTTTTTAATAATTGTATTAAAAAATAAAATTAAAAAAAAAAGCAATAGTAATTGTAAATTTAATACGTTTCAATGCTCAAGAAAAAGTACATTTAAAATAAAATAAAATAAAATAAATAAACTGAATATCTAATTAATTTTTTTATTAAAAAACTGTTATATATATATATATATATATATATATAGTGAAACTCGCTTAAGTAGTTTTCCAAGGGAGTGGAATAAAAAATTTCTTAAACGAGAAAACATTTTAAATGGGAAAACTAATAATAATAATAATAATAAATCATACATTTTATTAATAATTATTCAAGCGGCTTCTTTTACATTATTAAAGTATGCAGATAGTATTACATAATATATATATATATATAATTTGTACACATAAATTGTACACATAAGAAATAGTCAATAAATTAAAATTAGTATACGTACCTCACTTTTTTTTATTTATTTTATTTAATGTTTTGTTTGATGACAAAACATTTATCTTTGTCATTCTTTGATATTCCTTTTACAGAAAAAATATTGTATAGCCTTTCGTTTCTGCTTCTTTTCAGCAATCTGTGATTAAAATCAGTCCAACAGTCTTAAATATTTAAGTACTTCTTCTAGTAATACTTCTCGCAGCTGCTGTTGGTATTTTTAAGAACTCTCTCTCTATTTAGCATCGTATTGTATACTTGTCTGTTAGTTCCTGTTCTTTAAATGTGGTTTAAAATAACTGTGTCTCGCCATCCTCTCTTTTAACCTTCAGAAATATATTTACAGTTTAGACAAAATGGGGGAAAAAATCTAAAATTCGAATGAAAAATTGGCAATGTAATATATATATATATATATATATATATAAAGTGTATTTATTTTTCGTGGATAAGTATTCCTTAAATAGCAATCCTCAAAATATAATAACTCGCGATTTAATTGACGCATGAGTTAAAGTGAGGTGAAAATTTTTCTCAATCAAACAGGCATTCATTTATTATAGAAAAAAAAATCGATTTATTTTTTAAAACAATTTTGAGGTATACTCTCGCTGTCACGTGGTGCATCGCCACTTAGTTTGCCGCACTCGTGCCTACATTATTCGCCTGATAAAGGGTCATAGTTTTATTTCGACTCAAAAGCAGTGTTGTGAGTTTTTTGAAACTTATGGTGTTTATCTCTTTACGTAAAGCATTATTTAAACTGTCCCCTTAATAATAAGTATAAAATTGTAATAACAATTTTATTTATAGATTGCTTTTTTTTATGTAAGGTCGGAGAATAAATACAGGAGAAAAATTTCCACGCGTTTCTGTTTATACGAGAGTTTTAAAAACTTCTATCTGACTATGATCTGTAAAGATATTGGATTTCATCTATACAAAGATATTGGATTTCTCTATATTTTCCATACATTAGTCGAAAACAAAAACAAACATAAAAAAAAGGGGGGGGGGGGTTGAAAGTAACGGACCTTTTATTTTGTTAACACTCATGTAAAAGTGCATAAAATACTTTGAAATATACATCCTAAAATATAGGTGGGTAATTTCCATAGAAGAAGGTTGCTCCAGTCAACAGAACTATGAGACTTTCGCTTTTTTTCCCTGCCACTATTACCACACAGAAATCTGTATCGTACATTTGTAGCAGTTTTTATGATTTAATAGGATGATGATTATTCTTAAAAATATTGTTGGAAGAGGAAATATCTCTGTATGTCACTAACACTATGTTTACCATGGAATGGATTTAGCTCGGTACACTTATGCATTTAAATCACATTTCATAAACCAAGAATTATCTAAAAATAAAATTATCTTTTTTTTTTTTTACTAATTTGAAAGTTTATTTTTGTTGTAAATAATTTTTAATGAATTGTTTTGCAATGGTCTTTTTTAGAGCTAATGTACATAATAATTTTAAATCAAAACTTCAAGAATAATTAAGAATAAATAAGAATAAGAATAAAATTTAATATGAACAGTGTTCGTACGGCCTTTTTTGTAAAGATACTTTCATCATGAATCTGGAATAATAAACTTCTTTTTTAATTTATAGGCTTATTTTAGGGAAGGGAAAAAAAATAAACTATTTAAAATTAGCGGTATATAAAAGTAAAGACTTTTCGAACCTCGATAAAATACCACTGTAAAAATTATGTCCTATTTGCTGCCAGATATTCTCTGTAATTTGAGAAAATACGTTCTGGCAACATAATTTTTTCATAAATTTCGCGTATTTTCTCAAATTACAGAGAATCTCTGGCAGCAAATAGGACATATTTTTTAAAGTGATAAATTTAAATACAAAAATTAAAAGAAAAAAAAAATCTTAAACCTAGAAATTTACAACATGAACTTCAAACTATTTAAATGCTAATAATTACAAAACTTTGATATAAACACCATAAAATGCAATAACTCGCAACAGTTGTTTCGGGTTGAAAGAACACACGACCCTTCGTCAGGCGAAAAAAATAGGCACGAGTGCTGCAGTCAAAGCGGCAACGCACAAAACCGATTAACATTTTACCCGCATTCACATCCGGGTGTAATTTAAATTAGATTTTTACATATTTTGCCTTCTAATTCTTTAGGTTAAAGAACTCTATCATTAAAATGTGTAAATTTTTTTTTTTAAATATAATTTAAGATTATTATATTTAATATTATTAAATTAATGTTATTATATTTTAATATTATTATATTTTATTTTATTTTAATAATGTAAGCTATTTTGAACATGCCAGCCCATTTTTAGAAGCATTTGCTTATTTTTCGAAATTATGTGAATTTTTAAACTGTAGGGTAAAAGGGAAAATGATGAAATAGGTCATTTTTATAATTTTCTGTACATTTCCCCTTTTGTGTTTGAACTGTAATTTCTATTTCAAAAAATCAAGTCACCTTTCTATTATACCTGATAATTTTTTCAAGTCAGTATTCAGGATATTTAATTTTTAAATGAGTTTTTAATTTCATGTTCCATTTATGAAGCATTGGTTAAGTGAAGAGCAAAAATATATAAAGACCAGTGTAAACATAAATACTGGTGTGAGCAGAATTATTAAATAAAAGAAGAAAATAAATAAATAAATAAGATTAAAAAAAAATGACAGAATCTAAAAATCTAAAAAATATCCCAATTAAACGAAAATCGTGCTTATGTGAATAATTTCCAACCTCACATAAGTTCGATTTTCTTTAGTTTTGATTTTTTTTTTTTTTTTTTTTTTTTTTTTTTAGATTCTGTTACATTTTTTTAATCTTTTTTATTTATTTATTTATTTTCTTCTTTCATTTCATAATTCTGCTCACACCAGCATTTATGTTTATATTTGTTTTGTTTTTTTTTATAGATTTTTGCTCTTCACTTAAGTCCGTGTCGTGCGTTGCCGCTTTGACTGCAGCACTTGTGCCAACTTTGTTCGCCTGACGAAGGGGGCGTGTGTTTTTTCGACCCGAAATAACTGTAGCGAGTTTATTGCATTTTATGGTGTTCATATCAAAGTTTTGTAATTATTACTTTTAAACGCCAGTTCTGTGGTGCTTTCTTATTATTTAAATGCTATTTTTTATTTTAATAAAAACAAAAAGTAATTATCTAAAGATTAGAATACTGAAAAATATTATCTAAAAATTCGCTTATTGAGACATGTATTTTTTGTTTATTAACAAAGTATAGCCGAAACAGCGCAATCGATGAACTGAATACTTTCTGTAAAGCGTACTAAATTAATTAGCACGTTTCATTATTTAATTAATTAAAATTGAAACATCCATGGATAATTTACATTTAAAATACTGTTTTCTTACTTTCGACCTTATTTGTATATATATATAATAAATAATATGTAGTATAACATAATTATAGAAAGCAAGAAAAACAAATGATTAAATGCCAAATTTGTCTGTAAAATTTAAAAAATATATATCGAGGAATAATTAAAAGAAATATGAATTAATCCATAGTACTCACGCTTTAATTATTAAACAATTACATATAAAAGTGAAGCTTTATAAAAAGCAATAGATATTGTAAAGTTAATCTGAATTGTTTCTGGGACACTGATGCATGAGATCATACATATAAGAAATATGAAAAAATATATATATAATGCCAGTTATAATAATAATAATTATTATAAGTAAAAGAAGGGGCAGAGGCTACCACAGCTTAAGACGGTATGAAAAACTTTTCAAACATAACACAGGAAGTAATAAAATAATAAATTCCTTAAATCAGAAAACCTATAATAATTAGCAATAAACGTAGAGTGTGTGGAAGGATATTAGAGAATAAATCATAAAATACGATCATTAAAAAAAATTTTTTTAACAATTATAAGGAATGAAATAATATAAAACAGACAACCCATATTTCTTCCGTCGAACAGTAGGAATGTATGAAAATCAGACGCAATGTTTCCATTTACGAAAAGGTGTAAAAAACGTTTTTCGCAACTGCCCGAACAATTACATTTATCAAAACTAAAATAACGAATTTAACACTTGAACGGATGTAACGGTCAATCTTACTAACTGAAAAAAGAAAAAAAAAAAAAAATGTATTTTTAACCAGAAATTTATTTTAAAACAAAGGAAGTTCAATAAATGCAGTTAACAGTTACGCAACAGTTGAATAAGTTTTGCCGTATTTAAGTTTGAATTAACTTGACCCATTTATGCAATTTAATGTTAAAAAAAAAAAAAAAAAAAAAAAGGTGACCCACTAATGATTTTAAATAAATAGATCAACCAGTTATAACACTAAGAATTAAAACACACTGTCACAAACACCAGAAGAAATATAGTATCGGAACAAAGTAGCTTGATCCATATTGTTGCCAGATTGAGGACTTCTTTTTATTCAACTATCACCAATAATTTTGAGAAGTGATATTTGATAGACATAATAGACGATTCTTCGATTCGATTCTTCTATTATCATAGCTACCAAGTTTTTTAATTTATTTCGGAATGTTGTTAGCCCCGCCCTTTTATCACACCGTAATCCTTTTAGAGTAATTCTCTTCATATTTAATCATAATTATATATTGAAGAAAAATTTTCTACAAATATTACGGTGTGAAAAAAAGGGCGAGATTAACAACATTCCGGAATAAATTAAAAAACTTGGCAGCTATGTACTATATATATCAAATATATTCGAAGTGATTAGCTAACCGTTTCAGTTAAAGTTTAGTGATGGGTATTGAATTAAAACGTCCCTAATCTGGCAACACTGGCTTGATCCTATTTTATAGAGAAGTATACAATTTTAGATTTTGCGTGAAATTGTTAACAGGTTTCGCGGTGGGTGCAGTTTCTTGTTTTCACTAAAATATACAGTCCATTCTAGCTAATCCGAAATGATTATTTGCTGCCGGAAATAAACAAAATGCAGAACTCAATGAAAAATAGATATTAAGTTGCAGTGAAGAAATATCGAGAAAAAATAGTGAATCAAATATGAAAATCTCAAGATTTTGCTGTTGTTTAATAAGTAAATTACCTTGGTCAAAAGCCATTCTCATTTTTTTTCTTAAAAAATAAATTAAATTAAATTAAATTAAATTAAAATACACTAAGCGACAAAAAAAAAGCCGCACTTGGATGTTCTCCTTTTCGCCTTCTACAACCGCCAATTTTATCGTTTAAAAAGCAAATTTTCGAACAGATTTTACTATGTTGTCCTCCACATACACTTTAGCTTTGAGTCCAGTGTTAAAAACAAAATGCAATTGTGAGGAAATTGTAATTTTAGAATTTATTTCAAAAATGGTAAGAATAAGGCAGTTAACGATGACACAAAAAGTATTAATTTTTGAATGAAAATAAAAAAATATTTTAATATGTGAGATGGCACAATAATTAAATGTTAAAGAAATATTGGTAAAAGAGTTTTCAGCAAGATATAAAAGTTTTTGGCCGTTTAAACTGGAAATTTGGTTTTAGGTGGCCACACTGATCATCCAAGCGAGATGACCGTAAGTTAAAAAGCCATTGCTTATAAAATCGGTTTGTATTACGTTTAGAACATAAAAGAGCTTCAGAAAAAGTGTTTAAGAGCATAATTTCTTTAACTACAGTACAACAACTATTAAAGAAAGCAGGTTTAAATGACAGAAATTTTGAAAAAATTCCATTCTTAGTGAAGAGAAGTAGGAAAGCAAGACCTCAGATGGCTAAGAAAAATAAAAAATGATTAGTTAGTTATTGGGCTGAACTGGTTCTCTCTGATGAGTCAAGTTTAGCTTATTTCGAGCTAAAGAAAACAAGCAGATCTGACAACGAAAATATGACCGACTTAATAAAAATTGCACTTTTAAAACAGTGACACATTCTCCTTACATTATGGTACGAGGGTGCATAACTTTTCAAACATTTGGGAAAATTTTTATGCTCAAGGGATCAATTAACTCGAAATAAATCACAATCTGCATAAAATTGGTGCCTGACCGACTATTTTGGAGGTATCTTGGACATTTCCGTAAACAGTATTTAAAGATAATAAGGCACCTTACTACACGGCGTCTGTGGTAAGTTTATTCACTTCAAATTGTCAAAATTTTTTATACATTCCCATGAGAACCTATAATTTTGTAAATAATCACATCTTTTTTCACTTTAAGTTAAATACCGCAAAGGATATAGTAGAATTTCTTCTTTACCAGACATGGAAATAGTCAAAATCGCGATCCGCTCGAAAATGTTTCGTCTATAAAAAGGCGGGGGAGAGGGGGGAGGAATCGCAATTTGCAGCCTATAACTCTGCCAGAACTAGAAAAAATTATTTGTGATATTTGGCTCATTGAAATTTCTGAGATTTATATTAAAACACTGTATAAAACTATGCCATTGCGCATTAATGCAATAATTCCATATAAAGGTGGAATTAACCCAATGCAGAATACATATTTTTAACAAAAAATTGCTTAGATCTAACAAATAAATAGTTTTATTTCATATATTAAAATATAACTTCTTTATTTCACATAATAAATCATAATAGAATGCAAAGTGTATGGTTATTGCATTATGTTCAAAAAGAAAGTTTTATGCAGATTTTTAAAAAGTACTTCGTAAAGTGCAATAAAGCGAATTATTAAATCGAAAATATACATAGGTATCATTTCATACCTTTGGTATTATGCAAACAACACAGTTTTATTTGTTTCAAACATTAATTTTAAAGTTATTACAAATAAAAAAGGTATAAGTCATTTTTTCTGCAGTGCGGCTTTTTTTTGTCGCTTAGTGTAGCAAAATACGTATAAATTTGACTCTACTCGTCTCATAGTACATAAAAATATTATTTTATTTTTTCTTTAGTTCCAGGTTTTTGCCCAGAGCTTACTCTCATTTCCATGTATATGTGTAGTAAGAAAATATTGAAATGCATAGCATTATCTATAGCATGTAATTAACCTATTTCCACTAATCTTTAAAATATAAAACGCCCTGTAAAATGTAAATTAATTTAAAATAAAGAGTGATAAAATGACCCCAGGCACAAATATGTAACAAAAACAAAAGGATTGAAATAAAAATTCAGTAAGTTTATATGCATAATTGTTTTCTACAAATATAATAACAATATCTTCTCCTGCTACTTTTGTAATTAAATTACTGGGTTATTATCCCTATGTAGAAAAAAAAGTCCAATACTTTCAAAACAAATTTATTTTTAAATATGCAAAAAATAGTATGGATATAAGTTTTGAAAAAGTGTATAAATTATTATAAACTTTATGATTTGTGTCTTATTAACTGGAAAATGAGCCAAAGATTTTTTTTTTTTTTTTTTTTTTTTAATTTAATTTTAACATTTCATCCGAATTTACAAAGTATATATACATACACATATAAGAAAAAAGATTCAAATGATTTTTTTTTAATAGTGACAGTAATAATAAGTACAAGAAAAAGAGAGAGAGATTATTGAAAAAATATAATAATAATAATAAATAAATAAATAAATAATTCTATATTTTAAATTCGGTGATCAAGGCCTAGAACAGAACTGCGGGTTTAAAAAATTGTTATTATTTTAAAATGGTCCTCCTTTGCAGAAGATAGAAATAATTTATAAAACCTGAATATTTCTTATAAATGACCCAAACACAACATTTAAAAAAAAAAAAAAATAAATAAATAAATAAATAAAATTAGAAGTTCAAAAAAGAAAAAAAAAAGTAAATAATAATAATAGTAATAATAAAGCCATGGACGGAAACTTTTGAAGCAAAATAACATTAAGAAAAGATAAACAACAAATAACTAAAAGTTTTCAAGATCTAAAATAAAACATAAGCAGAAAATTTTGGAATAATAATAATAATAATAAAAGGAAAGGCACGAAGAAAAAGAAAAGGGAGAGACATAATGAAATACAATCGTTAGATAATGTTAGAATGAAACATGATACACTTTTATAAAAAGAAAAAGAAAAAAAGGCAGGGTTCTTACGGACCCGCCCTTTTATAAGGATTCTTCTATCACAATTTTATATAATAACATTTTGCTCAATATTATAAACTTATTTTATCACAAAAATTGCTATAAAATTTTACTCGTGCCGAAAAATAGGGACTGTAGGAACCCTGAAAGCCATTTTTAAGTAACACGATTAGGAAAAAGTCCCAGCAAGTTTATTTCTACAATAAAGATGCGACATATATATATGCATAAGCATATACCAACTTACTCATACATATACACAAAAAAACATGTATGCTCTTATGCATACAAACATGCATACTCACTTACATATAAACTTATTCGTAAGCATAGATACACATATTGACATATATAGTCTATTCGAAAAGTCTAGGCCTAAGTTTTGATTCTATAAATATTGATGTTAGGCAGATTCTATAAATTTCAATGTTACAGGAAAAAAAAAAAAAAAAAAAATCATGGGAGACGCTAAAAAAAATTTCATTTTATAAATGGCTCAAAATTATCTTCAACAAAATCAATTAGTAATTAAATATTAATTAGTTTTCACTAATTATTAAAATTAATTAAAAAATATCACTAACAATGACAGGGATGGAACACGGGCGCAGAATTCATACCAGAATGTGTTTAAGAAATTTCTATACCTATAATATCGTCGATTTAAGAGGTAGAAAATTTTCTTACATTGATAGTGGTATGAATTCTGCGCCCGTGTTCCATCCCTGCAATGAGCATATATGACTTAAATTTTTATTTTAATAAGGAGATTTTTTTTAATATGGCATTAAAAGAAATATTCACGATATTCAATAGGGAATGGGCGGGGGGGTGAGCTCATCGTCCTTACTTTGTGAAAAACCCTTGCGTGATAGAAAGAAAAGACAAGCATTTCTGAATTCAGCATATTCCGAATTCTGAATTCAGACACACACACACGCACCCCCCCCCCCCCCCCAATATATATATATATGTGTGTGTGTGTGTGTGTGTGTGAAAAATGTGATTTTGAAGGCCTGTGCAATGATTAACTCCAAATCGATAGTGAGTTGTGCTTATTTACGAGATTATGTGCTTATTACGTACATGTTCGATAACATATGATGAATGGAATAATTTGATAAATATAATTATATACCTAAAAACAGAATCCTATTTCAAAATGTGCTATCCTTTAGAAATATAAATATTAATTAAACAAAGTCATAGTGTCTACATTTATTCATGAGTAATAATTAAGAATTTATTTACATTAAATACAATATTTACATTTACAGATTAGGAAGATGGAAATTTAATTTTACAAAAAATAGCATTTTCGTTGAAAAACATAATCTGTTTCCTATCTCACTAAATTATCTATTAAAATCATATCCTCGAGAATAAAAACCTTATAAAATCACTTTCTTGATTAATGATAATTTGTACAATAAAAGAAAGAAAGAAAGAAAGAAAAAATACCACAATAACATTTTTTATAATTATGCCGGCAGCGGATAATCATGGCTACGCTGTTTATTTAAATTAAATTGATATAATATTATTATTTAGATTGTATGATAAAATGAAGAATCACAATACGTGAAATTGAACATAAATAAATACCTGTTTAATCCAATCATATGATCATATGGGAATTTTCTATTATCTTTATATCCTCAATTGGTACTCAATGAAAAATATGCACGAACTGAAAGCCGGTAATTTTAATTTCCGCTCTTCCGAGGACTTCGTTCTTATATCTTACATCATAACTGTCATCAAGCTACTTCGATTTTGTTTTATTTTATTTTTAATTATTTTTCAAGTCCTTAGTTATTATGATTGGGTGCTCTATTATTCCACCTTAAACATGATTTTCGGGTTTTACACACATATACATGGGCAGGATCTCAAGTCCCAACTAAGCCCTCCATTGGACGGCATTGTCTCGCCCATGGTACCAAAAAAAAGTTGCTGACACCCATCAACTTATGAAGGACAGTAAATTTGGTTATAAATAAATGTCATTGACAAGAGTATCTTATCTCACCCTTGTAGAATCCGTATCGTTAATGCCTGAACCAAAATATCTCTTTTTTAGAATCTAATGCTTTACTTTTTAACAAACATTGAACTCGTGTGAATATTTTTTTGACTATTTTTTTCTTTCATATTTAATAGAAGAAAGTATTAGATTCGTAAAAAAAAAAAAAAAAAAAAAACGACTTTCAGTTGAATTACACATTTTAAGAGGTCCGGAACACGATTTGATAATTTTTAGAAAATGTCTGTCTGTAAACGACAAAAATTTGTGGCAGCTCTATCTCAATAAGTAATGCACAGAATTTCATACAAATTTGCAAGCAATTACGTCTCAAGTTCCAACTAAGCCCTCCATTGGACGACATTGTCTCGTCCATGGTACCGAAAAAAACGTTGCTGACACCCATCAACTTATGAAGGACAGTAAATTTGGTTATAAATAAATGTCATTGAAAAGAGTATCTTATCTCACCCTTGTAGAATCCGTATCGTTAATGCCTGAACCAAAATCTCTTTTTTTAGTATAGAATGTTTTTCTTTTTAACAAACATTGAACTCGCGTGAATATTTTTTGGACATTTTTTTTTTTACTTTCTTTCATATTTAATAGAAGAAAGTATTAGATTCATTAAAAAAAAAAAAAAAAAAAAAAAATCGACTTTCGGTTGATTTACACATTTTAAGAGGTCCGGAACACGACTTGATAATTTTTAGAAAATGTCTGTTTGTGAACGACAAAAAATTGTGGCAGCTCTATCTCAGTAAGTAATGCACACAATTTCATACAAATTTGCAAGTAGTTACGTCTCAAGTTCCAACTAAGCTCTTCATTGGACGACATTGTCTCGCCCATGGTACCAAAAAAAAAAAAAAAAAAACTTTGCTGACACCCATCAACTTATGAAGGACAGTAAATTTGGTTATAAATAAATGTCATTGAAAAGAGTATCTTATCTCCTCACCCTTATAGAATCCGTATCGTATCATTAATGCCTGCACCAAAATTTCTTTTTTAGCATAGAATGCTTTTCTTTTTAACAAACGTTGAACTCGCGTGAACATTTTTTGGACATTTTTTTTTTACTTTCTTTCATACTTAATAGAAAAAAGTATTAGATTCATAAAAGAAAAAAAAATCGACTTTCGGTTGATTTACACATTTTGAGAGGTCCAACACGATTTGATAATTTTTAGAAAATGTCTGTCTATGAACGACAAAAAACTGTGGCAGCTCTATCTCAATAAGTAATGCACAGAATTTCATACAAATTTATAAGTGGTTACGCCTTAACATAATTAGTGTCAATGAACTTTTGTTAAAAATTGTTCGGCACGTATCGTTGAAATCCCGTTTTTTCAAAAAAATTAATATGAAGGTTTAGGGCAAAATGACGTATAAATAGGCGTAATTAAACTTATTTTTAACCAATCATTGTGAAATTAAAAATAAGTATATATAAAGCAATAGTCATCTAGGGGGGAAATTGTATATGTAAGAGTATTTTCCCTTTGGGGAATACACAGATACCCATAGTTCCCCATAGATCTGTGATAATTTTAAACAAAGTTATTGATTTTTTTTACTGAGGGGAAAAAAAAAAAAGCATTTTCTTAGATATCGGCACAAAATCGACTTTCTTTAGACTTTTAGTGTTATGTTTCTCTAAGATGAAAAATTTTTAATAAATAATTTGTACTACGTGAATTTATATAAGAAAATTTAGAAGAACATTTTGTAGTGGTCACAGTATTCTAGTTTTCTTTATATTATTCTTTAATGCTCCCAAATACCAGAATGTTTGATGCATTAATATCACCCCATCATGAGGAAAAATGTATTCCACACACAAAATTTTTATTAATTCTTTAATTAAAAGTCTCACCAACTTTTTTTTAAGAATAATTTTAAACTGAACCTTTGAATTGGATTTTCTGAAACCGATAAATTTGGTTTTTTACACCTTGTTACTCATTAATTATAAAATGTATTCATATTTTATAGCAGGTTTTAAGTTTTATAGTTTTAAACTCAATTGTAGAAGTCGCATAGTCCATATTTGTGAAAACCATTGAGCAATTTTCGCCTTAACAAAAACATTTCAAAAGATTTCTATTCGAAAAGAGTGGTTCTGGTACTACCTATCTTTCAAAAGCGGACTCAATGTTAAATGTAGTAAATAAGTTCAAGTTAAGTAAAAGCGTAATAAAATAAATATAAGTCTCTGAGTCATATAAGTACAAAATTAATAGAAAATTTTCCGTAGCGTACAACGATTTCTACCTACATTTTATGTATTAAACTGGTATGAATACGCTTCTCCCGAGCTAGAAATTTCTTACATCAATGTGATACTGCAGGCCGGTGGTCAAGAAATGAAAATCTATAAGTATTAATATTTATTTTGGTTTACTTATTTTTTTAGGGTAATAGGAATTAAATTCTTGGCTGGTGACTTGAAAGAGAATATCGTCAATTTAACACCCTAAATTTATGTTTTTCTTTCTTTCTTCTTTGTGTTTCACTCTTTTACTTAGCTTTTCAGCAGTTTTATTATGCGTCGTATTTGACTTGTCTCACACCAATGTGCTTAAAATATGCTTATTCATGACACTGTGGGTTGGAATGGATGTCGAGAAGTGAGGGTCTATAAATACCATAGATATTCTCTTACATTTTATTTTTATTTATTTATTTTTGTAACTTTGATATTTAAATTCTTGACTTAACACCTTATATTTACAGTTAGCTTTCTTTCTTTATATTTTACACTTTATATTTCACTTTCTCTTACCCATATATATGGTAGAGAAAGTATTGTTTTGGGGTCAAATTTCCGAAATTGAGTGTTTGTTATATCTACACGTTTTAAAGTTCCCTGAATCCGAAAATCAAGTTTTTAGCAGTTGGTCTATGTGTGTGCCTGTCTCTCTCTGTGTATGTCTGTTACGAACATATCTCAAGAACAAATAGCAGTAGGAAGTTCAAACTTGGTATCTATATCATATAGTGATGCTACACTAAACTTTTCGTTGAGATCAAGCAAATGGTTCGTGTACAGGGCCATCCAAGAGAATTCAAATGCCTTACGTCTATGGGGGAAACTTCTGGTAAGTACAGTGTAATATCTATAGGCTACCCTTAACAAAATGGAATGGAGATATTTTTATATGCATAAAAGCATGTTTCGTGTACACAGAGGTTTGAAAATCATTCATAATTCATTTACAGGGCTACCCAAAGTATTTGGATATATCGGTGCAAGAGGTGAGCTAGAGTTTAATAAATGTTTAACAGATCTTCAAAAGCATATAAGCATATAATATATGGGAAAAAAAAAAACGAAGAATTAGCCTTTTAATATTAAAATATTCTGTACTTATAGGAATATTTACATGAAAATTAGTGATAAGTTTTTAAATAATACTTAAAGAAAAAAGAAAAACGAAATCAAGAGATTGGTGTCTAAAAGTAATATTATTTCTTGTTATTTTAATTATAAAAAAAAAAATTATGCGTAAATTTCCTTAAGCTTATGTGATGTACCCTGCACTTTAGAATGTGGAAAAAGAGGGGGGGGGGAGCTAAATAACCCATAGAAATAGCATGGGAAGAAAAACAAAAACCTCACAATGTCAAGTGTGTTTAAAAAAAAAAAAAGGTCTCCCACCGGAAGTAATAAAAGGACAAAATTGACTAGAAAAAGACATTTAACAGCGGGAACGGGAGGGCTGGGGCGTTAAATATATCGTCGAGGATTAATACGTCTCGCCTAGTACAAGGAAATTGCTAAAAATGTATTTCATTTTGTGTTAGGTGTTTTTCATGTAAGAGTAAATTTAAGTGCAAAACCTGATGAGCAGTTTATGGACAATATACAGGGATACCCAAAATTAATCGAAACGTTCTTTTCAAGTGAATGTAATTGATGAAAGTGCTTTGCTACTTTTTACTATGTCGAGGAACATTGCTAAGTAAAGAAAATTTATTTTTCTTATCCATACAGGAAATAAAGTATTTTTTAAAGTTCTATTTTTAGGCCTAGTTTTTTTTTTTTTTTTTTTTTTTTTTTTTATTATATATATATATAATATCACGTTTTGAGGTGCCCTGAATACAAAAGTCCAATTTTTAGCGATTTATCGTCATTATATGTGTTATCAGCATAATTTAAAAAACAAATAACTGCAGGGATTTCAAATTTGGTGTTTTGAAGTTCGTATTATGAGCCATTCAAATTTTTTTTAGGATTTTCAAGTTTGAAGGCAAATTAATAACAACCTTGTATTTTTATTAATATAAATATAAGCACTATCATTGAACGGGAGTTGAGGAGGGCGGTAGCTCCCCTCACACAGAAATATATGTCAAATAAAACTATCCCTAGACCTATTTTAGATTATTTAAAAAGTCGATTGAACTTTATTATTTTACCTTATTGATCTTACGATTTAATCTGCAATCTATCTTTATAGTATTGAAATGCATTTTAGTATTTATATATTTGCTTTTCAGCAATTTCATTATGCATCGTACTTACTTCATAAAAAAAAAAAAAAATCTAGCTGATTATCTTCATTCGTTTCTTCAAAATGCATTCTTTAATTTAGATTAGTCAGTAATTTGTAGAGCACGGTTAAGTTAAAAGCTCGAATATGTTTTCTGTTTTCGATATAGCATTCAAGCCTTGATTTTCCATTAAGTACAATAGACCTGGGTCAATGGAATCCTCCAACTTTTAAAAGCCCACTAAAATAAAAGATTTTTAGATATTTAATCATATTCATTACTGAAATTCTTTGACGCGCGCTGATTAGAAGCGTGTTATGTTTACCGTATTTCAATAAAATCCATTGAAATTTCTTAATGATATAATCATGTAATAAAAATTAAGCTGATTTTAAATAAATTTTCAGTAATTACTTAAACCAATGTATTTCTTTTAGTTTTATATCATATTTGACACTGTCAGCCACCGGTGGTTGACGCGGCCTAAACGGAAAGTTCAGTGTCAGCCAGCGATGACTGACATGCATTCAACGGGTTAAAATATGAAAGGACTAATACGCCCTTTATTGAAAGGATCTTGTTTCTGTGGAAATGTAAATGACTTGTTTTAATAGTGAAAAATCTAATCACAATTTCGTCATTTTTAAATTCTCGTTAAATTTAAGTTATATGAACTTTTTGAACAATGCATTGTTTCATTATAAAGATTTACAAATACTACTATATTAAATCTACGAATTATATATTAAACATTAAAAAATTATATATTAAACCTACGAATATATAATTTTCATAAATGCATGTATCATAATTTCAGCCATTTTCGTAATTTTGGTTTTGATTTAAATTAAATCAACCTCAAAAGGTTATTCAAACGAGAAAAATTTTTAAAGGGTAATTTTTAAAAGGACTCTAATTTATTCTAAATAGACCACAAGATTATTTTTCAGTGTCTATTCAGTATGAATTTAATACACCTATCGAAAGTGGTTCTGTTGCTGTTGAATTATAGCCAATTGTCTACATTAGGGACCTAGGCCTGTTGTGGTTCTGAGGGGGCTAGATCGACGAGACGAGCGCAACCTGGATTCGAACCCTGATCTTCTCGTCTTCCAGTTTTGTGAGCAAAACCTCTCGGCCCAGGTGGAGCTCTTCCAAAAGTGAATTTGTGTAAAACCGACATTTTAGCGAAATTCTTTCACGACGAATTCTCATCTTCAACCGCAATGATTTATTTATTTATTTGTTATTTATCTTTTTTTTTTTTTTTTTTTTTTTTTTTTTTGGGGGGGGGGGGGGGGGGGTGAAGAAGAGTGATGTGGATGTTACTTTTGTGAAGTACAGGATTAACGACTACTTTGCAAGGGGGTCCCATCAACTGAGTTGGACCTATTGTCCACTATTTTGTAATAATAAACATATGGTGCTTAGCAAAGAAAATATTAATATTAAAAATTCTTAATAAATTAATGCTACAAACCCCACTATTTAGCCTCCCCCCCCCCCCCCAAAAAAAAAAAAAAAAAAAAAAAAAAAAAAATGATTTTTGTAATAATAAGCCTGTGGTGCTCAGCAAAAAAAAAACTATTAATATTAAAAATTCTGAATAAATTATTACTACAAACACCAATATTTGCAAAGCAAAGAAAACATTAATATTTCTAAGTCGGTCCCTGATAGCATCTTTTTAGATTCACGTGAAATGTAATGCATTTTAATAACATATACTCGATTCATTCATTCGATAAAATATTTCAAGGACAACATTTGTCTGCGACACTTAATAAGATGTCTTTTTTTTTTCTAATTTATAATACGTCTATTACGTCAACGATTTTTTTTTTTCCCCTTCTTCTTCTTTTAACTTCCTAAATCAGTGTCTATTATCTAACGTAGAGTAAAATTTGCTTGTTCTTTTTGAAGGATAATTTCTTAGTAAAAAAAATTAAAATAAATTGTCCCCTCAAAATTTTCCTTAATTATTTCTTTTTCCACCGTTTCTTTTACATTTGCTATTTATTTCAAAATAAATGACCTTGCAAGTTAAAGTGAATTCGCAAAACGCAATAAGCAAACTTTATTTACACACAAATGTTTAGATTAAAGTTTCTCCGAATTCGTAGTTCTTTGACTTTTATTTTTATGTTTTATTTATACGAAAAGAAAAAGGAAAGGGAAACAGTTTCATTTTCTGTAAAAAAAAAAAAAAAAAAAAAAGAATAAATAAATAAAAATAAAAATAATAAATAAGACATTTTCAAAAGAATTTCGTTTTGAGAGTTATTCAAATACATATTTGCCAAATTTTACTTTTCAATTACTGGATTTAAGCAGCGTTCATTTTACTTTTCAAATTGCCCTCTCTGTAAGTTTAATCGTTTTATGAAAGCTTCTATTGAAGGATTGCCTTTGCATTAACTCTCGTTGATTGCGAGAAGAAAAAAGTAAAAAAAAAAAAAGTAGAAAAGAAGGAAAACGCATACCCGGTTGGTCTTTATCATATGAGAAAATCAAGGCTAATGGGATTGACCAGACACAGACAGGATTGGCGCCCCCTTCCATAGGGCGAAAGTTGAAATAAAGAGCTCTATTAACGTACTTTTATTTAAAAGAGAGAGAAAGGAGAAAGGGAGAGAAAGATTTTTTGATTAGAATCGCTACCGGAATTAGTGGAAAAGAGTATGGTCATTTATTTATGTACTTTTTTTTTTTTTTTTTTTTTTTTAATATGATATATAATTTTTGCTTAAAATATATAGAACCGGTTTGTGGTCTTCTCATTTACCTTTAGTTCTCAAATTTAAAACACCATTATTATAATTGTTTTCAAAAAACAATGTAAACATACTAAGAAGTACTATGAACTTATTTACTTAAATATAAATGATTAGAAGACTTTTAAATAATATCAGTTCTGAAATGTACAATATGCTCCGGATTTTAAAAATAATATTGTATATATGAAATTGATACGTAGTGAATTTGCCGTTATTCAGATACCTTCTATTTTGACCTATACATAAAAGCATGGTTAATTTTGTTAGATAATGCAGCTATAGCCCCATTTATATAACACAAAACCTATTACTTTAAATGAAAGGGGAGTAAAGGACCCATATTTTACGAAAGACCTAAAATTTGAAAGTACTGAATTCTAAAAAACTTGCAAATTTTTTTTCATATTAAACGAGTGAAATTTGATGCAAAGTTAAAGAGAAAATTTTAGAATATCCTATTACAGTAGGTACTTTCAGTCAATTTGATATTATTTTCGTCCCCCGAAAATCATGAATATATTCTCATAAGTGGTGTTCGAATTAACTCCTTATACGAAACACAGTTCGGCTCTTTATTATGCCAATTATTAGATTACAAATTTCCCCCTAAAAAGGAATTGCGTTAAAAATTTCGCGTTTTTTTTTTTCATTCTATTTTCTTTCTTTTTCTTTTTCTTCCCCTCTCCAGGAGTTTTTGGAAATTTTTTCTTGAAATAAATGTAAACTAGCATCTCAAAAATAAAATTCTTAGAACAGTTTTTAAACGAAGCGTTGCTTCAAGAGCTCCAGTATGTTTAGACGGGTCCTGAGTAAAACTTAGTTTAAAAAATATTACACTGAGTTAAAAAAAAAAAAAAAAAAAATGAAGTTTATTTTATAAAACCACAGAAATCCAGTTTAAAATTACATCCCAATCTGTAAAAATAAACTTTTTTTTTTTTTTACAGAAAAATTCTTAACTATATATTGATACAGATTTCATCTGGTTAGTTACATGTTTTTTTTCTGTTTTGCATACAGAGAATTGGTATCAAAACATGATTCAGAAGTGCTATGTAGCACATCAAATTGTGCATTCGTGGCTGAGAAGTAATATTGTCACCTGCATTGTAAAAAATATGTCCTATTTGCAATTTGTCCATTGTAAAAAATATGTGCTTTACTGCAGCAGTAAAGAAGCGAACTCTGGTCTGATCCTGGCTGGTAAAACTGGAAAATTTCATTTAATGCGAGAATTTTTAATGTGTGCCCTACGGAAAAAAATCTGTTGTGCACGTATGTTCTGTATATTGTTCTGTTACAGAAAATTTTTGTCGACGTATTTTTCGCATAGCATACGGATATTTTCTGGGAATTTTTGTTGCCAGGAATTTTCTGTAATACAGCAGGATTCTTCTTTTTTTTTTTTTTTTTTTTTTAAATCTAATTCTTGATAATCCAATATATATATATATATATATATTAGATGAGGTTATTATAAAAGAATTTAAATAAATTATTAATATATAAAAATTCAAGAGTATGAGTATATGAGATCATTAATGTTTTCATTAAAGTCGTCAAAATCCAGTCTTAGTTCTATATTTTACTACGTCCAGGAAAATTGCCTAGGCATGAAAATTAGTTCCTCATACCCATACGGTAAACAAAGTATTTTTTTTTTTTTTATGTTGAATTTTCAGTGATATATATATATATATATATATATATATATATATAATTACGCATTTTGAGGTTCCCTGAATACTAAAGTAAAGTTTTTAATAGTTGTTTTTGTGTATGTCTGTTATCAGCGTAATCTGAAAACAAATCCTTGCAGGCAACTCAAATGTTGTATTTTGAAGTTTATGTGAGATTAATACTTGAATAATTTAATGAAGATTGATAATTTTCAAGGAGTGGTGCGGGTGAAAGGTTAATTTGAAATAAACTTTTTAAATTTAATAACAGCCTTGAATTCCATATGAATGTAGGTATCATATTCAAACGGGTAGTTAAGGGGCCTGGTAGCATCCCTTTACACAGAATTATTTTTCAAATAAAACTGTTATTAAACCTAGTTTCAATTCTTTTTAATGTAGGCTTATATACAGTACTTGTTATTTTACTCCTCAATCTGTTATCTGTCTTTATAGAATTGAAATGCAAGGTAAGAAAAAGTCGTGCGAGCGCTACACCACATCATTTTGTTAAAACTGCAGTATTTTGAAACATTCAAAGGCGAAAATAATTTTTACGATTTTAAGATGTAATCTTTTATAAATATTTATACAAGAAAAGATTTTCAAGATAATATTGAAGAAGTGTTAACTGAGCCAATGCCTCTACCCATTCTAGTCTATAATCGTTCGGAAGAAAACATACAAAATTAGACTCATTCCATAATCTGTTCCTTTTTTATATGTTATCACGCTTTGTTTGTGTTTCAGTTTCGGGTCAGGGGATATATATTTTTATTATTATTATTATTATTATTATTATTATTATTTTAAGTAGAAAATTCCTAATGAATAATTGGGAAACAAATCTTTCTAATTAGTCGTTTAAAACATGACATAGCTTCATTTGTCGTATTAATACATACATATATGCATCAAAATATTATATTCATAATTCAAATAAACAACTTTATTTAACATTTAATGGTAATTTTTTCAATGCATAATAATAATAATAGTAATAAGTATATATATATATATATATATTATTTATGTAAGCTATCCTTTACACTCATTTAAAAAAACACTCAAAACTGTGCAAACTAAAATGGCGCTTTGGCATTTGCCATTTGTTATTCTTTTTCTCTCTTTTTTCTTATTGCTCATGGTACAATGTCATTAACTAAAATAATAAAAATAATAATCCAAAAGTTTATTAAAAAAGGAACAACATATTGGTTTCAAAAGTTCATCCATAATGTTAATCAGAAAATAACTGATAAAAAATTAAATTGCAGTTAAAATCGCAAATGACCTTTTTGCTTTTAATGATTGCATTATTGCTTTTTTTTTTTTTTTTTTTTTTTTTTTTTTTGTCAAAATATACGGGATGTGATTCAGTCTAACGAATAAAAACTGACTTTGTTCCACATTTACGGAAAAGAACGGGGTATAAAAAAATAACCTGTTCTTTGTAAAAATAAAATGTTGTAATGTTTTAAATGTTCTTTACAGCGCTACCTCATCTTGTGTAACAACGCAGTCTCACGAAGAGGAAGCATGGGTGATCTACTGGCTAACCTTAATGAAGAACAGATTTTGATTCTTAAAGAAGTAAATTTTTTTATTAATCCTTTATATATAATTTTTGCTTGGAATGTTGCGGTATGTTTGCAATCTTTAATTAGTTTTATTACCATGATATTTTCTTATATATTGTCAATTGATAATTTAAACTATCTTCTTCCTTTGTTTGTTTCCTTTTCCTCTTTTCCTTTTTGGAATGGATAAAAGAACTAATAAGGAAAAAGGAAGGAAATAAGAAACTTCTAACGCATATCTATTGCCAAAATTTTAAATACTAAATTAATAATAATAATAATACAGTTTTTTTTTTCCATTAAGGATACAAAATTAATTTAATACATTGAACATTTAAACTAGAATGTTTAATTTATTGAAATTTAATTGTTTATTTTTAAAATACTATCGATATTGTTTAGTTGTTTATTAAAAAATGTATATCAAATGCCTTATTAAAAAAACTTTTTCATCTTCTTTTTATTTATTTGTTTATTTATTTATATTTATTTTTAATAAACATTGACAGTTGGAAAGGAATTTTCAAGAAGTGTGTTTTGAAGCAGGTACATGTATTGCGAATTTTAAACAGTTCCTTCAAAATTTATCAGAAAATAATGTAATTTTTAAAACAATAATTATCATTAAAAAATTGAAATGCATATATAAAATAGAAATTTAAAAGTTTACGTGTTACTTTTAACTAAAATTTTGCTTAAGACTTAAAATAAATAGTTTACAATACTTTTCTGCTGTAATTTTTAACAATGCCCAAAATAAGAGTTTTGATTTTAAAGTTATACTTTCTACATTGCTTGCGTACTTTATTATTTTGTTTCAAAACAAATCAAACAGTTCCTTCAAATTTTGACCGATATCAATGTCATTTTAAAGATAATCATTGATTAAAATAACAATTACCATTAATATATAATATTTACAATACATTTTTTACAATATTTTATAATAAATTTACAATACTTTTCTGCAGTAATTTTTAAAAATATACGAAATAAATTTTTTATTAAAAATTTAAACTTCCAATATTACTTACTTATCTTATATATTTTGTTTCAAATCAAATGAAACAATGCCCTTCAAATTTTATCAGAATTCGATTTCATTTTTAAAATTATTTTTTTCTTATCATCATAAGTCAGTTTTCTCTTGTTACTATGATTTTTAGAATAGTTTAGTCATTTCTTTGTCAAGGTGCCCTATAAAAAAATTCTGTAAATTTACTGAAATGTCTATCCAGTGTCTCTGTAAATTTACAATAATTTTTAATTAAAAGTGAATAATCGAGACTCTCAAATCTTTATTCTGTACTTTTATTTATTTTAATTATTAAATTTATCAATATACAGTCGGTAGCAAAAGTGTCCGAACATTAGCAAAAATTCCTATGAAAAAAAGTACACTTCATACGGTTTTGTTAAATAAATCCTTGTCAAATCCTGTTCTTAGTCAGTCTAAGAACATGATTCGATAAGGATTTATTTAACAAAACCGCATGAAATGTACTTTTTTTACATAGGAATTTTTACTAGTGTTCGGACACTTTTCTTACCGACTGTATATGTATATATATAATATTATCAACAAGTTTTAAAGAACTTAAAAAATCTTAAATTTACTACTTATTGTATATATAATTTATTGGCCTAATTTGGCATTAACACTAATTTAAAAATTATTCATATTATGTTAAAAATGACAGTTTCTACTTTAGTAAAAGCATTCTAAGTCACAGATATATTCTCGTCAATAACACTGAGCGGAAAAAAAAAAAAAAAATCCGAGCTCTGATACTATTCTTGCTGTTTCTTATGTAAAATGACCTCCTGAATCCGAATATGACTATCATTTTGCCCATGTTTGATAAATATGTTTGATAAATAATATTAATAATAGATTAAAATAATATTAGAAATGTAATACATAATTTCAGTGACAAATCCCCCCCCCCCCCTAAATTTTTCCCTTGCCGCAAATGTTCCTGTTTTAGAATTTTCCAACTCAGAAGATATTTAACAGTTAAAATAATCCCCACTCCCTAAAAATCAAATTTATAGTCATAAAATTACCGAAAAGTGATAAAAATAGGGGACCGTACCTAAAAAACGGTGGGTGATAGGGAAAAATGGGCGTCATATTCGAGGTCATTTTACATAAGAATTTGCAAAAATGGTGTTGGGGGGCAATTTTCATACAAAGCAGTGTAATCATTTACATTAACCCTTTGCTGGTCCTAACGCTCTAAAGCGCTCTAAACAGCGTTACCAAATTTAGTGACTCTTTTATTCATTTCTCACCAATAATTTTGAGGATTGATATTTGATATATATATAATAGACGAATAACCTTCGAAGTGATTAGGCAAAAGTTAAAGTTAAAATTTAGTGGTGAATATTAAATAAAAAAGTTACTAAATTTAACAACATTGACAGAGGAGTAAAATTAAATAGGGCCGGCAAAGGGTTAATATTAGCCATTAAAATACATATAATAAATAACATACATTTTTTAACAGCTCCTTTTTTTTTTCTTTTTTTTTCCCCTCTGTAATTTCATAGTATAAGACTTAAGATAAATGATTACCAGTAATTTTAAGTTTCAATTTTGAACAGTGTGTGAAATGTGTTATTACGTTTTGAGAAGACAATTATTAATTTTGAAAGTTTGATACTATTTTCTTAGAGCATTCCCTTTCTTTTTAACTTTTTTTTTTTTTTTTTTCGTACGGGCCGTATTTTTTCCCTGAGTCTCACACCAGTATTCTGAAACAATAAAATTCATCTTAATCAGAAAGACTTATTTTACAACGAAAATCGTTCTAAAACATTTACTGGTATAAGACTCAGGGAAAAAATAAGGACCGTACGAACCCTGTTCAATATTATTAGGATTGATAAAAGAACGAAGATGCATCTGTTGATAGACTTTTGTTCTTAGGAACAAAATATTCTGTGATAAAATAAAAATTATTTTATATATTTTTAAAAACTATTTCTGATGGTGATAAGAACAATATAAATAAATAAATAAAACAAAACAAAACATAGCACAACTCGAAGGGCATTTCAAATAATTTTCAACCACAGCCCTTAATTTATGTCCAAATTCTTTTGTATGAAATTGTAAACGAATGATAAATGCTTTTTCTACCATATTCTAACTTTTTTTTTTTTTTTTTACGCATTTAAAAAATAAATGTTAGTTTTATTATTTTTAGTGCAATCTGAAGATGTTAAAGTGTACCAACAGGATTTTCTACCTGTAGACATAATGTATTTGAATTCTTTTTTATGTTCTTGTACATAGACTATTTGTCCGATCTGAGTGAAAAGTTTTAAGAAATAGCATCATATGATACAGATTTAGAATACCGAATTGGGACTTCTTGCTAAAATCTATTTTTGCATTATGCTAATAACAGACACACACATATAAAAACACATACAAACCACTAAAAACTTGATTCTTTCGGATTCAATGAAATTCAAAGCATGTAATTACAGCAAAAACGCAATTTCTAATATTTGACCTTAAAGCAATAATTATTTTTGCCATACGGCATTTGCCATAAGCGACATTAAAATATATCAGAAGTTATCACCAGCATCTGATAAACATACATGGAAACTTTAGCTTTGACTTTTTCTTAAATGTTTTCACAAATTTTCCGAATCACCGAAAGTTTTATTTGCGAATCACCAGACCTATGAAATATGAAAGCTCATTGATGTAGAAGTTAAGAAAAAAAAAAAACTTCTTAATTATACAATTAAAAGTTTTAAAAGGCAAAACACGTTTCAAAGAATGAATTATTTTTCACCAGTTGCATTTGTATGAGTTACGATTAGAAGAGAGAAAGATCAGAGTAGCCGTACCCTTGAAAGTGTGTCTGAAGTAGGAGGCCTGACAATAAATTTTAATAGTCAATAATAGTATTAAAAGAAGTCAGTTCGACTTCTTTTAATAGTATAATTGAGAGGGGGGGGGGGTGTTCTTCATTCTTTCTTTCTTTCTTTTTTTTTTTTTTTTTTTTTTCATTGTATGAACTGATTTTTGGAGCTATGTATTATAGAAGCTGCATGCGTTTATAAAGAAAGGTCTATGAATCAAAGCTGCGCTTATTAAATTTTGCCTTCTGTAATACAAGAAGATGAAAAATATGCAATATATAAATCTATTTTATGATTATGATTTGGTCATCATTCATTATAGCTGTACAGAGTTGACAATATTTTAAAATGTAATATATATGATTGATTTAGTTTATTTAAATTTGGTTTATGAATATCATTAATTATAAAATGACATACTTTCATTTAACAGTATAAAAGTATATAATTTAATATAGTCTAATATGCAAATTACTATTAAACAGTTTTGACAAACATTAATTTTTACAATTATGTATAGTATATTTAATTTTTGCTTATCTTAATATATATAAATCTCGTGTCACAATGTTTGTCCTCAATGGACTCCTAAACCACTTAACCGATTATAATAAAATTCGCACACCATGTGCAGTTCGATCCAACTTGAGAGATAGGATAGTTTAAATCTCAAATTATAGTCGCAATTTTAATTTATTGCTAATTATTTGTCTGTTATTATTTGACAGTCACAATTATCTGTTAACTCCAAATGATTCTAACAGATGTCGATACCTTTCGACTGGGTTGAGTAAGTAATCAATAGATGGCGCTGCTATGGTAAATCTACGAACGTGTCATATAAGCTACATTTTAACAGCATAATTACCACGTGTTGTTGACGCTATAAAATTCTCCTCAAAATATTTACAGTCTTTATTTGTAACAGATTACTTTCAACTTTCATATTTCCTTTCAAAAATGAAACGGCGAAAGTAGAGCGTGGAGCAATTACTCTGTTTCATATGAAAATGAAAGCTGAAATATATTTGGTGCTGCCATCTACACAAAGAATCTTCAACTTTTAACCTATTAATAAATTTCGTATAATTCAATTATTTCCACTTTTTAAATTTTTGGTGTTAGCATAGCCGGCCACGTGTTACTTAGACTGAAGTGTAAATTGAATTCATATTATAATGAAGATAATACAGTGAAATTAATCCTGTTTTTTACTTATTTGTGCTTCATTGATCAAAACTTTATAATTTAATCTGTATATATATATAAATTACGTGTCACGATGTTTGTCCGGGGTAAACTCCTAAACTAAGGAACTGATTTTGATGAAATTTTGCACACTGTGTGCAGTTTGATCCAACTTGAGAGATAGGATAGTTTTTATCTCAATTTATTGTCACAATATTGTTTTATTGCAATTATTTGTTAATTATAGACCTTTATTAAAGTTGCTCCAAAATATCTGTGAGTTCCATTAATTTAATTGTTGCCAAAAAAAAAAAAAAAAAAAAATACGAGTTCATTTTCTTTCGACATAAAAATAAATACATTTAATCAAACGTGAACGTTAAAAAATTATAAAAAGTTAAATTATGCATCTCACGAAAATTGACGTCATAATCAATTTAAAGATTTTATACACATTGATAAAGTGCTAATGTAGTTCTATCATAGATATAGTAATATATATAGATCTCTCATCCCCATGTTATCGTAGAAAGATTTTTGATGCCGAAAAAAGATAAAAAATAAAAGCTTTGGAAACAGCCATTAAGTGGTATTGAAAAAAAAAAAAAAAAAAAAAGAAAAAGAAAAGAAAGAAAGAAATATGAATTTGAAACTGTATCTGGAGTCTTCCATTCCCCTTTAGCAAATAAATTATTCATAAATTTTATTTGCTAAAATATTAGTATGTATTCCCGTGTGTATTCACTCGGGGAAAGACGGCCATATTTTGGTAAAAACGTCGTCTTTTCCCAAATGAAAAGGAATAACTTTTTTCTCCCCAATGATCACTCTATTCTATATATGCTATACTATATCTATGAGTTCTATACGCAAGCGAAGTGTGACTCACTGACCGTCTGTGCAGCCAAGAAAAAGATTTCCTATGTTAATTGCCCACTGGATTTTTTGTAAGAAATTATTAAAAATCGAGGAAATTTATTTCCCGATTTTAATCCTTATATTTGGGTATAGATATGTATTAGTTATCGCGGGTGTTAGATTGAATTATTTTGCTGTCAAATTGACAAAATTTTAATTTTAAATTTTTAAACTCTGTCGCCCTTGGCTTTTTTTATTATTAATATTATTATTTGGCGATCAAAAGCGTAACACGAAAATATACATGCCAGATGTATGCATTGTACGAAATGTAATATGTATTATTCATTGTACGTATGTATGACATGTAATATGTATTGTACGAAATATTGTTTCATATTATTCATTACTCTTTTAATATAAGTTGTTAAAATAACCATGATTTTTGAAAGGAATTAAATATTTTCGCCAGATAATTTGGCGATATTCTTTTTTTTTCGCCAAGGATGACAGAAATGAAATCTATTCCGCTGCAAAATATTAGTATCTTACATCAGATATTTTATTTAGACATTTGAAAACAAATTTGACTTCAAACTATGATAGAATATTTATCATTTTCCTTTTAATTTGTATATTATTAGTATATTAAAATTTAAAAGCATGGTATATAAAAAGTTTTTTTTTTTTTTTTTTTTTTTTTTTTTTTTTAAATCTTATAATTATTCTTATCTTAATCCTCAATGTTTCCCATCTTTATTGACTTGAATTTACTATTAAAATTTTAACATACTCAAAAACTTCTCATCACTTCGTTAAAATACACTAAACTTTTCCAAAATCTTTTTGTATTTAAAATGATACATGTATTTACTTTAAATGTCCAATATTTCATAAGATTTCCAATTTTAAAGTTTTAAAATATTTATCAAATTTACTTATTTTTCTGGTTTAGCCTTATTGTTTTCCCTTTTATAACTACAGCTGTTGCCCTCTTTAAAATATTTAAAATGATGAGGTCATTTAATAGTAAAATTATCCATTATAGCATATATTATATTTCACTCCTCCATAAAAATTGATTTTAAAATCGTCTGTTTCTTTTATACTTTTATTTTAATAGAATTTTAATAGAATTTAATTTATATATTAGTCATTTTAGCAATTTTATCCAAAGTAGCATTAGAAATAATATATATCACTTCTCCATTAAAATTTATAGGACCCTACAATAAAATTAATTTGTGCTTAATATCAACACTACGAAAATTTTTATCAATCGCTTCCAAATTTTGACCTAAGTTTCAAATCTCAACCCTGTGGGTTTTTACATCGGCTACAACGTTTTCGTCTTTGTTCGTAAATAATAATTTAACTGTACTAAATAGTTTACAGCCGTATAATTCAACGTATAACTTAGTCACAGCAACGCGTATATATATATATATATACTAGCAGACCCGGCCACGCGTTGCTGTGACTAAGTTATACGTTGAATTATACGGCTGTAAACTATTTAGTACAGTTAAATTATTATTTACGAACAAAGACGAAAACGTTGTAGCCGATGTAAAAACCCACAGGGTTGAGATTTGAAACTTAGGTCAAAATTTGGAAGCGATTGATAAAAATTTTCGTAGTGTTGATATTAAGCACAAATTAATTTTATTGTAGGGTCCTATAAATTTTAATGGAGAAGTGATATATATTATTTCTAATGCTACTTTGGATAAAATTGCTAAAATGACTAATATATAAATTAAATTCTATTAAAATTCTATTAAAATAAAAGTATAAAAGAAACAGACGATTTTAAAATCAATTTTTATGGAGGAGTGAAATATAATATATGCTATAATGGATAATTTTACTATTAAATGACCTCATCATTTTAAATATTTTAAAGAGGGCAACAGCTGTAGTTATAAAAGGGAAAACAATAAGGCTAAACCAGAAAAATAAGTAAATTTGATAAATATTTTAAAACTTTAAAATTGGAAATCTTATGAAATATTGGACATTTAAAGTAAATACATGTATCATTTTAAATACAAAAAGATTTTGGAAAAGTTTAGTGTATTTTAACGAAGTGATGAGAAGTTTTTGAGTATGTTAAAATTTTAATAGTAAATTCAAGTCAATAAAGATGGGAAACATTGAGGATTAAGATAAGAATAATTATAAGATTTAAAAAAAAAAAAAAAAAAAAAAAAAAAAAAAAAAAAAAACTTTTTATATACCATGCTTTTAAATTTTAATATACTAATAATATACAAATTAAAAGGAAAATGATAAATATTCTATCATAGTTTGAAGTCAAATTTGTTTTCAAATGTCTAAATAAAATATCTGATGTAAGATACTAATATTTTGCAGCGGAATAGATTTCATTTCTGTCATCCTTGGCGAAAAAAAAAGAATATCGCCAAATTATCTGGCGAAAATATTTAATTCCTTTCAAAAATCATGGTTATTTTAACAACTTATATTAAAAGAGTAATGAATAATATGAAACAATATTTCGTACAATACATATTACATGTCATACATACGTACAATGAATAATACATATTACATTTCGTACAATGCATACATCTGGCATGTATATTTTCGTGTTACGCTTTTGATCGCCAAATAATAATATTAATAATAAAAAAAGCCAAGGGCGACAGAGTTTAAAAATTTAAAATTAAAATTTTGTCAATTTGACAGCAAAATAATTCAATCTAACACCCGCGATAACTAATACATATCTATACCCAAATATAAGGATTAAAATCGGGAAATAAATTTCCTCGATTTTTAATAATTTCTTACAAAAAATCCAGTGGGCAATTAACATAGGAAATCTTTTTCTTGGCTGCACAGACGGTCAGTGAGTCACACTTCGCTTGCGTATAGAACTCATAGATATAGTATAGCATATATAGAATAGAGTGATCATTGGGGAGAAAAAAGTTATTCCTTTTCATTTGGGAAAAGACGACGTTTTTACCAAAATATGGCCGTCTTTCCCCGAGTGAATACACACGGGAATACATACTAATATTTTAGCAAATAAAATTTATGAATAATTTATTTGCTAAAGGGGAATGGAAGACTCCAGATACAGTTTCAAATTCATATTTCTTTCTTTCTTTTCTTTTTCTTTTTTTTTTTTTTTTTTTTTTCAATACCACTTAATGGCTGTTTCCAAAGCTTTTATTTTTTATCTTTTTTCGGCATCAAAAAATCTTTCTACGATAACATGGGGATGAGAGATCTATATATATTACTATATCTATGATAGAACTACATTAGCACTTTATCAATGTGTATAAAATCTTTAAATTGATTATGACGTCAATTTTCGTGAGATGCATAATTTAACTTTTTATAATTTTTTAACGTTCACGTTTGATTAAATGTATTTATTTTTATGTCGAAAGAAAATGAACTCGTATTTTTTTTTTTTTTTTTTTTGGCAACAATTAAATTAATGGAACTCACAGATATTTTGGAGCAACTTTAATAAAGGTCTATAATTAACAAATAATTGCAATAAAACAATATTGTGACAATAAATTGAGATAAAAACTATCCTATCTCTCAAGTTGGATCAAACTGCACACAGTGTGCAAAATTTCATCAAAATCAGTTCCTTAGTTTAGGAGTTTACCCCGGACAAACATCGTGACACGTAATTTATATATATATACAGATTAAATTATAAAGTTTTGATCAATGAAGCACAAATAAGTAAAAAACAGGATTAATTTCACTGTATTATCTTCATTATAATATGAATTCAATTTACACTTCAGTCTAAGTAACACGTGGCCGGCTATGCTAACACCAAAAATTTAAAAAGTGGAAATAATTGAATTATACGAAATTTATTAATAGGTTAAAAGTTGAAGATTCTTTGTGTAGATGGCAGCACCAAATATATTTCAGCTTTCATTTTCATATGAAACAGAGTAATTGCTCCACGCTCTACTTTCGCCGTTTCATTTTTGAAAGGAAATATGAAAGTTGAAAGTAATCTGTTACAAATAAAGACTGTAAATATTTTGAGGAGAATTTTATAGCGTCAACAACACGTGGTAATTATGCTGTTAAAATGTAGCTTATATGACACGTTCGTAGATTTACCATAGCAGCGCCATCTATTGATTACTTACTCAACCCAGTCGAAAGGTATCGACATCTGTTAGAATCATTTGGAGTTAACAGATAATTGTGACTGTCAAATAATAACAGACAAATAATTAGCAATAAATTAAAATTGCGACTATAATTTGAGATTTAAACTATCCTATCTCTCAAGTTGGATCGAACTGCACATGGTGTGCGAATTTTATTATAATCGGTTAAGTGGTTTAGGAGTCCATTGAGGACAAACATTGTGACACGAGATTTATATATATTAAGATATCTTTACTTACTTATTTATTTTTATTTGCAGTAATTATTATTTTCCTTTTAACTTCTCTCTTTGTTATTATATGGTCTTCCAGAGGATTTAAAGGAAAGAAGGGTAACCGACAAACTCGTTTAACAAGCTCCCGTTTGTTCCCTTTTCTTGTTATTTCTGTTTTATTTATTTGGATTTTGCCCTTGTTTCACATAGTTTTCAGTTCTTTTATGTGTGTATAGTATATATATGTGTATTACATGCCTTTTCAGTTATTTACAAATCAACTGATCTAAAAATGATTAAAAAAGAAAAAGAAAGAAAAGAGTGGTTCAATTAAATATTTCTTGGATTCAAAAACAACAGTTAAAATATAACATAAAAACGTAATGAATTTAAAATCTATGCAATATGTAGAGGATATTCTAAAAAAAAAAAAAAAAAAAAAAAAAAAAAAAAATGCAAAATACGAATTTTTCTAATACTTTTTCATTTTATAGTCTTGAGTTTTTTTATTCCAAAGAAACTTTGTTATCCTCATTACCAGTTAAATAGACAAAATAAGTCTATACATGAAAACTTCTGTCATATAAATATCTAGTATTGCCAAATTCTTTTACATTAAGCTTGAAGGTAATGAAAATCTTATTTATATGTTCAAAATCAAAGGAAATGATTGGTTTAGTATAAAACAATACTGAAAGGAACTTGAAATATTTTATGCCAACTTCAAATGCGAAACATACGTTTCTACTGAAATTAGATGAAAAATCAAGTGTGTGTGTGGTGGCAGTGGGGGGGGGGGATGAAGAAAAAAGGAAAAAGAAAGGAAAGAAGAGAAATGTGCATCGCATCTTTTATGCAGTCATTCGTCATAATTGGCTTTGTATTTTCTTTCAAAACAGAAAGAGAAAAAGAAAAGAAAAATAAAGGCATACAACAGCTATTTGATTTTGTTGCTTTTGTTTATGCAATAACAACAACATCAGAAAAAAAAAAAAAAGAGAGAGAGAGAGAATTTATTTATTATTATTAATTAAATTTAATAAATTTAATTTATGATTATAAAATTGTTTTCAAACACATGACCACTAAATAAGTTTCAATATTTTTTTTTTCTAAAATAAAACGTTTAACTTTATTATATGGATACTCATGCAAGGCAGAGTGTTGGTGTTTATTTTGTTCTGGGTTGGATTGGGTTGTGGGGATTAAGGCCGATTGACTGCAGTAGGGTCCTAGGCATAAAAAGGGAGTGCCTTCCGTGGGGTCTTTCTAATATTTTGTTCTGAATTTACAATGAAATACCGTCGTGTGCGTATTCTAACTTGTGTATATATTTGTTTTTTTATCTTTAAATCTGCAGGTAATCACAAAGCATTTTTTGATACTTGTATACTGTTTCTTAGTAGAATTCTGTCCCCACTAGTGGCCGAGATGCTTTGTTCTCCTAGTTGGTAAAAGGGAGGTGATGGTTCGAACCCAGGTCACGCTTGATGGCCTAGCCTATCGAAGTGTTTTGTAGTTTTCTTCGAAACTCGTGTGAATACGATCTAGGACCCCCCCCCCCCCTTAGAAAGATCATCAGAAAAGGCATTTTATCCAGATCTAGTTCCTCATATTGATAACCAGCTTCTACCTACATACTACACCTCAACACACCATATTAATTTTCGCAATATGACTGTGTATTAATAACTGGGATTAAGCGATTTCAAATTTAGTTACAGGAAGAACTCTCAAAGCTCTAGCTGTATTTTAATGGTGTAGTGTACGTGTGTTGGTAAGGCCGATCGTCTAACGGAGGGTTCTAGGCCTGGAGGGAGGAGTGGGTATGCCCGTCGTCTGGGTCTTTCAAAAGAAGTCTTCCCTGCATTTACGAGAGTTTCGGAGAAAACTACGGGAAATTCCGAATGGCTAAGCCGACGATTATGACCTAAATTCATTTTCCATCTCCCTGCTTCAAGAGCAGAATCTCTCAGTAACTGGTGGGGTGTAATTGTATGATAAATAAAATTTATTATAACTATTTATTCTTGGTATCATAGAATGTAAGTGAATTCTAATGTGTGAATCTTAATCATGTGTAAGATGTATCTATTTCTCATATATTAGTCCTATTCGAAGTATGGGGTATTAAGCTAATTTATTGTGAAATTTCTATTCTTTATATAATGAAAAATATACTGGAGTTATTTCGTATCAGACTGACAGAATGCAACAAAATAAAAAATAAAAAAAGTATTATTTTTGAACGATAGTTTCGAGTCGCAATTATTAAGCAGTGTCCTTCATCAGATGAAAAAACTGTAAGCACAGATGCAGCGTCAAAGCAGCAATGTACCTACAAAAATGCAAGTATACTAAAAGCAACCAATTACTACTTTGTTTGTGCCTATTTTATTTCATCTAATGGAGATTTATGCTTAAATTAACAATTGTTCAAAGATAAATTTTGTTCAATAAACCTAAACAATCATTCAAAAATTAGTAGCACCTTTTTGCAATTTATGGTATTCCTTTATAAAATTCTGAACCTTAGTGTGACAGATTAATCCATTTCATTCCAGTATGGGAATCTAAATAATAATAATAATAATAATAATAATAATAATAATAAACATGTATTTTTGTTTAGTAGACAAACTCCATTTAAAGAATAAACAGTTAAAAAAAAAAAAAAAAAAAAAGACTACAGAAAAAAATTGGCTTCCTGGTTGACAGATTTTTTCTGTTTATTCCATAGAAAAACTCTTATATTTTAATGACTTTACAGATTTTAAACGATTACATTTAGCATTACATATTACTACAAAATAGGTATGCTGAATAATACATTATAATACCCCCCCCCCCCTTCTATCAATTTTTTAGAATATTATTATGATGAAAATGGAAAAAAGTATGTCAAAAATAATGAGAAATTGGTGAGATTTGTGGGAGAAAAATTACACACGTAAAAACAGTCACAAAGGCTCTTGTTCATACTTCTACAAACATAAACAACGCGTTCTCGCTCGCTGATACAGTGGAAATCGCAGTTTTGTTACAATTTTTCCATTGAGTAGTGATAGAACGCAGAAAAAGAAAAAAAAAACTGCACTGAGAAAAAATTCTGTAAATGACATCTAGAATCTAACTCTAGAAAAAATAGTTCTATGTCATCCTTATAAATTCTAGTCCCCTTGGAAAGCGAGTTCTAGAAGTCCCTATTAGAATTCTAGAGCGTTTGCCTATATTATAGAGGGCAAAGTTATTTAAAAATCTCTGCAAATAAATGAGACTACAGGAGACGGGTTTCAGAAACTATAATCTTGGTTTATTACCCAATTCTAAAAAATCAAGCGAGAATTTCTCGCAATACAAAAGATTCAGAATATTCAGAATATTGTTTCACCATCTAGAAATGCGTAAACTAAAAATTCTCGAACATTCCGTCTATTCAGTTTATTGGCGTGCCTTATGCGCATAACTCAGAAATCTATATTTCTAGTTAAGGGATTTAGAAAATAGCCACTTATTCATTCTAGAGGAAGGCGGTATATATATACTTTCCTGAAAAAAAAAACACAGTTTTTTTTTTTTCATGTAAAAATGACTGCTTTTATACCTACACATACATACACATATAGTTTATATCTTTTAAAACAATATATTAATGCATAAAAGGAGTTTATTTTCAGTGGTTCAATTTCGATATTTAGTAAAGTAAAAATATAATTGGGAGAAAAAAAATCTTTGGGAGATAATTCACAGAAAATATTTCGAAATTTCACCATTCCCTTAAAAAATTGCAATTCAAATCGATAATATAGTTTCAATTAAAACTAAGACTTGCATAAAAATCAGAATGAGCTCGTGCAGTTAGCAATTTTTATAAATTTCACCTTGAAACAGCTAATCGTTAATTCTTTCAAAACGTACTTTTTTTTTTTTCTTCTAATGCACACTATTTTTTATTTCTCTTTTTTAGCTAACTACTAGACGGCTTGATCGTTAAGAGGTCAAATATTGTTGTATTCGTTACCTTGAGAGTAAATTTGCTGAAATAGGGACATTGCACCATTAAATAAGAGTTGTTAGTTTTCAAAGCTTTATAATATTAATATATTCTTATTTATATATCTCCATGCTTTTTTTTTTTTTTTTCTTACATTTTTTAACAACCGTTAAAGTTTTTAAATGTAAAAAAGAAAAAAATCTTTGAATTATACATATTTATAGGCATACATGAATTAAAAAAAAAAAAAAAATCTCTTGTGAATAATGAAACTTAACAAACTTTTCTTTTTTAATTTTTGTTCTGTTAAATGACATGTTTATACTATCTTTTCTTCAAGAATTGTGAATAAGAAATGAGACATAGTTGATAAAACAAAAATTTGCTTTTAATGTATGTAATTAATTAGATCCGTTAGTTTTGTTGCAGAATAATCATTTTATGTACTCATAAAGTCTCACAGGTTTACGGTTTTTCTCAATAAATAAATAAATAAATAATGTCAAATTATTTTATGTATACTTAAAAACTAAGTCTCTGAAGTTTATGGGGTTTCTTAATAAATAAATAAATAAATAACGCAAAGGTGTATTTGAACAGAAATGCATGAAATTACAATTGACATGTTTGGAAAATCCGAATAGTCTCCGTTTATCTCAATACAGAATATATTGACTTTGCTTTTCATGATATTTTGTCCATAATTACTGGATAGGATTGAAGTCAGTCAAAGTACCCAATTTAACATCATTTTTCCGATTATTTTTTCCTTAGAAAGAAGGAAATATGTGTTCTGTTTAGAAAATGTGCAGTTTTGAATCGAAAAATCAGGTCAAAATGCCCAATTTTGTGTTTCTAGAAAATTTCGAAACATCATTCAATGTTAAAATATTTGAATTTGTAAGCGTAATGACTTTTTTATTTTTATTTATTTATTAGAATATAAGATTAAAAATTGCATATAAAGGTACAGTCGGTAACAAAAGTATCCGAACACTGGCAAAAATTCCTATATAAAAAAAGTAGAGTTAGTACTGTTTTGTTAAATAAATCCTTGTCGAATCATGTTGACTAAGAACATGATTCGACAAAGATTTATTTAACCAAAAAGTATTAAGTGTACTTTTTTTGTATAGGAATTTTTGCTAGTGTTCGGACACTTTTGTTACCGACTGTATGTCATATATTAGGCTGTTTAAACGACTTTAAAAGAATTACAAATCCTTATTATTATCTAGTCACCAAAAAGGATAACCTGAAATTAGTTAGCTTATACAGTTAAGGATGGATACTTAATTTTCCCGAAAAACCTGTTTTATTATTATTATTATTATTATTATTATTATTATTATTATTATTATTTATCTATTTTTATGAATACAAATACATAACAAAGGTCTGCGAAATCGTACTTTTCTTGATGAAATAACTCTCCTTGTTCTTTCCTCACATTACCTAGATTTTTACGGAAAATAGCTGTGATGGGACTTGAAAAAGTAGAGTTTTAACCCCACTTCTATCAAAAGATTCCATTTTTTGTCAAAAATGTATGTGATGGAAATTTTTGAATATTTTTTCCTTAATCAGCATCTAAAAAGACATCACCTTGAAGAAAAGAATTTCATCGCAAACCTGTGTAATTCATGCAAGATACAACTTTAATTTACGTTTTTAAATAAAAAAAAAAGAAAAAGAAAGAAAGAAATAGAAAAGACAATCAAAACTCGAATATTAAACGAGAAACCATGGCCATATTCTGGTCACACTAAGGTAATTATGGTAAACTGTGGACGCACACTATGATTTTTAATAAGAAGTGAAACAGAAATAACTGTGAAAATTACCATGGGTATAACTATATATATATATATATTCGGAAAAATACACTTCAACATCCCGTATTTGAATAGTTCAACATCTTAAAAATAATAATCGCACAAGTTAGTCTCACGATACTATCAAACTATTTATTAACAACAATCGAATTATTTCCGTATTTAAAAAAAAAAAAAAAAAAAAATCTGCATGATAATCGCACGGTTACCTGCTATTTCAAACAGCAGGAAACATCTCCTCAGGGTCATTTTGCATCTAATTGTAATGAAATGTTCAGATTTACCTTGTGGAAATGTTTTGAATGTTTTTGTGTTTCATTTTACCTTCTTAATTTTACGACTTACTGCTTATAAAGTGACACTGAAACATTTCTATAATTGCCAATAAGTATTTAATGAGAGAAAAATAAAATAATTCCTTTATGAATTTCTTCATGAACGAAAAGGTAAATAACCTAATTACGCAGCAAATAAAAGAGTAAACGAATTCAAATGTTAATTAGGGATATTTATCTTTAATAATTAAACTTGCTATGTTGTTTGCTTGCTATGCTATTTAAATATATTTTTTTATAGTAAATCGTAATGACTTTTTTCGTTTTTTGGAGTAGTAATATGAAACTCTGGGGTCATAAATTCTCTTTAAAGAAAGAAAGAAAAAAAAAAAAGATAACTGTAAACTTTTGCTAATGTTACAAATAATTTGATTGGCTGGTACAGGATCTTGAAAAAGATGCAATCGACTTGCAGTCCTACGGCGTTCGAAAGAAATAAGTTTTGTGGACAAAGGGCATATTATACTGTAATTAGGGTTAACGTGAAGGCCTCCAAGGATACGCTTTGAGGGGGAAATTCTGGAGGGAAAAAAAGTAGCCGGATTAATTATCATATGCAAAGAAAGTAGTGGTTGTTTTAACATATTTCACCAGAACTCCTTATTACTTGTTCAAAAAATAAATAAAATAAATAAAGCATTCTTAATATAGCATTTTAATGCATTTTCTGACTTACAAAAAGAGAAGAGAAAAAAATCATATGTCCAATATTCTAGATTTAAATTTTAAGTAAAGTATTAATATTTCTATATACTTTAAGAATAATTTTTTTCAATATTTATTCTCAATTTCTAAAAAAAAAAAAAATGTTAATATATTATTTTAGCGGTAATTAAGATTGGATAAGATATGAAGAAGATGAAATAACTTTTCTTTTGTACCTTTACGAGGACTCTGTTTTTATCGCCGCCGGAAGACAAAGCCCATGTTATTCTATGGAGACATTTGTTTATAAAAAATACTCATTATCTAATGCATTTTTTTTTTATTTTTTTTTTATTACGTTTTCACATTCTGAAAATTCACAACCGTTAAATTCGTTCTCATTTTCTAAAAACCGATTAATAATAATAATAATAATAAATTTTTGGTGACCGGAAACGAAGAAAATGTAAGAGTGAGATGGGCGCTTTCTTAATATTCTAGGTATTAACGTTAATGTAGAGAAAGCGTCGTAAAGTTAAAATCATTACGATATAAACGAGATGTCTAGGAAAAAAATTTATTGTGGATATAAATTCTTATGTGTATTATGTAATAAATTACAGTTTTTTTTTTTTTTTTTTTTTTTTTTTTTTTTAAGTTTATTTGTTTGGTTTCAGGAAGTCGTAAATTGTAATTTGATTTCAGAAAGTTGTAAAATGTACTCTATTCTACAACGACGGCCTTCGAAAGATCCAGAAATATTAGAAAAAAATTAATAACTCTTGAGTGATGTCTATGACATATGTGTCAACTTTAATGCTTTTTGGAAACCAGTAATTTTTAAAAGAAATTTTTCTGTAACAGTTTTCATTAAATAAATAAAACAAAAATTTCTTATCAAAAAAGCGTAAAATTTGCCCGCTATACTATGTAGTCATGTTATAAAAATAAGAATTAAAAATTATATATATATATATATATATATATATATATACACAGTCGGTAACAAAAGTATCCGAACACTAGCAAAAATTCCTATGTAAAAAAGTACGCTTAATACAGTTTTGCTAAATAAATCTTTGTCGATATCTGTTCTTAGACTGACTAATAACAGGATTCGACAAGGATTTATATAACAAAACAGTATTAAGTATACTTTTTTCACATAGGAATTTTTGCTAGTGTTCGGACACTTTTGTTACCGACTGTATATATATATATATATATATATATATATTAATTCAAACTTTACAACAACTCTCGTATATTTTCACTGTATATTCGTTTCCTTGACAGGAGAATTAATGACAGTTATCTTAAATTCTCTATAAAAACACTTATAATAGCTTTTACATTAAAATAAATATCGTAGCTTTCAGTTCAGCGAAAACAGGTTTTCTATGTATAAATATATGCATTATATTATTATTATACATTCAAAAATGTATTTGTATTTTCGGAATCAATCTTGAAATCAAGATCCGTAAAATCAACAGAATTGATAATTCTGTTGATTTGGAAGTAAACATTGTTTTCCTCTAATGATACCGTTGTACAAAGTTTTCCTCGGAATTAATTTTAATATAATTTTTTCCTGGTATAACAAAGCCTTCAAGGGCGATATTTCTTTTCAACATGCATAATTTAGTTGATGATGTTTTAGTAATAACTAAAACCCTATATTTCTCTAAATTAAATTTCCGTTTTTTAATTACACATTTATTTGAGTGCATGATAATTTAAGAAATTCGTCATTAATAACAAGATATAAAAACACTGATGTTTTTAATGTTGTAAAAACTTATAACATTTTTTTTAAATAAAAGAAACAAAACATATTAAAAAATATAGGGTAAGTGCTCCAGTGATTGGCATGCTCCAGTAATTGACATCTATCCCGAAATAATTAATAAATAAGAAAAATAATAAAGTCATATATTTTACATATAAGAATTTTGACATTTTATGTCAAACACTGGAGCATAGGGTTCTAATAACTGGTAAAATGAATAACTAGCAGTGTCAAAAACCGGAACATAGGGGGCCAATTACTGATAAAATGAAAAACTGATAGTGTCAATTACTGGAACACTGAGTGGGTGCCAAATAAAAAGTCATAAAAAAAAAAATAATTGTTATCAAATGTATATATTTTAACATATATGTGGTTCTGAATGTCTTTCATACCATATGTACTAACTTAAGATTTCTAAAAATATTTTCTGATGACTAGAACATTAAAAACATCAGCGATTGCTCTAAAAGTGTCAATCATTGGTGCACTTACCCTATATGTAAAAATAAAAACTGAAAGAATTCATATCATCAAACTTACATTATTATTATTATTATTTTCCCATTTAGTTGCCCACAATAATAAAAACAGGGCTAATAAAAAGAGTTATATTTTTCTTTCTTTTCTTTTTAAATGGATTTCGTGAGTTGCTAATTTTTTTGTTTCTATAACTATTACAAGAAAAATCACAAAATTATATCATAGAATCAGAATATTTCTGATCTATCAACATTGTTTAGTTTATTTTATTTAAATAGGAATAATAATGGTAAATGTTTACTTGCAAATCACTTATTTAAAGTACCTTATTTTCTTTTAGTTCCGAAAATGTATGTCAGATGTAATCAAGCCGCAACATGACGACAAGTTTTTATTGCGATTTTTAAAAGGTAAAATATTATTTTTCTTTTCTTCTTCGATATTTTTTATAAGAGATCAATTAAAAGTTGTTAAATGTATTCACATGTTAATGTTTACTAATCATAAATGAACCTCGTTTTGGTTTTAGCACGACAGTTTGACATCATCAAATCAGAAGCCATGTTAAGGAAGGTAATATTGATTTTCGAATAAAATTTTTTATTTTATTCAATATTTTGATGTATACATAGTTGCCAACTTTTACGCATTTGGAATACAGTTTTTCTTTTTAGATTTTATTGTTATTATTATTATTATTATCATTTGTTTAAAGTCTAAAATTATTCGATTAAATACGATAATCGAGATTACTGAAAGCTTGTGGTATTCAGAATTTGTAAAAGTAGCAAACTATGTATAAATTCCCAGTCATATAATATAATAAAGTCATATTGTTACTTTAAGAGAAGACACAATTAGGGACAAGTTTACAGTGGGCACTCGAGGCACGTACCTAGGGCCTCCGACGAAAAGGAACTCCAAAGTTTCTTTGGCATCTTTCAAATTTTACTTCTGAATATTCTTCTATATTCTCTGATTCTATATATATCTGAATTACTTCTAGAAAAAATACCTTTTGTATTCATTAGGCTTTAAGTGTTCAGTAGGCGTCACCAAAATCCACAGTCGGTTTAATTCAAATTTTCATCCTTAGTTTCATCGAAAACTAAATGTCTGTCTGTCTCTCTCTAACTTTATTATTATTATTATTATTATTATTATTATTTTTTTTTTTTTTTTTTTTTTTGGTCTGTGCGGGGATTTTTCTGGGGAAGGTAATCTCAAAAGCGACAGTTTTCAGTTATGGGGTTTAGAATTGTTTAAAAAGCAGAGCCTATTGTGCCCGTTTCTTTTCTTTTCTTTTCTTTTCTTTTTTTTTTTTTTTTTTTTTTCATTTTTCTGATGCTAAAATTAAATATATATTTAACTAACCTCAGAATCTTATAATTATTAGACTATTACTTCTTTAACAATGTTATTCTAAACGAAAGAAAAAAAAAAAATCTTGGAAAAACCAATGAACCATTTAGAGTGGAAGGTTTATGCTTTCAATTTTCTTTTAGTTAAAGTTTGAAGATTTCAAAATGGTATCTTGCCATAGCTTTCTAGTAGAGGTGATATATTTGTAAGTTATTTTAACCGCCATTGTTGTTAACATTTTTTACGTTTATTTAAAGAGAGAGAGAGAGAGAGAGAGAGAGAAAGTGTAATAGTTGGATTGTGTATGTGTGTGTGTGTGGGGGGGGGGGGGGGGGTCGTGAAACCCCGAAGGCCCTCAGATGCGTAAATTGGGCACAAAAACAAACTGAAGAGTATACAAAGTTAAGAAATACGGTAAAATGTAAATGTTGTTACTTACAACCCAATACATTTCTATACAAGTATGAAATGGTTTCCATATGTAATATAAAATAAAAATCCGATGTACGTATTCAGGTTGGTTGATTGCGCGGGTTAAGACCGATTGACTATGCTAGAGTCCTAAACTTGGATGGAATGACGTCCGTGGTGGGGTCTTAACGAAAAAAGGATAATGATAAACTTAAACGCGGACAATACCTAATATCGCCGACAGCCGTGGCCCATGTTATTCTATGAGAAAATCTGCTTCCATAATTACTCATTACCTAATGTATTTTTTTTTTTTTAAATTCCCTTTTCACATTCAGAAATTTCACAATCGTTAAATTAGTACTCATTTTCCAAAAATTGATTTTTTAAATTTTTAGTGTTTCATTTTGTGACTAAAAAAATGAGAAAAATGCAGTTAGTGAAAATTAGCATTTTTAAACTCAAAATTAAAACATAAATTTTTTTTTTAATTAATTTTTCGAAAATGAGTACTAATTTAACGGTTATGAATTTTCTGTTTGTAAAAACGTAATTAAAAAAATACATTAGGTAATGAGTAATTATGGAAACAAATTTTCCCATAGAGTAACATGGGCCATGGATTAGGTACTGTCCTCTCTTAAAACAGTGAAATTTATTATTATCATTATAAAAAATTAAAAGTGATGGGGTTATTTGCAAGTCTCAAATAAATATTCTTCAAAAAATTTCCAAAATCCAAGAAAGAAAAAAAAAGTGAACTCAAGTTGGCTGTCTTCCAAGTTCATTCACGTTCAGGAGGCTTAAAATTTTGAAGGTCATGCAAAATTGGTCGAAAATAATAACAAGTGATACCAAAGGGGGGGGGGGGATGCATATGCATTACTTTAAGCAACAAGGGGAAAAAACCGTGCTCCTCCTTCAATTCACAATGTTGGAGATAATTTAATAAACAATCTCAATAAGTGATCTGCGTTTTTATCTACCACGTGAAATCTTTTGCACAGATAACATGGAAAGTTTTATTTTTAGACTTTTTTAATATTTACAAGCAATACAAACATTACTACAACTTCATAACAATTACAAGCAACATAAATGTTGTTATAGCCGAAGAAATATTACTTTTATAAATAAACGAAAAACTCAGATCAAACGGAATCATAACTAAGGAAACGTTATCTTTTATCAAAAGCTGGATGATAACTTTTACATTAGAGTTGCACTTAATACATTTCAACTTCTTTTTATTTTTAAAAGGGCATTGACCAATAAAAATGTCACTAAGAATTTTTAAAAGTAATAATTTTTTATGAAGTGAATTAGAAAAAATTCAATGTTTAAAACATGGAAAGTTTAGTTTAGATAAAAATAAATAAATTTCCAAAAGGCTTTTGCTTTTTCGGGAAAAAATAGGGGAAATAAATTAAGATATTATGCATATGATAAATAAGATAATGTAATTCTTGTAGATTGTAATCCGCTGTCCGTTTACCCCCCCCCCCCCTACCCTAAATATACATATATATATTATATATAATAAAACATTATTAATCGTGAGAGTGTTAACTCTGAAGTTTTAAAGAACGTTATTATTTTTTAATTCAGGGGCCCTTGTAGGATATTAATACTGCATATAGCGAATTTGCATTAAAAATTGAAATTAATATGCAATTTTTCTTACCATTTATACCGTATTTTTCTTAAACGATAGCGTTGAAAGAAAAAACAAACATCCTCTCAATAATAATAATAATAATAATAATAATAATAATAATAAGGATTGGTTTTATAGGGCAGGATTTAAAAATTTAATAAATGAAAACTTAAATTTCCTAAATATTTGATTTTGCTAATTTCCATATTCTCAATCTGATTTATGATTCATAATTTTAAGTATAATAACAACAACAACAATAATAATCTTCATAAGTCGAGAGTTTTTTTTTTTTTTTTTTTTTTTTTTAATCAGAGTTACATATTTTTGTCTCATTATTTTTCTTGTTACGAAGACAAATATTACGTTTTGGGAGCTGTTTTACTCTAAGGCTTGCGGTGTGGATGAACTCTGTATTCCATAATGTTTTTGGAAAATCTTTTATTTTGCCTAGGAGAAAAAAGGTGGTTTCTAGGGAAATTTTCATTTCATATTTACAAAATAATTATTTTATGTCTTTTAAACTGAAAACATTAATTGAATACACATTATATTCTACTTATTTCAATTGCAGAGTTTGAAATGGAGACAACAATTAGGAGTAGATTTCCTTTTATCTAGTTATCAAGTTCCTGAGGTAATGTTTTATATTTCCTGAAATTTTCATTGTGATTTTATTTGATAAGTTAACTTGACATTTTCAGTTTTAATATTTACAAGATTTTCTAGGTACTGTTCCTATAAAACGTTTAACGTAACATTCATTGCATTAACAATTAAAATACAGTGCACTAACGTATGTCAATGTAATGAATGCGTACGTAACATTTCAAATTGTAACAAAATTTTTATTATTCCTTTTTATTTTTTATTTTTTTTTTTAATTAAGACCAACTAATAATTTCTCAGCGAATTTATTTAGAAAGAATATAAGTGAGAAACAAACAAACAAACAAACAACAACAACAACAAAGTAACAATAATAGTTAAATACAGTTTATAAATATAAAATTTCATTTACTTATAAAGCAAATCTCTGTCTTCTTCTTTTTTTTTTTTTTTTTTATCTTGGATACAAATATGTAATGAACAGACATTTTTTTAAAAGATAACAGGGAAAAAAAACATAAAGAACCCGGGTAAAATGTCAATATACATTACATCGGATTAAATTTTGAAACCGAAACCCTGGCGTGAACGAAAAATGAAAAAAATTACGCAAAATGTTACGAAAAAAGGCGTATAAATGAAATTAAGAGTGTTGTTCATTAAACAAAACCTTTCGTCATTAAAAAGTGTTGGAATACATTCAGTACTTTAAAAGAAAATGCAAATAACTGAAACCAATGAGTCATTTTATGATATAACTCTAACCCTTTTTATAAAATTGAAAACATGGGAGTAAACTGGGACGTTAATTAAAAGAATTAAAAATGAATTACCAATGCTTTACTGTACACATAAGATTTAACGTCTTAATTATTACTTTAAACTATTCGACATAGAAACTTAATTTTTATTTGTTATTCTTAAGATTTATCTACGTAATCACTATCGATAATTACACCATTTTCTCAACGCTTCTTGACCTTTCAAAAGCCGTCATTGTACATTTCAGCGCATTGCAACAAAAACGGGGTTATTTCAATCTACGGCATCCCGAGTAAAAAAAAAAAAAAAAAAAAAAAAAAAAAATGAAAAAAAATGAAAAAAAAAAAAAAAAAAAAAAAAAAAGAGTCAACATTAATAACTATAATTTCCACCAGTATGAATATAAAAGTCAGTAAATATACAGAATAAATTTTATCCAGATATTCGGTTCTTTCGGTCTTTCCGGTTTCGGTAATAATAAGGACGGAAGAAGTGGCTACACTGTTAAAAAAAAATGCAGAAAAAATACAGAAATTCTCTGTAATTTCAGAAAAAAAGGGGTAAATTACGGAAAAATTACGTAGACAAAACGTATTTTACGACTTTTTTTCTGAAATTACAGAGAATTTCTGTATTTTTTCTGCATTTTTTTAACAGTGTATTTTGATTCTCACTTGAGTCGTCTTCGTACATTTCATTACTTTCCAACATTAAAAAAAAAGAGGGAAAAAAACAAACAAACCTGTTTTGTGCTCTGCGGCTGATGAATTGACCGACGAAACACGTGAGGGAATGGGTATGAGTGGATGGGAAATGTAAGTGAAGTATTATACTTTCCCTAGCACAATTTCTTCAAAGGCACTTCGAATTAAATGAATACCTAATCTCGCCGATAGCCAAAGTCCGTGTTATTCTACGAGGGAAATGTTTCCCACAATTACTCATTACTTAATGTATTTTTTTTAAATTCCGTTTTCATATTCGGAAAATTCATAATCGTTAAATTAATACTTGTTTTCGAAAATTTGATTTTTACATTTTTAATATTTTGTTTTCTAGTCAAAAGCTGCGGGAATACACTTAATTATTTTATTTATTTATTTTTTATTTTTTTTATTTTTTTTAGTCAAAAAGGAAATATTAAAAAGAAGGGAGAGAGAGAAAATGTTAATTTAAAGGTTCTGATTGTTCTGAATTTGAAAATGGAATTAAAAGGAAAAAAAAAGTAAGTAATGAGTAATTGTGGAAACAAAATTTTGCATAGACTTGAATTGTCGGCGAGATTAAAAAACACCTAGAGATGCATTACGCTACATAAAAATAAAGGGGGGGGGGGAGAAAAGAAAAAGAAAGAAAGAAAAGAAAGGACGAAAGGAAAGGTAGAAAGAAAGATTAAAACGAGTGCACGCGTTTTTCGAAACTGAGATTTAAATATCCACGACTATAATCTCTACGATAAATACTCGAAAATAAACTAGTGTACGCACTGCAAAACTATTGGGTTTTTCTTTACACTTCTTACTTCAACATATAGGTTCGTCCAATGGATCCCAAGTATGGTTCTAGAAACGCAATACTCTTTAAAGACTAAGATAATGCAACATTTGTTTCGTTTTGAAAACAAATATTTATCAAAACTCTTCGTAGAATACAATGCACGGCAACTACCAGAAGGAAAAAAAGAGAAAAAAAGAAAGAAAGAAAGAAAAGAAAAGAAAAAGAAAAACATTGTATATCAAATTTTCTCTAAGTAAAATCGAGTTATTAAAGCCCTTTTTAAACGAGTATTATAAAATTATAAAATTTAAATAACTAATTTATTCTATATTCCCCATGAAGCAATTGTATGGGCCTTATCTTGTCATTTGACTAGAATCATGTTACATGACTAAATAAATATTTCTTATTTCTAAATTTAACATAGTTCGATTGTATAAAAATTGTTTATAAATTCTGTAATTAAATCACATACTATCTATTTTACAAATTTTCTGATCATCATATGCAGATAATACTTCAAAACTGCAATTGTTCTTTTCTGGAAAATTTATAAGGAAACAGTATTGTTAATGACCTTGAAAGACAAGACTTTTATTCAAATTGCCCAATTATGTAGTTTTTTTTTTTTTTTTTGGTACCTTTTCCGTCATTGTGCTTTTTTTTTTTTTTTTTTTTTTTTTTTTTAATAAATGCGTCCTTACTATTTCAGAGATATAAATTAATTTCTTTCTTTTCTTTCTTTCTTTCTTTCTTTTTTTTTTTTTTTTTTTAATTGAAGATGTAGCACGATGCTTTCAATCCGGTTCTTGCATCAGAAGACGCACTGAAGTGTTTCAATAAGGGTAATGATTGTAATAAAAAGAATAAGAAAGACTAAGAAAAGGGAATAAACCTGATATTAATTTCATTTATGGATGAAATTTTTTTATATAGAAAAAAAAATAAAAGTACACACAAAAGGAATTTATAGATGATTATATTATGTGTTAATGATAATACTTTTTTTTTAATACAGTCAAGTAAAATCAATTTAAAACAAACGTTTTTAATAAAAGAATGTTTATATTCCACAGTAAATTCCCAATAAATGAAAATTAAAACCATCATATTGAATATTATGGTGGTACTGAATGTATGATAATATGTTATGATAGTATTGAATATTATGTACGAAACAAATGATAATTTTCATACAAGTCGATGGTGCAAGATTTTCATAATATAAGTTAAAAGTTTTTTTTTTTTTTTTTTCCTTTCTCTATGTTGATCAACAAGACTATTTCTGATAAATGAAGCAGACCATCTTTGCATGCAAGTCCAATCTTAAATTTAAAACTTTTAGTAAATTAAGTAAATTTCCGTTTCCATTTATGATCAAAGAAGATTTACAGAAAAGATGATTATTAAATATCTAAATTACGAAGGAGATAAATATTAAATATCCTGATTTGCATTTAATAATATAATAGCCTTCCCTATTCAGTTCTTCAATCATAGATAGTAGTAATTTAAGTAAGCAAGATAAATAGCAAATCCAAGGAAATATGCCAAGCGATGCAATATATTTATCGGCCTTTGTGCTACACTGTTATCTGACAGGCAAAAAAGTCAACAAACTAAATCACCAATGACTACGGTAATGATAACAGATTATTCGCTCAGGTGGAAGCATATGTTTTCATGTTGCTGCTCCATCGATGTCGCGGCGTTTTTGCGAGGGAGTATTTCAAAGTTTCTTTCAGTTCTAAAGAATAATCGCGATATTAATTTCATTTTTATTTGTTATTATTAACATTTTTATAAATAGTCATCATACAAAGTTATATGTTTCTCCCAAAGTTTCTTGTAATTCGTCACTGTAGAATACGGTGGATTGTTATTTCAATCTATGGCTTTCTGAAGTTAAGAAAAAAGGGTCATTAATGGTTGTAATTTAGAACATTATATACCGTAAAATACCGTCCAAGCGCCCCCTCAATTTTCAAGGAAAAACGGGATACATTTGGGGTGGGTTTGGATAGATGGTAGAAATTATATACAAATTGACATGTATTTTTCTGCTAAAATTAAGTGCCATAAAAATGATTTAAAAACAAAACATACATTTTTTTTTTTTTTTTTTTTTTTTTTTAAAGTTGCAATAACAATAAATATATAAATACAGTTAACTCATTGTTGACTGGAATTCACTTAACTGAAAATTTTGAGAAAACTATTTTTTTTTTTTCCCCTTCCAATTGTTTTAAAGTATTTGCTGCTATTTTGGGAAGGTTGTTATTGCCTTTTTCAAATAATCACAGTGTTCGATTTAATATAAAATAAATAAATGTTAATATTTAAAAAAGCGAACCTTATAAAATAAATAAATAACGTAAGAAACTGACTCCTACTCGAAGAGAATCTGACACTATCACTAAGCGTAAGGGGGCGTTTATTCGGTATTTTAAGAATAAACGAAATTCATGTGGAACACCGGGGTGGTGGAATCGAGAAGACGCTTTTGCGGTATTTTACGGTATGTATAAGGACCAATTAATATGAAGAATAAATTTTATCCAGATATAATTGTCATTTCTTATTAATAATTAAAACGTTACAATACCCCTCGTTCGATGTCGGGATATGTTACGACATATATGTAGTATCAAATCTTCAATTTACGGCTTCAGTAATAGCTGTAATTTTCAACATTACCTATATAAAAGAATCAATTAAGGGGACAGGCTACTTTTAAAAATACAAAAATGAAGAAATTTTCCACCAACTTTCAGATTTTTTTTTTTTTTTTTTAAAGATAAATACATGTACAAACAATTGTTTTTTTTTTTTTTTTTTTTTTTTTGTGTGTGTGTGTGTGTGTGTGTGTGTGTGTGTGTGTGTTTACTAGTATGACATTACTCTATTGATTAAAAATATTATTTTGGTTTACTTTAAAATAGAAAATTATTTTAATACAGATTTCAAAAGAAAAAAAATACTTTCTCACTGCGCACATGCTATTTCAAAAAGTATTTGAGATATGAACTTAAAATCTTTCTCAACCAAACATTTTGACATAATGAATAAAATGAACTAAAAATAAGAAGTTCTGTTCAATTAAAAAAAAAAAAAATGTAGCAATATAAAAATTTTAATGATAATTTTCTATTTCAAATTTAATTAATATTTAAACTCCATATTATTAAAATAATTAAAACCTTTTAGTTCAACCAAAAATAAATTCAAAAACTGGCGTACAGACAATAGCAAGCAATTAAAACTTCTTCACACACCATAAATTTTAAATCAGCACTACCGGTTTCGAAAGGACGTAGCCTTTCTTTATCAGGTGGAAACACGTGCAACTGCAATCTTCTATTGCGAAGCACAGTTGGGAATTTGATAATAGTTTTAATTTTAAGAGTGCCAAAATTATCTTTCATGCCAAACGCGTTTCCGAACTGGATTTTTTGGAAAATTTAGCTATTTACCTTAATCGTGATAAAATTGTCAATGAAAAATCTGATTCCACTTTACTGTCTACAGCCTGGAAAAATTTGTTTAATTCAATTAAATAATTTCCTTCATTATGTTTATAACATCATATAAAATAATAATTGGCTATAATAAAATAATTCTAATTAAAATTAAAAAAAATAATAATTAATGGATAAATTTTATTAAATTTACTTATTAGTTTAATATTATTGAAATGAAAAAAAAATTAATTGTTTACTCCTTTTCTCCCTCCTCTTTTTGTGGTGTGTGTGTACGTGTGTTCCTCTCTGATTGGTCCTGCCCTGCATGTTGCTTCCTATTGGTTGTTTGTGTTGCTTCTCCCCTCTGGATTTTGTCCTGCTTTCAGTCTTGCTTTTGCGTCCCAGGCAGTTGCACGTGTTTGCACCTGATGAAGAAAGGCTACGTCCTTTCGAAACCGGTAGTGCTGATTTAAAATTTATGGTGTGTGAAGAAGTTTTAATTGCTTGCTTTTAGTTCAAATTCTTAATTTAAATATTTTGTTTCATTTAAGGTAAAAATTATAAAGATAAAGAAAATTGTAATTGAGATATCATGCGTGCAGTGAAAAACATCCTTGATTTTTTTTTTTTTTTTTTTTTTTTTTAACAATAATCTGCAATAAAAATAATTTTCTATTTTAAAGTAAACCAAAATAATGTTTTTAATCAATAGAGTAATGTCATACTAGTTAACACATTTTTTTTTTTTTTTTTTTATTCCAAAAGTTGATCGAAAATTTCTTCATTTTCTCATTTTTAAAAGTAGGTTGTCCTCTTAATATGCAAAATAATTTCATCTAAATATCTCTGTTATTTCTCAGTAATAATAAAAACTTTATGGTACTCCTACCCTGCGTACTTTAAAACAAAGTTCTCTTTTGAAGTTTTGAAGCAATTGTATTCAATGCAAGAACGACTTTTATTTCCCTGCAGATAAAGTTTTTGGAGTAACGTGAACAATCTGGTAACGGGACATCACAACCATCGTTTTTATCGAGACACGTCACTATAACGTATTATAGCAATGTTTTTATAACTGTAAGCAACCATTATTCTACATACGTTTTACTAACTGCTAGTTTTTCATATTTTTCATTAAAAGAAAATAAATAAATAAATAAAATAGCACCCGTTATACTTCACATATTATTCAATTATCATATATATATATATATATATATATATACAATAAATATTAATAATATTCATATTTAAAATTGGCATTTCTTTTCTAATGCAAAAGGAAAATGAAAGCACGTTAATTAAAGAAATTTTAATCTTTATGTTTTCGAATTTTAATTTTTAATAATTTTTGCATAGGTTGTTTTAAAATATGTGCCAACTGGCTTCATCGGATTTGACAAGGAAGGAAGTTCTGTACGCATTCTTCCTCAAGGAACAGTTGATTTTAAAGGTAATTACATTAAAAAAAAAAGCAAAGTTATTTAATTCCATTGTTAAATTCGTTAGATAAAACTCTTTTTTAAATTTAGAAAATGGATTTTTTTTTTTTTTTTTTTTTTTCCTTAGTTGGCGTTTTTTATTTTTAACTTTTTTTTTTTTTTTTACTTTGTACAAACTAATTAATGTGTATTCAATTTTCCATACAAATTATGTATCGTATGGGAATACAACGTACGTTGAATACAGCTTGTATTACATATACAGCTTATATAAATGCTGTGTCTGTGAAATATATACATTCATTTCTCTTTTAATCCGTTTTGTGATATTACTACTATAACGATGTTCAAATAAAAAGGGGCTTAAAAACTTAAAATTTGATTTTTATAAAGAAATGAAATATTTAAAATAATGTTCGTACAATATGGATACTACACTGAAAATGAAAATTTGAATAGCTCTAATTGAACTATGTATTTAATTACAAATTATGTTTACAGAATATAGGAGAGAATTTATTTATTTTTTATTAAATTGCATTGTAAAAAGGTAAAACAAAGTTTCCCTCTTTTGAATATTAATTTTTATATACCGATATCACTAAAGCATTTTATTACAAAGTTAAGTGGCAATAAAGAGCATCATATTACAATGAATGTCACCATTTATAAATCACTGCACAATATAGTAATAGGCCCCATTGAAAAGTTTTATTTTTATTTATTTATTTATTTATTTTTGTTTATTTGTTTGTTTTAAATTTTCCTCCGAACCTTCCTCTTTCCTTTTAATCATACACAGGAAAGAACAATCACACAATTCGCATGGATTATGAAATACTTCCAAATGTGCTTACTCATTTTATCGTTTAATTTTTAATCTATTTTACTATCTCCTTTAGGACACTTTAAAACAAATTTTCTTTTTCATAAAATCGTATAGCACAAATGAAAATGCCCTCACTTTAAACAATTTATTTATGTTCCATAATGTATCTGAATAATTTTACGTGGTTGTGTAAACGGGATATTAATGGTAAACATGTCAGATTCTATAGAGAACACAATTTGGTGCATCTGAATAATAAATATTAATTTTGTTATGTTTTGTGCAGTATACAGAAATTATAATATGTTTTACAGAAACATCCCTCTTAAACTGCAGTGTATTTGAATATTTTTATGAGTCCCTCTATATATAAACCAAAAGTGTTATTGATATCATTTTCGATAATAAATATGCTACAGTAGGCTTGAATTACATGTACTTGTGTCAGACAAGAACAATGATTACAAAAATGTCGTGCATTCAAATGATCTATCAGATGAGGTATCATAAGTGGGAGCCCGGGCCCCGTGTAACACAAATTCAATTTTTTCTAATGGAAACTGGAAACCGTAATTTTTCTTCACAAAATCGCGTTAGGCAGAAAAAAAAAAAAAATATCCGTTTTAAATCATGTATTGCTTTTTAATATTTCAGATTAAGTGGTCCCGGGGCCCTGAATCTTATGTTACATTAAAAACTGTGGAAATCCAAAAATATCATTACAAAAAAGCAATTTCGTTGAACACAATGATTGTAAAAGTTTCGTACATTATGACGACCCGTTAAATGAAGTAACATGTGTGGACTCCCTGGGGACCTAAGCCCCACGTGACGCAAGCACCATTTTTTCAGATAGAAAATATGCTTTTTTTTCACTGTATCGTATTAAGAATAGAAAAGGCTTCCAGAAAAGTTGTGGTTTATCGTCAAGAAAAAGTATGCTTTCATTAAAAATAATACAGAGTTTGTTTCCCGTGGGGCCCTTGGGTGCCCACCTATGATATCTTATCTGACAGATAATTTAAATAAAAGAAACTTTTGCAATTATGTGTTCAGCGAAATTGCTTTTTTTTTTTTTTTTTTTTGAGATTTTTCGGAATTTCCAGATTTTTTATTAAAACATACTAGGGGGCTCTGCCCCCTGCTCGCTCCGCTCACAAACCCCCGAGGGAGTCTTCGCCTCCCCCCGACTCACTTTATTTATTAACACATGCAGAGCTCTACACGCCTAATCGCTGTTTTCCTTCACTGAAAAGTAATATTAATAGTGCATATTACAAGACAAAAGCAGAAAATTGTTATGGAAATCCTCATATTCAATGTCAAATTGAAATATATAATATTTATATATTTTTTTAATAAAAAGAAATTCATAATATCTAGACCATTTTGCATTACAGCTTTAGTATATGACCGTTTTTTTTTATTTTTTAATACCTTAGATCCGGACCGCGGTACCCCTTCGTAATTGGAAGATTGCGGGTTCGGTTCTCGAGCCGGCCAAAGACCGTCGTGTACACTAATGGTGGCTGGTGCACGTGAAATATGTCGTGGCCGCAATATCCTCCATGTTCCCATCAAAATTATACCTCTGGGGGCCACTGAAGCGGGGGATCAACCCCTTCAAGTAGGACCAAAATTGTGGTGGCATGTCCCCGGAACATCCGTAGGGGTGCGTCCCAGACCATCGCCAATTATCCATAGCGCAGTAATGGTGCGACGTCAAACACAACCTACCTACAACCATGGATCATATTTTAATTTTCCCGTGTACGATAATTAATTTTCTAAATGTAGGGGGGAAAAAAGTTGATATTATTTTCTTTCTTTTTTACATCCATGGTTTCGGGCCGCGGTACCCTAGTCTGTAAAGCGCCGAGCACGTAATTGGAAGATTGCCGATTCGATACTTGAGCCGGTCAAAGACCGTCGTGTACACTAATCGTGGCTGATGCACATAAAATCTGTCGTGACCGCAAAGTCCTCCATGTTCCCATACACACTATACCTCTGGGAATCACCAAAACGAGGGGGGGGGGGATCCTTTCCGGGGAAGGATAAAAATTGCCATGGCATGTGACCGGAACATCTCTAGGGGTGCGTCCCAAACCGTCGCCAATTACCCATAGCGCAGTACTGGTGCGACGTTAAATCGAACCTACATACCTACCTACCTACGTACAACCATGGATCATATTTTAATTTTCCTGTGTAAAATGACTTCATGACAGAAAAACAACGTCACTGGCAGAAACTTTCTTCAAAATGGCAAACAGAATACCTTCATAAACTTGTCGTTTTTAGTTGATAACTTCTTTAATTAAAGTGATAGAAATTTCTAAGCAGCTGAAATGTCTTCCTTCGAGTATTCGGAACACATTGATACCTCTCATGACGCGAAGGACCTTGCTCTCCGCTAGAAGATGCTGCTGCAAACAAAAAAAAAATGACGCCAGTGACAGTAACTTTTTTTTAATATGTAGAGAAAATGCGGGATCCAGTGCCCTCTACTCTGCAAAATGAAAAAAAAAAAAAAAAACCCAATACATGATTTAAAACATATTTTTCCCGCTTGACACGATTCTGTTTAAAAAAATAAAAAAAAATAGGGTTTCTATTTAGAAAGTTTCTAGTAGAAATCTTAAGATTTACTACTAGAATTTTATTGAGTAATTTTTATTTGATGAAGTATTTTCATTATTCACAGTATTTATAATAATATTAAATTCTTAAAAATTTCAAAGTTTGAACTCATTTTATACGTATATTTATATTACAGGATTAGTTTCATCAATCCGGAAATTAGATCTAATAAAATCCTTAGTATGTACTTATGAATATGACTTGCAACAAATGAAAAAGAATAATGAAAAGGTAATAATTTTTATAGCTTTTTAAGAAATGTTTAAATTACGATATTTTTATTTAGAAATTATCCATAATTTTTTAATAACTTTGTACTTTCATGGCAATAATTGTTTGAATTTGGCAAAGAGTCATATAGTATGTTCAAACTTATTTTCACAAAGTGACCTATGAGATAGTACAACATATTTTTAATAATAAATAAAGTGTACAGTGCTTTCGAAAAATATTGTCCTCAACTTTAATTCCTTAGACATATAATATACCGTAATTTAGTGTATATAAGCCGCACTTGGAAATAAGCCGCAACTTATTAAAATATTGCGAAAACAAACAATACTCTTAGATAAACCGCACTGGAAGGTAAGCCGCGGCTTATGTAAGCATTGTTGGGATGATGTGACAAATAAATAAGGGTAAAAGATATTTTTCTGACATCTACGCAAGTTAATAAAAATAATAAATTATTAATTATAAATGAAAATAATAAATTATATAAAGATAATTCGGTATAAAGAAAATAAAATCAAACTATACCAGTACGCAGATGTAATGCAACAAATATGAGAAACACAGGGACAAGATGGTGGAATCCGGACATATATACAAAGTCATAAAAAGAATTAATTATGAATAAAAGTAATAAATTATTTTAAAAGGCACAGTATAAAAAAAAAATTTTAAACAAAGCCAGTATACAAGTACGATGCAAAAAATCAAAAACAAGGGAACAAGATGGCGAACTCCAGACGTATATGCAAATTAATGAAAATAAGAGATTATTAGTTAATAAATAAGAGATTATAAGCGTGAATCAGTGCTCGAGAAACTCGAATACTAAACTTCCGTTTTCGGGGAAGATCAACTGTTCCAAGAAGTATGGACGACGGAATTTGGCATTATTAGATAGCCCGCACTGATAGATAAGCCGCAGTCACAAAAAATCAATTTTTTTTTAAAGACAGCCCGCGGCTTATCTTCGCCAAATTACGGTAAATTGAAGAATTGGTAAAAAAGGTGCAGAATTAAGTCATTAATTAATAATATAAAGTCTTTAATTAATAAAAATATAAAGTCAATTACGAATTACAAAGGATTCAATTTTAAGAGTTTCAAAACTCAAATTTTTATACGGCTCTCATATATAAGATAATAATAATAATAATTTCTAGCACGTAAAACGTGCCTTATGCCCTTATATCGTTGTGTGTAAAATTTCAGTATGGTACCATCAAAAAGCCTCAGAAATATGATGAGAGTAATGAATTCGATGACTTTTCAATGTTTCGTTATAAATTCTTTACTAAAAAAGGGGTACGAACACGACCAAATCGCATTTCAGGGTCATACTCAAGTTACGAATAAAAACAATGGTAGCACACATAAATACATTAAATACTTTAATTTCCGATTAATCCACGAACAATTTGTTTATACATAACTCTAAAACATCTTATGATCCAGTGCTGAAATTTTGCACATGACCTTATTACGTCACATGCCGAGTTTCACTTACAGTAATTTTCTATACTTAAATTTAAATTTTGTAATTTTTTTAAATTGAACTCCTATGTATTTTTGATGAATTTTATTAAATTTTTACATATTTTTGTAAATTTATTATATATGTGAGTTTCAGGTTTTTAGAACACTTTTTGTGTGTTTAACTCACATATGTATTACATGTTACTGAATGTTAGGATGTGATAAACTAATGTTACATTGTATTAACGTTATTATTTATTAATACCATAAATTTAAATGCATACATCCAAGACATTCTGATATTTCTTGAAACATTTTTATTGAACAAGGATATTTTTTTTATTACATTTAGGATTAATGTAGTAGTAAAATAATATATATATGCTGTACGTTGAACCTACAATGCTTTAACTTTTTTTTTTTTTTTTTTTTTTTTTTTGTTATTATTGAATTTACAAAAATGATATCACTAACAATTATATTGGTACTCATTTTATTCCTCTTTTGAATTTTTTAAATAATAGTCAATTGATTTTTTTTTTAAATAATGTTCAATTGATAAGATTATCTTTATATGTGTAACACTATTTTCTAAGTTGTTTTTTTTTTTTTTTTTTTTTTTTCCTTACTAAGAAATTAAATCATCACAGATTTAAATCATTTAACTCTAAAATCAAAATGCTTATGGCTTAAAAAAAATTACTTAGGATTTCTTTTATTCTTCTGATGTATTTAAATTGGCATTTAGATTTGGCGTAAACTTACAAGAAAATATTGTATAATATTTTTATTTATTTCGTAAATTTATGGAACTGTTACACGAATTTCATTAAAAAATAATCTAAAATAACGAAGTTTTAAAAGATAACAAAGTTTCAAAAAGTAATGTGAACAAGTTCTAAACACAATTGAAACTTTTAATAGATAAACTCATTAACGGGATTAAATTTTAACGTGAATTCTTTGCATTTAATTAAATAAAAATGCTCAGATGCTTATTACATTTTTCACATACGACCAAGCAAAAATTTTTTTTAAATTATTCAATACCAATTCTTACTTCCACTGGTTTTTTACTAAAAATGGAGAACTAAAAAGTAAATAAATTTGTTCGCTTTAAACATTAAGGGCCCTCTTCACTCACCGCCGCCAGAAGCCGAAACTAATGCTATTCTATGGGAAATTTTTCTTTACAAATAACTTATTAACTAATACATATTTTTAAATTCTGTTTTCACATTCAGAAAATTCCCAACTGTTAAATTGACGGACTTTTTTTTAAAATGTATTTTTTTTAATTTTTAATATTTTATTTCAAAATTTCAAAATGAAAAAATTTCACATATTGAAAATTCGTATTTTGCAGCTTCAAAATAAAATATAAAAAAATAAAAAAATAATTTTTTAGAAAAGGTGCGTCAATTTTACAGCCGGGAACTTTCAGAATGTGAAAACAGAATTTAAAAATATGTATTAGTTAATAAGTTATTTGTCAAGAAAAATTCCCCATAGAATAGCATGTTTCGGCTTCCGGCGGCGGTGAGTGAAGAGGGCCCTTAAGTAATTTCATTTTAATTTATGTGTTCGTGTATTTTACTATATTTTTACTAGAAACGTCTTTTGAGAAAAACAGCTTTTAAAATAGCCATAGGTTAAAAATTTTACCGCGTTTTTTTTTTTTTTTTTTTTGCCATTAAAACTCAAAGTTTCTATTTAACCCTTTGCGGTGCAAGACAATTTTAAACATTTAAATTATACTGCCACCGGAATTCATGAACTAAATTAAACTAAAAGAAATTTTAAATTTTAAGGTTTAAAAAACCGGCCTTTTCTGATATGTTATAAACGTGAATTTTTGCTAAAAAAATTCCGGGATGAATTTTTACAGCTGGATCTTAAGTTTTGCGTCCTCGCAGCGAGGACAGTGCGCGTTAAGGGGTTAAAACAAGAAAAATTACAATTTTCTTTACTTATTAAATAAATAAATTGCTAGAATTGCTGTATATTCAAGTGCATAAATTAAAAGATTTTAATCGATTAACAAGATACATTGAGGATGAGGAGGGGGGCAGAAGGGCAGATCAGTCATTGGCTTCTAATAATTAATACTTTTATTGCTACATTTATATGTTTACTATTTATAAAACTCCAGTATGTTATTTAAACTATCCCTCTGGGGGTCACCGAAGCGGGAGAGCCATCCCTTCCGTGGAGGATCAAAATTGTGAAGGTATGTCTCCGGACCACCTCTAAGGGTGAGACCCAGACTGTCGTCAATTTCCCATAGCGCAGCAATAGTGTGACGTAAAACCCAACCAACCAACCAATATGTTGTTTCCGATTAACAAAATTATTATCGTTTATCGCTGAATTATGTACTAATAAAATAGATAATATAGGAGTAAATTCCTAAGAAGACATCAGATATATAAACACTTGATATTATTTCAAAGTTCTAGTGAAACACGTAGAATTATCTTTCATCACCGGAACCGGAGATTGCAAGAAGGTCATATTCATCATGAGCATTTATTATGTATAAGTATAGTAATCATTCGCCCGCTTTACAGAGATAGTTTCAATATGCAAACGACTGATAAACCTTACTAAAAAGTTCATAACCTATTGCATTCAGTTTCCCCTTTCAAACCGTTATAATGAGTATCGTTAGTTAAATCATTTGGATGTATTGATTTTGTATTGTACCTATATATTTTCATGTATCTCCTGAGGGGGGAAAAAAATCTGCTTTTACTTTACAACGTCCTCTTAATTATGAAAGCATATAAACTTATACTTTGGAGATATATATAGAACATTTAAATATATATTATTATGAGTCTTATTTCTTAATGCATTTTTTTTTTTTTTCGATCGCACTTATGAAATAATATTTTGTTTTCTCGTTGTCTTTCGGCATGAACAATGAATAGGGCTTTTAAATTTAAAAATGAAAATTATAAGATTATCGGAGTGCTACACATGATTTTGTTTTTAAATTTCGTTTGGATATTAATTAAATTTTCTTTTAAAAATCATTAGCATAGCTATTGAGTTTTATTTATTTATTTATTTTGCTTCAGTTTTTTAATGACAACATCTGTAATTAAATTAACTTATAGGATTTATCATAATTTTTGTTTTATTCTTTTCGATCAAAGTAGAAAATTCAATTTATATCCAAATATATATTCTAAATATGAATTTTTATACTCTCTAAAATTTCCTAATACGATTAATTTTTCTCAGAATATTTAAAATAATAAAATTTTTCTCTGTTTCAATTTTAAAATCGATTTCTTTCTTTATTATTGTTATTTTCTAAATAACTAGGGAGGTAGTTAATTGAAAGGCTAAATAACTAGGGCTCTGTCCCCTGCTCGCTCCGCTCACCAACCCCCGAGGGAGGCTTCACCTCCACCGACTCACTTTACTTATTATTATTTGCAGGGCTCTTCATAGTGCTAATTCTGTTAATAGTGCTTATCACAAGACAAAAGCAGAAAAATATTATAAAAATGCTTTTTCCACGAGTAGTATCAACGCATCAGTTCTGTATAATATGTCGAGTAGAAGTAAATCTGCGAGTAATATATCTTGAAACACGATGTGACATTTTCGCAAGAAAAATGATTTTTATACCCCGTGGTAATCGTTGCTGCAATGAACATATGATTGATGATAGAATTTACGAAGATGACTTGTCCCGATTATGCATCATTTCAAATACAAGTAAAATTAAAAATCAGAATTAGTTACTTTTATAAATGTACTTTCCCAAACGTCCAATCTAACATTGTTCGACCGAATAGAAAATGAATTGTCAGAAAATCAACTTAAAGCCCTGACAGACCTTACTTGGGAAAACATTATAGAGCTCAAACATACGCTACCTTCAATGAAATAGAAAAACTCGGACCGTGACGCAAGCCTTAATCATTTTTCTTTTCAAATTGAGGACAGGAAATTCAAATAAGACAATTGCTGCTGTTTTGGGTTTACAACATGAACAATACGTATCAGAAATTTTTGACGAGATCGTTAAAGGATTTGAGAGAGATATTTTACCAAAATATTTTAGTTATAGTGTTATTACACGTCAAGATCTTATTTCTAACACCTCCAGTACAGGCAAGAAGTTACTAAATCTATGTGATAATCAACTTGTTATTATCTGCGATTGTACTTATGTACGACATCAAAAAAGTCAAAATAATTTTTATCAAAGAAAATCTTTCTCTGGGCAGAAAAAAAGGAATCTTTGCAAACCTTTCACCATCTGCATTACAAATGGTTATATTATAGACTTTGCAGGACCTTTTTACGGTACTCAAAATGACCCTTCAATACTGAAACTTGTTTCACAAGGCTTTACTGGTTTACCGACATTACTATCACCAAACGATATTTTTATTGTAGATCGTGGTTTTCGCGATTCTGTTGATTTCCTACAAAGTAAAGGCTATACAGCATTCATGCCTGCTTTAAAAGGAAACAGGGCACAACTAACAACGGAAGAGGCTAATGAATCAAGAAGAGTTACAAAATTGAGATGAGTTGTAGAAGCAGTTCATGGTGCAATAGCTCAAAAATATCGCCTCTACACAATTTTTCGATAACAAGTTTATACCGAAGTTGAAAGTGCTTTGTAAAACTGTAGGATTTCTACAAAACAAGTATGGCCAAAGATAAAATTCTGATGGCGATAAAAATAATGAGCTGCTTGAGTACATGCAGAGCAGAATGAGTGTTGTAAATACTCTTGTGAAGAAATCATTAAAAATTTTTGGAATCGTTGGAAGTCGGCTTTTCAGTAACTTAAATCGTCTGAAATTCTAGATTTCCCTTAGTTAAATACAGAACAGCTCGCTATATTTTTCACTGGCTTCTACCAACTCTCACAGGCTGTATCTTATTTAGCGGAGATAATGGACAAAGAATGCAAACTCTAGGTACAGTTTGTTAAACCCAGACCCAGCATATTAAAACTGGAAGTTAGATCAAGACATGTGAACCGTTAAACTTATCATGCTTATATAGAATACGTACCAAATGGAACGACAATCGAAAGCATACGCTGAAATTGCTGCAACTGTGTCTGATATCTTTCTCGTATCTTACGTCCAGCACAAGCTTTATCTGATATATTTACATCAGAAGAGATTCGCGCAGTTATTAATGAGGACAGCGATGAAGGTTAATTATATAAAGACCCGAATAAACTACTACGTCAGAAACGCCAAAGAAAAATATTGGAAATGCATACAGCTGTTTCGGTTGCCTAAAGCAGCTCTTCAGTGCAAAAAGGATTCTGAATCAGGAGAAGTGCACGTAGATTCAAAATCCATTGATTCAGAATCCTTTTTGCACTGAAGAAGACCCTAAATGGAGACAAACACTACTAATATAAACGACGTCCTAAATGTAAAGAAAAACCTAAATGTAAATAAGGACCTAAATGTAAATAAAGACTATAAATTTAAACAAAAACCCTAAATGTAAAGAAGACCTAAATGTAAACAGATTATAAATGCAAACAAAGAATATAAATATAAACAAAGACAACAAATATGAATAAAGACCTAAATGTACACAAAGACCTAAATATAAATCAAGACTATAAATGTAAACAAAGACCCCCAAATGTAAACAAACACCTAAATATAAACAAATACCTAAATATAAAAAAATAACATAAATGTAAGCAAAGGCCCTAAATGTAAAAAAAATCCATATATCTAAGGACCTAAACGTAAACAAACACTGTATATGTAAACAAAGAACTAAATGCAAACAAAGACCCTAAATGTAAACAAAGACTATAAATTTAAACAAGGACCTAAATGTAAATAAACACCCTAAATGTAAACAGATTATAAATGTAAAAAAAGACTGCAAATATAAATTTAGACCTAAAAGTAAAGAGACAATAAATATAAACAAAGACCTAAAATGTAAGCAAAGGCCGTAAATGTAAATAAAAACCTAAATGTAATCAAAATCTTGAAATATAAACAAAGAGCCTAAATAAAAAAAGGCTACAAATATAGACAAAGAGCCTGAATATAAACACAGTCCTAAACGTATAAGTCCTAAACGTATACAAAGACTATAAATGCAAACAAAAACCAAAATGTAAACAATAACCTATATGTAAATAAGGATTCAAATGTAAACAAAGACCCTAAATGTACACAATGACTATAAATCTAAACAAAGACTATAAATATAAATTTAGATCCAAATGTAAACAAAGACAATAAATTTAAACAGACTACAAATATTAAAAAAAACCTAAATGTAACGAAAATTGCAAATATAAACAAAGTCCTAAATGTAAACAAAAACCAAAATGTAAATAGGCACTTAATTGTAAACAAATACTATAAATATAAAAAAAGACCGTAAATATAAATAAAGACTTAAAGTAATCAAAGGGTATAAATATAAGCAAAGTTCCTAAATATAAACAAAGAATATGTAAACAAAGAACCTAAATGTAAATAAAGACCCTAAATGTAAACAAAGGCTATAATAATAAACAAAAAACTTTTGTCAGAAATAACCCTAATTGTGAACTATGGTTGTAAATTTAAACAAAGGCTACAAATGTAAATAAGGGCCAAAATGTAAAAAAGACTATAAATGTAAACAAAGACCCTAAATGTAAAAGGACATAAATGTAAACAATGACACTAAACGTAAACAGAAACACTAATCATAAAAAAGACGGCAATTCTAAACAAAAACCCTAAATGTAAACAAAAGCCCTAAATTTGAACAAAGATTACAAATGTAAACGAAGACCCTAAATGTAAACAAAGAATATAAATCTAAATAAGGTCCAAAAAGTAAACAAAGACGTAAACATAAACAAAGATTAAATTTAAACAAATACCCTGAATATAAACAAGGAACTTAAATGTAAATAAAGGCTAAAATTTAAACAGACTACAAATGTAAACAAAAACCGTAAATGTAAACAAACACCCTAATTGTAAACAAAGATCCGAAAATGTAAACAGTGACCTAAATGTAAACAAAGAATATAAATGTAAACAAAGACTACAAATAAAAAAAAATCCTAAATGTAAACAAAAACTTAAATGTAAAAAAGACCTAAATTTAAACAGATTATAAGTGTAATCAAAGAATATATATATAAACAAGGACTACAAATATAAATAAAGACGTAAATATAAGTCAAGATTATAAGTGTATACAAAGCCCCCCCCCCAATTTTAACAAAGACCTAAATGTAAACAAATACCTAAATATAAACAGAGACTATATACGTAAACAAAGATCTTAAATGTAAATAGAAACCTAAATGTAAACAAACATTAAAAATGTAAACAATGACTTCAAATATAAATTTAGACCAAAAGTAAACAGACTATAAATGTAAACAAAGTCTACAAATATAAACAATGACCCTAAATGTAAACAAAGACACTAAATGTAAACAAAGACCTAAATGTAATCAATGTCTATAAATATAAACAAAGAGCCTAAATATAAACAGACTACAAATATAAACAAAGAGCCTAAATATAAACAAAAACCTAAACGTATGCAAAAACTATAATTGCTAACAAAAACCTAGATGTAAACAAGAACCTGAAGGTAAATAAGGATCCAAATGTAAACAAATACCTAAATATAAACAAAGACCCTAAATGTACACAGAGACTACAAATCTAAACAAAGACTACAAATATAAATTTAGACCTAAATATAAACAGAGACTATATATGTAAACAAAGACTACAAATATAAACAGAGACTATATATGTAAACAAAGACTACAAATATAAACAAAGACACTATATGTAAACAAAAACTGCAAATATAAACAAAGTCCTAAATGTAAACAAAAACCTAAATGTAAATAAGGACCTAAATGTAAACAGAGACTATAACTATAAACAAAGACCCTAAATGTAAACAAAGACCGTAAATGTAAATAAAGACCTAAATGGAATCAAAGGCTCTAATAAAAAAAAGTGCCTAAATATAAACAAAGAGCATAAATGTAAACAAAGTTTATAAATGTAAACAAACACCTTATTTAAAAAAACCCTAAATCTGAACAATTTTTATAAATTTAAACAAAGAATACAAATGTAAATAATGACCAAAATGAAAACAAAGACCTAAATGTAAAAAAAGACTATAAATGTAAACGACGACGCCATATGTAAAAAAGGACCTAAATGTACACAAAGACTATAAACGTAAACAAAGACCTAATTATAAAAAAAGACTACAATTCTAACCAAAGACCCTAAATGTAAACAAAAACCTGAATCTGAACAAAGATTATAAATATACACAAACACCCTAAATGTAAACAAAGGACCTAAATCTGAACAAAGGTTATAAAATACACAAACACCCTAAATGTAAACAAAGAATATAAATGCATATAAGGAACAAAATGTAAACAAATACGTAAATATAAACAAAGACTACAAATTTAAACAAATACTCTGAATATAAACAAAGAACCTAAATGTAAATAAAGACTATAAATTTAAACAGACAATAAATGTAAACAAAATCCGTAAATGTAAACAAAAATCCTAAATGTAAACATTGACATAAATGTAAACAAAGACTATGAACGTAAACAAACACTATAAATATAAACAATGACCCAAAATGTAAACAAAGTCTTCAAATATAAACAAAATCCTAAATGTAAAAAATTCTAAATGTAAATAAGGACCTATATGTAGACAAAAACTATAATTGTAATCAAAGACTACAAATATAAATAAAGACCTAAATATAAATCAAGACTATAAATGTAAACAAAGACCCCCAATTGTAAACAAAGACTATAAATTTAAACAAGGACCTAAATGTAAACATAGACCCTAAATGTAAACAAAGACTATAAATGTAAACAAAGACTGCAAATTAGACTCTTGCATCGGGTCGGGTAACCCGATTTTACCCGAACCCAACCTGTGGGTCGGGTTCGAGTCGGGTTGACAATTTTTTTCTCTTGGGGGTCGGGTTCTGGTCGGGTTGAATGTTTTTTTATCTTGTGGGTCGGGTTCGGGTCGGGTTAACTGAATTTTTTTTCTTGCGGGTCGGGTTCGGGTTCGGGTCGGGTTTAGCTTTCTACCAGTCGGGTCGACTTGCATAAACCTTTCAAAAAAATTTTACAATTAAAAGCATAAATTTGTAGACATAATTATAGCTCTTTAACTGATTTTAGACATGTGTCGGAGCTCCGTATTCCTATACTCGGATATCCACTTCAAAAAAAAATCCGTATAAAAATGAGAAAAAAATATCCGTATACGTTTTCTTTTCTTCAACAAATCTAAAACTGATCATCTGTAGAAATTGCATGAAAATTTTAATGTACTGTATAAATTTTATTGACTATTGTTAATATATATATATATATATATATAAAAGAAATACAACTAACTTCGCTTTTACGTTTTGGAAATTTAAGTTATTTTTCAATTTACATTTTTTCCCCCTTAAGATAGCTTTATTTTCAATGAATTTTAATCCTCGCTTTTATGTTAACGAAATTTTGAATTTTCTTCCATTTACTTTTGTATATACAGCAAAAAAACAGGGAATACTTGTTGTGATTTAATTAAAAAAAGTAATGTAAAATAAACACATAAAGGAAACGAATACCATCAAGGCAAATTATATTCTTTATCGTCTTCTCTAGAACAAAGAAATAATGCACCAAGTAAAACTGAAACGAGAAGAAGCTTAGTTGCTGATTATGCGAATTTAAAGTGATCAGTTATCCTTAAAAGCAGATGTTTAACTGCGAATCACATACATGCTACACAAATTATTATAGTAAAATAAACATCTATATCGGACAAAACCAATAAAGAATAATACATCTTTATTTTTTTTCCAGACTATAAGTATTAAATAATAAATTACGAACATTTAAATTGAAGTGCATTTTTTACTTTCTTTTATATTCAATAGAAGAAAGTATTGGATTCATAAAAATTTTCGACGGATTTACACGTTTTGAGAGGGCTAGAACACGATTTTACCATTTATAGAAAATGTGCGTCTGTCTGTGTGTGTGTGTGTGTGTGTGTGTGTGTGTGTGTGTGTGTGTGTGTGTGTGTGAGACAAAAATTTTGCGGCGACTGTATATTCGGAACTACAGAATTATATATGAATTTATATGTAGAGGCGACTTGACCTAAATTAGTGCCTATCAATTTTTGTCAACCGATCAACAGGTGGAGCTGTTATGCAGCAATTTCCGAGATTTAAGAGGAGGCTATATCTCAGGTTCTATTGAGTATAATCAAACAAAGCTTGATATGTGAAAAGACTATTAAGCATTAAGTTGATTCAATTTGAATTCTTATCGGCCAACAGGTGGCGCTGTTGCATAGCGATTTCGGCAGTTTCAGGAAAGCCTATATCTCAGGAACTACTGCATAAAATTGCATATAAATTTATATAAAGAAGCACCTTGACCTACATTAGTGTCTCAACTTTTGGTGTCAACCACTCAACAGGTGGCGCTGCTATACAGCGATATTTGCAATTTAATGGGAGCCTATATGTGAGGTTCTATTGTGTATAATCAAACAGAACTTGATATGAGAGAAAGCCATAATGAAACATTATGTTGAATCAATCTCGATGCTAATCGGTAAATAGGTGGAGCTGCTATATTGCAATATACCTCGATAATGGGAAGGCTATATCTCAACTTCTATGGCATATAACTTTACGAAACCTGATATGTGAGATAACCATTATAAAAACGTACTTTTTAAGATGTTATTTATAGGCAATAAAACTGTCTTACTTTGGATATTTAGTGTTAGTTGTCTCTAAGATAAAAATCGTTTCCATTCATCCTGTTAGATAATCTTAAAAAATAATATTTTTAATAAATTATTTGCACTTAGTAAAATATAGGTAAGTATAGAAGAAAGTCTTGTGGTGGCCACAACATACTAGTTTACTCTTGAAGTTCACAACTCACATAAATGGTTAGAAATTATTCTCGATCCTTTTTTCAGTTTTTTTAATTTTTAAATTAAACAATTAATAATTACATTTCAAATTCTTTTTAAAATAATTTACCAACTGTACGACAAATAGAATTTACCTTTTTTTATAATTTAAAAAAGTTTTGTATGATTTTTAGATGAATAAGTAATTTTCATTTAGTTTTCGGGTTTCGGGTCGGGTTCGGGTCGGTTTTCGGATTGATGAAAATTTTTTTGTCGGGTTCGGGTCGGGTTTCAGGTTTATATAAAATTCATCTGTCGGTTTTGGGTTCCGGTAAAACCTAACCCAAGCAGGACTCTACTGCAAATATAAATTTAGACCTAAAAGTAAACAGTCCATAAATGTAACGAAAGACTACAAATATAACACAAGACCTTAATTCTAAACAAAGACCCTAAATGTAAATTAAGACCTAGATGTAATCAAAGCCTATAAATATAAACAAAGAGCCTAAATAAAAACAGACTACAAATATAAACAAAGAGCCTAAACATAAACACAGCCCTAAACGTATACAAAGACTATAAATGTAAACAAGGACCTGAATGTAAATAAGGATACAAATGTAAACAAATACCTAAATGTAAACAAAGTCCTTAAATGTGCACAACGACTGCAAATCTAAACAAAGACTACGAATATAAATTTAGATCGAAATGTAAACAAAGACTACAAATATAGAAAAAACTCTAAATGTAAACAAAAACTGCAATTATAAACAAAGTCCTAAATGTAAACAGAAACCAAAATGTAAATAGGCAGCTAATTGTAAACAAATGCTATAACTATAAACAAAGACCCAAAATGTAAACAAAGACCGTAAATGTAAATAAACACCTAATGTAATCAAAGAGTATAAATATAAACAAAGTGTCTAAGTATAAATAAAGAATATAAATATAAACAAAGAACCTAAATGTAAACAAAGGCTATAATTGTAAACAAAGATATTTTCTAAAAAATAACCCTAAATGTGAACAATGCTTATAAATTTAAAAAAGGCTACAAATGCAAATAAGGACCAAAATGTAAAACAGACTATAAATGTAAACAAAGACCCTAAATGTAAATGAGGACCTGATTGTAAACAAAGACTCTAAACGTAAACAAACACTCTAATTATAAAAAAGACTGCAATTCTAAACAAAGACCCTAAATGTAAACAAAGGCCCTAAATGTGAACAAAGATTACAAATGTAAACAAACACCCTAAATGTAAACAAAGAATATAAATGTAAATAAGGGCCAAAATGTAAACAAAGACGTAAATATAAACAAAGACTACAAATTTAAAAAAATACCCTGAATATAAACAAAGAACCTAAATGTAAATAAAGACTATAAATTAAAAAAAAAATGTAAAAAAACCGCAAATGTAAAAAATACCCTAATTGTAAACAAAGACATGAAAATGTAAACAGTGACCTAAATGTGAACAGAGAATATAAATATAATCAAAAACTACACGTATAAACAAAGACAATATATGTAAAAAAAACTGCAAATATAAACAAAGTCCCAAATGTAAACAAAAACCTAAGTGTAAATAAGGACTAAAATGTAAACAAGGACTATAACTATAAACAAAGAACCTAAATGTAAAGAAAGACCGTAAATGTAAACAAAGACTTAATGTAATCAAAGGGTATAAATATAAACAAAGTGCCTAAATATAAACAAAGAATATAAATGTAAACAAAGACCTTAAATGTAAACAAAGGTTATAATTGTAAACAAAGGCCCTAAATGTGAACAACGTTTATAAATTTAAACAAAGGCTACAAATGTAAATAATGACCAAAATTTAAACAAAGACCGAAATGTAAAAAAAGACTATAAATGTAAACAAAGACCCTATATGTAAATAAGGACCTAAATATAAACAAAGACTATAAACGTAAACAAAGACCCTAATTATAAAAAAGACTACAATTCTAAACACTAAATGTAAACAAACACTAAATGTAAAACACTAAATGTAAACAAAGGATCTAAATGTGAACAAAGATTATAATTATAAACAAATACCCTAAATGTAAACAAAGAATATAAATGTAAATAAGGACCAAAATCTAAAGAAAGACGTAAATATGAACAAAGACTACAAATTTAAACAAATACCCTTAATATAAACAAAGAACCTAGTAAATAAAGACTATAAATTTAAACAAAGACTATAAATGTAAACAAAAACCGTAAATGTAAACAAATATCCTAAATGTAAACAAAGACCCGAAAATATAAACATTGACCTAAATGTAAACATAGACTATAAACGTAAACAAAGAATAAAAATATAATTAAAGACCCTAAATGTAAACAAAGACTAGGAATATAAACAAAGTACTAAATGTAAACAAAAATCTAAATGTAAATAAGGACCTATTTGTAAACAAAGACTATAAATGTAAACAAAACCCTAAATGTAAACAAAACTATAAATGTAAACAAAACCCAAAACCCTAAAAAAAATTAAATTAAATTTCATTAAAACTTAGTCATTTTTCTAATAATTAAAGACTGTGACTGTTAAGAAATTATAAGACCACCTAAGAAAATTAGCATATTATACATGACGTGAAACTCAATATAAAGTGCATGCGTCAGTATTTCGTAAAAGCATTACCTAAGAAGCAAAGGCTTAGGTTTTGAATGTATTATCTACGATTAATTTGACGATGCCTTGAGAAGAATTATCGGAGTGCGAAGTGAGAAAATTTTTATTTTATAAAGGTTCTGGTAAATCTGAAAGAGATATTGCGAGGTTAATAAACCGTTCTAAAACTGCCATTCATAATGCCATAATTAGAAAAGATTATTCAAACAAAATAAAATGATCTGGTAGAAAAAATATTTTGACAGCACGTGATAATAGAAAAATGTTTCAACTGTCAACTCAAAAAGGTCTTTCAACTCGTGAAGTTTCGAAACGTTTCAGCAAGAAAACTTCACATGTAACAGTCTGGAAGAGCCTTAAATTAAACATTAATGCGAAATTTATGAAATTGAAGTGAATGAAAACAAAGTTATTGAAATGCTATCGTGAAGAAAGATTAAAATGGGCTAAAAATGTCATGTCATGGAATGATGAGTGGAAACAAATTATATTTTCTGATGAAAATAAATTTAACCTTGATGGTCCCGATGGTTGCAAATACTATTGGCATGACTTGAGGAAGGAACCAAAAGAATGCTTCAGTCGACAAATGGGTGGAGGATCAGTAATGATTTGGGGAGCTTTCAGTTATGAGGGATTGTGTTATTTACAGCGGATTTCGGGTCATGTGAACTCTACACAATATCAGTCTGTGCTAAATGATCATATGATACCGTTTGGACATTTATTAGGTGGTGCTAACTGGATGTTTCAACAGAACAATGCTGCTTGTCATACATCTAAATCCACACAGGAGTGGTTTAAAAAAGAAAATAATTAATGTTTTGCCATGGCCAAGCCAAAGTCCAGACTTGAACCCCATGGAAAACCTATGGGGTATATTATCTCGCAAAGTTTATGCTAATAATAAACAATTTTCATCTGCCAATGAACTGGAAGTAGCTATTGTAAAAGAATGGTACAATATTTCTATAACTGAACTTAATCACCTGGTTACTTCGATGAAAAACAGAGTGTTTGAAGTCATCAGGAAAAATGGAGGACCAATATCACATTAATTTTTTATACAATTTTGTTTTTTGACAGGTGGTCTTATATTTTCTTAACAGGTTATTTTTCACTTATTTCTAATATATATTTTAATTGAACATTTATTGCATTATACAAAGTTATTGCAAACTAATTATAAAAAAATATAGAGCAATATGTTATTTTATGTATTTAAATTAGGATTAGAATCTTTATTTTTCTTATAATTTACAAAATTAAAGTGGTATTATAATTTCTTAACGGACTGTACATACAATGCTTTAAGAGCAATGTCAAATGCGGCAAACAACAAAATATATCAAGAAATGCATACCTATTCCCTTAACGGCCCTCTTCACTCACCGTCGCAGGAAGCCCGAGTCAGTGTTATTCTATGGGGAAATTTTCTTTACAAATAACTTATTAACTAATTCATATTTTTAAAATCTGTTTTCATATTCAGAAAATTCCGAATTGTTAAATTAACGGGCCTTTTTTAAAAATGTATTTTTTTAATTTTTAATATTTTATTTTGAAATTGCAAAATGAAAAAAATTCACATATTGAAAATTCGTATTTTGCAGCTTCAAAATAAAATATAAAAAATTAAAAAAATAATTTTTTAGAAAAGGTGCGTCAATTTTACAGCTGGGAATTTTCAGAATGTGAAAACAGAATTTAAAAATATGTATTAGTTAGTAAGTTATTTGTAAAGAAAAATTTCCCATAGAATAACATTAGGTTCGGCTTCCGGCGGCGGTGAGTGAAGAGGGCCCTTAATCATTTGCTTTACGTTGACTCAATTCAATTGTAATTTAACGTATACTTCCCTTATTTTGTTTCTCCCTACTATTCCCCAATAGTTGAAATCGAACTTTTTATGTCGTAAGAAGCAGAAGGCTTTGGAGAATCTTATGCGGGTAGATTCAAATTCATACAGGTTATAAAACCGTTATTTTAACACTTCTTTTAACAGGGTGACGACTACTGGTGCAGATTTTAGAGGTGACGAGCACTGGTGTCTTTACCTTAAATGCAAAGAAAGACTTTAATCCAAACAAAGACTGTAAACATAAACAAAGACTCTAAATGTAAAAAAAAACCTAAATGTAAAAAAGACTTAAATTTAAACAGATTATAAATGTAAACAAAGAATATAAATATAAACAAAGTCTACAAATATAAATAAAGACCTAAATATAAATCAAGACTATAAATGTAAACAAAGACCCCCAAATATAAACAAATACCTAAATATAAACAAATAATATAAATGAAAGTAATGGCCCTAATAGTATGGGATAAACAGTTACTTTTCATTAATAGGTTACATCGCTCCATACTAGCTTTGGTAATAGGTTCTTGTAACATATTATTTTTATAACCTATTACTCTTTAGTTTATATATGGCGAATGTGTTTCCTATCTTTTCGAATATACAATATATATATATGTGTCCTGCATAGTCGATGCGGCTTATGTTTTTAAGTCCCAATACTTTCGAAGAGTAATTTTCACTTTATTTAGCAGTAGAATTTCTTCAATTTAAATAAAATAAACTCTGATACAAAATATTGGTAGAATATTGGTAGAGTCAATTTTTTACACAAACGTTCGTTCAAATCGTGTAAGCATAAAGTTCTGTTAAATCAATTCATTTAAATACGAAAACAGAATATTTCAAATAATATCATGAAAAACCTTCGCGAGTGCTGTTTCCTGAAAAAAAAAATTCTTATATTATAAGCCATATATGTAATTAATAAATAATTAAATAATAATAACAATTAAAAAAATAATAATAATAATTAAGGCATCCCAAATTTTAAACTACAGAGTAATTGTCTCTTTTGATTTTCCGAAGAACTTGAACATTCCAGATTGATAAGGAAATTAATATTTTTCAATCATACTTAACAAACAGTCATTTTGAATATGTTTTCTAAAATTAGAAACATTCGTTTTAAAATACAAATTTTGCTTACAAAAACTGTATAAAATGATTTATTTTCTCTTACATTTAATTTTTACAAATCACCATAATTAACTATTCTTAACACTTTTACTCCTTTTAAATCATTAAAAATAGACCCGAGAAAAAAATCAGATTAAAATAATAATAATAAATAAATAAATAATAGATAATAAATAAATATTCAATTTTCTTATCATATTATTCTAGATTAAACTCAAACAATATTCTAAATAAAATCACAATAAATAAACGCTCGCGAACACTATCACTATAACGTAAAGCAATTTTAAATATAAACAACACTGTTTCCTTTCCCTTCTCACACATTTTCTAAAACCTTTAAGTTCTTGAATATCAATGTTTTCGAATAATATCTTCACTTAATGTAATCACACTTTCTTTGATTAAAAAAAACAAAAATACTAAACTCGTTTTTAATCTTTTACTCATCGTAGAAAAAGGCTCTGTAAAAAATCAGATAAAGAAACTAAGAAAATAAAATGCAAAATACAAATATCGTCCTCCTATCAAACTTGTCGCCACATAAAAACACAGAAAAATATAAAATATTATCAAGCACATTCACATACGTCACATTCTACTACGCATTTTCAATCCCAGCTGTCGCATCCGTTTCTAATATACAGTCGGCTGCAAAATTATTCGAGCACTAGCAATAATTCTTGCCAAAAAAAAGTACACTTAATACAGCTTTGTTAAATAAATCCTTGTCGAATCATGTTCTTAATCAGTCTAAGAACATGATTCGACAAGGATTTACTTAGCAAAACAGTCTTAAGTGTACTTTTTAAATGTAGGAATTATTGGTTAATGCTCGTATAATTTTGCAGCCGACTGTAAACATCAATATCCTACCAAACACATCTGCGCGGCATTAATTAAAAATCATCCTAACCCATAAACATAAACACTCCTGGTCATTTTCCCCTCTCTTAATCATTCCTTCCCTTCCGTGGAGGATCAAAATTGTGATGGCATGTCTCCGGACCACCTCAAGGGGTGTGTCCCAGACCGTCGTTAATTGCCCATCTGCGCAGCATTAGTGCGACGTAAAACCAAATCACCAATCACCAATCACCGTAATCATTCCTATCAAACAAGCGAAACTACATAAATACCCAAACGATTTTATTCATCCATGAAAAACAATCAACAAAAAATACACATTTCTAAACTAATATCGATGGTTTCAATATTATCACATTAATATTATTTATGTCTGACATTAAAATTGACTTGGTTATTAAAATTAAATAGATTAATATCTCTATTCGGTTAATATATTCGAGATTAATTAATATATTCAAAAAAATACCAGAGAGCTCAGCTGTATGGCAATCGAAAGTATTATTTCATCGTATTATGTGACTGGAATACTATTTTTTTTAACCTGTGAAATGTTGCACAGAAATTACTGTGACGGATAATATCACTCAATAGATCATTTCACCAAATAAAATATTTTTCACGCTGGGTAAATATTCCAGCTATTTATCGGTGCTCTTTTGGCAAATCGGCAGACGTTCCTCGCCTGTTTCTCGTAAAAAGGTACAGTTGACAGTATTATTCATTTAATAGAAAATTTTTAGTAATATATTACATTGCAAATAGGCTACAATGCAATAATAATAATAATATTTATTTTATTACGTGAAATAACGCACATCTCTAGACACTAATCGTAAAGAAAGACTATAAATGTAAAGACCGAAATGTAAACAAACACTGTAAATGTAAACAAAGAACTAAGTGTAAACATAGACCCTAAATGTAAAGAAAGACTATAAAGACCGAAATGTAAACAAAGAACTAAGTGTAAACATAGACCCTAAATGTAAACAAAGACTATAAATTTAAACAAGGACCTAAATGTAAACATAGACCCTAAATGAAAACAAAGACTGTAAATGTAAAAAAAGACTGCAAATATAAATTTGGACCTAAAAGTAAACAGACAATAAATGTAAACAAAAACTACAAATATGAACAAAGATCATGAATGTTAATAAAAACCTAAATGTAATCAAAGTCTATAAATATAAACAAAGGGCCTAAATATAAACACAGACTTAAAAGTATACAAAGACAAAATGTGAACAAAAACCAAACTGTAAAAAAGAACCAAAATGTGAATAAGGATTAAAATTCAAACAAATACCTAAATGTAAACAAACACTATAAATCTAAACAAAGACTACAAATATAAATTAAGACTTAAATATAAACAAAGACCCCAAATTTAAACAAAACTGCAAACATAAACAAAGTCGTAAATGAAGACAAAAACCAAAATGTAAATAAGCACCCAAATGTAAACAAAGACTATAATTATGAACAAAGTGACTATATATAACCAAATAATACAAATATAAACAAGGAACCTAAATGTAAACAAAGACCCTAAACGTAAACAAAGGCTATAATTGTAAACAATGAACTTATGTAAAAAAGACCGTAAATGTGAACAATGGTTATAAATGTAAACAAAGGCAACAAATGTAATTAAGGACATAAATGTAAACAAAACCTAAATGTAAAAAAAGAATAAAAATGTAAACAAAGACCCTAAATATAAATGAGGACCTAAATGTAAACAGAGACTATAAACGTATACAATGGCCCTAATTATAAGAAAAGACTGCAATTCTAAACAAAGACACTAAATATGAACAAAGGCCCTAAATGTGAATAAAGATTATAAATGTAAACAAAAAATAAAAATGTAAATAAGGACCAAAATGTAAACAAAAACGTAAATATAAACAAAGACTACAAATTTAGCAATAGCCCTGAATATAAACAAACAACCTAAATGTTAAGAAAGACTATAAATCTAAACAAAGACTATAAATGTAAATGAGGACCCAAATATAAACAAACACTATATACATAAACAAAAACCCTATATGTAAACAAAGACTCTAAGTGTAAACAAAGACCTAAATGTAAACAAAGAATATGAATTTAAATAAGGACCTAAATATACACAATAATCTATAAATTTAAGCAGAGACCCTAAATATAAACAAACAACCTAAATGTAATTAAAGACTATAAATTTACACATAGTCTATAAATGTAAATAAAAATCCTAAATGTAAACAGGCTATAAATGTAAACAAGCACACTAAATATAAAAAAATACTAGAAATATAAACAAAGACCCTACATTGAAACAAACACCTAAACGTAAATAAAAACTATAAATGCAAATAGAAACCTAAATGTAAACATTAACCTATATGTAAAAATGAACTATATGCAAAAAAAGACTATACATGCAAAGAAAGTCTTTAACCTAATCAAAGACTATAAATATAAACAAAGACTCTAAATGTAAAAAAAACCTATAAATGTAAAGAAGGGCGTAAATGTGAACAAAGACCTAAATGTAAACGAATACTATAAATGTAAACAGAGATTCAAATATAAATAAATAAAAACGTAAATGTAAAAAAAGGCTATAAATGTAAACAAAGAATCTAAACGTAATCAGACTGTAAACGTGAACAAAGACTATAAATACAAAAAAAGACTACAGATATAAACAAAAATCCTAAGTATAAAAAAGATCAAAATGTAAACAAATACCTAAATGTAAACAAACACTATAAATGTACGACACTAAATGTAAACAAAGATTATAAATATAAACAAAGACCCTGACTTAAAAGAAAGACTATAAATTAAAACAAGGACTTAGATGTAAACAAAGGAACTAAATGTAAATAAAGACCTAAATGTAAACAAACACCCTAAATGTAAACAAACACTATAAATCTAAACAAAGACTACAAATATAAATTTAGATCTAAATGTAAACAAATACTATAAATGTAAACAAAGACTCTAAATGTAAACAGTGACTATATTTATAAAGAAAGACCTAAGTGTAAACAAAGACCCTAAGTGTAACCAAAGTCTATAAATGCAAACAAAAACAATGTAAAAAAGACCCAAATGTAAACAGATTATAAATGTAAACAGATTATAAATGTAAACAAAGTCCTAAATATAAACAAGAACGAAAATGAAAATGAGATCCTAAATGTAAACAAAGACTATAAATGTAAAGAAAGACCCTAAATATAAAACAAGACTATAAATGTAAACAAGAACCTAAATAAAAATGAGGTACTAAATGTAAACAAAGACTATAAATGTAAAGAAAGACCCTAAATATAAAGAAAGACTATAAATGTAAACAAGAACCTAAATGAAAAGGAGGTCCTAAACGTAAACAAAGACTATGAATGTAAAGAAAGACCCTAAATGTAAAGAAAGACTATAAATGTAAACAAAGCCCCTAAATATAAACAAAGACCTAGATGTAGACAAACTACAAATGAAAAAAAGGACGTAAATGGGAACAAACCCCTAAATGTAAACAAAGACTAAAAATTTAAACAAACACCCTAAATATAAACAAAGGCTATAAATGTAAACAAAACAAAAATGTAAAGAAACATCCTAACCAACAACAAACAAAGATCCTAAATGTAAATAAAGACATAAATGTAAATAGAAACTATAAGCAAAAACCATAAATGTAACCATACATTATAAATATAAAAAAATAATATGAATTTAAACAGACTGCAAATAAAAATTAAGACCTAAATCTAAACAAAGACTACAAATATAAACAAAAACCCTAAATGTAAATAGACTATAAATGTAAACAAAGATCATAAATGTAAACAAAGACTACAATAAGAATAAAGAACTAAATGTACACAAAGACCTAAATATAAATCAAGACTGTAAATGAAAACAGACTTAAATATAAACAAATGCCTAAATATAAACAAAGACTGTAAATGTAAACAAAGACCCTAAATGTAAACAAAGACTAGATTTAAAGAAGGCCTAAATGTAAACAAAGATTATAGATATAAACAAAGACTGCAAATATAAATTTAGTCCTAAACGTAAACAAAGTCTACAAATATAAACAAAGACCTAATTGTAAACATAGACTAAAAATGTAAACAAAAAATTTAATGTAAAAAAGGCTACATATATAAGCAAAGACCCTAAATGTAAAGAAAGACCTACACGTAAGCAAAGACTATAAACGTAACAAAACATAAATGTTAAGAACCTAAATGTAAATAAGGACCTAAATGTAAACAAACGATTAAATTTAAGCAGACTATAAATGTAAACTAAATTTGTAAATGTAAACAAAGACCCTTAATGTAAATAAGGACTTAAATGTAAACAAAGACTATAAACGTAAACAAAGACCATAATTATAAAAAAGACTATAATTGTAAACAAAGACCCTAAATGTAAAGAAAGACCCTAAATATAAGGAAAGACCTAAATGTATACAAAGAACCTGAATATAAAAAAGACTACAAGAAAAGCAAATACCCTAAATGTAAAAAAACCCTAATTGTAAACAAAGACACGAAAACGTAAACCGTGACCCAAATGTAAACAGAGAATATAAATGTATTCAAAGACTACACATGTAAACTAAGACAATATATGTAAAAAACTGCAAATATAAACAAAGTCCTAAATGTAAACAAAAACCTAAGTGTAAATAAGGACTAAAATGTGAACAAAGACTATAACTATAAACAAAGACCGTAAATGTAAAGGAAGACCGTAAATGTAAACAAAGACTTAATGCAATCAAAGGGTATAAATATAAACAAAGTGCCTAAATATAAACAAAGAATATAGATATAAACAAAGACCTTAAATGTAAACAAAGGTTATAATTGTAAACAAAGACCCTAAATGTGAACAATGTTTATAAATTTAAACAAAAGGCTACAAATGTAAATAATGACCAAAATGTACACAAAGACCGAAATGTAAAAAAACACTATAAATGTAAACAAAGACCCTACATATAAATAAGGACCTAAATGTAAACAAAGACTATAAACGTAAACAAAGACCCTAACTATAAAAAAAGACTACAATTGTAAACACTAAACGCAAACAAACACTAAATGTAAGACATTAATGTAAACAAAAGACCTAAATATGAACAATGATTATAATTATAAAAAAACACCCTAAATGTAAACAAAGAATATAAATGTAAATAAGGACCAAAATCTAAACAAAGACGTAAATATGAAAAAAGACTACAAATTTAAACAAATACCCTTAATATAAACAAAGAACCAAGTAAATAAAGACTATAAATTTAAGCAAAGACTATAAATGTAAACAAAAACCGTAAAGGTAAACAAATATCCTAAATGTAAACAAAGACACGAAAATGTAAACTTTGACCTAAATGTAAACATAGACTATAAACGTAAACAAAGAATAAAAATATAATTAAAGATCCTGAATGCAAACAAAGACTAGGAATATAAACAAAGTTCTAAATGTAAACGAAAATCTAAATGTAAATAAGGACCTATATGTAAACAAAGACTATAAATGTAAACAAAACCCTAAATGTAGAAAAGACTTAAATTTAAACAGATTATAAATGTAATCAAAGAATATAAATCTATGTATAAACTATACATATATGAATATATGTATAATTTATATGATACAAATATAAATAAAGACCTAAATATAAATCAAGACTATAAATGTAAACAAAGACCCCCAAATGTAAACAAAGAACTAAATATAAACAAATACCTAAATATAAACAAATAATATAAATGGAAGTAATGACCCTAATTGTAAAGAAATACTATAAATGTAAAGACCAAAATGTAAACAAAGAACTAAGTGTAAACATAGACCCTAAATGTAAACAAAGACTATAAATTCAAACAAGGACCTAAATGTAAACATACACCCTAAATGTAAACAAAGACTGCAAATATAAATTTAGACCTAAAAGTAAACAGACAATAAATGTAAACAAAAACTACAAATATAAACAAAGACCATAAATGTTAATAAAGATCTAAATGTAATCAAAGTCTATAAATATAAACAAAGGGTCTAAATATAAACACAGACTTAAAAGTATACAAAGACTAAATGTGAACAAAAACCAAACTGTAAAAAAAGAACCTAAATGTAAATAAGGATTCAAATTTAGACAAATACCTAAATGTAAACAAAGACCCTAAATGTAGACAAAGACTATAAATCTAAACAAAGACTACAAATACAAATTAAGACTTAAATATAAACAAAGACCCCAAATTTAAACAAAACTGCAAACATAAACAAAGTCGTAAATGTAGACAAAAACCAAAATGTAAATGAGGAGCAAACATTCAAACCGTGTTTTCTCCTTCGAATGCAATTTTTCAGAAAACACAAAAAACTGATAAATTAAAAAATAACCCTTCTTAGACCCTAATTATCATTTGTTTAGTTGTATTATTGGTTACTAGGAAGATCTGTAGGCATACTTTACCTAATAAACTTAGAGTTAATTAGAAAAATGTATTTGAAATTTGGAGAAAGCATGTTTTGACCGAAACACAGAGGAGAAAACATGTTTTGAATGTTTCCAATGTGGAGAAAACATGTTTTGACCGAAACACAGAGGAGAAAACATGTTTTGAATGTTTCCAATGTGGACAAAACATTTTTTGAATGAAAAAGTATGTAGCTCGAATATTGATGAAATAACATTCTTAATGTAATTAACAGAACAGATTTTGTTATGTAATTATAAAGTTAAATTAAATATTTACGCGTGAAAAATCATCATGCAAATTGTAGGGAAGAACTAAAATTTTTAAGCCAATTTGAAATTTAAATTTTTAAACCAATATCTTCACTTAAGCAATTTCATGCTTCCTCTGTTTCTTCAAATTCTACATGAAAGTTATTAGTAATGATATCTTTATACCATTTAAAAACAGGCTGATTTTTTTCACTCTTCACCATACATCAATTGTAAAAGTTTGTCTATGTCATTCTGATGCCTTTAAGTTTGAGATGAATTCTCTTACCTTGGTTTTTTTTTATTAATGCTTAAGTGGCTTTTTCTATCCCCTGCTCTCTTTTCCTCAATAGGTTCACCAGCATGTACCTTAGTAACAATATTGGCTAGCATTGTACGACCTATTTTAGTTATAGCCATGAAATTGTTTTTACACACAGGAATTCTCCTACCACTGCTACTAGTAATAAAATAAGAAGCAGAAAATGCATGCTGTAAGCCAGATGATTGCGATTTTTTGGGGGGGTTGGGTTATTAGGTCTACGTCGAGTTACATTTTTTGTAACAACCAATGAAGCTATAATAGAATCTTGTCGCTGTTTGTCCAGAATTTCGTAAAGTCTATCCCGAAACTTCTTAACGTCATTAGGTCTAACATCAGTGCATGAAAAAGTATTAATAGAATGTTTGCATGGAACATAAATGTTGTTATCTAAAGGTGGTGAATATCGTTTCTTTTTCGCTTCTTTTCTTTTTCCACCAATTCTCTCTATTTTTCTAGTTCCATAATTAGAAGTACTCACTAATACACTATCTATTAATTCTTCCATTTGAAAAAAAAAAAAATAATAATAATAATAAAGTACACTCCTCTAAAATGAAGAAAACAAGATAGAACTAACGAATAAACAAACATAAAAAGCTGGTACATGTACGAGTCACGCGACCAGAAAGAGCAGTACTGACTGGTTGGCTGGAGATATCACAGTTTGACTGAAAACAGGCTTTGGAGGAAACACTGTTTGATTGAAACCCTAACTTTCTAAGAGCATTTATAATGTGATAAAAATTATTTTGGTTTAAAATAATAGTATCATTTTGTGCTATTTAATGTTGAGTTCACAGAAAAATCACTAACTCATTTTTTTTTATTTTTGGAGAAAACACGGTTTGAATGTTTGCTCCTCAAATAAGCACCTAAATGTAAACAAAGACTATAATTATGAACAAAGTGACTATATATAACCAAATAATACAAATATAAACAAGGAACCAAAATGTTAACAAAAACCCTAAATGTAAACAAAGGCTATAATTGTAAACAATGAACTTATGTAAAAAAACCCCTAAATGTGAACAATGGTTATGAATGTAAACAAAGGCAACAAATGTAAATAAGGACCTAAATGTAAACAAAACCTAAATGTAAAAAAAGACTATAAATGTGAAGAAAGTCTCTAAATATAAATGAGGACCTAAATGTAAACAAAGACTATAAACGTATACAATGGCCCTAAATGTGAATAAAGATTATAAATGTAAACAATCGCCCTCAATGTAAACAAAGAATAAAAATGTAAATAAGGACCCAAAATGTAAACAAAAACGTAAATATAAACAAAGACTACAAATTCAGCAATGACCCTGAATATAAACAAACAACCTATATGTTAATAAAGACTATAAATTTAAACAGACTATGAATGTAAATGAGGACCTAAATGTAAACAAAGACTATATACATAAACAAAAACCCTATATGTAAACAAAGACTCTAAGTGTAAACAAAGAATAATAATTTAAATAAGAACCTAAATATAAACAATAATCTACAAATTTAAGCAGAGACCCTAAATATAAACAAAGAACCTAAATGTAAATAAAGACTATAAATTTACACATACTGTCCGTTTTCGTAAACCATGTCTACCTCTCGCGGAACGATCCTACTCGGAAAAGGGGTGATGCGTTGAATGAGATGGGCACTTAGCCAAATGCGCTTTTCGTTCTACACGTGTTCGTTTTCTTTTTATGAGCAGCATTTTGCCTTTATACGAATATAACGAAGAAGTATCGCCTCAAAATTCAATAATGTCCTGAAAAGAAAAAAAAAGAAAAAAGAAACCGCATCTTATCTCTCACTCGTAAAATGTAAACATTCTCTCATCTTCTACGCTTCTACCCTATTTTAACAAAATCAATGCAGACCTCACGCATGCGCATAGGTGAGCAGGGTCACAGCTAACGAAAACAAACAATAGTCTATAAATGTAAATAAAAATCCTAAATGTAAACAGGCTATAAATGTAAACAAGCACACTAAATATAAACAAATGGTAGAAATATAAACAAAGACCCTAAATGTAAACAGAGACCTAAACGCAAACAAAAACTATAAATGCAAGTAGAAACCTAAATGTAAACATTAACCTATATGTAAATAAGGAACTATATGCAAAAAAAGGCTATAAGGTAACGACACCAGTGCTCGTCAGTCTTAAGGCCTTATTTTTAAAATGTTTGTTTTTTTCGCGTGGCATTCATGTGGAATTTATGTATCAATATTATACTTTGGTCTATTTTATACACTGATTCTTCTAGTTGTTGTTAGACACTTTCAATTTTTCAATACGTTAAGCCAATTTAAATAAAAAAAATAATAATTAAACCTATAAAAATGCACCAGTGCTCGTCACTTGAAAATTGCGTTTCACCAGTAGTCGTCAAGTGTTTGCACCAGTGGTCGTCATGTAAATAAAACGCAACAATTTACTCAATAGTTTAATTTTAATTGCGTTTTTGCAAAATTAAATGAAACAGAATATCTTTGGAACATATTTAGAACCCAAATCCATTCTTAGGGTTTAAAATACAAAACATTAAATATAAAAATTCAAAATATTGCGAATAAAACAAATTCATATGTGAAATAATTTGAAAATTCTTTGCTTTTAAGAAAAGTTTTCAAAATTTTATTCGTTCTCAAAAATATTTTTACTTAAAGCAGGGGGTAATAATCTCGTTTTTAAGAGTGGCTTTGTTCCAAATTATCGCAGTAAGATTGATTTTACCATGCTTTTTATTAACGCGTATTCTTGTTTGTTTGTCCAGTACAAATCTTACAATTGATTTTTAACTAAATTCCCGACTACCTAGACATTTGAAACTTTCAGAATAGTTCAGAACACGATGAAAATGCATTTTTTAAATACTTTTAGACAACTGCTCCGGGTCCCTGTAGCCTTCGGCAGCGTTATCAGTACAAATCTTGCAATCGATTTTTAACTGACTTCTCGACTAGCTAGACATTTGAAACTTTCAGAAAAGCTCAGAAGACGGTAACAATGGATTTTTTAAATATTTTTAGCCAATTGTTTCGGGTCACTGATGCCTTCAGCAGCGTTTATATGGTTCAACAGAAAATTTATTTAACTTTTTTCCCGACTAGCTAGACATTTAAAACTTTCAGAATAGCTCAAAACACGGAGACAATGCATTTTTTAAATATTTTTAGCAATCTGTTTCGGGTCCCCGCTGCCTTCGGTAGCGTTCACATGATTCAACAGAAAATTTATTTAACTAACTTCTCGACTAGCTAGACATTTGAAACTTTTAAAATAGCTCAAAACACGGTAACAATGCATTTTTTAATACTTTTAACCAATTGTTTTGGGTCCTCGCTGCCTTCAGTAGCGTTTATATGATTCATCAATCACATACTCATCCCGATCATCAATCTTCCCGACTACCTAGACTTTTGAAATTTTCAGAATAGCTCAAAACACAATGATGATGCATTTTTAAATTACTTTTAGCCAATTGTTTCGGATTCTCGCTGCCTTCAATAGCATTTATATGATTCAAGAGAAAATTTTAAAACACGGTATATAAAAAATTCTTTCTGTATTGCAATTATTTTTTTTTAACGTATGGGTTGATTAAGCGTATCTAACACATACTATAAAAGAATTTTGAGAAATCCTTCGCCTCTCCTTCCTCATTAAGTGTGGGGTGGATGCAAAAACACGTTTTCAAGAGTAATTATTCTCCAAATTATATCAGGACAAATTATATCAGGAAAGCAATTTTTTGATGCGTTGATTGGTTATGCGTATCCAAAAATACTGTAAAGGTATTTTGCGTAATTCTTTCCGACCAAATTTTGAGAAAGGGTAGCAAAATCGTATTTCTACGCATAACTCTCCTCTAAATAATCTTACAAAGCCGATTTCTGATGTGTGAGTTGGTCATATGCATCCAACACCTAGTATAAAGAGATTTTGCGAAGATCTTTCGTCTATGTGAGAGTGGCAAGAAATATATATATATATATATATATATGTTTTCAAGCTCAACTCTACTGCAAATTATTTTCGGGAGGGGATTTTTGTTATTCGTTAGTTGGTTGTGTGTGTGTACCTTACACGCATTATAAGGCGATTTTGCAAAATTACCCTTCCCCTCTTCCCTCGGCCGGGCGGACAAAAAACACGTTTTTAACCTTAGCTCTACTCCAAATTAACTCAGAAAGGCGAGTTTTGATGTGTGGGTATTGGTTAAAAGTACGCAATATGTAATTTGATAATATTTCGTTAAAATTCTAAATTTACCCGTGGGAAAGGGGGGGATAAAAAGCGGTTAAGTCCATGCCGAAGGCAGTAGAAGCCAATCATCATATTGCGGGACGGAAAGCTATTACAGAAGCCAGCGGGAACATTAACTGCGGTTTCGACTGATTTCAAAGACTTTTTTTTTTTTTTTTTTTTTTTTAATTTTTGATAATGATAGGGATTTTTTCCTATTTTATTTAAATATAGGAACCAGCGAAGGTGGCAAAGCTTGCTAGTATTATTCTACACATTAAGCTAATGTTATCAAATATTATGGATATTAATGTTATCAAATGTTAATGTTAATTAATGTTATCAAATATTATCTTACAATTTTAATTATTTAAGAACAACAGTCAACAGGGTAATTTTGATCAACATTTTAACTATTTGTTTATCTTACATAATTAATATAATGTATAAACAGAAAACTTGCTTAAGAAATGTTTTTAATGTTTAATATTTTCTATATAAGTTTTTATTCACCTGCATCTAACATAACAAAAAAGCCTTAACATAATTTTGAACCGACTCACAGTCATGCTAACTATGAAATTAAGCCTTTGTATTTTATCATTTTTGAAATATATATGAATTAAAATTAAATTATCACGGTCCATAAAAAACTTAAACATTACTTAAATACATCTTCGCAAAAGCATGACATCATAAAAATTTAAAATACATTAGACAGATGTATGGAGTAATCATGTCTGTTTTTCTAAAATATATAACAGAAAACTAGTAAAAGCTCTTTATAACTAAATATGTTTATGTGCCATTGTTTTATTTTTCCAGCAAAATAATATGGAAAATTTTAGATGGTTTAAAGTCAGTCATAGTGAATTAAAGGTACCATGACTGACTTTATTTAAACAAGCTATACAAAATTTACAAGTGCAATAAAGTTCACGTTCTTGAGGTTAAAATACATTTGTTTACATTTACGAATACCCCTGACGACTACTGGTGCCGATAGTCAAATTGAAGTAAAAATTATACCATCATAATTCTAAACGAAAATATAATATTTTTCATCAAAAGAGTTACCCAGTTATTAAAAATGTTAAAACACCAGTGTTCGTCAGGGGTGACGAGCACTGGTAAAACGTGCAAAATATGCACCAGTAGTCGTCATACCTTAAAAACCTTTATATTATGTCAAATTTTAAAAAGTTGCACATAAATCGTATTCTGCATTTCATAAGCATTACTGTGCGTTAAGAAATTATAAGACCGCAAGCGTATTGGTGCATTTCTGAAGAAGACAGCATAATATGCAAATTTTTAGCTGCGTATTTAAAATTGATAGGAAAAGGCAACCTATACTAATTCCAACTTTTAAAATTAAATTAAATTTCATTAAACTTATTCATTTTTCTAAAAATTAAAGACTGTGACTGTTAAGAAATTATAAGACCACCTAAGAAAATTAGCATATTATACATGACGTGAAACTCAATATAAAGTGCATGCGTCAGTATTTCGTAAAAGCATTACCTAAGAAGCAAAGGCTTAGGTTTTGAATGTATTATCTACGATTAATTTGACGATGCCTTGAGGTAAAGAATTATCGGAGTGCGAAGTGAGAAATTTTTTATTTTATAAGGTTCTGGTAAATCTGAAAGAGATATTGCGAGGTTAATAAACCGTTCTAAAACTGCCATTCATAATGTCATAATTAGAAAAGATTATTCAAACAAAATAAAATGATCTGGTAGAAAAAATATTTTGACAGCACGTGATAATAGAAAAATGTTTCGACTGTCAACTCAAAAAGGTCTTTCAACTCGTGAAGTTTCGAAACGTTTCAGCAAGAAAACTTCACATGTAACAGTCTGGAAGAGCCTTAAATTAAACATTAATACGAAATTTATGAAATTGAAGAAAAAAACAAAGTTATTGAAATGCTATCGAGAAGAAAGATTAAAATGGGCTAAAAATGTCATGTCATGGAATGATGAGTGGAAACAAATTATATTTTCTGATGAAAAGAAATTTAACCTTGATGGTCCCGATGGTTACAAACACTATTGGCATGACTTGAGGAAGGAACCAAAAGAATGCTTCAGTCGACAAATGGGTGGAGGATCAGTAATGATTTGGGAAGCTTTCAGTTATGAGGGGTTGTGTTATTTACAGCGGATTTCGGGTCATGTGAACTCTACACAATATCAGTCTGTGCTAAATGATCATATGATACCGTTTGGACCTTTATTAGGTGGTGCTAACTGGATGTTTCAACAGAACAATGCTGCTTGTCATACATCTAAATCCACACAGGAGTGGTTTAAAAAAGAAAAAAATTAATGTTTTGCCATGGCCAAGCCGAAGTCCAGACTTGAACCCCATGGAAAACCTACGGGGTATATTATCTCGCAAAGTTTATGCTAATAATAAACAATTTTCATCTGCCAATGAACTGGAAGTAGCTATTGTAAAAGAATGGTACAATATTTCTATAACTGAACTTAATCACCTGGTTACTTCGATGAAAAACAGAGTGTTTGAAGCCATCAGGAAAAATGGAGGACCAATATCACATTAATTTTTTATACAATTTTGTTTTTTGACAAATGGTCTTATATTTTCTTAACAGGTTATTTTTCACTTATTTCTAATATATATTTTAATTGAACATTTATTGCATTATACCAATTTATTGCAAACTAATTATAGAAAAATATAGAGCAATATGTTATTTTATGTATTTAAATTATGATTAGAATCTTTATTTTTCTTATAATTTACAAAATTAAAGTGGTATTATAATTTCTTAACGGACTGTACATACAATGCTTTAAGAGCAATGTCAAATGCGGCAAACAACAATCAAGAAATGCATACCTATTCCCTTAACGGCCCTCTTCACTCACCGTCGCATGAAGCCCGATTCAGTGTTATTCTATGGGGAAATTTTCTTTACAAATAACTTATTAACTAATTCATATTTTTAAAATCTGTTTTCATATTCAGAAAATTCCCAATTGTTAAATTAACGGGCCTTTTTTAAAAATGTATTTTTTTAATTTTTAATATTTTATTTTGAAATTGCAAAATGAAAAAAATTCACATATTGAAAATTCGTATTTTGCAGCTTCAAAATAAAATATAAAAAAATATAAAAATAATTTTCTAGAAAAGGTGCGTCAATTTTACAGCTGGGAATTTTCAGAATGTGAAAACAGAATTTAAAAATATGTATTAGTTAGTAAGTTATTTGTAAAGAAAATTTTCCCATAGAATAATATTAGGTTCGGCTTCCGGCGGCGGTGAGTGAAGAGGGCCCTTAATCATTTGCTTTACGTTGACTCAATTCAATTGTAATTTAACGTATACTTCCCTTATTTTGTTTCTCCCTACCCCCCAATAGTTGAAATCGAACTTTTTATGTCGTAAGAAGCAGAAGGCTTTGGAGAATCTTATGCGGGTAGATTCAAATTCATATAGGTTATAAAACCGTTATTTTAACACTTCTTTTAGCAGGGTGACGACTACTGGTGCAGATTTTAGGGGTGACGAGCACTGGTGTCTTTGTCTTTACCTTAAATGCAAAGAAAGACTTTAATCTAAACAAAGACTATAAATATAAACAAAGACTCTAAATGTAAAAAAAACCTATAAATGTAAATAAGGACGTAAATGTGAACAAAGACCTGAATGTAAACGAATACTCTCAATGTAAACAGAGATCCAAATGTAAATAAAAACCTAAATGTTAAAAAAGGCTATAAATGTAAGCAAAGAATCTAAACATAACCAGACTGTGAACGTGAACAAAGACTATAAATATAAATAAAGACTACAAATATAAACAAAAATCCTAAGTGTAAAAAAGATCTAAATGTAAACAAATACCTAAATGTAAACAAACACTATATATGAAAGACACTAAATGTAAACAAAGATTATAAATATAAACAAAGACACTGAATTAAAACAAAGACTATAAATTAAAACAAGGACATAGATGTAAACAAAGGAACTAAATTTAAATAAAGGCCTAAATGTAAACAAAGACCCTAAATGTAAACAAACACTATAAATCTAAACAAAGACTACAAATATAAAGAAAGACCTAAGTGTAAACAAAGACCCTAAGTGTAACCAAAGTCTATAAATGCAAACAAAAACAATGTAAAAAAGGCCTAAATGTAAACAGATTATAAATGTAAACAAGAACCTAAATGAAAATGAGGTCCTAAATGTAAACAAAGACTATAAATGTAAAGAAAGACCCTAAATATAAATAAAGACTATAAATGTAAACAAAGCCCCTAAATATAAACAAAGACCTAGATGTAGACAGACTACAAATGAAAATAAGGACGTAAATGGGAACAAAGACCTAAATGTAAACAAAGACTAAAAATTTAAACAAATACCCTAAATATAAACAAAGGCTATAAATGTAAACAAAACAAAAATGTAAAGAAACATCCTAACCAACAACAAACAACGATCCTAAATGTAAATAAAGACATAAATGTAAATAAAAACTATAAGTATAAGCAAAAACCTTAAATGTAACCAAACATTATAAATATAAAAAAAATACTATGAATTTAAACAGACTGCAAATATAAATTAAGACCTAAATCCAAACAAAGACTATAATTGTAAACAAAGACTACAAATATAAATAAAGACCCTAAATGTAAATAAAGACTATAAATGTAAACAAAGATCATAAATATAAACAAAGACTACAAATAAGAATAAAGACCTAAATGTACACAAAGACCTAAATATAAATCAAGACTGTAAATGTAAACAGACTTAAATATAAACAAATGCCTAAATATAAACAAAGACTGTAAATGTTAACAAAGACCCTAAATGTAAGCAAAGACTAAATTTAAACAAGACGTAAATGTAAACAAAGATTATAGATGTAAACAAAGACTGCAAATATAAATTTAGACCTATATGTAAACAGTCTACAAATATAAACAAAGACCTAAATGTAAACAAAGATACTAAATGTAACGAAAGACCTAAATGTAAACATAGACTAAAAATGTGAACAAAGAACCTAAATGTAAAAAAGGCTACATATATAAGCAAAGACCCTAAATGTAAACAAAGACCTAGACGTAAACAAAGACTATAAACGTAAAAAAACATAAATGTCAAGAAGAACCTAAATGTAAATACGGACCTAAATGTAAACAAACGCTTAAATTTAAACAGACTATAAATATAAACAAAATCCGTAAATGTAAACAAAGACCCTTAATGTAAATAAGGACTTAAATGTAAACAAAAACTATAAACGTAAACAAAGACCATAATTATAAAAAAGACTATAATTGTAAACAAAGACCCTAAATGTAAGCAAAGACCCTAAATATAAAGAATGACCTGAATGTAAACAAAGAATAATATAAAAAAGACTACAAGTAAAAGCAAATACCCTAAATGTAAACAAAGACGTAAACGTAATCAAAGACTTTAAATGTAAAAAACCCTAAATGTAAACAACATCCTAAATGAAAAAAAGGACCTAAATGTAAACAAACACCTAAATGTAAGTAGACTATAAATGTGAACAAAGAACCTAATTGTAAAGGAAGACCTACATGTAAACAAAAATTATAAATGTAAATAAGGACCTAAACGTAAACAAATACCTAAATATAAACAAAGACTACAAATTTGAACAATGACCCTAAATGTAAACAAAGAACCTAAATGTAAATAAAGACTATAAATTTAAACAAAGACCCTAAATGTAAACAAAAACTGCAGAAAAATTGACTTATACCTCTTTTGTTTGTATTAACTTCAAAACTAATAGTTGAAACGAATAAAATTGTTTTGTTTGCATACTACCAAAGCAATGAAATGATACCTATGTTATGTACATTTTCAATTTAGTAATTCGCTTTATTGCATTCTACGAAGTAATTAATAAAAATCTACATAAAACTTTCTTTTTAAACATAATATAATAAATATATACTCTTATTCTATTACGATTTATTATATGAAATAAACAGGTTATATTTTACTATATGAAATAAAACTATTTATTTGTTAGATCTAAACAAATAAAAACATGTATTCTGAATTGGTGTACATAATTACACCTTTATATGGAATTACTGATTTAATGCGCAATGTGGCACAGTATTATACAGTTTTTTAATATAAATCTCTGAAATTTCACTGTGCAAAATATCATAAATATTTTTTTCGAGTTCTTGCAGAGATGTAGACAGCAAATTTTAAACCCCCTCCCCCTCTCCCCCCACTTTTTTATAGACTGAACATTTTCGAGCGGATTGAGATTAGACTCTTTCCTGATCTGGTAAAGAAGAAACTCTACAATATTCTTTATGGGGTTTAACATAAAGTTAAAAAAGATATGACTATTTACAGAATTATAGGTGCTGATGGGAATGGATAGGTAATTTTAACATTTAAATCAAATAAACATACCGCAGATATCTTTAGCATGGCGCAATATCATCTTGAAATACTGTTTGCGGGAAAGTCTGTAGTACCTCCAAAATAGTCGGTCAGGAGCCACTTTTGTAATGACCGCGTTATATTTCGAGTTAATTGATCCCTTGAGCAGGAAAGTTTGACCGATTCCTTGAAAAGTTTTGTACCTCCGTATCTGTAGTACGGAGTATTAGTGTATGTACGGAGAATGTGTTACTGTTTTAAGAGTGCGATTTTCATCAAGTCGGTCGCATTTTTGTCGTATTAGTAGCTTTTTTTCATCAGCTCGAAGTAAGTTAAACTTGACTCTCATCAGAGAACTTCAGCTCAGCCCAATAATTAACTAAGTTTTTTTTTTTTTTTTTTTTTGGTCAACTGAAGTCTTTATTATTATAATTATTTTCCTTAATAATGGCTTTTTTACAGATCTTCTGGGTTTTTAACTTACTTTACTTAATTGTTCCCGCACTATTTTTGAAGAAAGAATATTTTTTTTTTCTAAGTTACGAACATAATACAAATCAATATTTTTTTTAACTTTTGCTTTTAACTTGCGGTCATTGCGCTTGGACGAGCAACATGACCGTCTAAAGTCAAATTTCCACTTTAAACAGCCAAAAAATTTTATATCTTGCTAAAAACCACCTCACCAATATTTCGTTAACATTTAATTATTTTGTCATCTCACGTAATATATATATATATATATATATATATATATATATTTTTTTTTCATTCTAAAATTAATCCTTTTTTTGGCATCGTTAATAGTCTTATCCTTGCCATTTTTGAAATACTCTATAAAAATGCAATTTCTCTCACAATTGTATATTATTTTTTTACAATGGGCTCCATCCTAAAGTGCACATGGAGGACGACGTAATAAAATCTGTTTAAAAATTTGCCTTTGAAACGATAAAATTGGCGATTGCCGAAAGAGAAAAAAAATAACCAAGTTCGTTTTTTTTTTTTTTTTTTTTGTCCCTTAGTGTATATTTCTATATTTGTAATTATTTTATTATCATTACAGACTGGTCTAAATGCAGATAGCTTCGTTTTCATATTAGATTATGATGGATTTTCATTGAAACAAGTAGCAAGTAAGACAGGTAACTATTTACTCTGTATTTATTTATTTATTGCTAGCTAAATAATAAACTACCTATATTTCCGATGATAAGAGAATAGTTGAATCACACACACACACAAAAGGAAAAAAAGGCTCCCAAAATCTGAAGTTTTTTTATAGGACAGAAAAAAAAGAGAGAGAGAGATTGAAATTAAAAAACAAAACTTATTCTAAAATGAAAAAAAAATGCCTTGGCAATAAATTTAAAATTCTCCAAAAACCTCACATTAATCTTCTAAGGCCAACAGCTCCTTTTAAATACATGCACAATTTCGTTGTTCAAATGCTCTTCATGTGAGTTTCATTCTATATCTAGCAATACTGTCCCTAAAACTGTTTAGCAAGCTATTCCTGTCCTTAGGAAACCTTTTTTTTTTTTTTTTTTTTTTTTTTTTTGCATTTTTTTAAAATAGCACTTTTGTTCTTACTGCAGTACGGTCTGCTTACTTCAAATGTTACTATACTCGATAGTTTAGGGATCGTCTTATAGAACAGATATATGCTCAAAGTATAAAATTTCGACGAAAATTTATATCTCGTCTTATCTGAAAAAATATATGGCATTTCGACTGCTATTAAATTATAAATTTATGCATCACTACTTTCGTTAATTAGTCATGCATAATCTTGAAAAATAATTACAATTTATTTAAAGAAAAATTTTATTTTATTTATTTTATTTATTTATTTTTTTAAGCTTTTAGTAAGTTTTTAGTAAGATAGTAAGCTTTTTTAAGCATAAAGGAAAATTTTTGCCTGCTTACAAATAATGTTTTCATGAAAATATCTTAAAACGTAAGCAAGCTATTTAAACTTAAAATTTCTTCACACGCCATAAAATTAATGGAAGCACTATCAGTTTCGAAAGGACGTGGTCTTTTTTCTTCAGGTGCAAAACACGAAACAACCTTACAGACAAATGCAAAGCAAGTCTTGCTTTTAAATCATCATTTTGTTGCATAATTTTGTATAAATTATTTTTTTAAATGCAGCTTATTAAATAAGAATTTTTCTTTACATATAATTAAAATCATTTATTTGTTTATAGTAATGGATGTCGTATTTGAACTCCTGAGAGTGTTTGAAGCAAACTATCCAGAGAGACTAAAAACAGCCAATGTAATAAATAGTAAGTATACTTTAAATTTTTTTGTCCATGAAATAAATTAAAAGGTTTTCAACAGCTTTGTAACTGTTATAATTTCTACGAAACTGTAACAACATATTTTTCATTTACAATAGATAATGCATTTTAAACTTCCTTTTTTACCTTGCAGTGCCACCATTTTTCTCTACTCTGTTTTCAGCTGTTAAACCATTTTTAGCAGAAGAAACGCGGAAGAAGTTTAAATTTTATGGAAGAGGTGAGAATTTGCATTAAATGTAGTTAAATAACACTAATAGAATTTTTTAAAGACCTTTTAAAGTTTTTATTATTATTATTATTATTTGCTGTATGGCCTTTTTCAACATAGGGGGAGGGGGGGAGGAGGAACATAATAGGTGTCATGTTTGTGCTATATAAATTAAAAGGGAAAAAAATCTGTATTTTATTATTATCCACATTCATGTAATACTACTTCCAGGTAATACAACAATTTTTTAAATAATGTTTTGAAAAACTATTTTGTCATTAGGAAGGAAAGCAACTTTAAGAAAAAAGTTTTTTGAAACAGAAAACTAAAGCAATGAACAGACAAATGACAAAAATTCTTTTAAAATTTTGATTTTTCTTTTCACCACGTGGATTTCACCAAGCATTGAATCCTGACTGCTTCATCAAAGTCTCATTCTTCCATTTTCCTAAATTTTATTATTTTTCTACAAAGAAATGTATATATATCAGGGATGGAACACGGGCGTAGAATTCATACCACTATCAATGGAAAAAAAATTTCTACTTGTTAAATCACCGATATTATAGTTAGAGAAATTTCTTCAACGGATTCCGGTATGAATTCTGCGCCCGTGTTCTATCCCTGATATATATATATATATATATATATATTTAAAAAAAAAATGAGATCCTTTAAATGACACTGATCGGCATCAAAATCCTCTCTGTAAAAATAATGATCGTTTGTGACAAATTAAAAATAGTATGCACAATTAATGCTCCATAGAGAACCTTTTTTATTTTATTTATTTTTGCCGGCCGGTGTTATTTCCGATTTTGCAAACAATCTATCATCTCCTTGCCTGTCATTTGATTTAGTGAAATAGTTTTATATTATATATCTTTAAAATTTTAAACTCCTTTTTCAAAATTTGTAAATTCATATGATGATATTCATTGCTGATGTTATTTCATCTTAAATAGTCAAAGATTAAAGTTCTCGACTTAAATGATCGGGAGACATTTTTCATCTACCACCTAGTACATATTATGGAAAAAATGGGTTTAGTTAGGTAGTACACTCGGTATCGGACCACCTCCACCTACATATTGAGTGTCTAGGATGATAAAGACAGAGGTGTCAAAATTTATTCCTCAGCATTGTCAATAACCGCCTTTTACCACTTTTCCTGGAAAGTAAATTTTTCTTCTTATTTAATTGTAATTACATAGTGTACAAAATTAAGCTACAAAAAAAATGGCATGAAAAGGAGGCGGGTCCTAGAAATACTATGGAATAAATTAGAAATGTTGGCAGCTCTGTAAAGGTCACAAACCTCAAAATGCAGTATGCTTCAAAAACGTCTTAATTTATATCTTCAATCAGCCGTCATCTAAACGCCTAAACTTCGTTATATCAAATGTATAGTTTTCTTAAGTTTCCATACGTTCAATTAATACTGAAACAAGTTCGAAATGCTGTTTTGACATGAATTACTATAGTTTGAAGTATATGCTTTGAAAAATCTTGAATGTTCTTGCATCCATCCATTCAAAATTTTGGCTATTTAAAAACTACTCCTGTAGAAATAATTTTTATATTTGTTCATCCTTATAATCTGTAAGAAAATTTTTATTTATTTTTAATTTCCAAAGAACATATTCTTTTATATTTTACAATTTTGAAAGGGAAATATTTTCTTCTAAAATTGGTCATTAGTTATACTTACTGCAGCCAGAGCCCGATCAAGTCAAAAAAGAGGTCCACGGCCGATGCACATTCGGGCCATTTACCTATTATTTTCCCCATAGTTTTTAACACGCTTTGAAAAAAAATAATAATAATGCTTAAATTGTTCCACACTTTCACCCGAAAATGCATATTTTAGTAAAATATTACCTTTGTAAAACTTTTTATTTTGCTTTCAGAAATAAAATTCTCAGGAAGTGTTATTTTCAAAAACATTTTTATGTATTTTTAATTAAAAATTTTTGAGCTGTAAGTAAAATTTCGGGTCTCCCAAATAAAGGACCCCTGGATCTCAGCCCAGTCGGCCTGTGTGTTAATGAGACCCTAACTGCAGGATATCACGTATAACTAATATAAATATATTTTATTTTAGTGTGAATTGCAATCTCAAAATATAAAGAAAACACTTAAATTATTTAATCAACTTTTCCCCCCCTAGATGGCTGGATACCAGAACTGCTGAAGCAAATACACGCAGATGTTCTTCCTGTGTATTTAGGTGGCGGACGAAAAGATTCAAAAGGAGATCCAAAATGCTCGTCGATTGTAAGTAAATTTTAACTACAAAGAACATACATATATGCATCACAAACACGCGCATCTTATCTGCACAATAAATAAAATATAAATATAAATATAAATAAATACACATAAAAGAAAGAATAAAATAACGTAAATATTTAGTAACACAACGCTTTTTTAAAATCTATCTTATTTCACAAGGTGTACAAAAAACTTAACGTACACCAAAAAAAAAAAAAAAAAAAAAAAGAAAAGAAAAGAAAAGCTACAAGTATATTCGATGTTTGTACAGGTAGAATATCTTTTTTTTTTTTTTTATGTAATTGATGAAGTAAGGTACAGTTTTTCGAAACCTGTTGCGTCTTCTTAATTTTCTTAGCCATTTTTAAGAAGTTTTATTTCTTATTATATGAACTTTGTTGATACATAAATAATTGTTTTTATGCTTACTACAGTCGGCAGCAAAAGTATCCGAGCACTAGCAATAATCCCCGTCAAAAAAAAGTACACTTAATACAGCTTTGTTAAATAAATCCTTGTCGAATCATGTTCTTAGATTAAGAACATGATTCGACAAGGATTTATTTAACAAAGCAGTGTTGAGTGTACTTTTTTTAGACGTTGATTATTGCTAGTGCTCGGATACTTTTGCTGCCGAGTGTACCTTTGTTGTAGATAGACTGCTTATTATTTTATAAATCATGAAATAATTTGTTAGACATTTGATCTGTAAGATATTTTTATGTAATTCTATTAGATTTCGAAATCTAAACTTGGACATTAAACTGTACAGTCGGTAACAAAAGTATCCGAACACTAGCAAAAATTCCTATGTACAAAAAGTAGAGTTAATACTGTTTTGTTAAATAAATCCTTGTCGAATCATGTTCTTAGTCAGTCTAAGAACATGATTCGACAAGGATTTATTTAACAAAACAGTATTAACTCTACTTTTTTTTACATAGGAATTTTTGCTAGTGTTCGGATATTTTTGTTACCGAGTGTATATTGTAATTGTCCCCACACCATTTAATGATTTTTCTAAATACCTATCGGGCCATTTGCCATGAGCTTACAAACGTTTCGTCACTGCAATTCTACTATTTATCTCTAAGTGTATTTTTGCAGCAAGAACATACTAAAAGATAATTTCATTCAATATTATTATGAGTATTTACGCAAGTGTCAGATTAATGATTTCTAAATTTAAAGTAGGCTTAAATTTAAAATAAAAGTTAAATTGTTTTTATTTTTCATATGTACGTATGTGTGTATGTGTATTGAGCCGATCTCAGTGATTGAGCCTTTTTTTTTTTTTTCTTTTTTGCGTATGCACATGTACAGTGTGTGTGTGTATAGTATGCATGTGTGAATAGTGTGTGTACAGTCGGTAACAAAAGTATCCGAATACTAGCAAAAACTCCTATGTAAAAAAAAGTTGAGTTAATACTGTTTTGTTAAATAAATTCTTGTCGAATTATGTTCTTAGACTGACTAAGAATATGATTCGACAAGGATTTATTTAACAAAACAGTATTAACTCTACTTTTTTTATATAGGAATTTTTGCTAGTGTTCGGATACTTTTGTTACCGACTGTATGTGTGTGTTGAGCCTTTTAATGTGCTTAATCGGCAATAGCTTTTGGATATTTACATTACTTGAAATAACCAGTATTCTAATCTTTGTAGATTGGTCTAGGAGGACTTATACCGGAGACATATTACCTGCGAAATCAGCCTCGGCTATCTAAGAATCCTGATGCAGTAGAAGTTGCTATCGAATATAAAGCTGTTCACCTTGTCGAAATACATGTTGCCAAAGAAAACTCTTTATTAGAATGGGAAGTAGAAACTGAAGATGCTGACATAGGAATTGGGTTATTATATCTTAGTAAAATAAATAATCCTGATGAAGACGAAGAACTGTATCCAGCTGAGGAAGTACTACCCACAGAAAAACAATCCACTCGCCAAATATCAGAAATTGGAAGCTTCCTGTGCGAAAAGACTGGATTTTGTAAGAAAATTTTCATTTATTATTATATTTTAAACTACTAAAACACTATAAACTCACAAATTGCAAGTCATTGAATATTATTAAAAATTGATGGCTATTGTATACTACAATTAAAGTAGTGTCTCCTCGACGATAACGTTCCACGGTCAAAAAGGGAAAGAGAAAGGAAGTGTAGTGTATTTTGCGAAAGCAGAGGTTGATACTCTTTTGCAAAAGTAATCTATAATAATAAAAGAAGATGTCTGTCTCTCTGAGCCTGAGCATCTATACGTTCAGCCCCTATTGCCCGTAGAATTACAAAATTTGACATACGGATGCTCAGGAGCCTTCCCGAGGGGATAGTGAAAACAGAATTTAAAAATTTTAATTAGTTCCGGAGATATTAATTAAAACGTCAACCTATGTCTAATTAAAAAGCGACTCTCGTATTTTCCAACCCAAGAAGCACATCTTAACGCCTCCCGCAAATGGTAGGAGCAAAGAGTGAAAACTTCGCACGTTTTAATCCCTCTTAAACGATTTGAGATATTGAAAATACGTCTGTGCCATAAGAAAGAGCATTTATTACCGATCCTAACGGTGTAACTTTTTTTTTTTTTTTTTGAAAAATACGGATTTTTTATATTAAAAAAAAAATGTTTTTAAAAAGGTCCAAAATTTCTCATTTTTTCGATCGTCTTTTTTTTTTTTTTTTTTTTTTTTTTTTTGAATCGCCCTCTACGAATAAGTAATTCTCGAATTTCTTAACGACCTACATCTTTAGAAAGGCTTTTTAATCCTCTTTCAAATCATATAAAACTTTTAACAAAATACGGATTAGAGATCCATATTTTTAGACGTTACGAAACATCGATTTTTTCACTAGACATTTTATAACTCAAAATCTTTTCGGGATAAATCAAATTTATATATATATATATATATGTATATATATATAGATCTTAATTAAATAAAAAAAGCCCTCCAAAGATTGAACCCATAATGTAAAAACTTAAAGAATTATAATTTTTTTTTCTTTTTCGGAAAACCCATTTATTCTGAAAAAGCCTCATTCCTGTCTTTCACGTGTCCCGATTCTTATAAGTTTCTGCTAGCAGTAGGTTCCTATGGCAATTCCATTTGCACAGAAAGTCAAGTTCTTTTCTGAGAAAGACTTTATTTATTTATTTATTTATTTTTTATTTTCAAGTATTTGAAATTGGGATATGACGCTGGAATTTCCGTATTATAAAGTTCTAAGGCCAGGTATTTCGATGGCAGATATTTTCGAAAGTGTAAAATTATTAGGAGGGGCGGAAAGGGGGGGGGGCAAAGGGGCCCAATAAAAATCTAGAAATACAGTTAGACAGTTCAAAATTGGTACTTAATTATTTTAAAATTTCAATATCTCCAATTCTAATTAGAAATATATTTACAGAAATATATTTTATTGCGGACTTTTAAACTAATATAAGCCGTTATGGTCCGTACGGGAGTTTCAGAGAAAAACACGGAAAATTCAAAAAACCTTTATTCCAATATCTCTAATTCTAATTATGATTAAATATCATTTTAAAAGTTATTTGAGTTGTAAATCAAGAGTACATGCTGCAAATCTCTGTCACTAGATTGCGCTTCGATATTTTAATAATTTAACATCTCCAATTCTGATTCAGGCTATTTCACATCATGAAACGTAAAGGGGTGCCGCAGTCTCCACAGAGTGGAAATTTTCTGCAGTTAAAATTTTCAAAGCTATTTACACTATGAGCGAGTAAGCTGCTGTAAGCTCTAAAACGGGGATAAGGCGCCGCAGGCGACACCGAGCGGGACTTTGCTACGATCAGAATTTCCAAAGATCATAACACGGTGAGCGAACAAGCTGTTTCAAGTACTGAAAGGGGAAGAGGGCGCCGCGGGCGCTACCAAGCAGCGATTTACTACAGTTAAAATTTTTAATAAAGCTATTTGCACTGTGTGTCAATAAGCTGTTATAGGTCCTGAAACGGGAAAAAGGCGTCGCCGGCGCCACCTTGAGTTTCGTACGATCGGATTTTTCAAGGATCGTGAACCAGCTGGTCGCCGAAGGCTGCTAGTTTCAAAAATAAATTTAATTTTCATAGGGATTAGATATTCAATCTATAGTATTTTTTTTTTGGAAGAAAAAAAATTTCAAAAATTCGATGGCATGTGCAGAGTGTGTTCTTATAATGCCTGTTTCTTTAATATTCTTCAATTTAGTAAAAGTTGAATAAGCCGATGTTCCAATTATAAAGCAGATACACACAAATAAATAAATAAATAAATTTTTTTAGAAAAAAAAATTGTTTAATCAACCAAAAATTTTTGTACATGTAGCCTTAACAAAGCTTTTGTTACCATAATCGAAAAAAGCCAATCGCTCACTCATTGGATGTTTACAGAGCTATGACGTATCTTATCAGACTATTCCGTGACAGTGACTGTTCTTTCAACCATATTCTTTTAATCGTAATCGAAGCAAGTTGGCTTAAGTAACTGTACAAAATTATTGTTAAAACGACGAAATAAATCTACAAATTCAGTGAACAAAATTAATTTGATTTTCCCGACAAAACATTTCTTTCAGTATTAAATATTTTATATTATTTAAGTAATTTTTTTTAAATAATAATAATAATAATTGCATATAATTAGTGAAACAATTATTCAAGGGATTAGTAAACAAAATATATTCATATTTATTCTACTTTCGACTAAAAATTAAAAAGAAATTTATTTTTACTGATACGACAAATGGAGTATTCATTACTTCTTTTTGAATATATAAATAAAGTTTTAATTACGCTAGAATTTAATGCATGACTGGTATTGCTATGCATACATGTGCCATTGAAATCAACATTTATAATCAATTTAACATCTCTTTTCTACAGATATCCTGCAACTAGACAACAGTTTTGGAAAATTCCTCCAGAAGACGTTGACTTATTACAGAGTTAAAGTCAGTCCTTTAGAGTGCTTAAAAGATACTATTCCATCAACAATTATTTAAGAATGAATCGAAAAGGAATGTGCACTAATAGCACCGAAAATCTTGTGTTGAATGGTGAAGAATAAGGACTATTTATACAAACAATATAAAATGCAAAAACACGCAATAATTGTTTCGTACTCAATAAATAAGTGACATCCACATCAGGCGAAAGGAGTAGGCATGAGTGCAGCGTTGCTTTCAAAGTTAAAACTATGCCTCTTTTTTTTTCCCACTTTTTTCAAAAGTCGTGCTTGATTTTTTTTCAACCCGAAAAATGTGTTGCATGTTTTTACATTTTATGGATTTTTTTTATTCCATGTTTTTCCACTGTTTAAAATAAAGTTCAGAGTTTCATCCAAAAAGTGGGGTAAATTTCGGTGCAACCAATATTTTTAGAAATTTGGTGCTACATTTAACCATTTTAGCAATAATTTCTAGTAAAATGGTGAAACTTAGTGCCAAATTCCTAAAAAAACATTGGTTAAAACTAAATTAGCACCACTTTCTTTTTTCTTTTTTTTTTTTACTGAAATGCAGAACTTTATTTGTGAACTGTTTTTGTACAAAATTCCATGTTCTTCTTCTTTAAAAAAAAAAAAAAAAAAAAATGACTGTGAATCAGATAGATTTAAAGACATTTTTTAGCTTCCTGTTGAATATAATATTTATTTTTAGTAACAGTCTGTGAATATTACAAAAGTAACAGACAAACACACTTTAAATTATTCGAAAAATGTTGCATTTGACTCATTCAGTTACCATTAGAGTCTGACAGGGGTGCAAGAGTTTCCATCTCAGGACGGAAAACTTACACTATCACTGTAAAAAATATGTCTTATGTGCTGCCAGAAATTCTCTGTAATTTGAGAAAATACGTTCTAACAACGTAATTTTTTCGTAAATTACGCGTATTTTCTCAAATTACAGAGAATTTCTGGCAGCAAATAGAACATATTTTTTACAGTGAGTGTATTTTTATCAATAATTTGTATCATATTCGGACTTCAATTTATTGCAATTGATCATAACAGAAATTATTGATAAAGAATGCTGGAGAGAGTTTTTATTTTGAGACTGAAACTCTTGCAGCCCTGGAATCTGAAAACATATTTTTCATTTAAAGCATTTTATTCATTATATAACTTTTTTGTTTCATTGCCTTAATGTATGTTTTGTATCGTAATATTTATATTAATATACTATGTATTTGTAATTTATAAAATAAAATGTTTTGTATAAATATTCTTTTTGATTTCTGCCACTTTGATATTTTTGAAAAAATGACTTTTGGTGGTAATAACGTGGCTTTTGAAAGGACAAAGTAATGAAAATCTTAAATCTATAATTCACTGGTACGAGTAAAGAATGAGTAGACATAAATAGAAGATCTTTGGAATTTTTTATGAGCTTTATCAATAACAATCTACATTTACTTGCAGTCATTTACAAGCATTGTAGCTAATCAATGTATGTAGAGTGTACAAAAAAATCCTTGGTCTTTATTTTATTTTCTTACAAATGAGATATTAGACATCATAACTATTAAAATCTAATTGTATGTATTTCTGTTTATCAAAGCCGTAGTGAAAGATAATTTTTACAGAGGCAAAATGTAAAATTAACCGACTCAACGATGATTTAAACCCGACTAATATTCTTATTAAAAAAAAAGAAAAGAAAAAAATTAATGAGATTTAGAAATTTACTTCCATTATTCGACTACCGTAGATAATACTAATAAAATTTATGTAACATTTTTAGCAACGCATTATAAAAAGTCCCAGAGATATGACAAAACAAAAAAGCTGATTTACACTACTTTCCAATGCCTAAACATAAATTCTGCGAATGAAAAAATCCTATCGCAAAAACGCGAATCGGGGATCATACACAACTTCCGAAGGAATATTGTGTTAATGTAAATAAAATAAATAAATGCATTTATTTTTCAATTTGAAACTAATTCGACACCAACTTTTTTTTTAAACATATCTCTAAAGCGTTTTATTAACAATGCTAAATTTTTTGTACATTATTTAATTAAGATATAAAGGATATTAGGATTTTTTTTTTTTTTTTTTTTTTTGGGGGGGGGGGGGGATAAGAACCGTACAGAAATTGAATTTAAATCCTCTGATACGTTTAAATGATTTAACAATCTTTTTTTACCCTTTATCTAAGATCAAAATTTGAGGAGTAAAAGTCGAAGTCTCGATTTTTTTCAACATACTATATGTAAATGTAAAATGCTGTAATGAAGGAAACTAATGACAGAAAATGTATTCTATAGATAAAAGTTTTCAGAAAAGGAATCGCATCTAGTACAAGATGCGTCTAAAAAGTTCGGCGAATGGAAGCATAAAAAAAAAAAAAAAAAAAAACATGGAAACAAAATACTTTCCATCACCCTCAAAATAACATCCGTTGACCACATCACACCTATGACATCGTTGATAAAGCTGCTGGAATGAGACAGCAAAGGTCTCTTTTGGGATCGACCGAAGCACAGATGTCAACATGTCGTGGGATGTCTGGTATGTCGGCAAAACGTGTGCCCTCCATGACTCCCTTGACGCAAGGGAACAGAAAGAAGTTGCAAGCGTCAGATCAGACGAGTATGGTGGATGTGTGATAACAGTTACACGATGTTGGGCCAAGAAGTTGCGTACACGGATCGCAGTATGCGGGCGTGCTTGTCATACAACAGACTCTACTTCTCACTCCTGTACATCTGTGGGCGAACACGTCGGATGCGCAGCAGTAAACGCTTCAAAAGAGTTTCATAGAATTCGGCATTGACAGTTTGCCCTAGAGACAAATTCTTGGTGGATCATGCCGTTGCTGTCGAAGAACGCAATCAGGAGTATCTTGATTCTGGACTTCCGTAGGCGACTCTTTTTGGGACGCGGGGAAGCTGGTGAGCACCATTCCATTGTTTGCCTTTTCAACTCCGGATCGTACTGGTAGCACCAGCTCTCATCTCCTGTGACGATGGTTTGCAGAAAGATTGAATCTTGGTCACACGTGTCAATGAAATCTTGAGCAGCGTGCATTCGTGTTGTGTGGCACAAAAACGGGAACAAACCTTGCGTTTACCCAGATCTTAGGGAATGATGGTGCGAACACCTTGCTGATTCCCAAATTCTCCGATATCCATCGTAAAGATAGTCGGCGATTGTTCAATAACATCTGTCTCACCCGCTCGATGTTATCGGTCGCCACATTTGTTGAGGGTCGACCTGAACGTGGTTCGTCATCCACGGTTGCCTTTTCTTCCCGAAAACGTCTAAACCAGACGTACACGCACTTTTTTGCTCACTGCGTCTGTTCCGTACAGCTGGACCAACATTGCATGCGTTTCTGTGGCGGTTTTTCCCAATTTTTAGCAAAACTTGATGTTTATCTTTCAATATGACGCAAGTTTTCAAACATACACCGTTCGACTGTCCATAACAGAGTATTCTGCCTCGGTTTCTTGCGCTTCTTGCTACGTACCGTCTCTCCATTGGTCTCTACCTGCGTATGCGCATGGATGCATTTTTAACTCGCGTTGTTTATGAGATATCCATCAATTCACCAAACTTTTTAGACGCACCTTGTAATTAAAACTTCGGGAATATTTTTTATTTTGTTTATTTATTCATAATTTTAACTGTGTAGTGTTCACGTTCAGTGATTCAATCCCTGGGGAAGGGGCGGAGGGGGGACTTAAGAGGTTCAAGTCCCCGCCGGAATCAGCTGACATAATACAAAATTCAGACTTTGTATGGGGGAAGAAAAGCTTTTTCAAATACAAATATTTCAAGGAGAAAAAAATAGATTAGAAATTATATATTAAATATTTGAAATCCTTACTGACAAAAAAAAAAAAAAAAAAAAAGAACGAGCATTTTCACTTTTCAGAGAAATATACCATAAACCAGTGGTGGGATCTGCAACAAAATTTTGGTTATCCACAGAAAAAAATCTTGACATTATTTGCATTTTTAAATGTTTTATTAGAAAGTATATTGTTGTCAATTTTAACTTTATAATTTTCTGAATTTATCACAACGTTACTTACATTACTGAATCTAAACACAACTAGACTTTTCTGGACGAGAGAGAGGATAAATGAAAATTTTTTTTATCACAAAAATTTGAATTGTAAGAGACTTACAAGGAGAGGTCATGACATGGAAAATTCAGATTGGGACGAAATTGCGCAGGATTGTAGTATACTACATTGCTATTTGTAAAAAATACAGCCCCATGAAGAAATTATCAGAATTAATTGAAATTTACAGCAAATGTCAATTATAGGATGTTATGCAAAATAGCAAAGTTTCAGAGCCACCACGCATGCGTGACATGCGCAGCGCCCTCTGAACTGATGCTGAAAGCTTATAAATAGAGGGCTGTAGCGGGACGTTGAAAATAGTTAATGATTATTTGTTCGTGGCGAACGTTTAGTGAAACCTAAAGCAGCTATCACACGTACTCTCATACGATCAGCAGTATCAGATACTTTCTCCTGAAACCACCTGAAACAGGTTTTTCGAGAGACAAACGCTTGAAAACGCATCATATGATAGTTTCCCTCTCCTACCTTTGTCAATGACGAACTTATGACTGACTAAATCTCCTATGCTAGATGTTAGCTCATATTCAACCAATCGGAGTGCGAGAAAATCAGAGTGCGTTTAAAACATGAAATAGCGAGCGATTAGTTGCCAATTGTTGACGCCTTTTTGAATTCATTTCAGTCTTCAAAATAACCCTACTACCTGATGTTCGATTATTCGGAGAGGTATTAGCGTATAGTTCAGAGGGTAGGATCATCCGTGTGATAACTGCTTTTGTATGCCTCCACGATGGAAGAAAGAGAAATTCCAACAACTTACGGAGTTTGAACGGGGGAGGATTATCGGCCTTCAAGAAGGAGGATTTTCCTATCGCGCAATAGCAGCAGCAGCTCGTGTGCGGCGGAATAGTTCCACAGTGATGCGAGTCTGGAAGCAGTGGACCGACGAGTACCGAACAACTCGAAAAACCGGCAGTGGGCGACGGAAGGTGACGTCAGCGCACGACGATCGACACCTGCTCCGCATGGCGGTGGATGACCGTACAGCTTCCTCCAGGCAGTTGGCAGCACGTTGCTCTACTGCCACAGGTGTACTAATGTCGGCTTCGTCAATTCGTCGACGTCTGCTGCACCGTTGGCTGCGTGCAAGGGTGCCTTTACACAGGATCCCCCTCACGGCAAACCATCGACGGCTACGTCTGCAACGGGCTTATGAGCACAGAGCCTGGAAAGCTGATTGCCACCAAATTGTCCTTTTATGTGAATCACGCTTCAATTTGTGGGACCATGATGGCCGCGTTCGTATTAGACGCTATGCCGGTCAACGCTGCCTTCCAGAGTGCGTTATCGAACGACATAGTGGCCGAACACCCGAAGTTATGGTCTGGGGTGCGATTTCGTATCATGGACGATCCAATTTGCTACGAATTGATGGTAATTTCAATAGCAACAGGTACGTTCGTGAAGTGCTACAGCCTGAAGTCGTTCCCTTCCTTCAAGGCATTCCTGGAGCTATCTTTTAGCAGGATACTGCACGCCCACATGTTGCAAAGACTGTTCGAGACTTCTGTTCATGCAACTTCTTCCTTGGCTGGCCTGCTTATTCGCCGGATATGTCGTCTATTGAGTACTTGTGGGATTTGGTTGGTCGGCGTCTCGCTCGTGATCCGCGTCCTGCAGGTCATTGCTCTTATCATTGTAGTCGTCAGTCGTTATCTACCTTTAGTACATGTTTTGCAATAAGAGAGTGAACTTTATGGTGTTCTCGACGGTGGTGATCTTCTGTGGTGATCTTTAACACGTGTCAAAGGAGTATATTTTACTGTTCATGTTTTACTGCCCAAAACATTTAACGTGGGAGTTACTGAAATCAAACGTCGTACAGTGAATCAGTCAAAATTTCTTGCAAGAGCTTTGTGACTTTACCAACATTTTGAAAAAAATTTCACTGTATAATTTTTATTATTTTGGGTGTTTTGGTAAAAAAATGGCAAACTGGAAGCTGGAATATGTAACAATAATAAGAGAAATATTGCGAAAAAAAAAGAAACAGAAACTGATTGTTTTTCTTTTCTTTTCTGGGCACAAATCCCCTCAAATTTCCTCCTTACTACAAACGTTCGTGTTTTAGAAGTTTCTACCTCTGTAGCTCCTCAAGTCAGAAGACATTTAACGGTTAAAATAATCATCGTTCCTCTCCAAATCAAACTGATGGGTATAAAATTACCAAACAATGATAAAAATGAGGGATATCTAGAAAACGGTGGGTGATTGGGCAAAATGGTGGTCATATTCAGATTCAGGAGGTCATTTTACGTAAGAACATGCTGATATGATGTCAGAGGCAATTTTCATGCCGAGCAGTGTAATTGAAAATGAATTAAAAAAGAATGAGGCTGAGAACTAAAAATGAATTTAAAAATATTCCAGTTCAAAAACTTGATTGTACTGTATGAAAACTTTATACAAACAGTGAAAATATTGACAATATTGTAAAAATATTTGCATTTTATGCATTAAAGGGTGTTACAACAATAAACAAAAAAATGTGTACTTATGATGAAGCCAAAGTACAATATATAAGCTAATTTGTGTACTAAATTAAACAGCACCGTATGTATAAAAAATAAAACAAAAGGGTCATTCTACAAAAAACGTAATATTTCTGGTTTGGGGTAGTTAGTTTTAAAAATAATTATTTTAAAATATTCTCTTAAGAGATTTTAAATATTATAACATTTTTTTAAAATAATTAATAAAAACTCGTGATGTTTTTACTCGCTTTTTTTTTTTTTTTTTTTTTTTTTTTCAAAGAACGGAGGGATACTTGTATACCTCCGTTACATGTTACAACATATGTTCCTCCATTTACTTTTTCACTTATTTGTTGAATCCAAAAAATATAATATTTAATATAGAGCAGTTTCAGTCATTAGATGGTTTTTTGCAGTTTAAGTGAATTTTGCTGCAAAAGAAGAAAAAGTATTGCATTAATTATTCTTTGAATTACAGTCACAGTTTTTCTCGTATCCTCCGTTCAGAATGCAATTAAATACAAGAATTTCCGATAGATGGCAATACTGCCAACTCATTACAGAGATTTAGAATCACAGACAGCCATTTTCAATATCTGTTCTTCACAGTGGAGCTAAACATCTTAGTAGGTAAAAATTTATATATTATTCTCTCTGAAGTCAAATAGGTCCTTTATATTGTGTATCCTCCATTCTTGATTTTAAAAGATAAGAATTGTTTATTTATTGAAATTATTTTCTCAGTTAATAGTTCATAACTTTTTTAAGTAAACTTTATCAGCATGATGTGTTAACCCTAAATCAACAGGATATACAAAACAAAACATAGCAATTTGTACCCTCCGTATATGTATCCTCCGTTACAATATAAATGTAATGGAGGATACACAATGTGTAATAGAAAATACAGCTTTTTTAGAAAATCAATTTTAAAACTAATATATAATTTTTAATTAGTCTAAATTATGTTCTTAATACTACATAGTTTTTTTTATATATATATATATATAAAAAGTTCCTGAATATCATTAAAAAATAAATAAATTTAACAAATTACTTTATTATTAAGGTTGTAACATTTAAGTTCTTATTCTTTTTTTTTTTTTTCAGCTATTAATGAAGAAGTAATGAGAAATGGCTTAAGCAGTGCAAAGATAGGACCAAATAACTATGTGATAATCAAATTAGCTGGCAAGAAAAGCTTCAAATTTTATGTAGCTTTAATTATATCACAAGAGTCTTATAATGAATTTACTGTAAAATTCATGCAGAAATGCTCTAATGACGCTTTTATTTTCCCCGAAAAGGATGATATATCAGAAGTATATTTAAGTGATGTTGTTGAAGTCCTACTATGAATAAAAGAGAACAATATATCTTTAGTGAAAATTTGGCACATATAACTTAAAATGAAAAGTGTTCAAATTAATAATTGCAGAAACTGTTTCTTTAATATGTTTTATAATAAAGCATTTTACATGAGCAATCAGTGTAATTAATCTAATATACAAAAGCAATATGTACACATTCATAAAATGTTTAAATTGCAGAAATACATCATAAGGGTGTATTCTCCGTTACATGTATGTATCCTCCGTTCACGTTCAAAATTTCAATTACAAAAAAAAGTTAAAAAATAATCAAAAAGAATGTGTCCAACTATATGGGAGTAGAAATAAGTATAAAAAAAAGCAAAATAAATTAATTTTAAAAAAATTTGAAGAATTTTTTTTTTTTTAATTCTAATTTTGAAAACATACGTTTTCTGTAGAATGACCCAAAAGCAACACAGTTCTTTATATTTTTTAAAGCAATCATTTGTTTTTGTTTCTTGATGAGAAAATACTTTCTTTGAATCCCGCCCTTTTACCGTGACCAAGGATTTTTGGGAGTTTACTGTATTTTAAAACTGGTCCAACCTTTTTACGATCATTTTTTCTGGAGATAATGTGTACGCAGACTATCATACTAACCATCTAAAAACTAACTAACCTACACCCTTTAACCACATCAATCGGATTCTTTAAACCTCAAAACGTGTAAAAGCGTCAAAAAATCGAGGCCAAAAATTTTCAAGAATACCTAAATTCCCCATACTTATAGTATTATGGGGAACTAACAGAAAATAGTATTTTTAAGTTTGATTTAAATATTCGAAATGATGGATAAAGAGATAAAGGACACCATGTTACAAAAATGTATTTTTTTAGTAATGGCGTTATAATGAAATGAATTAATGGCATTATGTCATGAATAAAGAAAATCCACATGTTTTTATTTTCTACTGTTCAATATTCTTTGTAATAACTCGACATATTGCTCAATGCCTCTACACACTACCTACCAATAAGTATTTGGACACTTTCGAATTTAGACATTTTGTCGAATATCTGGAAAAGTTCTTTTGGAATCATCTTGAAACTTTGGTAGCGTAAAGAACACGTTATACCTCATATATTTCAACAAAAGTTGTGTCTTGAAGAGAAAAAGGGGACTAGTAAAAAATTAAGAAAAAGTCGAAACGTTTTGTGTCACTCTGTAAAAATTAATATTTGAAATGCATTTTGGCTGCAGCATGCGATTATAAGGATTCTTTTAATTATCTGTATAAATTTTTATAAGGCTACCACATATATTCATGGAGATAAAACAATTTCTTTAACCGCCCCCCCCCCCGGGAAAAAAAAGAAAAAAATCCACTTTTTTTAATTATAATACGTAGGGTATTAGACCCAGAGTAAAGACATTTTCAGAAAATTTGGCATACTTCATTAAACTACTGCATATATTCAGCATACTGCAGTCAGAATGCAAAAATGTTAAATATCTTACGAAATATGAGCATTTTTACTAAATAATTTTTTTCTAAGCATGCACTAGTTTTTAAAAAATTTCTTTTGCATAATTTAATAGCCAAATGTATTGAGCAACTTATAGGAAAACCTCAAACAAATATCGTGTAAATTTAAAGAATTGTGAAAGACAGAATGAACATAATTTCAGTTCTTCTGAAAAAAAAAGGGGGAAGAGGATAGACGGTTTTATCAATATTTATTTACAATCAGCGAACACTATTATTGTCATTGGGCATTGATTGAATCAAAATAAAAATGTGAGTAAAACCCCTTATAGTTTAGCTTTTATTTTGAGAGAACTGAAATTCTGTTTATTCTATCTCTCATAACTCTTTAAATTTACACGATATTTGTTTGGGGTTTTCATATAAGTTGCTCAATATATTTGGCTATTAAATTATGCAAATGAAATTTTTTTAAAGCTAGCGTAAGCGTAGATAAAATTATTTAGTAAAAATGCTCATATTTAGTAAGATACTTAACATTTTTGCATTGATTGCAGTATACTATGTATAATGAAGTATGCCAAACTTTCTGAAAATGTCTCTGTTCTGGTTCTAATACCCTACATGTTATAATTTAAAAAATAGATTTTTTTTTTTTTTTTTTTTTTTTTTTTTTTTGCAATGTTTTAAATAATCTGTTATATCTCCATGAATATATGTAGAAGCCTCTTAAAAATTTATACAGATATTAATAAAATTCCTCTTAATTACATGCTACAGCCAAAATACTTTTGAAGAATTACTTTTTACAGGGTGGTGAAAAACGTTTTAATTTTTCTTTAATTTTTTACTGGCCCCCTTTTCCTTTTCAGGACACAACTTTTGCTGAAATATATGAAGTATAATGTTTTTTTTTACGCTACCAGAGTTTCAAGATTCCAAAAGAACTTTTCTAGATATTTGACAAAATGTCTAAATTCGAAAGTGTCCAAATACTTATTGGCAGGTAGTATATAAACCAAAATATGCCCATCGACATGGTGGTAACTTTTTTCACAAAATAGGCATGGTGCTCTTTACCTCTGGGGTATAGATATGATGATTTATTACAATAAATATACATGTTTTACTGTGAAACATATTTCCATAGCTGCCAACAATACTAATTTTTAAATTAGATTTATCCACCAGTATTTTTAAAAAGGAATCTGTCACAAACGTTTTTGACGAATACATAAAATTAACTAAACTGAAAACATAAAATCTTTCCGGTAATTCTTCTCCATTGAAAATAACGGAGATTTGGCACCGATGTATTTCAATCTAAACAAACAACCTGATGTACATGTTTTCTTAATCTTAAGTTTCCTACATATCTTGAGAAATATAAAAATTTCATACATTCTTCTTAAATTTATTTTCTTCTTAAATCTATTCTTAATCTATCATAATTCATATCTATATCTTCTTAAATTTAGTTAATCTTCTTCTTCTTTTATTATTATTATTATTATTCTACATTTTAATTTCCTATTGTCATTTTTTATAAATTTTACATGAAAAAACACTTTTTTCAATGTCTAATACAGACATACATGAGTATCTTCTTAAGGCTTCCCTATCTTCTACAATTCCTCCATCACTGGCAGCTAAACTCCATGTTATTCTATGGGGAAATTTGTTATGATAATTACAGATTTTTTTTTTCCTAATTCTATTTTCTAATGAAGAAAACTCATATTCATTAAATTTGTTTTTGTTTTTCAAAAGTTGAGTTTTAAAATTTTTAAAATTTTATTTTTTAAGTCATTAAGTGCAAAAAATTAACTTAGTTTATTTTTATAGCTTCAAAATCAAATATAAAAATTTAATAAATAATTTTTTGGAAAACAAAAAGAAATTTAATGATTGTGAATTTTTTCAATGAGTAAAGGAGATTTTAAAAATATAATTAAGTAATGTGTAATTCTCATAACAAGTTTCATAAAATAGGTTTTGACTGCTGGTGACAACAGCATATTTGCCAATATCCTAATTAATATTCCGTAGTATTCTTAACCCCACCCTTTTTTCACACCAGTATTTTTTAGAATATTTTTCTCATTATTAAATCGTAACTACGTTTGAAGAATGTTGGATTACTCCAAATTTACTGGTGTGAAAAAAAATATGTGACTAACAAAACTACGGAATATTAATTAAGATGTCGACAGGTATGACAATTGGTAGACCCCCCCCCCCCTCCCGCCATTAAGACATGCATACTGGCATTTCTACTGAAAATTACATTTTGTCAAATTCGTGAAAGAACTTTTTAAAAAACTTCATCTATATATACAGGGTTGAAAGTTTTCCGTCTTTGACGGAAATCTTCCACCGGTATTTTTTTGCAATAATCGCAATCCTATTTAATCGGACTATATTAGTTTAAAAATACACTCAATTTTTCTAAATAAAAAAGGTGGTGCCGTTGATGAAATCCACTTCCACCCCTGTCTATATATATAAATGGCTAAGAGATTTCCTTGGACTCTGTGTGTGGGCTGTGAACGCACCGAGTATAAGATCACATGCTGAACAAAAAGTAAAAAGAAAACAAAAATGGTTAAATGAATTTAAGGTTTTGATTTTTATGTAAAAATATGATCACGTGCTATCTTTAAAAGAGTAAAAATTAAAAGTTTATGTGATGCATCTGTATAAAATGTTTATAAGAAATAGAATTAAAAAAAAAAAAATAGAATCAAGAAAATGTTTAATGAGAAACAACTATGTTGGTAATATTTTGTTTTACAGCTTGAGCTTTTGAATTTTATCTACCATAGGAATAATCACATTTTTATGCAAGCGCAGATTGATGCTACTTTATTGATTTTTAAAGTGTGAATCTCTTTTGTTTGCTCTCTCTCATTCTTTATCTTGAATCAGATGGATCCTAGCGACAAAGACGAAGATCAAAAGAGACTAGACAGAAACAATGAGCGTAGACGTTTAAAGCGACAAATGGAAACTGCTGAAGAACAAGCAGTCCGTTTAAAGAAACGGATGGAGACCAGAGATCAGGAGCTTGATTTTGAAAATTTTCCCGCATTCGGAATTCGGTTCGTTGACGAACCGGGAATTTTCTAGTCTCTAATAATGCATAAGGAATAAAATACAAGTATTCCTTGATTAGCGTGATTAAATGGTTCTGCAATATTACTGTATAATTAAAAATATACATTCAATAGAAAAACATGCAATGGATTCCCAGCCAAAGACCCAATTCCTTAAAAGCCCAATTCCCATAAATAAATACTATAATATTCTAGCATTTATTTCACGTGTTACAGATAGAAATTACATGTTAAAATTTTTTTTGAAACTTTTTAAATAAAATTTATCTAATTATATGTATATCATGTATATTTATAAAGAAGTATTTAAGCTACTTTAGTAAGTGTACAATAAAGAAACATAAAAAAGTCAATTTTAATTCTAGGTTGCAACTACATTTTTTTTTTTTTTTTTTTTTTTTTTAAGGTTACTTATATTAGCTTCCTTTTAATTAACTTCTTTATTATTATAAGTTTATATGGCATTTAAAAAATCGGACTTTATGAAGTAAACGTAGTTTTAAAGGAGGAAAATCACCTAATCAATACACAATAATCGAAATTTCCTAAACGTTAATTGAGAGAGCATCTGAAAAAATTTATTACACAAACTACATTAAGAGAAACAGCAATAATGGAGAGATACCTGCATCGCAAGACTTAACAAAACACAAAGATCTACTGATAAACAAATCATTGCAACTACATAAATAAAAGACCAAAACTGAAAAAAAAAAAAAGTATCAACTAATTGAATGCAGAAAAATACTAATGGTGTAATAATTGTGCAAAGAAAATTTCTGTGGAATGATTTTATTTACAGCAAATTTTATTCCAAGAAATATTACTGAACAGGACTGGAAGATGAAGCTGTAGTAGGCTTGATTCTGGTAAGAGCCAACTCTGTCCACTTCTGGTTTTGCTCTTTTATGGTTTCTCGTGAATTTCCATTATCAGCTTCGGGATCAGGAAGTTCAATAGCAGGAACACTTATATCCTCATTTGGCAACTTATCTCTACGCCAGTCATCATCAACAATGTCAATTATCCAAGCATTCTGTCTGGTGATTTGGGAATCCATTCTGTTAACAATTAGAAAATAAGTACATGCTAATATAAATACTTCATTTAGTGCCGACTCTAGAATAAAATTGCTGTTAGGGTAAACTCAATAAAATAGGTAACCTGTTTCCAAAAAAGCCATTTATTGTATTCCCTCCTTTAAAATTACTTTTTTTTTTTTTAAACACATATTTTGCCTTTTATGTTGGGATTTCTATATAAGACGAAAACTACCACTTTTCAATGTATATGTGTAGGTTACAATGCACTTTTTTTGCAGGAATGCTGTGAAACTATCAAATTATCAACAAAAAGTTGTACAGTCGGTAACAAAAGTCTCCGAACACTAGTAAAAATTCCTATATAAAAAAAGTACACAATACAGTTTTGTTAAATAAATCCTTGTCGAATCCTGTTTTTAGACTGGCTAAGAACAGGATTTGACAAGGATTTATTTAACAAAACTGTATTAAGTGTACTTTTTTTATATAGGAATTTTTGCTAGTGTTCGGACACTTTTGTTACCGACTGTATGTCAGGAAGAAAAGTGCAGAGTGCTCCTAATTAAACTAATAGGGGTTACAGTGTTCTGTAGCGCGATCTAATTGTAAGAATAGTCCCAAACTTTGTAGGAAGATTAAATAAGACAGAGGACAAAGCATTCTGCAAAAAATAAATAAATAATAAAATTCCAAAATTTACCACTAGGGGAATATGTGGAGCTGTTTTTCTAAATAAAGCTTTTGTCACGGACAAATTAGCACAGTCTCTCCAATTTCAAAATAGTAAATGGGACAAAAGCAATGCTTAAATAAGTGCGCAATCACTAATCATCAATTATAAATTGTGGCAAAAACTTTACTTCGAAAAGTAGCACAACATAAGAGCTAGCAGTAAATTTTGGAACTTTCTTTCATTCCCCATCTAGTTTAATTTTCCTACAAACTTTGGAGCCATTCTTGCAAGTAGATCGCACTACAGAATGCTGTAAACACTGTCAGTATTATAGTCACCCTGCATTAAAGTCCTCTAGGCAATTTAAATGTTGGGAAAGGCGGTAAGTCTGGTGGTAGTATGTACTAGAGAGGCTGTGAAGTGTTACACCTTGCCATTTTAAACTAGAGTCAGTATTATCATTGCAAAAGAATTATAAAATTGTCTTAATACAAGCTTTTTTCCTCTCCTTTGACGATTAATGTTCTTTTTTCTCTTCATAATTATCTGTTTTTATGGAATGTCTTGCATTTTTAAGCAATGTATTACTTAAATTATGATTTATAACTTTGACAAAATATAAGTAATATATATTAAATGGAAAGACAGAGTTAATTTTAAGAAGTTTAAAAAGTTACCAAACAAGGATAAAACTTAAAAAGTCCTTAGTGTAATATGTCAATACTCTACTATTTGACACACCTGATGCAGAGGGTAGCAATTCAAAAACTCATGAAAAAGTTTCATTTAAAAAATTATTCTTGTGAAAATCAATAACTAAATGTTATTTAATATTCATTAATTAATAGTAACTACCGTAATACCGGTCTATAATCTGCAGCGGCAGAATAACTGCGATAGCACACCTGCTTCCAAACCTTCTATTCCCAATTTGATTGTTCCCATTGAAAATTCCTCTAAAAATAGTAAAAATTTTCCCGGTCAGTTAGAATCTCTTCGTTTCATTTTATCTAACATTATTTCCACAAATAATCATCCAAAAAGTCTAACCTTACTTCTTCTCAAAAATCTATCCTCTCTGAATTAAACTCCATCCCCAACTTAATTGCACTAAAGCTGAAAAAGGAGGACAAACTGTTCTGCTCAACAAATCGAATTATATTTCCCCTGTTGAGTCCATGCTTAATTCATGTCCCTATAAAGATCTTTCTAATGATCATCTTGATCAAGTTAAATACCTTGTTAAAAATCCAGTTATTCTTAATGATCAAACTAAATACATGGTGATTCCTTTCACTGCTGTGTTCGTTTCTATGCTCTTCCAAAAATTCATAAGCCCACTCTCTGCTGGTGGTCTATTGTGTCTAATATTGGTACAGTTTCCTATAATCTAGCCTCTTTCCTTTCTAAATCCCTTTCTCATTTAATTAGTACTAACCTTTATACAAAAAAAAAAAAAAAAAAAAAAAAAAAAACCTCTTATGATTTTGTGGACAAACTTAAATGCATCTTTTCCTCTAACGATACCTTTGGATCGTAAATCTCTTTTTATTAAAATTCCTATTCAAGGCGCTCTGGTTTGCTTAGAGAGGAGATTATGCAAATTCCATTATTCTGCTATTGAAATTGAGGAGCTTGTGAATATAATTCATTTATTTATGTATCAGGCAAAATCTGTCTTCCTTTTTAATGGTACTTATTATTCCCAAAATTACTCGTGTACCTTAATTTTCCGCTTGGTTTTGAATTTTATTTATTTATGCATTTTCTTCTTTCACTATTATAATTCTGGTCACACCAAAATCTACATTTATATTTGAATAAAAATCTCTAACAGAGAATTAAGTTGCAAACACGTGTCAAATTGATAATATGATTAAAAACACATCTAAAATAAACTTTATTAAAAACATTAAAATAACCCAAAGCTTTTCGCCTTGACTTATCAAAGCATCATCAGGGATTTAATTATATGTGTCAAAGCGCAATTATATATATATATATATTTTATTACATGGTCAACAGTTAAGTCCTTTAATTAATTGAACAAAAAATAAAGTCAATTGGAGACTGGATCCAGGAGCAAAGATATGTAAAGGAGTAGAACTTTTTTTTTTTTTTATAATATGATTAAACACTTTAAAAACACGTCTAAAATAAACTTTATTAAAAACATTAAAATAATCCAAAGCTTTTCGCCTTGACATATCAAAGCATCATCAGGGATTTAATTATTTAAAAAAAAAAAAAAAAAAAAAGTTCTACTCCTTACATATCTTTGCTCCTGGATCCAGTCTTCACCAGTCTCCAAGTGACTTTATTTTTTGTTCAATTAATTAAAAGACTTAACTGTTGACCATGTAATACAAAAAATATATATATAATTACTCTTTGAAACACATAATTAAATCCCTGATGATGTTTCGATAAGTCAAGGTGAAAAGCTTTGGATTATTTTAATGTTTTTAATAAAGTTTATTTTAGACGTGTTTTTAATCTTATTATTTATATTTGACTTTGTTTTTGCTCTTCACTTCAATCGGTTTTGCGCGTTGTCGCTTTGTTTGTGTGTTGTGTAGCAATTGTGCCTACTTTGTTTGCCTGACGAAGGATTGTGTCTTCTTTTGACCTGAAACAATTGTTGCGAGTTCTTGGATTTTATGGTGTTTATTCAAAGTTCTGTACTTATTACTTTTAAACGCCAGTTCTGTGGTGCTTTTTTTTTAAAAAAATAATACTACACTCCTGCTCAAAAGCTTAGCAAGACTTGCAAGCGATCAGGTTTTTTTTTTTTTTTGTGCCCAATTTAAAAACGTATCTCTAGATGAAATGTTTTTAAACAATGGGATGAACTTTTTTGTGTAAAATCCCTTATAAGCTTGTAACTCTAAAATCTTTTTGTTTATTTACTAAGATTTGTGAGTTAAGGGTTTAAGTTTTCTTACAAAAAAAAAAAAAAAAAAAAAAAACTTTTGCTAAGTGGTTAAAATAATTGGATCTTTAAATTAACTATGTGGCATGTGAAAAACCCCTTACGAAATTTCAACTCTTGGAAAATATCTAAAATCTAGCTCGTTCTTTTTCGTATAATTTGCTTAATTTTTATTCTATTCAAATGCACTTTTAACAAAACCTATGCAAAAAAAAAAAAAATCTTTCGCACATGCGCAGTGAAAACGTTTTTCATAAAAATGTTCATATTTCATGAGAATTGAGATATTTGTATTCAAATTGCAGTATATTGTTTTTAAAGTGTTTTTCCAACTTATCTGAAAGTGGAAATAAATTTCGTTAAAAACTCTGTATACTATAAATAAAAAACTTTTTTTTAATAAATGCAAAATTAAAAAAAAAAAAAAAAAATCTCCGCTATTTAATACGCTATCGTCACACAAATTCCTCCACAAAATAAACTGGGTTTCTATCAACATATCCTAAAGTTACAGTTCATTTCGTTCACTTAACGATACAGGGTGATCATAAACACTGATTTTTCTCAATTTGTTATCGGCCCCCTAAATGTAGTCTTAAATTAATCTTCTGCAAAACATGAAGACCTAGTTCTTTAAATACGAATATTTCAAAACATTTCATCAAGAGATACGTTTTTAAATTGAAAAAAAACTTATCTTGCGGAACTTTTGAACAGGAGAGTATTTTACTATCTTAATATAACTAAATAGCATTTTTACATAAGTTTTGCATCAGTGCCATTATATTTGTAGAAATCAAAGTATTTTTTTTCTTTTTTAGTTTTGATTATACATTTTTTGATTTATATGTCCTTTTACACCAGTCCCTTGAAAGACGTATAAATGGTGCTTTACTGTATTTCCAATACTTGAAGCGTAATTAACTTAAACATAAAACTTATATTTTCAGCTCTGAATAGGTGCCGGTGCTGTAGCAGCTTTCGTGTAGGGGTCACACCATTGTCAGTTCACGGTTGACTTCATAAAAATTTGGTAAAATTACAACGGCTTTAACTAAAACCTACCATAATGACAATGTTAAAATCAAATTCAGTAGAGCCACAAAAATGGCAAATTACGATAGCCCTTACTCCGCTTTCAACTGAGATGAGAGACCATACAAATTATTAATCACGTTAATTCTTGCAAAGCAACGAGTCAACAGCAGATTTGGACCGCTTGTGGCAACAACTCATTAAGGAGAAAGCCCAAGAGAGAAAACATCACTTCACACTCAAGTCAACAATGAAGGATGCCAATGATGATGGCGATGGCCAATGGCGTCATGTGAATGACGTTTTGGTCATCTCTATACGAGTGGCTAGAAACAGTGCATTGTAATGGAATATGTATTTATCTTATTAGTTGATTCGCCTTTTTTTATAGAGTACCATAGGTATGACGGCATTCCAACTTTCAATCAGATGAATGAACTTTCCATGATAACGGACTGTTTCTAACCACACATATGGAGATGACAGATACGTCACTCACGTGACGCCACTGGTGGTGGCTTGGCTCCACACACGAAAGCTGCTGCGGCACCAGCACCTACTCGAAGCTGAAATAGTTTTATGTTTAAGTTTAAAACATTCCTGTCGCTCTCTAGTCTCCTCATTCTCCTAATCCTTGTAACTATTTTTGCTTCTTTACACTGAAAAAATTAAGCCAAGGGATGTCGTTTTGGAACACTCAGATACATAAGTTTAACTGACTAGCTAAAGACTATTCCATTATACAAGTTCTAGCACTGCTATGAGGATTGGTAGAGTCGTCTGCAGCACTTTGTGGTTTCCCATGAAAATTATTATGAAGAAGAGAATATTGAATACAAATTTTATTCAAATAAAGTTTTTTTTTCAAATAAATGTCATTACTAAATTTACATGCCTGGTATGTTTAAATTAATTACTGAATTTTTCTACCTTTGTGGAAATTAGTCTACATTAATAAAACAAAAACACACAAATAGTTTCTGTTTAGGTTTAGATTATCATAAAATTAAAGGACCTGTGTTGTTTTTGCATAAAAGCATCTGATATATGCAGTAAAAATATCTTTTTTAAAAAAATGTGCACTTGGATATGTTTGTCTACTATTTTATATTTTTTGAACACTAAATTTCTATTGCTTGCATGAATCTAATTAATCTCAAAATACATAAAGTTTATTATACCATACTCACTAGCTGTAGGTTTAGCTGGGTTAGATACAATTGTTTTTATCCAAAAAAACACATTTGGAAAAACCTACAATTTTGCCTACTTTTAGAGTTTTTGAATTATGCAAGACTTTCTTAGATAATGTACATCAAGCAATTTAAATTTAAATTTTACTTATTTAATTCAGTTCACAAATAGATAGTTTGTAGATAAAAAGGAGCATTTTATTTTTACTAGTAATTTTTTAAAATATACGATTTAGTGTTGTATTCAAACACTTACTTCTAAAATGCCATAACTAAATATAAAAACTATATTTTTCAGCAGTTTTAAGATTGAATATCAATTGCTTTTTATTTAAAACCGATTGAGAAATAATTTAGAATCTACCTCTAAAATCAAATGTAGCTCATTTATACAAGTCATGTTACATCTAATTATCTGAAGATTTATAATTATAAAGAATATAGGTTGTATAACTATATATCATATATAAAAAAAGAATGAAATTGTTATAATTAACTCATTTTAAAGAAACTATAATACACAGATCATAAATTATGTTTGATTTATCCCATAAATAATTCAAAAAGCAGTATATTTTAGTTGTGTCACATTTAAAAAAAATTTCTGACTTTGTACACTGCTAGAAAAGAAATAAACTGTAGAACATGATAATAGAAAAATTTGAAGAACAGGCTTTCTTTAATTTCAGCTTTCATGTTGAATTTAGAGCTTTAAACAGAATTTTAAAATTTATGAATGGTGCTAAAGCAATTTCATTTATTTATTTTTCAGGTTTTAAATACATATACACAAAAAAAGTAGTTTTGGTGTTTTTAAAAACTGTTTTTGCCAATCCTGCTATGTGCTTCTACTTAGATTATATATACAAAAAAAAAGAAAAAAAAAAATATTTTTCACTGATTATGAAAACACCTGCAATGAATTGCTCAGTAAGTTCAGCCAAAATAGAAATCATCGATCTTGAAAGAAAGTCAAACAGCTCAAACTATTGTACCAAAATATTTTTATTAAACAAATTTCAACTATACACATGAAATACAATAGAAGATCTTTATAATGCAAACCTAAAAATATGAAGTTGTGCATTATATAGAATTTTGTGTTATATAGATCAAGTTTCATACCTCATTAAATTTACCTCGTACACATAGCCAAATATGTCTGAAACATATCAAAATAGAGTAGAGTACCTTTAAGTTACTTTCCTTGAAACAGAAAATGAACACACAATAAATTTCATTGTTAAATTCATTTTATAAACATAGTTGAAATACGCCAGGACCAAGTCATTCATTATAATACTCATTTTCAAAAATAAATAAAAATGTATTAATAGCTCTTTTTTCATTAAAAAGCTTCAAATTAGGGGATAAAGAAAAACTAATGCATCACATGTAGTTCTTTAAAGAGTAACAGTTTTTTACAATGTGGGAATGCAAGTGCTTCTTAACTGCAAAATTCATAGTTAATGTTTCAGAGTTTTTGCATTAGATAGAACTGCATTATGTTTGAAAAGTTCTGTGTTATATGGAGAATTTATAAGCATTTATAAAGCATTATAAAGATCTTCTGCTACAACTGAAATCTATAATGTGCACACATAACAAAATTAACTGAATAATCCATTGTTTTTTAATAAAAATTCCCTGTTAAACATACATCAATGAATTCTATTTGACACAAATAATGCCATATGACAGAGTAAGTTTAGTGCTGAATCTAGGCTTAATTTGGCAGGGTGCTCCACCCAACGGTCCTTTTAAACACATATTAGCACCCGACGGCCCTTTTTTTCCTAATATTTTAAATTTTCAGAGGCCTTCAGATACTTTTCTTGTTGACATGTAATCTTCTAGCAATAGTTTTACAGCATTTCTGGAAGAACAAATGCATATAGTCTACATCATATATACACATAAAATTAGTAATTTACTTTTGTCACATACAAAAATTACAACATAGAAGACCGCAAATTATGCAAATAATGTCTTTTTTGAAAATAGTTTGCATTTTTATTGAGTTCCCTCCCCCCGGGCTGCGCTTTTATTCTAGAGTCAGCACTAAAGCTTATATTACCATGTTATTTCTCTAATCAATCCTCTGCTAGTCTTTTATAATGAAGAAAAGGACTCTGTTCTGGAGCAAAATGACGAATTCAGGAAGTACTTTGGATAAAAACCTCAAGAAAGTAAACTTTCAATTGTTGTAGGGCTGGCAAATTTTTGATTGTTTTAATCAGGGTTTCTGTCATGTAAAAAAAAAAAAAAAAAAAAAACGTGTTTGTCTTAAACATTATACTGCATTCATTGCGTAAGATAGATGTGAAATATTAATACTCATTTTCTTATTTTTAAAAAATATGGTAAGTCATCTGCTATATATATATATAGTTTTTTTTTTTTTTTTTTTTTTTTTTTTTTTTTTGGGTGGCAAATATGTGGGTCAGGAAAGGAGTCAGAAAACAGATTTATTATATATTCAGGGTTCAATCCATTTTTTTTTTTTTTTTTTTTTTTTTTTTAATGGTACTCCATTTGTGATTTTATAAAATAATGAAATATTCCAAGTTAAATAAGTTTGTGAAAATAAAAAAATTAACTAAAATCTACAATACAAAGCATTTTTGAAATATATAAAAAGAAACAGTTGTAAAATAAGTTTATATGTGGGGATAAAAATTTAAAAAATTAAGGTAAGTAAAAGTAGGTATTTATTTAGATTTTTTATCATTGCCTGCAGTAAATATCCAAGTAGAGAGTATTTGTCTTATGTTTGATGCAGCAAGCATCTTTATTGCTGAGAATTGATTTTATGAAAGTGCCTTGTTAAAGCAGCACTAAATTTGCTTTGGATTGACTGCTGATATTAGTATGAGCATCTTACATATTTGAAACAATTATCTTGTCATTACAACATTAAAATTTTTAATTATCAATACACATGAAAAATACCATATTTCTTTCATTGCTTATGACCCAGTTTTTTAAGTTACTAAAATTCACATTTTATATAGCTATTGTTAAATTGTAAATTTCTTTTCCATAATAATAATAATAATAAAAAGACAAATTTTCAGTATAGAATACTTTTAATTACTAATTATAATTGCTACTGAGAATGTAGGGAGTGGAATTTTTTATAATTTTAGGTTTTGGACAGTTTTAGACAGTTTAGGATACTTTTGGATGGTAAAAATCACCTGCCCTGTCCAAAACCAGTTTCAGACGTCCTAAACCCCAACCCTGCATTCCATTGTTATGTTATTTTGTGAATAAATACATAATTTAATGAAATAATGAAAGTAATTTTTTTTACTTCCTAAAATTTTCTGCATATTCATAATTGAATTAAAACTATTTTGAAATACTTCAATAAATCTAAAATATTTAAAGCATACATTCAGATATATAAACTAGAGAATTAATAATAAAAATGCTTAAAAAGAAAAATAATTAAATGCATTTCCTGATCAGCCGATTAAGCAACTTAAAAAGACGATACAAATTAATCGGCAAACATGCCAATATTGGCTGATTACCGATTATTGCCAATTAATCGGTGCATCCTTAACTCTCACAAAAAGTCAATGTTTTTATAGCAATATGTATATTCCAATGGGTGTATAAGGAAGTCATGTGGTGTCCACATCAGATTTTTTTTTGTTTGTTTGTTCTTCACCTCACTTTTTTTAAAACGGATAATTAGACAGACAAAAGAAACTTCAATATTTAATATTACACCTACTTAATATATTATATATATAGAATTCAATATATTTTTTTTTTTAAAGGGCAGGGCAGATTTATAGAAAAGGGCACTTTTGATAGACAAAAGGCACTTTCTTCACCACTCACTAAATGGTTTATAAAATGTACAGTCCACAAAAGAAATTTATATATTTTCAGAAATTTATATATTTTAATTATTTTTTAAAAAATTATTCAGAAATTAGGCTTCAAGGTACATCAGGAAGAGGTCAAAATGGATTTCCATACGAAATTCTGTAGCTTTGGGATCAGCCTCTTTTCTAGAAAGCAGGGTTGAACGGTTTTTTCCATAGTGGAAAAAACCACTGGAAAAAACCTGGTTAAAACCGTCCCGGACAAAATACAGTTTTGTCCACTATTAACCCCTTCCACTCCAGGGACGTACGTGCGTACGTCTTAGTGTTAATGGCCATTAATACCATGGACGTACGTGCATACGTCCAAAGAAAGCAGTATACGATACAATAATTCCAACATTGTTGTGGTATCAGAGAGAGTATTTTATTTGTCATATGGTATTTTGAAATTGTATTTTCATTACTGACAACTAGATGGTGTTAGTAGTCTCGGTGACCTATTAGTTTTGGCTACGCCAGTTGTTTCGTAATTTCTCGCGGATGCGGTTGTGTGAAATTTTCGCTGCTCGATTTTGTGTGCTTTGCCGGTGTTTGAAACTGTGAATAATGTCTCATTCTAGTGATTCGGATAGTGATTATATCCCTGATTATGACGAGCTTGAAGATTCCAATGATGACTTTACAACAAGTGAAGACGGCGAAAGCGATGAGAGTGATGATGAACCACTTACAGCAGTGATTGCTATAAATAATTGAAATACTTTGATATGTATTCATATTTACTACATTTATTAATTAAATATATTTACTTCACAACAAAATGCACATTGTAACTTCATTATGTATTGAATTATTTCAAAATTATAATCTGGTATTTCACATATTTACACTACAGCTAGCCTGGAGCGGAAGGGGTTAATTATTTGCGAGTACTAAATTAAAAATTACCTTTATTCTTTCCATATATATAAAACAATTCTTTATCATTATGTGTATGTGAGAGCTCGTGAAATACGGTCACCTGGTTGGTTGCTATTGGCGACCAATATTTTCAACTTTCAGGAAACTTTATTTTTTTTTAAATATATATTTTGGTGAAAGAATTGGTCCCAAAATTGGGCTCCAATTCTCCTTTCGCTGTTTTGATTCCTGCTTCTCTCACGACTTTTTGAGACACTGTGTTGAATTAGGGAATTTACACATCTCCGTGCATGTTTCACAACTCAGTGTTAAATTATTGCACCATTTTAGGGAATTGGTTTACACTGCTCCTGTCTGCGCATGCTATCGACCTGGTGCTGAATTGTTGTATCTGTGTAATGATGTATCATTGCCGATGGTGTATTAATTTAGTGAAAATAATAAAACCAGTTTCATGATGTTAAATTTAAACAGGTGTTTCCTGGTGTAAAAAAAAAAAAAAAAAAAAAAAAAAATCATTTAAGCCCAATAAATAATTGGTTTTTAGTTGGTATAATAATTGGTATATAGAATCTTAATTTCTGTATTCAAGTAAATTTTGAAATGGAACAAAAGAAAAAGAAAACATTGGAGAATATTTGTTTATGGGCTACCAGAATTTTTTGTTGGCGACCATATTTTTTAATAAATTCCTGAACCCTGTGTATGTGAATAAAATCAATTTAAATATTTCAAAATAGACATGCAAAGTTAACAATATTTAATAAACAAATATATCTATTTTTAAGGGTGGATTGGATGCAGAAGTGATAGTTTATAGTTAAAATTTTAATTCCCCTCTTCCCCCCCCCCACTGCTTTCAACTACATTGTCATCTCCTCCCTCATAGTTATAAACACCTTTAAAAAATTTGTTATTAAGCATGATGAAATCAATTATTCACATACCTTTCATGGAATTTTTTACTTTCTGAAAGACATAGGTAAGGAAAGTATTGCAATCATGACAAAAATTTGACTTGTGATGTTGGTGTATCTACATGTTTTGAGGCTCTATGAGTTCATTTTTGCTATTTTACGATAATGTATGTATATCTGAGTAGAGTGAACACAATATTGTCTAAACGCTTTGTCCAAATGAGCTAAAAGTTGGTGCATATGTTATAGGTTATCGTAGTACAAACTGTATACATCTTGGAGAATCTAGCACAGTTTTATTTATTTATTTATTTTTAACCAGGACACAAAGATAAATTCTTTATCATTATAGTCTATGGGCTCAAATAATTTAAAGTGTGATAGCATCTGAATTCCTTATTGAGTTCAGCTGAAACTTTTATACGCATGTTATCAGTCACTGTCGACTGAATTGTATAGATTTATTTTGGTGAATCTAGCATTTTTTATAGTTTTTTTACAGGGAAATAACGAAAAATTCTGTAATATTATGGCTTATAGTCTGAATTTATTTAAAATGTGATGGCGTCTGAAGCCTCATTGATTGAGCTTTGAATTCATATACAAATTATATGTCACACAAACTGTACACATTTTGGTGAATCTAACACTATTGGTTCTTTTACAGATACACACAAAATAAATTGCATGCATTCCGTTCCATTAAACAATATATTATTTGGGAGCAAATAATCAAACATTTATTATAATTTTCTTGTTTGTTTATTTAATGACTTCTCTTGTGTTATTTTATTTAAACAGTGAATTACTTTAATGTTCAGAAAGTCGACTGGAGTCACTCAACATTTTTATTATTTTTCTTTAAGTTTCTGCATATTTATCAAATTGATTAAATATATATACAGTCATACACATATATGTCACATTTATATTATTAAAGATATTACTTTTGTGAAAAATAAATAACTTTTCTATGTGGAAGTAAAATTTAATTTTGTATTTTTTTCATCTGGAATTTCCATTACCAAGTAATATTTTTTTAATAAGAGTATAAAATATATTTTAATAAGAGTATAAATAAGAATATAAAATTATTAAATAATTAAGCATGTAAATTTGATTTTTTAAATTGTTGGATTGAAAAGTGACATGTTGGTATTGCAAATAAAATGTTATATAGAAATGAAAGCTTTGTTTTGAAAGGACTTGTGGACATAAATTGATAAAAACATTTTATCTACATTTATGAGTTTTTTTTTTTTTTTTTTTAATCTAGCATAGAAATGTTAAATAAGATATTTCCAAGTTAAGTAAAAATAATAACATGAGACTTGGTGTTGGTATATTAAAACCCGAATAAACTACTACGTCAGAAACGGATAGATATTTTTCAAAAACAGATATTTCTCATTGGCGTTTCTGACGTAGTAGTTTATTCGGGTTTTAAGTGCAAAATAGCAAAGAAACAACTTAAATTATTTTAAACTTTAATATTGAAAATAGTCTCTTTCGAAGGGGATAGGGGTGTTGGGGGGGATTAAGTTATTCTTCATTTTTAATTGTCAACATTATGTACTGAAGATAACTCAACATTGGGCACAAAATCTTTTTCCAGCTAAACAGCCGTGTCTATTTCTTTTGTTTTTAAGGATTTAGATATAGTGTTAAATAACTTTTTTTCCCCTTTTAATATCCAGTATGATAATGTTATAATAGTCCATCACAATAGATTTACTTTGTTACATCTACAAACTGTAAACTAATGTAATTAGCATTTTCTTCATGATTTTTTTTTTTTTTTTATTGTGATTAAAATAAAATTATGCTTTTCATTAATCAAATTATTAATTTTTAATAAAATATTTCTATTGCTAAAATTGTAATTTAAAGTTAAAATTGCAATTTATTGTTTTAACGGAATAATTTTATGCACTGAACATGTACAGTTCAGTGGATTTTATTTTGTCCAGTTTCATGTGGTTTTTTCCAGTTTTGTCCAGGTTTTTTCCACTTTTGTCCAGCGTCCCGGACTTTTGACGAAAAAGTGGACGAAATGACAACCCTGCTAGAAAGCAACAGACACACACATATCTTCTTTTATTATATGTAAAGATTGAACATATAATAAAGTATTTCAAACTTTATTTTAGAACCAATTTTTATTAAAAAATAAATAAATAAAAAGAGAGAGAGTGGCAAAAAAAAAGAAAAAAAAACTCTATACTACCAAATAATTATTTAACATAACAAGTTAGTACCAGACCTGCATAATATACACGAACGCGTGAATGGCGTTCGCAGAAAATTTTCTGAACTTGTGGAAAATTTTCCGTGATTACTGTCTGCATTTGCTGAGCTTACGGAAAATTTTCTGCAAATAGCGATTGCAGAAAAATCATACGGCTTTTTTCAATAACTTTTTCAAGCATTAATAATACTTTTGTTTTTTCTGCCATCTTGCGAAAACTCACTGATACACATATACTACTTGGCATAGTTTCAAAATCTCGCCAAAAAAATAGCCACAAAGATTTATTTATCACAGGCAAGTCAGTTCTCAAGAGTCAAAAGAGGATTTTTTTTTTTTTTTTCTGAAAATTTTTACTTTAGATTTTGTGTTTGCAGAAGATTTTTCATTTTATCTGAGTCTGGTTAGTACTTCTTTTAATGCTAGTTAAGACAACCAACTTCAACATTATTCCAGAAATTGTCCTTTATTTTCATAACTATATTTCTTCTCACTGAAATCAGCACTAACATACTCAATTTGTTTTAATAAATTATTTTCATTTCAATATTTAATTCAAATTTATTTAATTGAAACGTTTTTTAAATTTCTTAATAGCTATCAACACTTTCAATTCAGAATTTATATTTTACATTCGTATTCGCTTAATATAAACTTTTTAATATAGCATGAGATTTTTGTAATTTGATTTTATCTTTCAAATTGAGTAGTAATTTCATCTGGCTTCATGGTTGCTGTCATAAGTACCTATAATATATTGCAGTTTCCATTTATTTAATATTAATGTTATTATCTCTGTGACTAAACCAAATATTTCATCCTGATAGCGAAATCACACATAAAGCATAATATCTTTGATATAATACCTGTTAGATTTCTCATGTGTGGAGGTACAAATTAAACTCAAATGGACTGTATACTCTTAATTTATTTTTAAACAATAGCTCAAGGTGGGATCTCACTCGAGGATCCCTGTTTACACTCTCGAATCTACTCAAACACTGACTCGAACACAGGGGGCGCAGCCTCCACACAGAGCACCTTATTACATCATATTGTCACTATAACAAATGCCTGCACAATATCTTTCTCCCTAAATGCAAAGATTTATATCTTTGCATTTAGGGATTCACATTTAAAGAAAGTATTTTTCCTACTTTTGTAAGATATTGTAACAGTATAAAACAGGTATAAAGATAAAAATAGATTCAACTGAGATTGCATGCATTCCCGAACTGATATACTGGGTTGGCAAGAAAGTTCTTTCAGTTTTCAAAAAGAGTTAGTATTGTGCTTGCTTTGTTATCTTTCTGTCAATGTTATGATTTATGTGTGCAAGAGTTTGTGAAATAGGTAAAAAATAATAGGTAAAAGGTTGTTAAGGTGGAATTAAGTATACATCTTTATTTTCAAAATGAAGAAATATTTGGTATTATCTCTTTTTGAAAACTGAAAGAACTTTCTGGCCAACCCAATACAATAAAGTAAGTGATTCTCTTCAAGATTACAGTTAAGTTTCCATCTTTTAAGCAACTAACATAAAATAGTGCATAAATGAGAAGACGTATTATAATAAAATTTTTAATTAACAATTGTGATTCTCACAAATTTAACTCTATATGAAATTGCAATATGGAATTAATCTAATAGCTTTAAAGATTATTAAAGATATCATTAGTTCATTAGTTCCCAGCAATATTTATATTGAAAATTCCCAGCAATATTTATATTGAAAATAAGTAAATTTTAAAATAAATCATTAATCAGGAATATGAGAAGAATTAAATCTTGATTGCATACAGTCAGTAACAAAAGTCTCTGAACACTAGCAAAAATTCCTATATAAAAAAAGTAAACTTAATACAGTTTTGTTAAATAAATCCTTGTCGAATCCTGTTTTTAGACTGACTAAGAACAGGATTCAACAAGGATTTATTTAACAAAACTGTATTAAGTACACTTTTTTTATATAGGAATTTTTGCTAGTGTTCGGCAACTTTTGTTACCGACTGTACCTTAAGTAAAAATTATGTCTACTTTAAGTATAGTACATGACATAAGACATATATATTTATCAGTAATATATTTCTTTTGATTCAACAAAGGGCTTAACGTTTCGAGCATCTGGAAGTCCTACCGGCGGTGGAGCTCCTATAGGAATTTTCTTACTGTTGTCTATCAACTTATACAGGTGTTTCCACATTTTTTATGGCACTGATGACACGTTCTCGCTCCTCAATTTTCTATCTCGCACTCACAGGCGTGGACGGTCCGAATCCAAGAAAAGCGAAGGGGGTGGGGTGATTACGTTTTTGGTGCAAAAGGGGGGTTCAGAAGTTCCTAGTTTGATAAACAGCATGGGAAAAAAGAGATTAAGAAAAGAAACTTCTTTGGGGGGGAATGTGTACGTTGAGCCACAGTCAAAGTTGATATATAAGCCCCATTGTAAGCATAAGTTGTTTTTAGAGTGATGGCAGGGCTCACATTGGTGCGCTATAGTGCACCATTGTCTCCAATTTTAATGAAAGGGATGCAGAATTTTTGAAATGGCGGGTCCCGAGGACCTGTAATTTTCTCCCCAAAAAAATATCCTTTATTCTAAAACAGTGAATTTTCTTTCATTTAATTTCATGTCATAATTTGAAAGCAATTTATTTTACTGAGCTATTTAGCTCTAAATTTAGAAGAATATGAGAAAGAGTTTTGTTTCCTCCTTAAAAAACAAACAAATCGCCAATGGTTGCATCTGGTCCAGTCGTTAAAACAATGACGTCACTCTTCCAGAGTGGCTAGCATTTAAACCTTTTCAAATTCCCTGACTATTTTTCGAGATTTTCCTCGATTTTTCCCAGACTTTCACGTTTACTTTTGATGAAAATTTCACGACACTAGCAAAAAATTTAGTGATTTAAAATATCATTAACAATTTAACAATTAATATAGCTTATTTTCACAAAATTTTTTTTAATTCCCTGACTTTAAAGGAAATTCCCTGACTATTCCCTGACTTTTCCAGATTTTCTAAATTCCCTGACTTTTCCCTGATTCTTTGATTTTCCCTGACTGCTAGCCACCCTGCTCTTCTCTCTTTCCTTGCACGTTCTGTCTGGCGGAGCCACTGATGGAGCACGTACAAAGTAACCAAAATTCAGCATGAGTACAAAATGAGAACAGACTGAAGACTTTTTTTTTTTTTTTTTTTTTTGAGGGGAGGGGGGAGGGATTTTGCTTGTTTAGTTAGAAGAATCAATCTCAGCAGAATTTGCAATATTAGCAAATTCTGCTGAGATTTGCTGCTGAATTTGCAATGTACTAGCAAATTCTGCTGCTTTATTTCATGAAAACAAATAAATAGTAAATGGTTTTTTGAATAAATTTTAAAGTACAATATAGTATTGATTATCTGGAATTCCAAAATTCGGAATCATTACAAAGTTTTTTTTTTCTTTCTGATTTAAAAAATATTTAATACCAGAACTTACTTCCCTAAAAAGAGAGAGAGAGAAAAGACGGAAAAAGAAAAATATCCAAATGAACCAAGCTTTTTATTATGTATTTCAAAAGTCGGAAAATAAAGTAGAATTTATTTTTCTCTGAAAATGATCAAGGCTGTTTATGGTCTGGAAAATCTCTGGAACCCCGGGCTTTCACGACCAACCCCCGGACTTTTACAAGAATGATGCAAAAAAAAAAGAAATTTGCTCCAAACTTCCAAAGATGAGGTAGGGGTGGAAATTGCACTTTAATATTAAAGGGGGATTGGAGTGAAACAAATGGCTAGTGCGTGTACAAGAGGGGGAGGGGTGATGGAAGGAGAATGCAGGACTGCAGATGCAAATTTCTGTTCGCTAATTGCCGCTTCTAGGCCCAACTGGACTTATTTCAAAGCATTTTTCTTTTGTAAATAATATTTGGACCATACAATAGACAATTTTCAATTAAATGTGCATGTGTACATGTTATTATTACAGTTATTTTTTATTTTCTACTAGATTCAATAGAAAAAAAAAGTATGGGATTCAGCAACTTTTGAGAATTATTCAGGAACTTTTCAGAAACAAAAATACTACTACTACTTAGAGGGGGGGAAAAAGAGAGAGAGAGCTTATGTATGAAATATCCTGAACAATGAAATTAATTTAATACAAATTATTCTTATTTAATGATAGAGTTGAAATGGATATTAAATATTGCATCTAAAGTACTAGCTTTTATTATTTAAAAAAAAAAAAAAAAAAAAAAAAGAATTTTTAGATTCTTCAGCTAAATAACATGTGCAAAAGGTAAGTTTTTCTTTATATATATATTCTATTGTTAGTGAGTTATGCTTTATAATTCAAGGAAAATTGGATAATGGGTCTTTTTTTTTTTTTAAGTGTCATTGTAAGTGTCAAGAAGAAAAGTACCTGGTAATATTTTTTTTATTATTATTTTTATTAATCTTGTTCATTTTATTAATCTTAGTTTATTGCTACTGTCAAAATGATCATAATTATTACATCTTTAAAATCTCTTTCAATTGCATTAAATAATTTTCTTTACATTTTTTATTAATTTAATTTAGTAAAGTGCTGTTTTAACTACATAATCAAATGCAAGTTTAATAAAGGTAAGTTCTGATTTCCTATGACAAAAAATAAGTCAGAAAGTTTTTATTTATTTACTTATTTTTTAAATGCAATGTTTCAAAATGTAAAAAGGAATTGGGAAAAACATTTTGTGTTTGTAAAAAATATTAGAAGTTACAAGTTCCCCCCCCCCCCCAAAAAAAAAAAAAAAAACTGTCCCCATTTTTTGAAAACTTGACCCACATTTTTCATAGTGATGGGGTCTTGGGACCCCACTTTTCGAAAGGTCAGTGCTAGACCTGGATGGGGAGGGGGGGGGGGACGAACTTTTCCAACAAAAGGAAGTTTCTTAAAATGCCTTATGTAAAAGGGGTTCTATATTTAGGTGCTTTCAGGATTTTTCAACTTTCGGTTCTGTTCATATAAAATTCGCAAAATCACCAATATCTTCATTTTCGCGAAAATAAGTGCTTTTACAGTAATACTGTAACATACATTGCTTAATGTTAAGTATTAATTATTAAATAACTAATGGGGATGACTGAAGAACAGGGTACGGTTTACTTTTTATCGCCAACTGAGGCGAATCTTGCCAAATCTGTTGATCCATGATTTTGTCAAATGGCCGTTTAGTTGTGGTAACCTCAATGGAAAACCGCCATTTTTTGAAAATGTTCTTGTCATGACATCGTTTGGATATCGTTTATGGATTTAGTAATACTTTTTAATCTTCCTATTTTTTTTAAAGTTTTTATTATTTTTTGAAGGATTTGTGTTTTTATGATGTTTGGTAAATATGATTTCAATATTTCCAAAGGAAATTGTGCTTGAATGGTTTATAAACAAAAGTTGGATAAGCAAGAGACATGCAAATTGGTTTTTAAGAGATAAAAAGTGTTGATGTGTTTGATTTTAGTTAGAAAGGGAGTTTTTTTGGGTAATAAGGATAAAATAACATGAATGAAGTAAGATTATTTTTCTTGATTCTTGTTTACAATTTATTTTTTCTAAGTTAAAATGTATTTTTGAATAATTTTACGACGACGCCATATTGAATAGTCATTTTAAACTATTTTAAAAATTTGTGTATTAAATAATATGAATGTATCCTTTTGTATTCTTAGAAGAAAGGTTTATATTTAAGTATATCTTGTGAAGAAACGGGGAGTTTAGGGGGTCCCCCTGATATATAAAAAAAAAAGCTATTAAAAAATAAGTATAAAATATTGTTATTTGTAAAACATTGCTTTAAAAGGTGTTTAAATTTAGATTAGTAATAGATTTTTGAAAAAGATTTTTTTTTTGTGTGTGTGTGTGTGTGTGTGTGTGTGTGTGTGTGTGTGTTTTAAAATTTTGATTAGATATATTTAAACTGTTTTTCCTTCAGTTATTTAAGTGATATTTTTAATCGTATTTTCTTTTTTATCTTAAATTTCACTAATGCAAACCATTCAAAAACAGCTTCTTTAACAATCTGAAAATCATATTTACCAAACATTGTATAAATAATTAATCCTGCAAAGAATAATAAATTCTTTCAAGAGACAGGGAGATTGAATAGTAGCCGCCATCTTGTTTGGCGGCTTGGCGACGGGACCGTACCCTGTTCTTCAGGATTCCCAACTAATGTTCAAGCAGTATATTACAAAAAAATCTTTAATCATATGAGTGCCGCTAATGAATAACTCATTTACTCAGCTGTGATTTGCCCTAATATACATTTATAATTCAAAATTACATAATTATGAATTTTTAACCTTTTTAAAGGGAAGTTCACAAGTAATAATAACCATATTCTTTATTTTCAAGCGCACAGTTACAATTTTAATATAGTAGAAGATCTTTATGATGCAAACCTAAAAACAAGAGCTTGTGCATTGTATAGAATTTTGTGTTACATCGATCATGTTTCATACCTCATTAAATTTACCTTATATACATGGCTAAATATGTCTGAAACATATCAAAACAGAGTAGAGTACCTTTAAGTTATTTTCCTTGAAACATAAATTGAACAGATTATAAATTTCACTGTTAAATTTACTTTATAAACATAGTTGAAATATGCCTGGACCAAGTCATTCATTATAATACTCATTTTCAAAAATAAATAAAAATGTATTAATTGCTCTTTTTTTTATTAAAAAACTTTGAATTAGGGAATAAAGAAAAACTAATGTATGACATTTAGTCTTCTAGAGAGTAACAGTTTTTTACAATGTGGGAATGTAAGTGTTCCTTAACTGCAAAATTCACAGTTTATGTTTGAGAGTTTTTGCACTGAATAGAATTGTTTATTAAGATCTTCTACTGTATCAAGTTGAATTTAGCATTATTTTAGTATATCGTGAAAATCATAATGTTAAAAACAAATTTCAATTTTACCCTTTTCAAATGTGGTCAAGAAATTAATAGACGTCTGAAGTGCTGACTGCCTCTGAGTATTGAATATAGCATTATAAATTGAATTAAGTTCTTTGGATATATTTCTTCATAAGTGAGACAATAATAATAATCAAATTTAAGAAATTAATGACAAAAATAAAAGATATAATACAAATGAATAAGAATGAATTAAGACTATATTGAACTCAAGTATAAATGACAGACGCATAAATAGTACTTTACTTTACATAAAAAAAGCACAAAATCAATTTCTTTTTCGTTTTATATTTCATTAGACTACCCATGAAGTTTTTCTTAGCTTCGCCACTAACAGAGATTACTATATAAGGCTCAGAACTAATATTAGGTGATTATTAATGTTGCACAAATAGTTGCCAGCAATAATGTGAAAAATTAATACAATTAAGCCCTGAAATTTTATTTCATAGCATGTAGTAAAAACTAAATGTAAAAATAATATCTTGGGTAAAATAAATGTTTATCTTGGTAATACAAAGATAAATGTTTATTTTGGTAGTTTCAGTCGGTTTAATATGTTCTCTAATCAAGTAAATTTCAAAATAAATGAATTACTCGAAATTGAAAAATTGGTCTATAGATCAAATATTGTGCGAAATTAACCCAAATCAAAAGGCAGTTTTTAATGCCAAAAAACAAATCTACTACGAATATCTTCCCAGATTTCCTTTACGGTAACCTCAAAGGGAAAAGTTTGTATTCAATACTGCAAATTATTAACCATATATTTGTTTACAAATTTGGGTGAAGTAATTGAAGTAATCCATAAAGATCTACGCACTCTAAATTTCCATATTGTACGAAATCACTTATGCAAACATTAATGGTTTATTTATTTACTTTTCAATTTACTTACTTTGTGGTATTCATATTCATTTTTCTTTCACACAAAGAAAAAGAAAGAAGCCGGTATTTTTTAGCTCGCCAAGGTAGGTAGGTAGGTAGGTAGGTAGATAACTGAGCTATATGCTATGCCAAAAAGGCAGCTTGAGCTCGAAAGACACAATCACGAGGAGAGGCCCGGGTCAAGACCAAGGCTATTGACGGATAGAGAAAGCGTGTTTGGAAAACTGGATAAGATGGAGAATTCCATGGGGAGAACTGAAAGCAGCAGCCATGATGTTGTCATAAGAGAAATGGGTATTGATTTTAAGAGCAGAAAGGAGGTTGCGCCGGGGGACGTTCAGGCGAGGACAGTGTAAAAGAATATGTTCAGGCGTCTCATGATCATAGCAGAAATGACACAGCGGAGAGAACGCAAGTTTGAGGCGGTATAGCTTTTGATGGGTAATTATGGTTTTGGACCTCCAACGAGCCATTGTAACATCCATCAACCTGGAGGGGGACCAGTCGGGAAAGATCCTGGTTAAGGAAAGGTGAGAGAAAGAGGTCGCGTAGTCGCAGTTCATCCATATATAGTCGTTTTCGATGTACCAGGCTTTCCTGACGTGCGTCCGCAGATCTTCGGGAGAGATCCAGGGAGGAGAGTAGCAAGTGTACGGTCCATTGCGAGCAAGCGCATCAGCCTGCTCATTTGGATATATTCCTTTATGACCCGGGCACCAAATTAGGATAATCTTTTGGCCGCGGATGTTGCGAGCGTGGATAAAGGAAAGTAGAAATAAAATAACCTTTGGAGATTGAAATGACCAAGCGCTAAGCGCATTAAGTGCTGAAAGACTGTCCGATAACACAAAGATGGTAGGGAAGCTGGACGGGAGTTGAGAGAGAGCGAGGCAGATGGCCAAGGCTTCGGCAGTGAAAACTGAGTTAAGATGCGGGATTAGAGATGCAAGCGTGGCAGAGGACTCTATGTCGACCGCTGCAATGGCGGTCCGATAGGCATCTTTTGAGGCGTCAGTGGCGAAGATAGAGCAAGAGGAGATAGAGGAGCGCCAGCTGCACCAAGCTTTAGCAATATCTTGTCCAGAGATGCCAGCGTTCTGAAAAGGTAGACCTTGCGTTATAACTTGAAAATTCAACGTATTAGGGAGGGGAGGCCAAGAGAACTGGATTACTTGGCTGAGAGGACTTTGGAGGGAATCCTGCAACTCCTGCAAGGGCTTACACCATTTCCACTCTGTAGACTGGCAAGACAGGAAGGAACGCACCAAAGCGCCGAGACGGAGACCAGGAGGCGAAGCAAGCAGCCGGAGCAGAAATTGTTTGGTAAGTAGAGAGAGGCGACTGGTGATACTTGGGACCGCGGCTTCACGACGAAGGACCGGAATTGGGGTCCACCGGGGAAGACCAGTTGCAGTTCTGATGCCAGCATTGTAGATGACTTCAAGTTTGCGGAGGGAGGTCGGAGGAGAATCGAAAAAGAGAGGAGCACCATATTCCAGGAGGCTGCGGATGAGGGCATTGATAATCTTAATCAGGTGGTTGCTGTTGATGCCACGCGAGCGACCAGCAACAGCTTTCACATAGTTTAGCCGGCGGAGGGCTTTAAGTTTCAGAGTGGCAAAGTGATGGGCAAAGGTGAGGGTACGTGTGAACCAAATCCCCAGAATTTTTACGTGGAAGCTCCAAGAGATGTCTAAGCCCGACAGTTTTAAAGGAGGACCGGGGTCTCTGCGGCGGGTGAAGTTAATGGCAGAACACTTGTCGGGAGCAATGGTGAGCATATTAGAGGCGCACCAAGTTTGGATTCTGCTGAGAGTGTCCTGGAGTTTGCGCCGAGACCTCTCTTCATCAGGGCCGAGAGCATAAACAAGAATGTCATCCGCGTAGATAGTCATATAGACCCCATCCTCCAGAGTCTCTGCAATGTCAAGTAGATAGACAATGAACAGGAATGGAGAAAGTACGGATCCCTGCGGGACCCCTTTGGAGCAGAGGCTGACCTGGGAAAGAACTTTCCAACGAATCTGGATCTGTCTGCTGTTCATGAAAGAGGCCAACCAGTGGCCCATTTTCCCCCTGATGCCATGACAGGCAAGCTTGTAGGTAAGAATGTCTGGTTGGACGGAATCATAGGCGCCTTTAATGTCCAGACTTACGGCGGCAGCAAACCAGTGATTGGACCTGGCCGTCGAGATATCATGGAGAAACGTACAGAGAGCCATGGTGCAGTCCCTTGTAGGAATAAAACCGAAGTGGTCCCCGTGGAAAAGCTTCCGCTGACCAGCCCAAGAGAGGAGCCTGCGAAGAATCATGCGCTCAAAGAGTTTGCAGCCAACTGAAGTAAGGGCAATCGGGCGATAGGAGCTCACCAGATGGGACGGCTTGCCAGGTTTACGGATGGGGACAATTGTGGCCAGCTTCCAGGAAGGAGGAAGAACCCCAGACTCAAAGGTGCTGTTGAACGTGTCTAGTAGGGATTGCAAATGGTTACTGGAGAGGCTTTTCAGAAGTTTCATAGAGATTCCATCCGCGCCAGGGGTAGTGGAGCGAGCATGCCGGAGGGCATGCGTCAATTCGTCATAAGAGAAGAGGGCGTCAAGATCTTTGTCCCCGCCACCCAAATCGTAAGGGATGATTCGTTCTAGTTCAGTCTTTGAAAAGTGAAGCAGGAAGGCTTGAGCTTGGGAGTAGGCCGAAGCAAGGGGGGAAGGATTTCTTATTATGTTGTCACCTTGAACAGTATTTTTATTGGACAGCCTTTTGAGGATCTTGAAGATTTCCTTGCTGGAGCCACAGTTCCGGCAGAGATTGTCCCAAAACCGCCGAGAGGCCTGCTTTAGGTATCGACGAAGCTTGGCGGCGTAACTTTTGTATTTGAGCCAGACGTCCCTGGAACACGAGGAGCGTGCGAGACGTAGATGCTTACGCTTTTGAGCGAGTAAATGATAACAGGTAGTGTCCCACCAGGGACAGCTGGGACGGTAGGAACTGCGTCGCTGAGTTTGATTAGCGATGATAGCTTGAGAGCAGGTGTTTTCAAAGTCCTCGTAAGACTGGTTGGGAAGCTGAGCGAGGCTGTTGAGAACGGCGCCCGCTTTGGACCAATTTGTGTGACGGCGACCATGATCCGAGCCGGAGTGAGATAGATTGGAGGTAAGGAGGATTGGGTGATGATCCGAATCATAGACATCAGGGTGAACATAAAACTTGAATAAAGGGAAGAGCGAAGGAGACACCATGGTGAGGTCCAGCAGGGAGGAGGAGCCAGTGATGCTGGTGCGAGTTGGAGAGTCCAGATTCAAAACACACAGGTCCTGCGAGCTAATCCATTCCAGCATTTGCTGGGCTCTAAGCGGAATAGGCGGGTGACGATTCAAAAGGTTTATGTTGAAATCTCCAAGGAGAATAACTGGATAACCTTGCAAGGCGATGACGTCAGATAGCCAGTCTTCGGGAAGAAGCCCAGTAGGAGAGTAAATGTTTAGAATAAAAATCCAGGTATGATGAAAGAAAACGTTGACTCCAAGCGCTTCGAATTCTTGGATAGGGCAGGGAGAGAGGTCAACTTTGAAGGAAGCAATCGACGAGTGAACAGCCGTCAGAAGCCCACCTCCGCGGAAGGCCAGCCTATCGGCTCTATAAGTTGTCATATGGGGGAAGGAAACTGAGTCTGTGGGGTTACAGAAGGTCTCTTGAAGGCAGATTATGTTAGCGTGTAAAACTTGGGATACGTGTAGCCAGTGGCCATTCGAACGAAAACTTCGGCAATTCCATTGCAAAAGGAAAGAAGGAACACTCATAAAAAGAAAAAAGGAAAAAAGAGGGGAGCTGTCCTCGGAAAATGAAATAACGAGAGGAATGGCCATGAGCAGGAAGACCAGAACAAGGAAATTAAGTCCCTGGTGTGGTGAGATTGACCGGGGGGTGATACCCAGAAGCATCTTGAGAATCTGATAGAGGAATATCCATCGGGCAAATGTCCTTTTGGTTGGGTTCCGTGATACGAGGTTTTTTACTCCGGAGGATTTCTGAGAGCACAGACGCAGTTGACTTTTGCACTTTTTTGGTTTGAGATTCCTGAATGCACTCCAGGAGTGACTTTGTGGCAGACAGAAGCATAGATTGAAATGAATTTGTGAGCTCCACGCACATCGTCTGAACCATGTTTGTGAACTGAGAGGTAATCTCTTGAAGGGCTGATTCCAAGGTTGTTCTGGTGACCACATCGGGAGGGGGGCAAGTAACCACAGATGCAAAGGACCTGTTAGTTGATACTTCCTTGTCGACAAACCGACGCCGTGCCTCGCTGAGAGACAAGTGATTTTGGCACTTGAACTTTTGTAGCCGGGCCTCTCGCTGATAGCTAGGACATGTCTTGTCATTGGCCGGATGGGCATTTTTACAATTAATGCATTTTGGTGAGGAAGCCGTGCAAGGGTCATTGTGAGCTTCCCCGCAGGTGATACACAGTTTGTTGCTAAGACGACAAGCCTTAGTTGAATGGTTATATCGATGACAGTTTAAGCACTGTCGAGGTCTATCAACAAAAAGGGAGATTCTGTGTAGTTGGAACCACAGCTTGACTTCCGAAGGGAGATGAGTACCTAACAAGGTTACTAGCACAGTCGAGGTGGGGAGTTCGGCGCCTTGGGACTTCCGGACGAACCGGCGAACTTCAAGTGTATGTAGCCCTTGCTCCGCGAGTTCCTCAGCTATATCCTTGCAAGAAACAAAAGCGTCGATATTGTGCAAGAGGAAACGAGTTGTAACAGTCTCGGTTTGAATATATGCGTCTACTGAAACACCAAGTAGAGATTCAATGCCAAGAGCAGTTTGAGCCACCTCCGTTGATTTAGTCGTTATCTGGATTTTTCCCTGGCGGGTAATTTTGATGTTATCAATACTGTCTTTATGACCCAGCTTAGAAGCTAACTCCTCCTTCAATTGGCGGGGGTGGGTGCGGGGAAAACTGCCGGTTTTAGGAGTGATAAAAAGAGCTAACTCGGTTCCACTCTGCAAAGCTATTGACAAATTGTCATTAAAATTGGCAGCGTTACTATAAAAGTTAGCATTCGACGGCAACTCTGACTGAGAGCCCACGTTCGCCATCAGCTCATCAGAATTTGTTGTCATGCGCCGATGACAACCACAGAAGACAAACTAACAACCAAAGAAATAAATTAAAAAGGGTAAAGAAAGAGTAAATACCTGTACACTGGCAGGGAAAAGCAATAAGGAGAATGAAAACACCAACTTGGCAGAAAGTAATTAACAAAAAACCTGAAATTTGCAGCAGAAGAACACACACCGTAGCAATGGCGACCAAAACAATCCACGTCAAGACGAGTTGAGGAGGCGAGCGACCTACCACCTACCTACCGCAACCGCGAAAAAACTAGCTCGCCAATCAACTCAGCAGCTCGTAGTAAATAAAGAAGAGCCCGGCTCAAATGCTTCAGTGTTGCCAATACAAATTTTTTTATCCCGCTAAAAGTTCATTTGAAAATCCACAACCCACAAATTCAGGAGTCCTCTGTTATAGTGGCTCCGTTTACAACCTCGCCTAAAATCAACCCGCATTTTAACGATGCTTCTTTTAATCCCCCTTTCTGTTTTGTCCGTTTACAACTATCTATCTCGGAATAAGGATGAAGAGGGTGACAACCGGTTTTCAATGGGGAAAGAAAGAAGTAAGGTCCCTTTAAATGAGATGTCCCTTTAATTCACAAACCAAAACATTCGCATAAATTCTATTGATGTTAGCACGGATTAGGATACAGGATGATAAACAAGATAGGGCGGTCAGCGTGGGGAACGGAGCTTTATTTTCCACATTAATTCAGCCGAACAGAGTAAGCGATCCGATCGCCGCCTGGTGTAGTATCTTTGAAACTCATCGGAAGAAAGGGAAAGCCCGCCCCTTCGGCTTCAGTCATCCAACGAACGAACAGCCAGAAATGTAAAAACGCGCTGATTGGTGTATTTTCGAGATTTGGTCGCCCCCTATCTGTAAGATGAAAATTACTACCTTTCCGTAACATTAGTAATACATCCTTCTCTTTTAATCCGTGGATGTTAGTTATAGATGTACAGAAAAAAAAAAAAAAAATGCAGTCGGCAGCAAAGGTATCCGAGCACTAGCAAAAATTCCTATATAAAATAAGTACACTTGGTACAGTTTTGTTAAATAAATCCTTATCGAATCCTGTTTTTAGCCAGTCTAGGAATATGATTCGACAAGGATTTATTTAACAAAACAGTATTAAATGCACATTTTTTATGCAAGAATTTTTGCTAGTGCTTGGATACTTTTGCTGCCGACTGTATTTAGTAAAATAATTACCACAATCATGATTTTATCTTTGAAAAATGTTGAGATAGGTTTTTGTTTAGTGAATTGATATTAAAATAATAATAATAATAATAATAATAATAATAATAATATATATATATATATATATATAATATATATATACAGTAATACAATATTATCAGTGCAAAAATTTGAAATTTAAAGATGATTTAATTTCAGTATTAAAACAATTATTCGGATCATAATCGAAGACTCTCTGCAAGGAAATAAAATAAAGAAGAATTTTAGCGTTAAATAGTCCTACATTTTTCTTTTTCCATTCCGCAAAATTACATAACAGACAGAAATAATTTTCTTATTTAAAGTTGAAAAAGAAATAAAATTTATAAGAAATATTTTTTTAAGATTATCGCAAATATAAAATGAATTGGCAAGAGGTTAGATTACTTTCTATAAATTCTGAAGTTGATAAAAACAATTATTTTTATTATTTTTTCTATTCGCAAGAAGAAAATATTACAATCGAGAAAATTTTTGACTTCTGGTTTTCGATGCATTTACACGTTTTGAAATATCATGACAACAATTTGACCATTTTAAAAAGTGCATGCCTGTCTGTGTGTCTTGCATGGTTTATAAAAAATTTGTGGGCGCTGTATCTCGTTTAATAATGGGTAGAATTCCGAAAAACTTTAAATTTTCATATGAATTGGTGCTGATTATATTCACAGTAAATCACCCAGTAGGCAGTATATCATAATCACATATTACAGCCAGACCGTATCTAAAGCATTACTTTTTACAGGATAATCCCAAACATTTTGTTTTTTCTTTAATTTTTTACCACTCCCTTTGTTGCTTTTGCGAAAACTTTTTTGCTGAAATATGTATGAATTTAGCATATTCTTTACACTCCGAGAGTTTTAGGACAATTCATCAAGAATTTTTCTAGATATTTGACAAAGCGTCTGAAATCGTAAGTGTCCGGCCATTTAAGGAAAAGAAGTGTATAAATTTACGAATGAAAAGCACAAGCGAAAATATTTTATTATTCTTTTATATTTCAAGTAATATTTTCTTTTAACTGTAATAAATAGAAAAAAGGATCTTTATTTATGCACTAGAAGTACAATTATGCGACTTCTAAATCATCATCTTTAAATGTACATTGAAAACACCAATTTATTCATCAGGGAGTTGCTCCCGTTTTTTATTCATTATACTTCTTTAGATAATTATATATTTTTTAAAGAACAATAAGTTTTAAAACAAGTAAAACCATCCTAATAAAACCTTACTTGACAAATAATTGTAATTTATTTATTTATATTTTCTATTGCATTCATTACTTCCCTCTTTTACTGTATTTTTTTCGAATAATAATCAAAGAATACTGTATGTCTTTACTCTCTTTGAAATGTCGGTTATTAACAAAAAATAAAATATAATTTTTATGTAGCATTAAATGGATAATCTCAAATTGAAATTAGTCAGTTAAATTATTAGAAAATAATAATAATAATAATGCATTCAAACTTCATTTATTTTTGTAATTGAGGTTTTTTATTGAAATAAACAGTGAACTTAAATTCAGCAAAGCTTTTGTCTCTTCCTGAGACCAACGAGCATTACGCATAATTTTGCTAGACATCTTTCAAGTAAACAAAAAACAAAAAAAATTAAAAGCAAATAAGTGAAAGACAGCGAACAGAGGTAAATTAAATCCAATACGGCGCAGCGCACAGTTACATCCGAAAGGAATTGTGGGTAAAAGACGGGTTTTAGACAAGCGTCTACGTCTTAATCAGCAACTTTTACTCCCAACTAGTGCGCATCTAATCCTGCGCAGACAGACGGCAAGTGATACTCGCCGTCCCCACTCTCAATGAAAGACGGCAAGTTTTACTCCCGTCCTGTCCGTTGCTTGTTTCGTTTTCGTAGAAAGACTGTTTAAATGAAGACGTGTTGAAATTAAAATAATAATAATAATAAAACTATATACACATATCAATACGCAAATTTCTTCTTTCATAAAAGTTTTCTGTTTCCTCATAATACAGATACAGTCGGCTGCAAAATTATTCGAGCACTAGCAATAATCCTTGCCAAAAAAAAGTACACTTAATACAGCTTTGTTAAATAAATCCTTGTCGAGTCATGTTCTTAATCAGTCTAAGAACATGATTCGACAAGGATTTACTTAGCAAAACAGTCTTAAGTGTACTTTTTAAATATAGGAATTATTGGCTAGTGCTCGAATAATTTTGCAGCCGACTGTACATTTATTTATAATGAGAAATAAGTTTAAAAAATCGATGATAGTATAGTGAATTTAAAACATATTTATTACTTAAAAAGATAAACCTTGCTAATTATTTACTTTTTAATAGCTGGATAAGTTATTTATTTTATTGAAAAATTTTTGTGTAGCTTTTAGGATGCAAATTGCATAGAAAAAGAATTTGAAATTCACAGAAACATAGTTATGTATGTGAGATGATAAATCTTTAAAAGAACTATGTTGTTAACAAGGAAATATACAGAGGCATCTTTAATGGTGTGCAAATTGATTATTTATAAGCCTACTTATATTTTAACATTTTGTTAATGAAATTTTAAATTTGGTTTAAACCCAGATTAGACAGAAAGTAAATATATTCAGCAACCATCCCCCCCTCCATTTATCAATTTTTTGTTTATACTACTGCTGCTTCATAGTTAGTTTTGCAATAATAATTTTAAAGCTGTCATATTCTATACATAATATATTTTTCGATATATTTCTAGAACACTATATCATTAAACACATTTTGGTATATTATCCGAAATTTACTTTATCCCTACCATTGACTTCGAAAAACAAACTTCTCACTTAAATAGAAATTATCGAACAGGAAGCTGTAAAAGATATCATGAAGCATAGCAGCTTATCTATTTATGAAACAAAATAATTTATATTATTCATTGAAAATATAAAAGTGATATTTGTCTATTTGTTAGTAATTACATAAAAAATTTAATTCCACCTTTTAAATCGCATATTCATAGGAGAAACAAAATAAGTAGCACTCAACTATATTTTCTTAATTTTTATTACGAGCAAATTGTTATATGTTATGTTGCACCGAATTATATATCAAAGAATTATACTTTTCGTTAGTTATATTATATTGATTATTATAATTACAATACGTATGCATAACATTTTTTAAAAATATGGGGGGGGGGGGGGAAATCCATAGCCAGATGAGCCCAGGGCACAATCTAACTTAAATCTGCCTTTGAGAATATGTAAGTCAGTTCAACAAAATACTTTGCAATAACCAACAAGAAAATAAGAATAATTAATTATTAAGCAGTATTAAAATATATTATTTACTCTTAGCTGAGCTAAAAGTAAATAAGAAACTTTATAAATTTTTTAATGCATTCACAATTTCATATAATACTTCTAATTACCAGATTTCTTTTCTTAATCAATATTTATTACAAAGTGCCAAAGTAAGATTTTTAAATTACGTTTTCATTCCAAAGATTTACAAATCTTAAAATTCACAAAAATTAAAAATCCTTCCAGCTCTTTTGAAATGGTAGGTTGATTCCTTTTTTCTTATCATGTAGCTACCATTTTGAAACAAGATGACAGCTAAAATTTGTAATGGGCATGGTGGGAATATATTGATGAGGGCTATATACATATGGAGTTTTAAGCAAATCGGTTCATAAATACATTTTTTTTTGTCAATTTTAAATGCATATCAATCAGGCAAACAAACATATCAAATACATTTGTGAGATAAGCCTACTCAACAAATTTATTTCATATTAATTCAGTATTTCAAAAGTTATCATGTTGACTAAATTTCATGTGGCCACCACTCGGAAACAAAATAATGGAGCACACTGCTCAGTTAACTAATGCAAGATATCTGTAAGATAAATCCACTGTCCAACTTTGGTTTGAATAAATTCAGTATTTCAAAGTTATTGTGAAAAAAAAAAAAATTTTAATCAAATGTCAACATTCAGTTTTTGCAACTTGGACACAAATTTGCAGAGCAACTTGCCCAGCAAAATCATTTATGATATTTGATAAGTCCACAGTCAAACTTTGGTTCGAATTGAGTATTTCAAAAGTTATCATGATAATAAATTTTCAAGTGGCTGCTACTTGGAAATAAAAGAGCAAAGTGAGATGCCTAGCAAACTTAGCTAAGATAGTTGAATGATAAGTCCACTGCACAAATTTTCAAGTGGTCGCCACTTGGTAACAAAACAGCAGAGCAAGTTGACCAGTGAATTTATCCCAAATATTTGAGCCATAAGTTCATAATCCAACTTTGGTGTAAATCAGTTTAGTATTTCAAAAGTTATCATGATGGCACATTTTCAAGTTGTCACAACTTGTAATCAAAACAGATGAACAAGTTGCGAAGTGAACTCATAAAAAAATATTTATATGATAAATTCTCTGTCCAACTTTAGTTCGAATTAATTAAAAATTTCAAAATTCATCGTGTTGGTAAATTTTCAAATGGTAGCCTTATTTCACGTTGTCCCACTTAATATCCAAGAAAGGGTATATTGCACTAAAGTAAAAAAGAAGCAAAAATAAATAAATAAAATGCTCAAATAATTATAACTAAAAACTGCTTTCAGATTAAGTGAAAATTCATAACATAATATTTTCTAATTTTTAAAAGCCAATATTAAATGAATAGTTGATAGGGATATTAATTATAAGTCGTATAAATAGTTGTGAAAAATGCATATATTTTCATAGAATGAATTAAAATATGAGCTTTTTTAAAAAAAAATAATGCATTATAATAATTTTGCAATAGCAATAAATTTGAATGATTTTATGTGACTCTGTAAAAATGAATTATAAAGACTAAATTAGGTATTTGCACTGAGTAATGGAGTATCTTAGTTTTATATAAAAAATATTTATTTCCTGGAAAATCTTTCTTACAAATAATAATAAAAATAATAAAATAAATAAAAATAAAATGAATGAATGAAGAGACAGAATCTCTAAGCAGTATTGCTGAAATTCTTTGACACTTAGCAAAAAGAAAAATGCTTTTCTTAAAAATGCTTGTAGATGCATATATATCCTTGCTATACATTTATTTAAGAAAAGTAACTTTTGATTTAATTTTAAATAAAAATACATAGTATGACATACAAAAAAGTGTATAATACACAAGGATATTTTTAAAAATAATCTTTAAAACTTTGGAAAATATATTAAATCGTTTAAGTTTGTCATCGATTAAAAATTCTTTTTCTCTGCAATTTGCATCTTAAAAGCTACATAAAAATTTTACAATAAAATAAATAACCTATGCTGCAATTACAAAAGTAAATAATGAGCAATGTTTATCTTCTTAAATAATAAACCTGTTTTAAATCCACTATCATTGATTTTTTTAAATTTATTTTACACTATAAATAAATGCACCCATATTATGATGAAACAAAAAACTTTTGTCAAAGAAGAAATTTTACAATAAAATAAATAACCTATGCTGCAATTACAAAAGTAAATAATAAGCAATGTTTATCTTCTTAAATAATAAACCTGTTTTAAATCCACTATCATTGATTTTTTTTTATTTATTTTACACTATAAATAAATGCACCCATACTATGATGAAACAAAAAACTTTTGTCAAAGAAGAAATTTACATATGAATATATATATATATATATATATATTTTTTTTTTTTTTTTTTTCCTGTCCAAAAATCCCTTTACACAGGCAGGAAGCACGCAATATGCCCTTTTAAATGGACTTTTACGAAAACATAACGAGCAACGGACGGGAGTAATAGTTACCTTCTTTCACTGAGCGAGGAGTATCACTGCCGTCTGTATGCGCATAACTACATGCGCGCAATTTGAGAGCAAGACTCACGGGAGTATGGTTTTGGGAGTAAAAGTTGCTGATTAAGACGCAGACGCTTGTGGTTTTAGAAGGATTAACCCCAGTCCCGATTGGGGTAGTTTGACCCTAGTAATCAACCCCTCTTTTGAGGAACCGGTTCAATTGGAGAGAATTTGGGGAATTCAACCCCAGTAAAAGTGAGGTTGTGAACGGGGCCATAGTGAGTATAAGTAATAGTGTGCCGTTCTACTGATAATCCAATGCAAAACCAGTTTCTTAAAAAATCCTGCATCTAGGCGGCGCCACTGTTCCTTCTTTGGCAAAACATTGAGGGATATTTAAATTTTAAGCGTATATGACAGCATTGTTTACTTCTTGTTTGAGGTTTTGTTTATTAATATTTAATGTTTCCAAGGTATGAAAATGATAAAAATACTCGACCTAAGCGACAAAGTCACTGCTTTGATCCAGAATGCAGCAGTAGATATTCAAATTGCAAGAAAAAAATTTCGTACTTTAATGCACCCAACGATATTGAAATGCTAAAGAAATGGAAACTAATTAATTCCAAGAGCGGATAAAAGCTAATGTAAGTTATATATGTATATATTTTTTTGTTTCTATTAGTCAATTTTTTTTTATTATGAACATATCAATATTAGTATTTATATATTAGTTGCAAGCTTGAATTTTGTGGAAATTGACTGATTATATTAAAGACTTCCCCATTGCAACACATTTTGAAATATTATTCTTTAAGTTTAATTTAATCAGAAATAGATTATATATATCACATTACGGTTATTGCATCAAGAACAGTTTTGTGACTGTTTCTGTGCCAGCTTAATATCTAAAATATTTTTGTGTTGAATATTTTCTGTTTTTTCTTGAATCTGTTTTAAGTCTAGTTAAGAATATAAATAATGTAAATAGTAGTATTTTATTCTAACTCTCAAGTTTCATTTTGTCATTTTACTTAAAAGTTATTTGTACTGAATATTAAATGCTTTTTTCGCCACTCTTAATTATAACATTTCTTTTGCAAACAGTTCAATCAATTCTTTTCCAGCGTTTATATATATATATATATATATATATATATATATATATGCGTGAGTGTGTTCATGAAAAAATAATGAGTGTATTCATGAATAAATAAAAAATAACTAAACTATTTGACAATTGCATCTATTACTAATGGTTTTTTAATTACTTATTACTGTTATTTTTTATTATTACTATTCAAAAAGTATTTTAAACTTTAAAAGTAAACTTCATTTACATTTAAAGAAGTTTAAGTGTTTTGTAATTTATTGTTTAATTTTCATTGTTCATGTTTTTCTTACGTAATTTACGTTTTTAAACTTCATTTTGTTGTAGTTGTATCAATTAATCATATTGCTTTTCTAAATAAATTTATATGTATGGCTTTTGAACTTATTTTATGCATATTTTTATACAAAGCTTTTTTAATATTTAGTTATCGCTAACTTATATGAAGTTAAATTATAGCCAAAAGGTTGATTTGATTAAAATGTAATGAAAAACAACTTTGTTTACATAGCATTTTCGTTGCCGGCGTTGCCGGAGAAACGATGTTTGCGCCCTCTGCTGATTTTCATCCAGTTTCGAACGTAATCTCCGCGTCGAACGGCACACTATTTACTTATACTCACTATACCTCTGTTAAGGATTTTTAACTGTTTCGTTGGGTTTAAAGTCCCACTATACTGTGCAAATGGGTACAGTCGGCAGAAAAGTTATTCGTGAGTCAGTCTAAGAACATGATTCGACAAGGATTTATTTAACAAAACAGTATTAAGTGTACTTTTTTGCTCCGACATTGGTTGCCATGCGCCGTTGCCATGGTGATATGAGCTATTTTCAATTGCCATTTGCTTACTGTGCTAAAAATGACTTCTATTTATTCCCACGTGGAGTTGACGGTCCTCCATCTACGTCACTCTGACGTCATATGAAACTTCTCTATTGGTGGCTGGTGCACGTAAAATCTGTCGTGGCCGCAATGTCCTCCACGTTCCCATCAAAAATTATACCTTTGGGGGTCACCGAAGCGGGAGAGCCATCTCTTCCATGGAGGATCAAAATTGTGATGGCATGTCTCCGGACCACCTCTAGGGGTGTGTCCCAGACCGTCGCCAATTGCCCATATGCGCAGCACTAGTGCGACGTAAAACCCAACCATCCATCTAAGGAATTATTGCGATTGCGATACCTTGTTTCCCAAAAAAAAAAAAAAAAAAAAAAAACGGTTGTGAGAACTTCCGGTTCGTCTGCAACTAGCTGTAAAAAACCGTGATGATTAGTTGGAATTATTCACTTTTGTTCTCAACCGGAAGCTCAAAGGACCAAATGTGTCTGCTAGAACAAATAAGGAAAGAGCATGTTTACAAACAAACGCTCCTTTAATCAATCTTTCCCACTCACGAGTGGCAAAAGGGAAAGGACAATCTGTATTGGTGGAAATACCAATGTTTTGCCCTGAGTAGAGCGTTTTGTCCTGAGGATGACGTCACCTGCGCTTTCCTTATAGGCTCCGCCTTCAAATACCGTGAAGTCCAAATAAATCCTTCCCGAGTCACGTTCTTAGTCAGTGATATCACATATTCATAGGGCAGTTGCAAACAGCTGATAACAGCATGGCAACGTGGCCAGCGTGCCCTCCATCATTGGTTGCTATGCGCGGTTGCCATGGTGCTGTGAGCTGTTTTTAACTGCCATTTGCTTACTGTTCTAAAAATGGCGTCTATTTATTTTCACGTGGAGTTGACAGCCCTCCATCTACGTCACTATGACGTCATATGAAACTGCTCTATTGATAACACATCAGATTTGTATGCTTGACTTGGCCTTAGTCAGTCTAAGAACATGATTCGACAAGAATTTATTTAATAAAACAGTATTAAGTTTACTTTTTTACATGGGAATTTTTGCTAGCGCTCGAACAATTTTGCTGCTGACTGTAAATGTATATTAAAAAGGAATGCAACACTAAACTTTTCGTTGAGATCAAGCAAATGGTTCGTGTGCACGGAAATCCAAGCGAATTTAAATACATTATGTGTATGGGGAAATTTACGGTAAGTACAGACGGCAGCAAAAGTACAGCGTTTAGAATAAACAGTGTGGAAAGCGGCGAATAAAATTGTACTAAAAATATTAAGCCTGTCACCAGATGTCATTGTAATCGAAGCTAGTGTCACGACAACAAAACCGAGACTCCCTATTGGTTAATTATATGCTTAGATCACGTGATTAAACTGACGAAACTGGGAAAAGCCAATCAGGTCTTCGATTTGAGCAATAGCTTCGATCACAGCGACATCTGGATAAGCTTAATTTTCGTAGCATCATTTTAACATCACGGTTATAGGCGATTGCCACACTGTTTATTCTAGACGCTGTAGCAAAAGTATCCGAGCACTAGCCAATAATTCTCATATTAAAAAAGGACGCTTAAAACTATTTTGTTAAATAAATCCTTGACGAATCATGTTCTTAGGCTGACTAAGAACGTGTTTCGACAAGCATTTATTTAACAAAGCAGTATTAAGTGCAGCTTTTTTAGACAGGGATTATGCTAGTGCTCGGCTCGGATCGGATGCTTTTGCTGAAGACTGTACTGTAAAACATCTATAGGCTGATTTAAAATCAACTGAATGAACAAATGTATTACATGCCTAGAAGCATGTTTTTGTGTAGTTAGTGGTATGCAAATTATTCACCATTCGTTTACAGGGCTATCCAAAGTATTTGGATATATTGGGGTTAAACTTGGAAACTGCTGAATTGTACAGTCGGCAGCAAAGTTATTCGAGTGCTAGCAGTAATTCCTATATAAAAAAAAAGTACACTTAATGCTGTTTTGTTAAATCTTTGTCGAATCATGCGCTTAGACTGACTAAGAACATGACTAGGAGTTATTTAACAAAGCAATATTACAGTCGACAGCAAAATTATTCGAGCGCTAGCAATAATTCCTATTTAAATAAGTACACTTAATACTGCTTTGCTAAAAAAATCCTTGTCGAGTCATTGTCTTAGTCAGTCTAAGATAAGCTGACCAAATGTCCCTTTTGAAATTCTAACCGTAGCAAAGTCCCGCTCGGTGGCACATTATCACTGTTTTAGAACTTACAAGAGCTTGCTCGCTCACAGTGCAAATACCTTTGAAAATGTTAGTGTAGCAAATTTTCCCTCTGTGACGACTACTACGTCCCTTTAAATCTCATGATTTTAAACAGCCTGTTTGCTCACCATGTAAAGGAACATTGAAAATTCTGATCGTGGCAAATCCCCAACCCAGTGGGGTCTACGGTCTCCAAAGTATCAAAAATATTTTACGATACAGGTTTAGATAAAAAAAAGTATTTCCTTTCAAATCTGAATAAATAAATATATATATATATATATATATATATATATAATTTTTTTGGCAACATTGTGTTTTCTTTTTAAAAATTTTGAAGATAAAATGAAGTTTTTATTTAATATCTTTTGAACTAATTATCCTATTAAACTAAAATTTATGGCATCAGGTAGATTTTGTTCTGATTAATACAGAGGCTGTTCGCACATTTTTTAGACGATTTTATTTCGCAGTAAGAAAAAATCGTTTGCATGGAGAATTTTATTTTTACAACAGTTATATTTTGGAAGTTTTATTTATCTTCTGATATTTAGAATTTTTGTTTAGATGCAAAAATGCGCTTTTAAAAAGGCAGTGGATGGAAGGATAGGTTTCCGCTCTTTCCAAAAAGAGTTTTTAGTGAAATCTTTATGAAAAGCATTTATCAGGAGAAAAATGGAAAATTGTCGCAACAATAGATGAATCTTGGGTCTATTTAAGTGGTTGCAATAAAAAAAGATCAATTTATTATGACAAAAGTGGAGAAAAAAATTTTTGCTACATGGTTCAAAGCATCGAAAGAAAGTTTTTCTAAAGGATTTATGATTGCCACTGGTTTTTCATACAAGCGCAAGATAAAAGCAAAAAAAAATGTGACAAAAATGTCAAAATCAGTTCTAAATACTATCAAGAACATATTTTAATTCCAATTTTTAAAAATGAAAATCCAGATCTTTATCCACAATGCTATCAATCCGTTGAACTGTATCAAGACAAAACAAGCAGCCACACATCGCAATCCGCAATTGCTTTTCTAGAAAAAAATGGAACAAAAAACGGGAATTCAAACCATACTCTTCACTGATATTCCTGCTAAATCTCCTGATGTATCACTGTTGGATTTTTGTGTTTTTTGACTCTTAAAATCAACATTATCCAAACACCGACTACAACGCTTTGTGGACTTTGGAAAGCCGTTCAAGAGGAGTAGAAAAATATACCTCTTCCGATATTATAAAAAGCATTATTATCATAGAAATTACGATGTAGAATGATAGTTAAGAACAAGGGCTATCAAACTGAACAATTAAAACAGAAAATATGAGTGAAATTGCTTCAGTGCACTCCATCAAAATCGTCTAAAAAATGTGCGAACAGCCTCTGTAAGTGTACCAACTTTTCTAGAGACTGGTGGTGGTGTGAACGGTATACTTTGTAACTAAATGACTAAAGAAAACATTTTATCATTTACCTTTTTCGTTATTTGGCGAGGAAAGTGGGAAAAAAATTCTGGGTGACAAGGCTGAGAAATATTTTTATCCAGACCTGGCCAAGTATATAAATAAAAATTTAGCCCGAGCCCAGACTGGCTTGAGGATGTGAAAAAATATTAAACTCGAGACAAATTGAGAATTTCAGCCCGGGCAGACCTCTAGTATAGCTACCTTGTTATGTATAATAAACATAATATTAAAATGAACAAGAATTCGTAAGTAACAACTTATTATGCACTTGCGTATGCTTCATATACATGAAAACAATATAAAAAGAGAAACATCACTGGATACCCATACTTCACTGTGCATGAAGCTCAAAATACATGAAATTATATACTGCAGTAATCACCGTTGCAAACATATGTATGCTTTGCAGACACGAAACCCATCAGTTGCTGAGAGGTTATGCTCTTGAAGTGGTACACAAGAAATGCCACGTTCAATCTCGGGTTTTGATCATCAACTTAGCTGTTTAGAATTTTCCATGCTTTTCTCAAAATCTCGCATTGCTACAAGCTATGTTCTTTTAGAAAGTCTTCCACGGAAAACCTCCACCCAACACCCAAGCCTATGTTTCTCGAGTAGTTAATCGGGCTTACAAAACCATTACTTTGGATATATGAAAACAAAATAGAACATCACTGTATATCCCTACCTTACTAAGCACAAATTTCATATAGTATCAATTACTAAAATGCCTATACTATGTATACTGTGCGTACATGAAAACGAAACAAAGAGAAAAACAACTGGCTCCCTTATCTCATTCATTGATAACCCCCTACCTTGCATGTTTCTCAACATTCACAAAAATTCATATCACAGCAATAAGTATTACGTACGTATGTATGCTCATTGTACAGTAAAACCAAAAATCACTATATGTCTTTGTGCAGGAAGCTTAAAATGCGTGAAATTACATACCATAGCAATACTGTTAAGTTTCCATCCGAATAATCAGAAAGTTAATATTTATGTTAAATGGATTTTTTTTTTTTTTTTTTTTTTTTTTTTTTTTAATGTGATTTTGTTTTAATTAAAAGAAAATTGATCTAATAAAATATCAAATTAAAAAAGATGTTAAAATACTCACTTTTAGCCTTTTATGAAAAATAGATTTAGAAATAATAATAATGTACATACATATGCATATATATAATTTTTCTTTATTAAAGGTTTTACCGAATATTTTAAAATCTTTATCTTTTATTTAGTATTTTTGTTTGAATGTAGCATTAGGTTTGTACTGAGGAGAAATTCTTCACAATCAACAACAAAACAAAATCATGAATAAATATTCTTTTTTTTTTTCCTTTGACAATTATATTCTTATGTAATTGCAATACATGACACACCTGTTAAATATATATAGTATGTATACACACATGAATTTTAAATTAAAATAACTAATACACAGCGTAAGTTATATTTTAAATATGCAAAGTAAAAATAAAAAGAATAATTCAGAACTTGTGAGCAAACTTTTATAATTAATTACATAATTTTATAAAAATGCAGAATACATACCTTTATTTATTTACTTTGATTTTCATCAACATCGAATTCTAAACATTCTTCTTTTAAAAGCCAGCAAGTAGTCATCTTGAATGGCATAGTAGTAAAACATTAAATGCCTTCCGAAATTATACTAGCTAGCATGATTGACCAAGTTGAATATTGCTTCCTCCACGTATGAAAGTTATTCAGATATTCATATATACAGTAATTACAAAATTTAAAATAGAAAGTATACTAGGTAATAAAGAGACTAAACAATGCAAACAGATGCCTAAACAAATTTATGAATACTAAAAATAAAAAGGACAACTCAGAATATGTGAGCAAACTTATATAATTAATTACATATTTTAAAAATGCTGAATACGTACCTTGATTAGCTTTTGATTACCATCTCTGTTTTAACCCTTTGAGTGCTGAATACTCGCGGCCTATGCGGACCATACGGACGGCGCGCGGTTGGCGCTGACGATTGCCAGGGACTGAATACTTTTTCGCGTAGTATGGATCTCGTTGACGGTACACTGATCATTTTTGCCGGGTGCGTATTTGCGTCCATAGTCCATACTGATAACATCTGCTAAGCGCGTATTTGCGTCCATAGTCTATATTAATGACTTTCGCTGGACGCATATGTGCGTCCATAGTACTCAAAGGGGTAAGGCCAGCACATTCTTCATTTCAAAGCCAGCAAGTAGTCATCTTGTAAGACATAAAGTAATAAAATTTAATACCTTACAAAATTCTATCAGCTAGCATGACTGATGATATTATAAACATCTTCTTCTGGCTCGAGGTTATAGCATCTTCTTCTATTATAATAATCAGCTTCTTTTCCATACCGACATATGTGATTTTATGAATATTATTTGAAAAATTTTATTTATTTCTTCTGAGAATGTCTTAAATGTGTGTTAGTATAAACTTTTATTATTAATTATACAAATTAAATTATGCTTAGTAATTTTTACAGTCATGAAATTCATAGTATGATAAAAATATTTATCATAGATAACTACATAAAAATATATTCACGTATATCTTATAAACTTATAATAAATCTTATTAATAAGTATTTTCATAAAAGATATCAAATTTTCGTATCTGTAATTAAATAACCCTCACTTCACTTATTTTGGAATTAGAAACATATTAAACAGAAGAAAATTTCATTTATTTACATTCTTGTTCAATGTGAACGTAACAAAATTTTGAATATTTGTATATATATACATATATGTAAATTAAAAAATTTTAAGTGAAAATCTACATAGTGTGGGAAAGTATACTTCTTTTAACAAATATAAACTTACTACCATTATCATGATAATGAAAAAATGAAATGTTTTCAGGTCTTTTTATCTTTTCTAAAAAAACCTGTTCAAGTGGTTATTCACTGCAGAAATAACACTCAAAAAAAATCAGTCACGCATTAAATTTATACATTACAAAAGATGGAAGATTAAACGTAAACAATAATAATATTATTGTATCATAGGTTCTTAACTGAAGCAATACCTTATAATAATGAGCATATTATGAAATTGACCCTTTAAATAACCATGCTCTTTAATAACAATAAGTAAACAGTAGCTACAGTCAAATGAATACCTACTTTCTATATTTCATTCTTTCATGAAACCGATTAAACGTAAACAATAATAATGTTATTACATCATAGTATCTTAACTGAAGCAATATCTTATAAATTATACGATACCGGTAGCCCATCGAAAGAAATGAAAAATGAAATTGTTTTTTAACGGAATGACAACTATTTAAACAACAGATGAACCTTTTAACTGTAGATAAGCCTTGTTCGTGTGCATTACATAATTACCGTTTTAGACACTGATGTACGTTAAACTATTAAAATTCACTTACATTTTCAAATTTCAAGTAATTTAATTATTCAGTAATGACTAAGAAAACGGAATACTATTAATGAATATGATTCATTCTTTTGTGCTTCACATAAATTCGCAGTGCATACAAAAAAAATCAAAATTATTTTATTAAAGCAGTACAAGGGGCACATACAAATGAAACACTTCCGGATGCAAAGCCGTTTGCAAGCGTTCCAAATGTATGACTACAGTCGGCAGCGAAAGTATCCAAGCACTAGCAAAAATTCCTATATAAAAAAGCACTCTTAACACTGTTTTGTTAAATAAATCCTTGTCGAATCATGTGCTTAGACTGACTAAGAACAGGATTCGACTAGGATTTATTTAACAAAACTGCACTAAGTGTACTTTTTTTTTTTTTTTTTTTTTTAACATAGGAATTTTTGCTAGTGCTCGGATACTTTTGCTGCCGACTGTATTTGCAAAACACTTGCAAAATTTAAGTTATCGAAGTTGCAAGCGCTCCGTTTGTATGTAACCCTAAATGCATCAATAATATCTCATGCAGAAGGACCGTATAAGTAAGGACTTGAGAAAAATACTTTATTACTTACTTTATTCGAAAAAAAAAAAGCAATGATAAAAATAATGCAAAATCACCGCACAAGAAAAACAAGATGGCTGCCGATCTTAAAGTTTAAGGAGAGGTGTAGAGCTATCCTTAAGAATTTAAAGATCCTTAAAGATCTTTAAACCGACATCTGAATTTCTATTTTAAGGAAAGTCGGAAATAAAGTTTGTTTACATTTCGATTGACCAATGAAAATGCATCTTTTTAAAGATCTTTAGTTAAGGATCCTTAAGAGCGGACATCTCAATATGGGAGTAAGTTAAGAATCCTTAACAGCGAACATCTGAATCTGGGGCTGGTCACCCTATAATAATCTGTGCTCGGAGATAACGCTGCATATGTGGCACAGCACATACCTCCTATCCACAGCACGTGGTACATACAAATGAAACACTGCCGGTTGCAAAGCCGTTCGCAAGCATTTCAAATGCATGAATGCAGTCGGCAGCAAAAGTATCCGAGCACTGGCAAAAATTCCTATGTAAAAAAAAAAGGCCCACTTAACAAGGTTTTGTGATATAAATCCTTGTCGAATCCTGTTTTTACACTGACCGAGAATAGGGTTCGACAAGGATTTATTTAACAAAACTGCATTAAGTGTACTTTTTACTTCCTTATACAAAGTATAAGGAAGTATAGTAATCCCGATTTGCGAAATGGATTTTGTATTTCACATTGCTCGAAAACGAATGATCGCTGAATGTTCCCAATTTATACATGTGACTTTCATGATGTCTAGTTGTACACCTGCAAGTGTCGTCTTAACACGAGCTGTCGTTTTAGAGATATAAGGGATTTTACACGATTTTTCGTGACGTCTGTATGTATGTGTGTCTGTGTGTGTGTGTGTGTATGTCGCATAACTCAAAAACGGTTCGACGTAGAAAGTTGCGAATTAGTAAATAGGTTTGTTATAACATCTAGTTGTGCACCTCCCTTTTTGGACTTTCTATGATTTTCCGCTTTGGAGATATTTAGGAAAATTAGGTTCATAATGACCAAAAATACATAGGTTTTGGCCATAATGTATCAAAAAACGGTAATGACTCAAAAACGGTTTGGTCAAGTCTTGCAATTTAACTGGTTTCCCGACTAGCTAGACATTTGAAACTTTCAGAAAAGCTCAGAACACGTTGACAAGGCATTTTTTAAATATTTTTAGCCAATTATTTCCGATACCTGCTGCCTTCAGCACCTTTTATGTGATTCAACAGAAAATTTATTTAATTAACTTCCCGACTAGTTAGACATTTGAAACTTTCAGACTAAATCAGAACACGGAGAAAATGCATTTTTTAAATACTTTTAGCCAACGGTTTAGGGACCCTGCTGGCTTCGGCAGCGTTACCAGTATAAATCTTGCAATCGATTTTTGACAAACTTCCCGACTAGCTAGACATTTAAAACTTCCGGAAAAGCTCAGAACACGGTGACAATGCATTTTTAAAATATTTTTAGCTAATAGTTTCGGGTCACTGCTGCCTTCGGCAGCGTTTATATGGTTCAACAGAAAATTTATTTAATTAACTTCATGACTAGCTAGACATTTGAAACTTTCAGAATAGTTTAGAACACGATGAAAATGCATCTTTTTAATACTTTTAGCCAACTGTTTCAGGTCCCTGCTGCCTTCGGCAGCGTTTCTATGGTTCAACAGAAAATTAATTTAACTAACTTCCCGACTAGCTAGACATTTGAAACTTTCAGAATAGTTCAGAACACGGTGAAAATGCATTTTTTTAATACTTTTAGCTAATTTTTTCGGGTCCCTGCTGCCTTCGTCAGCGTTACTAGTACAAATCTTACAATCGGTTTTTAACTAACTTTCAGAAAAGCTCAAAACGCGGTGATAATTCATTTTTTAAAATATTTTTAGCCAACTGTTTCTGGTCCAATGTCAATGTTTTTTAACATTACGTATATTTCTAAAAGTGTATAAGGAAGTCATGTGGTGCCCACATCAGATTTTTTAATAGGAATTTTTGCTAGTGCTCGGATACTTTTGCTGCCGACTGTATTTGCAAAAAAAATTGCAAAATTTACGTCATCGAAATTGCAAACGTTCCGTTTGTAACACCCACGGATTAAGGCTATCTATAGGATGAAAAAGAAGATAGGGCAGCCACCGAGGAAACCGGAGCTTTCTATTCCACATTAATTCAGTCAAAGGGAGGAAAACGATCCGATCGCCGCCTGGTGTAGTATCTTTGAAACTTATCGGAAGAAAGTGAAAGCCCGCCCCTTCGGCTTCTGTCATCCATAGATATAGTAATATATATAGATCTATCATCCCCATGTTAACGTGCAAAGATTATTGATGCCGAAAAAGTTTTTTGGCATCAGCCATGATAGAGTATAAAACTCGGAAACAATAATGGAATAGAATGTTGATATGTATTGAAAATGCCGATATACTGCGCTGCTTTTAATTGTACAAATACATTTATGAAAGGAAGTGGAATAAGTTTTCATAAGTAAGTTAAATTTAACTAATTTATGAAAAATATGATTTTTTATAATCAGATGCTTTGTTATTATTATGGTTTAAATACTGGTTTGATTTTTAATGGAATACTTTTTTTAAAAACCCGAATAAACTACTACGTCAGAAACGCCAAAGAAAAATATTGGAAATGTATACTGCTGTTTTGGTAGCCTACAGCGTACCGTATTCAGTGCAAAAAAGATCCTGAATCAGGAGAAGTGCTCGTATATATAGGGGAGGGGCCAGATTTAGTTCAACCAATAGGATTACGGGAAAGGTGGGGAGAGTGGCCAATAGGAATTTAGGAAAGTTAGCTGTGTAAACCGTAGAAAAATTAAGAAAATGTGGACTGAATATAAATATAAAATTTCCAACAGTCAGAGAAATGGGGAATAGCGAAATCTCAATTTACAAGGTTTTTAAAATTTTTATAACTATGAAAAGCTTCAAAGAAATCGAGTTCATGAATGGATTTAGGTCTGCAAATTATTTTAGCTGAATTAAATTTAAAATTATGATTTTCCTCCCAGCAATGTTTAGAAATAGCCGATTTATTGGTTTCTTGTTTGCGGACGTAATTCATATGTTCTTTTAGACGAAATTTAAGACTGCGTTTATTTTGGCCAATATATAATAAACCACACTGACAGGAAATACTATAAATACCCCAAGAATTATGCATATCAATTGGATCTTTTAACTGAGAAAAGGTGAGTTTATTGGAAGGCGAAAATATTATTTTAAAATCTTATTGTTTGAGAATTTTAGCTATGGTTTGACTGGATTTAGGAAAATAGGGCAAGACAATACTGATATTAGAAGAGACTGATTTAGTAGACGAAATACGAGGGAGTTGTAATTTTTGTATAGCTTTGTCTATAATGGAAGGGTCATAACCTCTGTCAATTGCAATGGCTTTCAGGTATTTAATTTCAGATTTTAATAAAATAGGATTAGAACAAATATTAAGTGCACGGTTTACGAAAGTATAGAAAGCAGCCATTTTTTGGTTAGGTGGTTTTTTAGTTTTAATATTTTTTAAGTTTTTATATTAGTAAGTAATATCGAATTTTCAAAATTCTTTTAAATGTAGTTAGCAGGGGCAGAGGTAAAGCCCGCTTGTTTTAATATATTATAACTAGTATTACCACAAGACTTTCTCCTATATATAATCCTATACAAATTTACGCAATACAAATTATTTATTAAGTTATAATTTATTAAAGATATTTTCCATGATGAATGCAGACGATTTTTTTCTTAAAGTAGTATAATAATAAATGCTGAAAAAAATTATTTTTGTGCAGACATGAAAAGATATACAGTCGAACCTCGTTAACGTGAATCTCAAAGGGGATCAAAAATCTGTTAGTGTTATCAGTAGTTCATGCTATCAGTAACTGATCGTCATATAACAAAAGTAATCTTCACTTTGACGGGCATTGTGGTAACAGTTCATGTAAAAAGTAATTCACGTTAGCAGTGTTCAAGTTAACGAGGTTCGATTGTATATATATATATATATATATATATATATATATATTTAACATTAAAAATAAAAGAAATCGGTAGCTACGTTTTAAATTAATACAGATCTATGGTTCAACCATTCGTTTTAGAAATATTGATGAGTTCTTTATAAAATATCCACATTGAAAATTTACACAGGCCCCGGGAGAAGTGCACTTCCCTCCCAGGAGGAAAACAATGCTCCTTGTAGCGAGCAACTATTGCCTCCATGCATCTGCTCTTGTGCGCATTGTGATCTGCGCATGTGCTAGTCCTGCCTGTTAACCGCTCGCGACTTAATGTAAACAGTGTATTCGTTGTTGTCATGTAATAAACACCTGTCTCTCTAGCTCTGCCTGTTCTGTAGTCATCGCGACATGGTGTCAGAAGTAAAATTAACCTTTATAACGTAAAATGCCTGACACAGAAACAACATCACAGACTGATACAGGAAAGAGTGGTTTAAAACCGCCCCAACCATTAAAAATTCAGCCGTTTGATATGTTAGAAGTATGGAAAGACTTCAAGCAACAGTTCAACTGGTATTCTATCGCTACGAATTTGAAAGCGAAACCAGCTGAAGTACAAGCTGCTGTGTTGTTGACTGCTATTGGAACTGAAGCTATAAATATCTTTAACACATTTAAATTAACGGATGAAGAAGGTAAAGATATAGATATTATTCTTCAAAAATTCGAAGATCATTTTGCACCGAAGAAGAATGAATCATTTACCAGATGGAATTTCTTTCGTTTGAAACAAGGAACAGAAACATTCGATGAATTCCTAACAGAAATAAAAATGAAAATTCAAGGTTGTAACTTTGGAGATTTATCGGATGGGCTTCTCAGAGACAAAATAGTATATGGAATTAAAAACGATAGTGTTCGTGAAAAGCTGTTGGCGGAAGAAGATTTAACATTAGCAAAGGCTATTCATATTTGTAGAATTTCTGAACAAGCTTCAAAACAACTTGAAGAAGTCAAGCACCCGAAACCAGAAGTATATCGTATAGACCGAGTAAAGTTTAAAAAGAGTGCGGAAAAGTTTAAACAGTCCGGCTCATCTGGCAACAGGGGTGGATTTAAAAACGAAAGTTTTGATTGTCAGCGGTGTGGTAAGAAACATGGCGCTAAATCGTGTCCTGCATATAATAAAAGATGTCGGAAATGTCATAAAGTAGGCCATTTCTATAATTTTTGTAAATCTAAAAATATTAATATTATTGATGATTTTGAGAACAGAAATTTTAACCATAGTGCTACTAATGACTCTGTTGCTGACAATGAATCAAAAATGTATTTAGATGCTATTCACTTAAATTGTGATGTTAATTCTGTAGAGAATTATTGGTATGAAACAGTAAATATCTGTAATAAATCCTTAAAAGTTAAATTAGATACAGGAGCTCAATGTAATGTTTTGAGTTATCATTTAGCTAAAGAGTTAAACATCCCTATTGTCAAAACAAAAGTAAATAAATTGATTTCATTCAGTAATCACGAATTGAAAGTAATAGGGGAAATTAATGTTACAGGTAAAATTAAGAACAAAACTGTAAATTTAAAATTTATTGTCCCTGAAGGTAATGTGAAATCAGTCATAGGTGGTGAAACTTGTGTACAATTAGGCCTAATAAAAAGAATTTTGGCTACAGAAAATGAAATAGTTCCACTAGACTGGAAAACAAAAAATTATGAAGGATTAGGTTGTCTTAAAGACTTTGAATATGATATAGATGTTAATGAAAATGTAGAATTTGACGTATCACCCACCAGAAAAATACCATATGCTATTGAAAAAGCTGAGAAAAAAAGAAATTGACCGAATGGTAGAATTAGATGTTATCGAACCAATTACTGAGCCAAGTTACTGTGTAAGTCCATTAGTAATTGTTAAAAAAAATGGTAAATTAAGGGTATGCATAGATCCATCTAAATTAAATAAACATGTTAAAAGACGTCATTTTCCTTTACGAACAATTGAGGAAATTGCAGGGAGAATACAGGGAGCAAGATGTTTTGCTTTATTAGATTGCAAAAGAGGATTTTGGCAAATTCCTGTCACGCATAGAACGTCCAAATATCTCACTGTAAATACCCCATGGGGAAGATACGCTTATAAACGAATCCCATTTGGTTTGGTTTCTGCACCTGAAATATATCAACAGAAAATGTCCGAATTATTGCAAGAATTTGAAAATGTAGATTTTTCTATGGATGATATTCTAATTTACGCTGAAAACAAATGTCAGTTAAATAAAATTCTTGATCGAGTAATGAAAAAAATCTTTATGGCAGGCCTTCGTTTAAATAAAGACAAATGTGTATTGTTTGCTAAAGAGGTAAAATTCCTTGGGCATATTCTTAATGAAAATGGTATTTCCCCAAACCCTGATAAAGTTAAAGCCATTGAAAGCATCAAAACCCCTACCTGTGTTAAAGAATTGTGTAGATTTATTGGATTAGCAAATTATTTAGGAAAATTTCTTCCGAACTTTTCTAAAGTTACCGAACCGTTAAGAATACTTCTAGAAAAGGATGTTGAATGGGAATGGGCTGAAAAACAAATAAATGCATTTAATGCTATTAAGAAGCTAGTATCGTCAGCTCCAGTGTTTGGCTATTACAATGTTAATGACCCAGTAACTCTTACCGTTGATGCAAGTTCTTCAGCACTTGGTGCAGTTTTAAGTGAAAATGATAAACCGATTGCCTATGCAACTAAATCTTTGACAAAAACTCAACAAAATTACCCGCAAATAGAAAAAGAGGCATTAGCGATGCTATTTGGGTGTAACAAATTTCACCAGTACATTTACGGGAAAGAGGTAACAATTGAAACGGACCATAAACCGTTAGAAATTATAGGTAAAAAATCAATAACACAGGGCCCCCCTAGACTTCAACGCATATTTTATGATATTTTACAATATAATCCTAAAATTGTATATAAAGAAGGAAAGTCCATTCCTGTTGCTGATGTGTTGAGTCGTGATTGTTTAGAAACAGACTCTGATAATGAAAATGACATTTATGTTGTTCATCTGGTACTGCCAATGTCTGAAAATATGTTAGGTAATTTTAAGGATCAAGAACAAATGGATCTTGAGTTAGTTGAATTAAGAAAAATAATTCAGAATGGATGGCCCAATGAAAAATCTAATGTACCAGATAATTTACAAAAATATTGGAACTTTCGTGATGAACTGTCAATTTATGATGGACTAATTTTTAAAGGAAACAGAATTGTAGTCCCTAAATCTCTACAAAACAAAGTGTTGAATCGTCTCCATGAAGGTCACATGGGTATCCAGAGTTCACTAAGAAGAGCTAGGGAATCCTTTGATTGGTATATGATGTCTAAAGATATCGAAGAAATGATAAAAAAAATGCAGAATATGTCAGTCTACCCAACCTAGAAAACAGAAAGAACCTGTCCTCATGAAACCTATACCTGAGTACCCGTGGCAAAGAGTGGCTTCAGACTTATTTAAATTCAACAAAAACATGTACATCGTAATTGCAGATAGTTACTCTGGATTTTATGATTTTAAGAAATTAAAGCGTGTGACATCTTGGGACTGCATAAAAATTCTTAAAAGATGGTTTTCAGTTCATGGAATTCCAGAAGTTTTCGAGTCTGATAATGGGACTCAGTATGCCTCAAGAGAATTCAGATCATTTTTGGAAGAATGGGATATTACATGGGAACCATCTAGCCCATATCATGCTCAGTCCAATGGCTTAGCTGAAAGAGCAGTTCAAGCATCAAAAACTGTTCTCGAAAGATGTCTCAGAGACAATAGTGATGTTGCTTTAGCTTTGTTAAATATAAGAAACACTCCGAGAGAAAACAATTTGATGTCAATTAACCAACGTCTACTGAGCAGAACAACCAGATCACTGCTTCCCGCTACTAAACAAGCATTGATGCCTAAAGTTGTTGAGAATGCTTCTGAATTATTGAAGGCGGCAAAAATGAAGAAAACAGAGTTTGCAAATCGACACACGAAAAATTCATCGTGTACTATTAGTCCGGGTGATCGTGTCAGAGTGCAAACAGATCATAAAAATTGGGTAGGAGGAGAGATTGAAAGCATGGTCAATCCTCGATCAGCTATCATCAAAAGTGGAGATAAGTGTTGGAGACGTAACACTATCCAAATAGAGCCTACAGTTGCTGAACTTCCTGTGCCCCATAAATGTGTGACAAACTTTAAGTTCACTGAGCCAACTAGTGAAGTATATTCATCGCCACCACCTCAATCATCAGTGTCACCACCGTCCCCATCATCAGTGTCGCCAGTTTCAGCAACTTTGCCTAAGAGTGACTGTAATCCTAAAACTGTCCAAACTAGATCAGACCGTATTATCCACCCACCTAAGAAATTGAACTTATAAACTCTCTTTGTGATGTAATATAATTAAATGTTTGTTTTCTATTTTCAGGGGAGATGTAGCGAGCAACTATTGCCTCCATGCATCTGCTCTTGTGCGCATTGTGATCTGCGCATGTGCTAGTCCTGCCTGTTAACCGCTCGCGACTTAATGTAAACAGTGTATTCGTTGTTGTCATGTACATGTAATAAACACCTGTCTCTCTAGCTCTGCCTGTTCTGTAGTCATCGCGACACTCCTACATGCACACATTTTTTTTTCAAGTTTATTACTACTATTATCAATAATTCATATAAATTTTACATTCATGCGTTAAAAATAACCCACATTATGTACATTTATATGACATTTTGTCCTATACTGTCATGTTAAGTACTTAAAAAAAATTAGGATGGCAGCACCACCTGTTGAGCGATTGGTTCCCAAATCTAATCAGCACCAGTTTAGGTCAAGGTCCGACTGAATACAAGTTTGGTCGAATTTCGTTCATAATAGGGGCTATAATTCGAAATTGTTAGAATTGCATTTTTAGTTGTGTTAAGCGTTTCTTACAGTTTCGAACAAGGTTTAAGAAAATATTATGACATTAATTAGTTTTTCTGCCTGTCTGCTTGCCCACCTGTCTGCGCTCCATTTTCGAGTAAACCCAATTTCTGCTATATACTGTGACTGGCCGTTAAAGGGTTAACTCAAATTTTCTTGTAGATGAAGATATGTCCAATCGTTTTAGCTCTCTAAAAAAACACTTATCCCCAAAATTTAATCAAAATCATTACATTTATTTTCGAGTAAACCTAATTTCTATTATATGTTGCGATTAGCAGTTAAAGGGTTAAAGCAAAATTTCCTGAAGATGAGAATATGTGCAATTGTTTTAGCTCTCTCTCTTAAAAAAAAAAAAAAAAAAAAAAAAAAAAAAAAAAAAAAAGAAAAGAAAAAAAACACTTATCCCCAAAATTTAATCAAAATCGTCACATTCACTTCCGAGTAAACCCATTTTATGCTATAAATTGCGACTGGCCGTTAAAGTGTTAACGCGATTTTTCCTGAAGATGACGATAGGTCCATTCGTTTTAGCTCTCTAAAGAACACTTAACCCCAACTTTTATAAAAATCGTTATATCCATTTCCGAGTAAACCTAATTTCTATCATATGTTGCGACTGGCCGTTAAAGGGTTAACGCAAATTTTACTGAAGATGAGGTTATGTCCATTCGTTTTAGCTCTTTAAAGAACACTTAACACCAAACTTTTATAAAAATCGTTATATCCATTTTCGAGTAAAACCAATTTCTATTATATGCTGCGATTGTCAGTTAAAGGGTTAACGCAAATTTTCCTGAAGATGAGGATTCCAAACGTTTTAGTTCTGTAAAAAAAAAAAAAAAAAAAAAAAACTTAACTTTAAACTTTAATCAAAACCTTTTATCCATTTCTGAGTAAACTCAATTTCTACTACATGTTGCGATTGGCAGTTAAAGGGTTAACACTAATTTTCTTGAAGCTAAGGATGTTCCAATTGTTTTAGGTCTTATCCCAAACTTTTATTAATATATTAATATCGTTATAACCATTTCCGAGTAAACATAAATTACTACTCTATATTGCGATTGGCAGTTAAAGGGTTAACTCGAATTTCTCAAACGATAAGGCTAAGTCCAATCGTTTTTTTGACCTAAAAAACTCCTAAACAGACAGAAATAGTAGATGGAAACGATAAATTTATTTAAATGTCATTATTCCATAAAAAATAAAAATAAATAAAAAAGAAGAAGTAGAAAAGAGAGAGAGAAAAATGAGTATTTGGATTTTTTTCATTCATCTTCAGTACATAAATTTTTCATACATTTTATTTGCTAGATTATCTGTGTATATTCACTCGAGGAAAGACATCCATAAGAGAGTAAAATGGCCGTCTTTCCCCGAGTAAAAGAGGCATTACTTTTTCGACCTCGCTGTTCAATCTATGTTATGTCTTATTACTATATCTTATGCTGTCATCATCCGATTTCCGAGAACGACCAATGAACCGCTACAAATTTAAACAAACGTGCTGATTGGTACATTGTCAAGATCTGTTCGCCCTCTATCTGTAAGATGAAAATTACTACTTTTCCGTAGCATTCATAAACACCCTAAACTCTTAATCCGTGGTCACACCACGGGTTACATACATCGAGCAGATATACTAGTAGAGGGCGAATCCCTATTCTTTTCTACGGAAGAAAACGTGTCCAACATGTTATTTCGTTGAGCTAACTTTTTTCGCTACTTATCGCTTTCTTGGCAATAGTTTTTATCCCATAAAAAACATTTTTTTAGGTTGTAAATACCAAAGATTATTTACATCATTAGATATTATTTGACAAATATATTATAAGAGTTATGTATTTATTATTATTATTTCTAGCGTCTCTTTGTAGCGGCAGACCTCTACGGAGCTAAGTGAGTTTGGCGAGAATTCACGCTTGGCGCCCACGGTGGCTTGACGCTATGCGCTTACGCACAACGAGGAAAGATCACAAACCACGCGGGCGCAATACCTCTGCCCGTATTCACCGATAACCTTAACCGCCAGTAGAACTGGCGGTTCAGAAGCTGCCGGTCGGTCCTGAATAACCGGGAGTGACAAATCGGTATTCACCGTTTACTTGGGAAGTAAAGTTGTTGAACCGAGGGTATTTCAACCCGCTTGAAACTATGAACGCTTATTGGCCAAAAGGTTCACGTGATAACCGATGTTTTTAGCTTCTGTTTGTGTCACGGAGTAGTTTGTGTTTACATTCATTTTTATCGAAACGATCGAAAATAAACTTTGAATTTTAACTTGCATTTTTTTTTTTTTTATTGCACACATCTTACATAAAAATGGATGGAAAGAGTTCGTTAGTTTATGAAAAAAAATTACTGAATAATTTATTTAAAAAAATAAAATAAAAAATGCATTTTACTTCATAAAAGTTACTTAAAAAAAAAAGAAATGGAAAAGGAATATTTTGCAGTGGTTGGAATGTGCTTTACGGTCCTTCTTGGCGACTGGCGGATAAAGATGCCAACCTTAGTAACCACGGTGTTTATGCGCCGCTGAACGATCGATGTTTGAAATGTGGTAACCTCCCCATGATGTTTTGAAACTGATTTTCGCGTACGTTATTGTTGCCAAACGAATTTCGTGCATTTTAAAGACTCATGGAGTTTGTGTGAGACGTATTTAGTAATATTTTTTTTTTTTTGGTTTTTATATACGGGTTACTGATCGATGCGAAACGAAATTTCCTACGTTTTAAAGATTCATGGAGTTTGTGTGAGACGTATTTAGTGATATTTCTTTGGTTTTTATGTACGCTTTACTGATCGATGCGAAACGAAATTTCGTATGTTTAAGAGATTCATGCAGAATGCGGGTGAGGTATAGAGTGATGTTTTGTTTGTGGTTTTCATGTACGCTCCGCGTACATACGTGCATATTACTGGTCGCTGCAAAACGACATTTCGTCCGGAGGACATCATTTGGATGAAATGTGCTTTTAAGGCAGTGATTTTTTTTTTGTGTGTGGGGGGGGGAGGCAGTGATTTATTTTTTCTTTTCTGGAGGGGGGAGTGAATTTTTTTTGTGTGTGTGTGTGGGGGGGGGGGCAGTGTTTTTTTTTTTTTTTTTTTTTTGGGGGGGGTGAAATTTTTTTTTTTTTGTGGGGGGGGGGGGGGGGTGAATTTTTTTTTTTTTTTTTTTTTTGAGGGGGGGGGGGGGTGAATTTTTTTTTTTTTTTTTTTTTTTTGTGGGGGGGGGAGGGGGGCAATGAATTTTTTTTTTTTTTTTTTTTTTTTTGTGGGGGGGGGCTGTGATTTTTTTTTTTTTTTTTTTTTTTGTAGGGGGGGGGCAGTGGTTTTTTTTTTGTGGGGGGGCAGTGGGTTTTTTTTGTGGGGGGGCTGTGATTTTTTTTTTGGGGGGGGGGGGCAGTGGTTTTTTTTTTGTGGGGGGGCAGTGTTTTTTTGGGGGGGGGGGGCTGTGATTTTTTTTTTTTTTTTTTTTTTTTTTTTTTGTAGGGGGGGGGCAGTGGTTTTTTTTGTGGGGGGGCAGTGTTTTTTTGGGGGGGGGCTGTGATTTTTTTTTTTTTTTTTTTTGTAGGGGGGGGGCAGTGGTTTTTTTTTTGTGGGGGGGCAGTGAATTTTTTTTTTTTTTGTGGGGGGGCAGTGGGTTTTTTTTGTGGGGGGGCTGTGATTTTTTTTGTGGGGGGGGGGGGGGGGCAGTGGTTTTTTTTTGGGGGGGGGCAGTGTTTTTTTGGGAGGGAGCAGTGTTTTTTGGGGGGGCAGTGTTTTTTTTGGGGGGAGGGAGGGGGCAGTGATTTTTTTTTTGTGGGGGGGGGCAGTGAAATTTTTTTTTTTTTGTGGGGGGGGCAGTGATTTTTTTTTTTGTGGGGGGGCAGTGAATTTTTTTTTTTTTTTTTTTTTTTTTTTTGTGGGGGGGGCAGTGGGTTTTTTTTTTGTGGGGGGGCTGTGATTTTTTTTTTTTTTTTGTGGGGGGGCAGTGGTTTTTTTGTGGGGGGGGCAGTGTTTTTTTGGGAGGGAGCAGTGTTTTTTTGGGGGGGGCAGTGTTTTTTTTGGGGGGAGGGAGGGGGCAGTGATTTTTTTTTTAGTGGGGGGGCAGTGAAATTTTTTTTTTTTTGTGGGGGGGCAGTGTTTTTTTTGGGGGGGGGCAGTGTTTTTTTTGGGAGGGAGCAGTGTTTTTTTGGGGGGGCGCAGTGTTTTTTTCGAAGGGGGCAGTGTTTTTTTTGTGGGGGGGCAGTGCTTTTTTTGGGGGGGAGGGGGTTCATGTACGCGGAGCGTACAGACGTGCATATTACTGTTCCCTGCAAAACGAATGCTTCGTTACTCATGTCATAAAGCTTTTTCGCCGGAGGGCCCTCCGCGTCCTCGGTGCCTCCCGCTTGCAGTGGACTGCGTCCACTGCAAGCGGGAGGCACCGAGGACGCGGAGGGCCCTCCGGCGAAAAAGCTTTATGAAGCAGTAAATTTTGTTTTGCAGCAATCAGTAAAATTAAAAAAATCCCTTTATTTTGCTTCGTTACTCATGTCATAAAGCTTTTTCGCCGGAGCTTTTTCGCCTCCCGCTTGTCGTGGACGCGTCCACGACAAGCGGGAGGCACCGAGGACGCGGAGGGCCCTCCGGCGAAAAAGCTTTATGACATGAGTAACGAAGCAAAATAAAGGGATTTTTTTAATTTTACTGATTGCTGCAAAACAAAATTTCGTAGGTTTTATACATTCATGCACAATGCGGGTGTGGTATCCAGTGTTTTTTTTCTTTTTTGGTTTCATATACGCGGACCGTACAAACGTGCATATTACTCATTCCTGCGAAAAGTCACGGAAGCACAGTGCTAGTGCGAAGTTAAATGCTACCTTACTGGCGTATCTCAGAGATTGTCGCCGAAGCGCAGTGCTAGTGCGAAGTTAAATGCTACCTTACTGGCGTATCTCCGAGATTGTCGCCGAAGCGCAGTGCAAGTGCGAAGTTAAATGCTACCTTACTGTAAGGTGACCATACGTCCGCGAAATTCGAGGACTGTCCTCGAATTTTGGCCTTTTCTATTTTTTGTCCCCAAAAATTCTTTGACTACTCGGGGACGCTAAATGTCCCGAAATTTAAATATTTGCGTGTATTTTTTCAAAATCACAGTCCATTCCGTGGAGGATCAAAATTGTGATGGCATGTCTCCGGACTACCTGTGGGGGTAAGTGCTAGACTGTCGCCAATTGCCCATTGTACAGCACTAATGAGACGTTAAACCCATCTATTCCAATCCAATCAAAATCACATTCTAATAATTGGATTATCTTGAAAATCAACGGAACTTTGAAATAAAGACCCTCATACTTCATGAGCAGAGAAAGAATCATGCACTACTAATCAGTATATAAATTCTATCTTGCCCGATTTATGTTAAGTGAAAAATAAAATTTGCTTAATGAAATTATTTCTTTAGTTATATAATCGGGAATAACTTCTGCATTTCAGGGAGTGGGGATTCTAAAGATTAAAATGAAATGGTGCTATTTTGTGTTTTCTCCTATCATCATAATCAGGGCCCGACTTAGGGTACCTGGAGCCCCGGGGCAAGCCTATTCTGGGGGCCCCCCTTGCAGTGGCAAAAGAGCTTTTTAGGTTGCAGAATTTCTGCATACGTCTGTAGGAGGGCCCCTTCCAGAAGGGGGGCCCAGGCCATTTGCCCCGTATGCCCTGCCGTTAGTCAGGGCCTGATCATAATAAAGTGTAAATGGGTTCTATAGACTTGATTATTTTAATAATGCTGGGATAGTTTAATTTGCATAAACTTACCTTAGGCTCAGCAATTTTTCGTAGAAAAAAGTGATTCAAAGCATTTTGTAATGTATAAATCAGAGTTCTTTTTATTAATAATGCATATAGATATTGGTCTATCGTGTCCTCGAAAAAGTCCCCAAATACAGTTTTCAAGGTCCTCGACATTTACTTCGATTTGGGGACAAACGGTAATTTGTCCTCAAATCAGTGTTTGAAAATATGGTCACCTTACCTTACTGGCGTATCTCCGAGATTGTCGCCGAAGGGTAGTGCTAGTGCGATGTTAAATGCAACATTACTTGCGAATCTCCGAGATTATCGCCCATAACGCAGTAGTAGTGTGACGTTAAATGCACTGTGCTTATCTGGGTTATATTTAAGGTTATTGTTGTATTCTCTGTTTTTTTTTTTTTTTTTTTGGTCCTTTTAAGACTACTTATACAGTAGTCTTAGGTCCTTTCAGAAAGAGTCTGGTATTTCGATTTGTTTCTTTTGTTTTTTGAATTTTGGCAACAGTAGGCCGTTTCATTGCATCATATGTGAGGCATGGATGCACACGTTTGTTGTTTTTCTTCTGTGAAATTGCGATTTATTTTAAATTGATTATTTGTGTTGAATATCATAAGAAATACGTTGAGTACGGTTTGCAATTGTGTTGATGTGGTTGGTGTACATGATAAAATCGAAATCTCCAGAGATTATTTTCTTCGTTTTTCCAAGAGTTTCGTTTTTCAGTGTGCCGCTTTTCTTATTTAGGTAAAATTGTCATTTGTTGGTTTTGTAAAATTGAATATTTAGATTGAGTATCTTAAAAAAAAAGCTTTTGAGTAGCGTTTATTGGTTTTGTACTATTGAATGTTTATGCTAAAAAAAAGCTTTGGATTAGTGTTTAAGAGTGATGCTAGAGTGGTTGGTGTACATGGTTATATCGTTATATGCAGAGGGGATATTTCTTTTTTTCAAGGAAAATGCTAGTTTTTTCGGAAATTATAAAACGGGTAAGTAAATAAACTTTCTTTTTTATTTAAATGCTTATTTATGTATATTAAGTTACTTGTGCTGTTTTTGTTTTGTAATATTTCTTAGATTTAATTGATAACAATTGTTAAAAATTTGTATTTTTCTTTACTCAAGTATTTGTAAGATATTTCTGACGCTTTATGTTTACATAATCGCTTTAAATTGCGTAAATCGGCCTTCTTGGAACGGTTAGAAAAACTGGGAAACCGTGCTTCCTGTCCGCCATTTTGGAAAGGACGGGAGAGAAAAAAAACACCGCGCAGACTCGGCGAGTTCGGAAAAAACTCGCCAAAAAATCGCCAAGAAGGACCGTAAAGCACATTTTTACCTAGAAAGTTTAGCTAAATTAACTATATATTTGTATATGTTGCTATTTTAAATTTTTTGACATTTTGCTATTAAAATCATCTTTGGAAGAGCCAATATTTACTTGCGATAAATGAAAAAATAAACTTGCTTTGACAAATATAATTAATTCGATTAAAAATTTCAATTTCACAAAAGTAAATATACAGTTATATCCCAATACTTTAGTTACATTTCTCCAATTTCATAAGCATACATAGATTTTGAATATTAATCATTAAAGTATTAATGCCCCCTTTTAAAAAATTTGTGTGATTACATGGACTAAGAAAATAAATCCATGCAGCTGCACTTAGCTTGTTGTGACAATTATTAATAAAGCATTTGCTATTATTATTAAAGCTTCTATGTGAGTATACAGTTTACCTATGAGATTGCAGATTATTATTCTTTTTCGTTATTTACTTATTCAATAATTTAATATGTTGCTGTAGAATATAAGTCGATAACAATAAATTAAAGAGAAAGACATAAATTGAAATAATTTATATCGGATGGTATGTAGCAGAGAAGAATCAAGTACTACGGATATTAATAAGCTTCAATTTTTATCACAGCATTAGCACGGAGAAGGTTCGTATGTGTACAGAGATGGTTATATACCGTGGAAACTATACGATTTGTTTTTAACCATCATTATTTAAAATTTTGATACAATGACATTACTACTTTTAAAGCAGTATACGGCAGGATAGTGTAGCATGTTCAATAAAAGAGAATGTATAAAGTTGATTTACTAAAACCATATTTAATTAAGTAAGAAAAATAATAAAGATGAGAGTTACACGCTGATAAGCTCGCGCGACACGAGCGATACAAGTACCGACGCCGAACACAACATTACATTGATTTCAGTTCAGTTCTATTAGAGTTCAAAGTTTAGTTGTACTATTGCTGCTGTTACATAAAAAATAAAAGTTTTGATTAAGATTAAAATATATAGTTGCTGCATACTCCCCTCCCAGTGTCAACGATACCTTGCAGGGAAGTGAACATGTCGTCCAGAACGTGTGATCTTTGGTTGCAATCTTACTGTTGGAGGTGGTGAGACAGTATCAGACAGGTTTTTTTCAGATGGAGGATCTGATGTAGTAGGAAAGGGGTGCAGTTTCTTGTCCTGTAGGGGTCTAGATGAGGCTGCTGGCAAGATAATTTGTTTGTGTGCATCCAGAATATATGCTGGTTTCACCCGGTCAATAGATACGGGTATAATTTTGCCATTTATGTCCAGATGAAAGACCTTGTCTGTTCTGCGAACAACTGAAAAAGGCCCATCATAAGGTGGTTGAAGTGGGCGTCTCACCATATCTTGACGAAGGAACACATGGGTGGCTGCTGCTAAATCTTTGTGTACAAAAGTTTTACTTTCCCCGTGGCACTTGGGTGGTATGGGACGAAGTGTCTGCATATGCCCACGTAACTTGCTGACAAAATCTGTAGGATCAACAGAATGCTGTTTAAATTCTAGGAATTCACCAGGCAGTCTAAGTGTAGCACCAAAAACTAAATCAGCAGGTGTACAACCTAAATCTTCTTTTAAGGCAGCACGAAAACCAAGAAGGATTAATGGCAGAACTTCAGTCCACCGCTCAGTGGCATGACACTTAATAGCTGTCTTAAGGGGTCGATGCAATTCTTCAATTAACCCATTTGCCTGGGGGTGGTAGCTTGTCGTTCGAGATCTCCGTACACCCAAGAGAGTTGTAAGAGAGCGAAAAAGGGAAGCCTCAAACTGGCGTCCTTGGTCAGTTGTTACAATAGTGGGCACTCCATAACGAGAGACCCAACATGTGAAAAATGCTTCTGCAACAGATTCAGCTGAGATATCTTTGAGTGGCTGAGCCTCTGGCCACCGAGAGAATCTGTCAATCATAGTTAAACAGTAAGAGTAACCATTTGAGGGAGGAAGAGGACCTACAAGATCTAAATGGACATGAGCAAATCTATGAGAAGGCTCTTGAAAAGTTGCAAAGGGTGCTTTGGTGTGCCTGTGAACCTTAGCCCTTTGACATGGAATGCAACATCTGGTCCATTTAGCTATGTCTGCTAACATCTTAGGCCAGACAAACCGTGATTTAATCATGTGTTGTGTTCTTCGAATACCAGGATGAGCCATGTTGTGTAGTGAAGCAAAAACATCCTGGCGATATTGGTTTGGGATATAGGGACGGACATTGCCAGTCGATATATCACAAACCAAATCAATGTTTGCCTCTGGGAGAGTAATTTTTTTAAGCTGTAGAGATGTGTTTGATGAAAGTAAGGACCTCAACTCATCATCCTGTTCCTGAGCTGCAGCAATAGCAGAATAATCAATAGGATTGGGAATAGTTATAGCAGCTATACGGGACATGACATCAGCAGCAATATTCTGTGGCCCTGGTATGTGTTGTATGTTGGTAGTGAATTGTGAAATGAAATCTAAGTGCCTTATTTGACGAGGGGAACACTTATCATTTTTTTGGCAAAAAGCATACGTTAGAGGTTTATGGTCAGTGTAAATGACAAACTCTCTAGCCTCCAACATATGTCTAAAGTGCCGAATGGATGCGTAAGCAGCAAGGAGTTCCCGGTCATAAGCACTATATCGTGTTTCAGCTGTGCTGAGCTTCCTGGAGAAAAATCCTAAGGGCTGCAGCTCAGAATCTACCACTTGATGTAAAGCACCACCAATTGCATAATCAGACGCATCAACATGCAATGCAAGTGGGGCAGTTGGGGAAGGATGGGCAAGTAATGTGGCATTAGCCAATGCTTTTTTACATTTGTTAAAAGCCTCAGTTGCTAAAGGGGTCCAAACAATTGGCTTCTTAGAATTTTTCTTCCCAGAACATCCTTTTAAAAACTCATTTAATGTGGCCTGGTTGTCTGCTGCATGAGGTAAAAACCTACGATAAAAATTCAATAACCCTAGAAACTTACGCAAGTTACCAATTGTCTCAGGTAACTTAAAATTAAGAACCGCTTCAACTTTGTTTTGTAAAGGTTTTACACCTTTTGGGCTAATGAGGTGGCCAAGGAACTCAAGATTGGTGACCCCAAATATGCATTTTGATACATTCAGTTTGAGGCCATAAGCACTTAACCGTTGAAATATAGCACGTAAATGCTTCTTATGTTCAGTAGCATCAGATGAAAAACAGAGTATATCATCAAGATATACATAGCAAAATGGGAGACCTCTTAAAACCTCATGCATAAAGCGCATGAATGTTTGCGGAGCATTCACCAACCCAAAACATAGATGAGTATACTCATAGAGGCCCCATGGGGTTGTCACTGCTGTTTTAGGAATGTCACTTTCAGCAATAGGAATTTGATGAAATGCTTTAAAGATGTCTACTTTCGAGAAGATAGTCTTACCGTAGAGTGAATGCGCAAAGTCCTGTAGGTAAGGAATGGGGTAGCTGTCGAATTCAGTGACAGAGTTCAGCTTACGATAATCTCCAACTGGACGTACTGTAGAGTCCTGCTTAGGAACAACATGCAGCGGTGAGCTCCACGGGCTTTTGGATGGACGAATTATTCCTTGATTGAGAAGAAATTCAAATTCAGCTTTCACTGCTTCATAGAGTTTAGGATGAAGTCGCCTTGGTTTTGCCGTCACAGGAGGCCCACGAGTTAAGATATGATGCACTGTATCATGAGGTGTAGTTTGCTTAATTAGAGTAGGATTTGTGATATCCGGAAACTCAGAAAGCAGAGAATCGTAATCTGAATTAATAGAAACAGTCACAACAGAGGGTTGCTTTTTACGGGCAATGTTGCCATAAGTAAACAATGAAGTCTCAGGATTTATAAGACATTTTCTTTTTAAATCAACCAGAAGATTAAAATGTTGCAAGAAGTCTGCGCCGATGATAGGAGAAGTCACATCAGCAATCACAAATGTCCATGGGAAAGGTTTCCGGAGACCCAAGTCTAATTGTCGGTGCACAAATCCATAGGCTGGAATTTTAGTGTTATTGGCAGCGAAAAGGGAAAAAGTTTCACATGACTTGTTTTTGTGATGATGAGGAGGAGGCAACACTGAAATTTCACTACCAGAATCAATTAAAAACTTTTGGCCAGTCTTTCGGTCATGAAGGAATAATCGACTGGGCTTTTTAGATACCTCCGTCATCCCAGCTATGACGGGAGTGACATGTTTTTTTGTTTTTCATAGCTGCAAGGCTGAGCACATTTACGTGCCTTATCCCCAAACCTGGTATGGTAAAAACATATATCACTGGAGCTATTTTTCCTGGAGCGTGATTTGGATCGATTGCGGAATCTGGGAGTCCTGGAACGATTGTGGGTAAGTTCAGCAACTTGGCGTGTAAGCTCTTCAATCTGGCGGGCAAGGGTGTCGGTTGTAACTTTGGTGGTATCAAGAGGTGTTCCAGAAGTGGCACAAATGGCACTAGGTTGTACAACTTCAGCAACCTTATCAGCTATAACTGCAAGCTGATCAAGTTTTTCGGATGAAGCAGATAAAACTGTTTGAATGTGAGCTGGCATTCTTTGCATCCATAAATTTTGTAGAAAGTCATCATTCAGCAGGTTCCCTGAGAGTTCTTTCATTTTCCGCAGGAGATGACTTGGACGTGCATCACCCAGTTGAAGGTCAGTGAGCAGCTTCTTTATTTTCTGGTGCTCAGAATCCTCAAATTCCGATATCAGCCTTTCAGACAGTTTTTTATATTTGTCAGTGTCCGGAGGATTTAACACAATATCGGACACGTGTGACAAGGTTTCGGCATCGATATTAGCGACGAGAGCAGAAAATTTCGTTTCATCGCTGGTTATTCCACTGTACGTAAAAGCGTTGTCGCACTGTGCAATCCACAAACGAACGTTAGCTTTCCAAAATGGTGGAATACGAAGAGCGATTTTCGCTACTTGCTGTTGATCTTCATGAGGCATCATAAAAAGTACGTAAAGAGATACTTTGAGCACAAAAAATAAATGTAATATGCAGGAACGGAAGATAACCGATTAGGCTTAACACCACCACATGCCCAGTGCACGCGGCGAAGCAAAACAACTTATTAAACAAGTCCAAAGGTCACCAGTTACGGCAGGATAGTGTAGCATGTTCAATAAAAGAGAATGTATAAAGTTGATTTACTAAAACCATATTTAATTAAGTAAGAAAAATAATAAAGATGAGAGTTACACGCTGATAAGCTCGCGCGACACGAGCGATACAAGTACCGACGCCGAACACAACATTACATTGATTTCAGTTCAGTTCTATTAGAGTTCAAAGTTTAGTTGTACTATTGCTGCTGTTACATAAAAAATAAAAGTTTTGATTAAGATTAAAATATATAGTTGCTGCAAGTATGAGCATTTTTTTAAGTAAACAATTCAGAGCAATGAACGAATCATACATAAACACAAATAAAGAAGTTATCTTAAAACATTACATATTTCCATTTTTTTAACAAAATAATTAACAGTTAAAGGAAAGAAAAAGGTTTTTTCTCACTCACTGCAGCAGAGTTTGACATCAACATCAACAAGCCGCGCCGCCATTATTATTTTTATATTTTGCTTCGCTTCTCGCTTCATTTACTTACGCTATTACGCATGCTCAGTAACGAAAATTTACGGTTAACCTTCCTCTAGAGCTAGGTAGAGTTTCTGAGCCTGAAGTCGCTTTTCAGCCGCGGTAATGTTAACTACGGTTATTGGTGAATACCATTTGAGCGTTCAAGTCGGGCTTTCGCGGTCAACCGCAGGTTGAGGTAAACGGTGAATACGACCGTAAGATTCGGCTTTCGGCTAACACAATACCGTAGTAGTTCATGCGCACAGGAGAAAGGAGAAATCTCAAAGTTATTGTCACGTGACACTTCTCGATGATGTTGGGCACGCAAAGGGGTTGCCATTTCGCTCTCTACCTAAATTAAAGCTCGATGGTTACATACAAACGGAACGCTTGCAATTTCGATGACGTAAATTTTACAAGTTTTTGCAAATACAGTCGGCAGCAAAAGTATCCGAGCACTAGCAAAAATTCCTATGTAAAAAAAGTAGACTTAATGCAGTTTTGTTAAATAAATCATTGTCGAATCCTGTTCTTAGTCAGTCTAAGAACATGATTCGAAGAGGAAGAGGATATATTTAACAAAACAGTGTTAAGTGTTTTTTTTTTTTTTTTTTTTTTTTTTTTTTCAAATAGGAATTTTCGCTAGTACTCGGATACTTTTGCTGCCGACTGTAGTCATACATTTGGAACGCTTGCAAACGGCTTTGCAACTGAAAGTGTTTCATTTGTATGTACCCCCACATCTCTCTACCTATCAACTTACGAGTTGGCAACACTGCCGTAGCCGTAGTAAATTAAAATTTGTGTACATCGTTGTCGGAGGTAGGGAAGGGCGCTTTACTCTGTTGTCTAATTGGTAAATATCTTTGTTAATCCTTATAATTCCTTTTTACATTTCTTGTAAAATCATATCTTTGTTATGATCAATCCATATTTTAATTTTATAGCATCCTATTTTGTTAGTTAAGGCAGCCTTTTATCAATATCTTGGTAAATTTTGCCTACCTCTGATACCATCATCTTCAATTTTTTTCGCAATTTAATATTTCTCTTTGATGGCTGGTGTAATCTACATTAAAAATTTGAATATTTAATTTAACAAATAAGATTGTCAGTTTTAGTGACTTCATCAAAATTGACCCTGTTTTTAAAACGTACCATTCTTTTGTTGTCGTCGCTTTTTACCGAAAGCTCATCTCATCTGTATATTTATATTGTGACTGTGCTGAATAACTTTACTTTTCATCTGTATAGAGTTGGATTAGGGTTTCTTTAAAGCTATTCCGAATAGCTTTTTATCTTTAAATGTAAAGTCTGTTATATCATATTAGTGAGTTTGATACTATATCACTATTATGTCACTTGTTTAATGAAGTACTTGATTAAGGACAGTCTGTTTCTTCAAAAATTTTAATTTTTATATGAAAGTACTTTATGTTAAGGAGTGTGACATTTCCTTGTGAAGTTATGCTAAATATTATAATTATGAAATTGTTGCTGAATTCTGCATTGTAACGTCAAATTTTGAAATACTTTGTAGAACATTTTCTAGTAGCCAGAATAAAATTGATTCTTCTCACCTATAATTAATATAAACATAAAGATTTCTTTTAATAACACATTATATTTTTAGTACATAAATCGTGTTTGTCTGATCTACGCAGAATGACAAAGTACGTGTGCAACTACTGCAACAAGGCTATTTGTAAAGCACACACTTTCAACATCTGTCAAAAGTGCAAATGCAAATTTTCACCTTTTATTTTTTAATTGAAATATTCTAATATTTCTTAAGATGAACTAATTTGTTTGTAATAAAACAAAGGGAATATAAAAGTTCTATTTTTGTTTTTTAATCCATAGTATGAGTTAAATGATTAATTGTAACACTGATTTAAATTTAACTATCTTAGGTTAAAGCAAGTTTTAATCGTAAATTAGAAACTAATTAGAAAAACTTGTTATGTCAATGAAACTTAAATCTACAGCTTATGCCTTCACATGGGCATGGCACATCAAGTGTAAAACTTCTGTTTTATCACAATGCATACACTTTCAATAAAAATAAGAGGGGAGATTCACATTAATTCAGTGTGCAAAAAATAATTATACTCTACAACATGAAAATAAAATTTCAATTTATTCTTAATTTTACTTTATGACAGATCTATCATTCAACTTACTGTGCTTCAAATTCCTATATAGTAGAAAGCCAGAAATCCGCTGGCGTAAAGTCTGCCGAAATCCACACCGCTTGTCAGATATAAACATTGAAATTCACATTAATAAGCTACAGTGCTGCAAATCAGAATTTTTGAAAGGATCTTAAAGGCAGATTCTGTACATGCATTTTATTATTACAAATAATAATAACAACACTGCTCTGCAAAAAAAAAAAAAAAAATCGAGATCTGATACAGGGATGCACTGAATAGCAGTTTTGGTTAGCCAAATACTGAATGCTGAATATTCGGCCAACAGAATAGTAACTATTCGGCCAAATACCAAATATTCAGCTGGTTAATTTACTCTTATATTCAGATGTCGATCATCAAACTTTTTCAGTAATACCATTTACATTTAGTAATATTTTATTCTAAATTATGAAAAAATATTATAAAAGACTGCTATTCAGAAACAGTGGTTTATATAAATAAAACATTAGGAAATATTACTGTACATAAATAGTGGTGTAATGCTTAATTCACAGTCAAAGGAAATTATAACTGTTAGGCTTCTTAATAAACTCAATTTTGTGTTTATTAAGTTTGTGTGTATATACCAGAGATCTGACAGATCATTCTATTCTAGATGTAGTCATCTGTCAAATGTAGCCAGCGATCCATGTCTAAATAGCTTCAGTTGGTAATAAATTGTGAATGACTAGAATGTTAAGATTTTGTCTTAAATGTTTACATTTTAATGACCTTATAAAGCTTTTCTACATCTGGCTACATCTAGAATGATCTGCCAGATTTCTAACTACACCAATCACAGATATTCTCTTCTTTATCAGAGTCAAGGCAAGAGATTCCTCTTCAATTTAAAGCTTTTTCTGACCCATTGTGTGGAGTGGGAATACCAATGTAGGTTCTCAAACTTTTGACAAATAAATGAAATATTGGCAGGTAGAAGCAAAGAGCGTATAATCTGATTGTAAAAGTCCACAAGACGAACTGAGTGTTGATGGGATAGGGAAAGGTTGCCTGTGACCAACTAATGCTCCATGTCATCACTGGGGTTTGACACATTTTTATGGCAGAAACAACAATTGACATGTAAAGTTTTTTTTTTTTTTTTTTTTTTTTGCCACCTAAGTATAAAGGTTTTTTTGTTGGCACTGTACAATTCGAGGCAGCTGGTCACTGCTTGTTTAATGAATTGCACCCACTCAATATAAAAAAGACAAAAGAATAAGTGAAAGTATTAAGATGGTAATGAAAATGTAAATTTTGTTAATGAGTAAAGTGTGAAAAATTTTTCTTGATTCAAGTGATATTTGTTTAACTTAAGTTAGGATAAATCTTTTTTTTTTTTTTTTTAATTCCTCATTTTTATATTTTTTTGTTTAGAAACTATGAGGGAAAATTTATTTCTCTTAATACATTGCTTCAGTTATATCATTTTCCCTATTAAATTATCCTTTTCCAAAATTATTTTATAGGTTCTATTCTTGTAAGATTTTATTTTCTTTATTTCACTACGTTATTGTAGCTACAAAGTCTCAAGTTGAGTGGCTCATGCTATTGCATTTGTGATTGCTATAAAATTATTTCTTATGAAGATACTGTATGTTGAATAAAAATATTGGTAATAAATGCCTACATGGATTTTTTCTGTGCGAATAAAATATTTATATTTTTACAATTTAAGTAAAATGATTGATAAAAAATCAACAACTTTCTATGGAAGGTTTAAAATATTTTGCTTCTGTCGCTAGCAGGAGTGAAACTTTTCAGAGGCTGTCCTTGAATTGGAGTTTTTTAAATGTTTTCGGTCTTTTGAATTTCATGTTAAATTATTTTGTTTTTACAGAAATTTCCTCATTTTGAATGTTTAATTTGCCTTTAAATGTATTAAGAACTCTCCAAATGTCACTTATAACTTCAAGAATCATTAGGAGTAGAAGTTGGCTCTATTTTATTTGTTTGATGACCACTTACAGTGTTTTGGAAATTTCTACTAACTTTTGCAGAATTTATTTCATACAAAATGTATGGAAACAGCAGGAATCACTCTAGAGCGTTTCAGCAGGGTGGCCCACCCTGATGCCCTTTTTCCAGTAAAATCCCACCCTCCTTGCCTCTTTTTTAGTCAAAATACCACCCTCTTTGCCTTTTTCCTAGAAAAAAATACCGCCCCGCCCTCCCCCATTTTCCCGATGTTAACCTGACTCTGCTGTGTTTACTTTCTACTTCTAAATATTTCTGATCTTAGTTTTCCTTTCCAGAATGCTCATTTTTTTTCCATTTCAGTTTGTATTTTTTTAAAAACTAAATAAAAAATGAAACAAATAACTAATATCAAATTTCAAAATTTGCTTAACCATTTCCTCAACAAAAAATAGTGTTATGAAGAAAACAGATTTTTGGCATAAAAGTTTTTGTAAAAATTAACCCATACATGTTTAGACAATCTTTACAAAATTTGCCCTTTTTGGGATATGACCCTTTACATAAAAATTGCCCGAATTCTATAATGTGCACCCTGCCCTTTTTTATGTTCTAGAGTAGAGGTGCACAACCTGCGGCCCAGTAGCCATCAATTTGCGGCCCGCAGAAAGACTAACATTATAGATTGCATGAATCATCAGCAGGAGCGAAAAATTAAAAAATAGATAAAATATTTTATTTTTTGCACTCTCAAAACTGGCATTTATAAAAACTTTCCTCTTTTTGTGGGGGAGGGGGAGGATGAAAATGTTGGATTTTATACATATTTCTCAGTAATGTAACCCACAATAGGTTTCTTAAATTTTTAATGAAAAAATTACGGAATAATCTATTGGTGATTATTTATCTTTATCTATCTGAGAAGATTAAAAACTGAAAAATGTAACGATCAGTAAATAAAAGCTCCTTCACTTTTTTTTTTTTTTTTAAATCTGTCTCCAAAACATTATATGTACTAAAGCTGGAAATTAGCGGTCGCCACTCGCCACATGGCGACTAGATTTTTAAAAATGGCGACTAAAGAAATTGCCTTTGGTCGCCACTGCAGTGGCCACTTCTCTTCTACCCATTCTTTATAAAATATACCCCATTCCACGGCAAACTTGTATCGCGTGGCGGCTTTTTCGCGGTAAACGCGCCGCGCAAAGAATTCAGGCTGTTCTAAAATCTAACCTCGCCACTTGCAAACATATTTCGGAAGTCAATTTTAATAGTAAACACTTAAAATTCTTCTACCCATACCCCTTCTTTATAGAATTTTCTTTCCAATGCAAACTTGGATCGCGCGGTGGCGTTTTTGCAGTAAACGCACCGTGCACCTCGAATTCAGGCTTTCTCAAATCTAACATCGCCACTTACAGACATTTTCGGAAGTCAATTTTAACAGTAAACACTGGAAATTGGCAGGTAGTCTTATTCATATACTAAAAAAAGTATGGCTTTTTTCCATTTTTCTATAAAAGTATTAGATTTTGATTTTTAAAAAATGTCAAAATGTGAGTTTCGGCCGACTTTCGGGAGAAAGACGAAAAGGAAGCTCGTGAGATAATCAATCGGCTGAAACTCCGATTGTATTACGTTCGCAGAAAAATTAAAAACGTCATTCGACGCATTTTCTTTGTTATTTTATACCACTTTCTTTTCAAACTTGGCATTTCTATCCATTCCCAACGGCCGTATCGCATTCAGTCATACGCGTGGTTTCTCGAAATTTCAATCTTTAAAACAAGCTTTATATAGTAATATAAATTTTGGATTTATTGCTTTAATATGAAGAGGTTTAAAGAAAATCCTGAATCACAAAGCAACCGTAGTGGTAGTAAACGTGGAGCTACAGATAATTCTGTAAAAATAACATCTTTTTTCGGAAAAAGGTAAGTGCGTTTTCTGTTATTATTTAAAAAAAAACAAAAAAAAATGTATATATGTATGTATATTTTTAGTTCTTAATCAGAAGAATGCATAATTTATTGAATATTTTATTTATTTACTACATATTATTTAATATTTGTTATTGCATATGAACTATTTTTTACTTTCTTCTATATGTAATATAGAGAAAGTATTGGATTCGCGAAAATTTTCGGCCTCCGTTTTTTGACGGATCTACACGTTTTGGGGTGTCCTGAACACGAATTGATAGTTTTTAAAAAATGTCTGTACAGCCACACTCTCTAAATTCAGTTAGAGAGGGGGATTATAATTGCAAATTATTAAAAATTCATTATTATTAAAGAAAAATTAATTTATAATTCATTTGTAACATGAAAAAAAAAAGGAAAAAGAAACTTGCAAAATAAAAAAGTATTATTAAAAAAATATTTTTTTTATTTACATATACTAATATATTTTCATGAATCAAAGATGTTTTTTTTTTTTTTTTTTTTTTTTTGAAAAAGTAGAAAATCGACACCATTCTGGATAGTGAAGGGGCAATATAATCAGAAATTTTCTGTTATAAAATAATATAACCAAAAGAGTATTTTAAACATATGAATTTTGTATTGAATAGTATTTTCTTACATTCATAGTATAAATTATGTAAATCTATTCCTATTTCATTTATTAAAATTTATCAGAAATGTATTATTGTGGATGAGTTTCAAAAAGTTGACTACCTTAATTATTTTCTTAATGATTTGTCGAGACTGAACATTGAAAAAATTAAAGAAAAGAAAATTTTATTTTACTTTTACTTTTATCCAGCGAGTGGCCAGTGGCCACTAACTTTTTAAAAGTGGCCACTAAAAAAATGAAGGCTAGTGGCCAGTGGCCACCAACCAAATTTCTTAATTTCCACCTTTAATATGTACTAAAATTAATGATGAAATAATGTAAATGATGAAGTAATAATTTAATGTAAATTTATAGTAATAATTAATTTCCATTAAAAAATAAATAAATAATAACCATAAAAACTTCAAATGTGCAGTTAGTTGAATTTATTTCTGTCTGGTGACATAAAAAAGAAAAAAAGACTGATTGATGCTTATTTATTTTGTAGAACTGATAAAAATATAGACTGCAATAATGATGGGGATCATTTATGATTTATTGGGTCGCAAACAGAAATGAAGCAGCAGCTAAAAGAATGTATAGGACACAATTTTATAGCAGGCATAGCTGACAAAACATTCAAATGCTTTTATCTGGTGAGAATGGACCATTTTGTACTTCAAAATGACCACCAAGATTTTCAGTGGTTGCAAAATGTACTAGAGTTGCATTCGCAAAAATATAAGACATACGAAGGGAGGCTGAAAAGTTCCTACCTTTGCACCCAGTGAGTTGAAATAGAAGAATAAATTTGGTGGCAAATAAAAGCTAAAGGTCTTAGTATTATAAATGTACAAATCATTCCAATTTGTACAATTTTTTTTTAATTTTTAATCTGTGCACAAATGTTTGAATTCTGACAAAAAGAAAAAACAAATTGAAAACATTTTGAAGTTTTAAAGAACTTTCTGTCTAAGTTAGTGACACATTTATGATCCTCAGACAAAGGAGCAATAAAAAAAATAGTGCTACAGAGATTCCTGCAGCTAAAGAAGTTCCACACTCAGAAATCAGACAAAAAAAGTCTTGCCATCCATTACATTTACAATTACAATGATAGTGTGCCTCTATCAGGGTTCCCCTTTGAGCCTTTGAGAAGGGCGTCGCGCCCTGCCTGCCCTTTAAATTTTTATAAGCGCCCTAACTGCCCTTTAAAGTACAAAAATGTGCCCTTCTTGCCCAAAAAACGCACCCTTTATGCCCAAAAATCGCGCCCTTCTTGCTCCTAAATTTAACCACCACGACCCAAAATAGGGCATTTTCAACCCCTTTTTAAATATTCTTAGTGCTTTATTAATACAAATTTTCTTTCTAAAAGCTTTTTCACTTTTTTGTGTGGTCTACTTATTGCAAAAGCGAGTTGACACTTAGCAGGTGTGTAAACTATTTATCAGCGTAAACATAGTTGCCGCGGAACTTCTTCAAATGACCCTGCTGCCTGCTTGCTGGCTTAGGGTGAGGTGGGGAACAGACAAAATGCCTCCTCGTTGTTAACAGAAAGAGAATGGGAAAATGTGGAAGATTTTGCTCTTTTCTTTTCCGATAATCCTTTTGCGACCTCGTTTTTCCCCCTTACCCCCTCCGATTTTCCAGAAATTAAAAAAAACTGGCAGTGTCCAATCTCTTTTTTTCGCACTGTATTTTTATTTCTTTAGCACAGACAAGGATATCTTTATCTGTGTTATATAGTAAATAGTAAGGGCGTTAAGTATTCGGAGGAAGCGCAAAAAAGAAAAAAAAAAAAAAAGCATACTTTTTTACAAATTTCGGGTAAGATTTGAATTTCGTACTTTTTATTTAATAAGTAGGACTTGATAAATTTTAAAATACTTGGTAGCCAGGAAAAAATTTAATATAAAAAAAAAATCAATTTTAACTGTATTCTTTACTAAAGATGACTTGTTGGATTGTGTCAATTTGTGAACGAAATTAATAAAATTTAAGTATTCATAATTAACTTTAAAATAGATACTTTTTTTTTCCTTTAACGATTTAAAAAAAATACGCGTAGTTTTTAAGGGCATTAACAACAGTTTGAAAAGTAGTTATTCTTACACGATGAATTTTTAAGAATTTTGAATAGAATTCTGACTTAAACAATAGCTTCCCCCCCCCCAAAAAAAAAGACTATTTTTGGACAATAAGAAAAAAATATTATGAAATGAAAACATCAGCAATGAGTAAAAAGTTGCAGAGTCCGCATAGCTCCTACTTTTACAAACACACACACAGCCTATTTTTCGGAAACTCTTAATCTATTTCTTATTTTTTCACACATCTGAACAGAGATTGCGGCATAATCCGATCTTTTTCTTTATAAATTTTCGATCTTGCCTTTAACTAACCAACAGCTGCTTCATAAATCATGATTTTTTTTTTAATCTTTGAAATCGCGTTAACAAAAATAACAAAATCTACTTACTTTTACGATCTGGTCAATCTCATAAATAAGTTAAAAAAAAAAAAAAACATTGACTCAGGAAAGAGAAGTGTTTGTTTACATTAGATGAAAAACCGCAATCAATTAGAATCAAAAGCTGAAAGAAGGGCGAATGAAAAGGAAATTTAGATTGTGCAGTGCTTTGATTTTTTTTACACGATAATCAGACGAGGATATTCTATTTATTTGTGACAATAGCAAAAGTTCAGTTATTTTAATGATAAAAATTATAAATAAATAAAATAAAAACTTCCTGACGTAAAATAATTATTTGATAATGGATTTAAAGCTAATATACTTCTAACGGTGATGTTGTGGTATACAGGTTTCTGCGCGAAAGTCCTAGACCTGGGAGATATGCCTTTCGTTAGAGACTTTTTAAGTTGTTTTAATCCGTATTCGCGCATTTCGGAGTCAAAAGACGGAAACTCCGACGTTTCATAGGCGGAGTGTCTACCATTGTAGAAAGAAAAAGAATATTTTTTATGATTTTTATTGGGATAATTGAATATATGATAACTCAGTTTTTACAGTGTGAGGCCATTCTAAGAAAATTACAAATATGAAACGGATATTTCACCAAGAATTGGCACAAAAATTTCACTTAAAAGCTGACTCTTCACGAAAATCATACGAATTAATTGCACATTTAGAGATGAGCTAAATCAAAACATTTAATTTTAAAGAAATCAGGCACCAAAAATCAAAGACTTCTGAATTAAGATTAAATATTTTAGTATTTTTGGAAAATTTTGAAATTTGTGTAAAAATGATCTCACATTTCGGTAATCAGTCACAAAATTATTACAAATATCACATATCATTAAAAAAAAAAAAAAATACATCGATTAACGTAAAATTAAAGCCTGCCTTAGCTGTTGCTATTAAACATAAATTTTGAAAATTAACAGCAAAATGATTAACATACTTCCGCTATCGGCTAATAAAAATATTGTGAATTTAGAAAGTCAGCTTTTTATAAAAGCGCGGATTTTATTAACATCGGAATAATAAAGCATTTCATAAATAGTTGCAATTAAACGTAAATTTTCGAAAGTTAGCGGTGGAATCGAAATGATCCTGTATTTCCGAAATCGGCTGCAAAATTACTGCATATTTTGAGATTAAACTATGAAAACAACTCAAATTTTATCGATTAATGACGGAATAGATAATTATTTGGAAATTCAGCTTTGAAAACAACGTGATTTTAATCTTAGCATCAAAATAAGAGTATTTTTGTTCTTACAGTTTCCTTTTTATTTTCTTCTATATTTAATAGAAGAAAGTACTGGATTCGTAAAAATTTTCGACTTCCGGTTTTCGACGGATTTACACGTTTTGAGAGATCTAGAACACAATTTGACCATTTTTAGACAATGTCTGTCTGTGTGTGTATGTGTAATAAAAATTTTGTGGCAACTGTATCTCCGGAACTACAGCTCAGAATTGTACATAAATTTATATGTGGATACACCTTGACCTAAATTAGTGCCTATCAACTTTTGGTGAAAATCGCTCAACAGGTGGCGCTGCTATACACGATTTCCGCAATTTAAGGAAGGCTATATCTCAGGTTCTGTTGCATCTAATCGAACAAAACTTGATTATATAAGAAGGTCATTATGAGACATTATGCTAATTCAATGTAAATGCTTTTCGGCCAACAGGTTGTGCTGCTATACAGCGATTTCTGCAATTTATGGGAAGACTATATCTCAGGAACTACTGCACAAAATTGCATATAAATTTATATGTAAATGCACCTTGATATAAATTAGTATCTATCAACTTTTAGTGTCAACCACTCAACAGGTGGCGCTGCTGCAGTGTTTTCTGCAATTTAAGGAAAGTCTATATCTCAGGTTCTATTGCGTATAATCAAACAAAACTTGATATGTGCGAAGGCCATTATCAGACATTATGCTAATTCAAATTGGATGCTTATAGACCAATAGATGGCACTGCTATACTGGAAATTTCCTCGATAATGGGAAGGCTATATCTCAGTCTCAGTTTGTATGGCACATAACTGTACGAAATATGATATGTGGGATAACCATTATAAAAGAATATTTTTAAGATGTTATTTATAGACAATAAAGCTCTTTCTTTGGATATTTAGTGTTAGATTTCTCTAAAATGAAAATCATTTGCATTTATCATGTTAGATAATTTTAATAAATTATTTGTCCTTAGTGAATTTGTATAGGAAAATACAGAAGAAAGTCTTGTGGTGGCCACAACATACTATTTTTTTTCCCACAAAATAAATATATTAACCTGTGATAATCTTTGATGGTTAGATAATGCAGTGTTCAAAATTATTAGGAGCGACCTCTGATTTTCATGCTAGTTATTTTGTTTTTATAGAAATTTCTCATTTTGGGTGTTGAATTTGCCTTATATGTATTAAGAACTGTATAAATATAACTCATTATAGGTACAAATAAGTACTTTTAATAATAACCTATATAAGTTTTCCTCCATTATTCATTCTACAGCCAAGTAACAGTTTCCAGGGATTTTGCATGTTGGGTAGTTTTATCCCTAAAAGTTGTAGGAGCTACATTTTTAGAGATCAAATTTCAAAAGAATATTTCATTTGCCATTATTGAAATTCAGCAAACAAAGTGAGTAAATTCCAGGGATCTACCAAATTTACCAACTGATTGTAACATTAGAAATTGGCAATAATACCTAAAAAATTGGAAACTATTAGAAAAAATAGCATTAATTAATTAAATCGAACTTTTTATCACTACAATTTGATTAGAATGTTTAATATTTTTCTTTAATAATCACTAAAAAAGGTCTTTGGTTTTTATCTTAAGAAATTTGCAAAAATCTTATTAAAGGTAATTTTTATTATAGCTCTTTACTTTCATTTCAACATTTATAAGATTTTCAAGAGCTTTTGCATATTTTTCAGGAAACAATTTTAATACTTCTTATTAGGTTTAATAGTTAAAGAGAAAAGTAACTATAGTTAAAGATAAAAGAATGTGAAAAAATAAATTTATTTAATATTTGCTGACTAATTTGTGCATTTAGTGAAAATTCACTATATTTTCAGAAGGGGGGGGGGGGTGGCGAAAATTTCTGATTGCTTAACAACTGCATTTATAAATTTGATAAAATTGTTTGTAATTTTGGTGGCTATTTTTTGCGAAGCGATATGCCCTTTTTTATAAAAAATGTGCCCTTTTTCATTCTCCACAAATGTGCCCTCTTTTTATAGCACCCTCCTGCCCCTTTTTCCTTGGTACCAGCGCCCTGCCCTTTTTCAAACCTAGGGGGAACTCTGCCTCTATCTGTCTCTCTCTATATATATTTATTACACAGCGAATATATCTGCATAGTTTAATTCTTTTATATTATCTTGCCTGTGGCCCTTCATGTCACAATCAACAGCGAGAGTGGCCCTCCAGCCAAAAAGGTTGTGCACCCCTATTCTAGAGTGATCCCTGGAAAAAGGAAGATTTAGAATTAAAATAAAAGAAAGCTATGACTGAATGGCATGAATAGAATAACAGTCAAGACAATAAACTTACCAAATTTCATTTTATAAAATTTTCTTATGTTTTTCTATGTTATTTCATATGACTGCCTACTTTTTCAGTGAACTGTTATAAACTTGATATTTAAATAATATACCGTGACTGCTAAAAATTGAAGATCTTACACGATAGCTTTTCACAAAAATAAAAGTTTTACAGAGAATAGGTCCCAAAAATTAAAGGCTGGTTTGACCCTTGGTTTTATAAATCTTGGTTTTATAAGACTGCAAAATCTAAAGGGGGGGGGACTTCAAATTGTTTCATTACACATATCTGTTAGTGCATTTTATTTCCCATTATTTGTTTTCAACTAACTTTTTAAAAGTTTGCAAATTTGCATTTCATCATCAGAAATTATCAGCAGTTCATATTTTTGACTGATTTTATTTAGGCATTTACTTTGATATGTTATGGATGATGTTTTTACCAGTAAATTAAGGCTGATAAGTTCAGTTTTTAAAATATGTTGTAATAATGAACTAGACTGGTATCAATAGCATGTATTTATATTTAATATACAGTGTAATGATGTAAAAACCATTGAAGTGAATACAAATAGTATGATGATAAACTTCTAAGGAACCTCTGATGCACTGTTTAATAAACGAGTCAGTAGTCATAATGAACCTTTTATAGAATGTTTTTGCCACTATAGAATGTTTTTACCACAGTTCTGCCACTCTTAGGCAGTTAGCACTGTCTTTCATATTTCTAGTCACTCCATAGCTTTAGTGTGCTAACCCACTCAACCTGGATCAAATTGTTTCATTACAGAAAACTGTTAAAGCATTTTAATCCCTGTTATTATTATTTTTTTTTTAAACTAATTTTCTAAAAGGTCTGCAAGTGTGCATTATATCATTAGAAATTACACATATGTCTGCAAAAAAAGTGTGCTTAAAAACTAATAGCTGGTGCTAGATTTTTGGATGCCAATTTCAGGGATGGAACACGGGTGCAGAATTCATACCACTATCAATGTAAGAAAATTTTCTACCTCTTAAATCGACGATATTATAGGTAGAGAAATTTCTTAAACACATTCCGGTATGAATTCTGCGCCCGTGTTCCATCCCTGCAATTTAATGAAAAATAATAAAAAAAGTTCCATGATATACCAATGATGGCAGATTACTGTTGTATGCTACACAGAGAAGTCCCTCATACTGCCTACAACAGACAAAAGAAAGCTTTAGAATATATGAATTCAAGATGTATTAAAGAATGGTAAACCATTAAAAACTGTCCTAATAAATATAATTTCCAATTAATATATACAGGGATGAGATTTTTCAGCTGATTTCAGCTTTTTTTTTTTTTTTTTTTTTTTTTTTTTTGTTATGTTTCTGATGTGCATTTTTTTTTTTTTTTTTTTTTTTTTTTTTTTATGCATTGAAGATTAAAATAGATATTTATTACTCTAATATAATAGATTTTGTCGTCAAAATTCTGGTATTTCATTTCAACGTCTTGCCTTTGCGTACAGTTTCAGCTTTTTTGTGTTTTTGCTAATCTCATCCCTGTATATATTTAGCAAATTATTTCCAATTGTTTGATATGTTAATTAACACATTGAGCACCATGTCAGCCATTCTAGATTCTGGACATTTTGTCATATATCTCTAAAAGTACTGAAGGAATCATCCTGAAACTTTAGGAGTGTGCAGAATATGTTATACTTCAAACATTTCGGTGAAAGTTTGACCCCGAAAGTAAAATCAGTACCAATAAAAAATTAACATGTTGAGCGCCATGTCAGCCATTGGTGGCTGACAGTGTCAAATACGATATAAAGCCGCGTTGCATAACTGTCAAGTGCTTCTATTTAACCGGAGTTTCTCGAGATTTTTATCAGTGTGCTCTGTTATTCCCAAAATTACCAAAGACTCCGATTTTTCAAACTTGACATTTCTTTATTTGTTATTTTCACTTTTATTCCTATCTGCTAACTTTCCGATTTTTTTAAGTTAATCTTCCGGCTTCCGATATTAAATCGATTCTTTCCGTTTTTTAAAAAGTCGTGATTATCGTTTGTTACTAAAAAAGATAATAATAATAATAATAACCATTAACTACTGGGAATCAATCGCTTCATGGAAGCCTTCTGATTCCTAATCTTTTTCCATCCACAACATAAATGTTGATATTAATTTTAAACTAACTTTTTGAGATTCTGGAGCGTATAAAAAAATATAATTATTCAATATTACTGACTCATATAATTATTTTTTTATCCCCTTTCCCCCCTCTCTCTTTTCTTATTTCCAACTAGCCATTGGCAATTAAATGCTTTGCAGAAGCCGTTTGTTACCCAATCTTTCTCCCATCACAAAATAAATGTCCGTATTCATTTTAAGCCCAGGGAGCAGAATTATATCCGATGTTCTGCAACGAGACATTAAAATTTGCAGATGTTCTGCAGGTATTTTGTCCAAATTTGTCAAAGCACAGTAAAATGCAAAATAAGCATAAAACTAACACTTATTAGTAAAATATTTATTACACATTTATAATAAAACATGATTTAAAATTTTTATAATCTAAAACTGAGGAATACACCCAAAATTTGCAATTTTTTCAATGGCTTTTGGCATTAATACTGTCACATTAATGTGGATATACTACTACTTACAAAATGTTTATAAATTTTGTCTATACATTGAAACAATTTCCAGCAATTTTCTAGTATGCTAACAGATTTACAGATCAGTTGAACATATCTAGGTTTTATTAATTTTAGAATGTTAGCTGTATCAACATCATCCAGTTAGGGGATAGATGAAATGTTCTGCAAAAAGCCTCAATTATTCTGCGACGTGCGTCGCAGTTTTAAACACTTTCTGCGCCTGGGATTTTAAGCTTGCTTTATTAGACTTAAAAACCTATAAAGAAGTAAAATTATTTCTCGATCTCCCCCCTCTCATTGATTTAAAGAAATCTGTATTAGGACTGTGTAAATGTAGATTATGTATGGAAATCTTATTTAAAATTTTTGTATCGTAATAGTTGCTCCGATTTTTTTTTTTTTTTTTTTTTTTTTGCTCCGATTTTTTAAGTCTCTTGCTCTGAAATTTTTAGTCATGAGGTTGGTAGCTGTGTGACATCAGGAATCATTATGGGATTTTAAGAATTCGCGTGGCACTCAATGTGTTAATTTGTAAATAAAACACTAAAATATTTTCAAGAGACCTTTTCCCTAGAATATGTACAATAAGCTTTCTTGCCCATATATTTAAGCTTATTTTGGGAAAAATCCTTATGTAATTGAGAAAAATTGATGCCGTATTTGAAATCAGCGTATCAAATAATAATATAAATATCAGTCATTACATTGCCAGGGTTGCTACGGTACCTGGAAAACTCACGGAATTTAAAAATCTATTAAAAAACAGGGAAAACTCAGGGAATATTGAAATTTTTTGGAAAAACATTGGAAATTTTTTCCATAATTATTATTATTATTTTTTTTTTTTTTTTAGTGCTTTATAATGAATCAATTATGGATTTTTCTCCAACTATAGTAAGTTAATAAAATTAATAAACCCTAAATATGTTCAAATGACTCGTAAACATGTTAGATTCTAAGGCTGCATGATTGCATGTCATCTATTTTACTTCTAAAAGAGACAGGGAATTTTTTCTCCTGATTTGTGTAGCGACCCTGATTGCAAACACGTGACACAAATCTTGCAGGCCTGTGTTATCAGTTCATATTTTTGACTGATTTTATTTAGGCATTCACTTTGACATGTTATGCATGATGTTTTTGTTATTAAATCAAGTCTGATAAGTTTAGTTCTTTAAATGTGTTGTAATAATATACTAGAATGGTGTCAATAATAACATTAAGTACAGGGTGGTCCGAAAAACATGATAGAAAGTAAGCGATCATTGTGGAAAAAAGACAACATGCAAGAACATGAAACATATTTTATTGACTAAAGATATGAATGACATTTAATATACAAGATGCTTAAAATGTCTACCGTCCCCGACTATAGTGTTATAAAGCCGGTTCCGAAACTCTGTCATGTGCTGGAGTGTGTCGTAATCAAGTGCATCAATCTCACTTCTGATAGCCAATTTTAGGTCCTCCAGTGAATCAGGGCTATTCCTAATTCCTATAGATTCTAACCTTGATGTAACCCCATAAAAATAAGTCACACGGACAGGGTTGTAGTGATTTAAATCAATTGATTTAAATCGCTGATTTAAATCATGATTTAAATCAACTGATTTTTTTGAAAAAAATCACTGATTTAAATCATTTATTTTAAATATCAAAGTTATTGACTTTAATGGAATGTAATTGATAATCCAACTTTAAAAAATGAGATATTTAATTATTTCTTATGTAAACTTAAAAATACAATTCGTAAAATATAACAAAATATTTCATTAGATGAGCTAATATTTCTCATTTCTTGACTTTAGATTTATCTCTACAAAGCAACATTAATAAACACAAAAATAAGTTATATCTTAACTTTCTTAATTATTTATAAATTTTATTATATATTTTAATAACTTATTATATTTTAATCCGTTAATGCCTGAAATAATTTTGAAAAATATATTTTGATGAATATTTCAATTTTAAACTAATATGGACAACTGAGAATGAAATATTTGAAATTTAAAAAACTCTTCTAATAGTTTTAAATTAACAACCTATCCTCATTTGAGGACATTTAGTGTTCTAGCGAAAAATCTTCCAGATAAAAAAAAACTTTGAGATAACAGATTAATTTTCTATTATATGCTGACAGAGACCTCAAAAGTAAAGTATTATAATATATATTATTCAACTTGATTTAAGTTAATATATCCACACAAAAAGCAAATATATGTGCGACGAATGAAAAATCATCAGGAGTGATGCTATAAACTGTCACTAAAAAGCAGAAATCATTCCAACAAACCCCCAAAAATATACATGTCATTTTATTAACTGTCCTCAAATGAGGACTCTGGGCGTGAATGGGTTAATTATTTATACAAGTACAGCCTTATGACTGGTGTATGAATTGTAAATATTTAATTAGTGTATAATTTATTGATTAATATTATATACATATTCTAGTTCGCCTTTGCCCACCTAGCGGTTGATATTTCAAAAAGAAAATATTTCCTTGTTTATTTAGCTCTCATACCAGTTTATGTCATTTAGCATTGGCTCATATGATATTTAAAAAATAATAGCATAGTTTACATTGTACTGTTTAAAAAGCCCTGAAGGCTCCAAAAAGTTTTTAAAAAATAACATTTTAATTTAACTACATATAATCAGTTAAATACAATTCAAGGCTGCTGTCACTGCTTGTTTTAATGAATTGTACCCACTAAATGTAAAAAAAAAAAAAAGATTAAAAAAATAAGTGAAAGTATTAAAATGGTAATGAAAATACGAATTTTGTTAATGGGTAAAGTGTGAAAAAATTTTCTTGATTCAAATGACATTTGTTAAACCTAAGTAAAAAATTTTTTTAGGATATCATTTTTTTTTTTTATTTTTTTTTTTAATCTTCCCTGATTCCTTACTTTTTTTTTAATTTTTGATTAGAAACTATGAATAAAGTTTTCTTTCTCTTAATACATTGATTGAGTTCTATGTCATATTTCCTATTAAATTATCCTTTTCCAAAATTATTTTATGTGTTCAATACCATTAGTAAAATTTTGCTTTATTTCAATACATTATTGTAGCTGCTACAAAGTCAAAGTCTGAAGTTGAGTGGCTCATACTACCGCATTTATGATTGTTATAAAATTACTTCTTATTATGAAGACACTACGTTGAAAAAAAATGTTTTGTAATAAATGCCTACATGGATTTTTTCCCTATAGAAATAGAATATTATTTATATTTTTATAATTTAAGTAAAATGATTGATAGTGTGGATATTGTGCATATATATACACACACATACACATAATAAAAAACAAATGTTGTACAATAATGTATGAATACATAATAAAAATCATTAAAATCAAATAAATCTTGATTTTAATAAAAAAAATCCGATTTAAATCAAAAAAATCGATTTTTTTGAAAAAAATCAAAAGAATCAGCAACCCTGCACACGGATTTGGGTCTGGACTGTATGGGGTCCACTCTATCCCGTGCCCCGTGAATTTCTCTGCATCCAATGCAATCAACCGCTCACCAAATGTCGTTTCAAGCCACGTGAAGACGTCAGAAGTTTTTTGGGGACGAGCCCCATCTGGCTTGAACCAGTACCAGCGTGCCCTGTTGAGATGGCCCGCATCATGGCCAAAGTGACGCTCTAGCAACTCTCGATACTTCACTCCTGTGACCACACCATTAATAAATATAAGGACCAATTATCTGCTTCGACGATATGGCACACCACACCATGACCCTTTGTGGATGCAGTGAAGAGATGGTGCTGAGATGAGGATTTTCCGTACCTCAGTGGCGTCAGTTTTGTTTGTTCACGAAACCATTCAACTGAAAATGGTTCTCATCACTGAACCAGATCTTGTATTCACTGATGGAACCATTTTTAAGTTCCTCGATTATGTGGTTTGGGAAATCTCTCCGCTGCACAGTATCCCCCGCCCCCCTTTAGCGGCTGTCACATTTGGATCTTGTATGGACACAGTCCTACTGCTTTCATTAGCCTTTGTAATGATGTTTTGGATATGCTTAATTGTTAGGCCGCCTGTCGAGTGGAAGTGGTTGGCTGATCCTCAAAGTATGCGCGTGCAGGCTCCCTGATGTCGTCAGTAACAACTGCTGATTTTCGTCCCGACGCCTTTCGTTTGGCATCCTACATACTGCCTGTAGATTCATATCTGTCCATCAACCTGTAAACAATAAAAATCAGTGGGAGATTAGGACCATTACATCAGTCATCTGATGGCTTAAAAATCACTGCAACTTTAGAGTGCTATAACTTACTGCGCGATTATCTCTTCACATCTTATCGTCCTTTTCTTTTTGAACTCTGAACTACATGCCCGTTCAACGGGGACATTACATCGGTTATTCTCATAAAATTTTCTTACGATATATAATCGATCTTAAAAGGTTTGTGAATCTATATTGCTTATTCTTTATTTCCGGTAATTAAGCATTCGACTGAAATGTCACTATATGTGCTATTATAACATGGAAGAATTATATTTGCATCAATACATTTGAAATCAGAAACTTAAAATACTTTCTATCATGTTTTTTGGGCCACCCTGTATTTATATTTAACAGTGCAATGATGTAAAAAAAAATATTGAAATGAATATATATATATGATGATAAACTCTAAGGAACCTCTGATGCACTGTTCAGTATAATTTAAAATAAGCTAATTATCATGATCAACTTTTACAGAATGTTCTCCAATATTAATAATTTTGAATGTCCCACTCTTACGCAATTAGCACTGCCTGTTTCATGTTTCGCACTGTAACTTTCATGCTATGCTTTAAAACCCGCTCAAGTGGACTTAAATACTTCTGTTCCATTTTTTCTGGATGTAATTTGAGCAATCATAAACCCTGCATTTTATTACATAAATTTAGCTACTAAATCTTGATGCATAAATGCTCTACTCAGCGTAGAAATGTCTATATTTCTGTAATGTTTTGTAAATCTTTTGAATTATTTTACTGTTTAAAACTGTTTTCAAGAGGGAAAATATTTCTTTAAATATATGCTCTACATTAAAAGATCAGGGTTGCTACGGTACCTTGAAAACCTGGAAAACTCAGGGAATTTAAAAATCTATTAAAAAACAGGGAAAACTCAGGGAATTTTGAAATTTTTTGGAAAAACATTGGAAAAATTTTTTCATAATCTAATGTTTTTTTCTTAAATTTTAGTGCTTTATAATGAATTGTTTTTTCCTCCAACTATAGTAAGTTAATAATAGGTCGATTTCTAAAGAAATCAACCTAAAATTAATATAGCCTAGTTATGTTCAATTGACATGTAAGCATGTTAGATTCCAATGCTGTGTGATTGCGTATCATCTGTTTTACTTCTAAAAGAGACAGGGAATTTTTTCTCCTGATTTGTGTAGTGAGAGTGACCCTGATTGCAAACACGTGACACAAATCTTGCAAGCCTGTGTTATGAGTTCATATTTTTGACTGATTTTATTTAGGCATTCACTTTGTCATGTTATGGATGATGATTTTGTTATTAAATCAAGGCTGATAAGTTTAGTTCTTTAAATGTGTTGTAATAATATACTTGAATGGTGTGAATAACATTAAGTATTTGTATTTAACAGTGCAATGATGTAAAAAAAAAATATTGAAATGAATATATATGATGATAAACTCTAAGGAACCTCTGATGCACTGTTCAGTATAATTTAAAATAAGCTAATTATCATAATCAACTTTTACAGAATGTTCTCCAATATTAATAATTTTGAATGTCCCACTCTTACGCAATTAGCACTGCCTGTTTCATGTTTCACCTGCCTGTTTCACACCGTAACTTTAATGCTATGCTTTAAAACCCGCTCAAGTGGACTTAAATACTTCTGTTCCATTTTTTCTGGATGTAATTTGAGCAATCATAAACCCTGCATTTTATTACATAAATTTAGCTACTAAATCTTATGCATAAATGCTCTACTCAGCGTAGAAATGTCTATATTTCTGTAATGTTTTGTAAATGTTTTGAATTATTTTACTGTTTAAAACTGTTTTCAAGAGGGAAAATATTTCTTTAAATATATGCTCTACGTTAAAAGATCAGGGTTGCTATGGTACCTTGAAAACCTGGAAAACTCAGGGAATTTAAAAATCTATTAAAAAACAGGGAAAACTCAGGGAATTTCAAAATTTATTGCAAAAACAGGGAAAATTCAGGGAATTTTGAAATTTTTTGGAAAAACATTCGAAATTTTTTTTCATAATCTAATGTTTTTTTTTTTTTTAAATTTTAGTGCTTTATAATGAATTGTTTTTTCCTCCAACTATAGTAAGTTAATAATAGGTCGATTTCTAAAGAAATCAACCTAAAATTAATATATCCTAGTTATGTTCAATTGATATGCAAGCATGTTAGATTCCAATGCTGTGTGATTGCGTATCATCTGTTTTACTTCTAAAAGAGACAGGGAAAACAGGAAATTTTTTCTCCTGATTTGTGTAGCGACCCTGATTGCAAACACATGACACAAATCTTGTAGGCCTGTGTTATCAGTTCATATTTTTGACTGATTTTATTTAGGCATTCACTTTGTCATGTTATGGATGATGATTTTGTTATTAAATCAAGGCTGATGAGTTTAGTTCTTTAAATGTGTTGTAATAATATACTTGAATGGTGTCAATAACATTAAAAGTATTTATATTAAACAGTGCAATGATGTAAAAAAAAATATTGAAATGAATATATATGATGATAAACTCTAAGGAACCTCTGATGCACTGTGCAGTATAATTTAAAATAAACTAATTATCATAATCAACTTTTGCAGAATGTTCTTTCAATATTAATAATTTTGAATGTCCCACTCTTACGCAATTAGCACTACCTGTTTCATATTTCTAGTCACACCATAACTTTAATGCTATGCTTTAAACCCACTCAAGTGGACTTAAATACTTCTGTTGCATTTTTTCTGGATGTAATTTGAGCAATCATAAACCCTGCATTTTATTACATAAATTTAGCTACTAAATCTTGATGCATAAATGCTCTACTCAGCATTGAAATGTCTATATTTCTGTAATGTTTTGTAAATGTTTTGAATTATTTTACTGTTTAAAACTGTTTTCAAGAGGGAAAATATTTCTTCAAATGTATGCTCTACATTAAAAGATCAGGGTTGCTACGGTACCTTGAAAACCTGGAAAACTCAGTGAATTTCAAAATTTATTGCAAAAACAGTAAAAATTCAGGGAATATTGAAATTTTTTGGAAAAACATTGGAAATTTTTTCCATTATTATTATTATTATTATTATTATTATTTTGTGCTTTATAATGAATTAATTTAGGATTTTTCTCCAACTATAGGTAGTAAGTTAATAAAATTAATAAACCCTAAATATGTTCAAATGACTTGTAAATGTAAACATGTTAGATTCTAAGGTTGCATGATTGCATGTCATCTATTTTACTTATAAAAGAAACAGGGAATCCTGAGGGAATTTTTCTCCTGATTTGTGTAGCGACCCTGATTGCAAACACGTCACGCATATCTAAAGCTGGAAATTAGCGGTCGCCACTCGCCACATGGCGACTATATTTTTAAAAGTGGCGACTAAAGAAATTGCCTTTAGTCGCCACTGCAATGGCCACTTCTCTTCTACCCATTCTTTATAAAATATACCCCATTCCACAGCAAACTTGGATCGTGCGGCGCCTTTTCGCGGTAAACGCGCCGCGCAAAGAATTCAGGCTGTTCTAAAATCTAACCTCGCCACTTGCAAACATATTTCGGAAGTCAATTTAATAGTAAACACTTAAAATTCTTCTACCCATTCTTTATAGAATACCCCATTCCAATGCAAACTTGGATCGCGCGGCGGCGTTTTCGCAGTAAACGCGCCGTGCGCCTCGAATTCAGGCTTTCTCAAATCTAACATCGCCACTTACAGACATTTTCGAAAGTCAATTTTAACAGTAAACACTGGAAATTGGCAGGTAGTCTTATTCATATACTAAAAAAACGTATGGCTTTTTTCCATTTTTCTATAAAAGTATTAGATTTTGATTTTTAAAAAATGTCAAAACGAGAGTTTCGGCCGACTTTCGGGAGACAGAGACAAAAAGGAAGCTCGTGAGATAATCAATCGGCTGAAACTCCGATTGTATTACGTTCGCAGAAAAATTAAAAACGTCATTCAACGCATTTTCTTTGTTATTTTATACCACTTTCTTTTCAAACTTGGCATTTCTCTCCATTCCCAACGGCCGTATCGCATTCAGTCATACGCGTAGTTTCTCGAAATTTCAATCTTTAAAACAAGCTTTATATAGTAATATAAATTTTTGATTTATTGCTTTAATATGAAGAGATTTAAAGAAAATCCTGAATCACAAAGCAACCGTAGTGGTAGTAAACGTGGAGCTACAGTTAATTCTGTAAAAATAACATCTTTTTTCGTAAAAATGTAAGTGTGTTTTTTGTTATTATTTAAAAAAAAAAAAAAAAAAAAATGTATATATGTATGTATATTTTTAGTTCTTAATCAGAAGAATGCATAATTTATTGAATATTTTATTTGTTTACTACATATTATTTAATATTTGTTATTGCATATGAACTATTTTTTACTTTCTTCTATATGTAATATAGAGAAAGTATTGGATTCGCGAAAATTTTTGACCTCCGTTTTTTGACGGATCTACACGTTTTGGGGTGTCCTGAACACGAATTGATAGTTTTTAAAAAATGTCTGTGTGTGTGTGTGAAACACACATTGTGAAATCTCGACTACAGCCACACTCTCTAAATTCAGTTAGAGAGGGGGATTATAATTGCAAATTATTAAAAATTCATTATTATTAAAAAAAAATTAATTTATAATTCATTTGTAACATGAAAAAAAAAAAAAGGAAAAGAAACTTGCAAAATAAAAAAAGGATTATTAAAAGAATATTTTTTTTATTTACATATACTAATATATTTTCATGAATCAAAGATTTTTTTTTTTTTTTTTTTGAAAAAGTAGAAAATCGACACCATTCAGGATAGTGAAGGGGCAATATAATCAGAATTTTTCTGTTATAAAATAATATAACCAAAAGAGCATTTTAAACATATGAATTTTGTATTGAATAGTATTTTCTTACATTCATAGTATAAATTATGTAAATCTATTCCTATTTCATTTATTAAAATTCATCAGAAATGTATTATTGTGGATGAGTTTCAAAAAGTTGACTACCTTAATTATTTTCTTAATGATTTGTCAAGACTGAACACTGAAAAAATTAAAGAAAAGAAAATTTTATTTTACTTTTATCAGCGAGTGGCCAGTGGCCACTAACTTTTTAAAAGTGGCCACTAAAAAAATGAAGGCTAGTGGCCAGTGGCCACCAACGAAATTTCTTAATTTCCACCTTTACGCATATCTTGCAGGCCTGTGTTATCAGTTATATTTTTGACTGATTTTATTTAGGCATTCACTTTGTCATGTTATGGCTGATGATTTCGTAACAGTGCAATGATGTAAAAAAAATATTGAAATGAATATATATGATGATAAACTCTAAGGAACCTCTGATGCACTGTTCAGTATAATTTAAAATAAGCTAATTATCATAATCAACTTTTACAGAATGTTCTTTCAATATTAATAATTTTGAATGTTCCACTCTTACACAATTAGCACTGCCTGTTTCATATTTCTAGTCACACCATAACTTTAATGCTATGCTTTAAACCCACTCAAGTGGACTTAAATACTTCTGTTGCTTTTTTTCTGGATGTAATTTGAGCAATCATAAACCCTGCATTTTATTACATAAATTTAGCTACTAAATCTTGATGCATAAATGCTCTACTCAGCATAGAAATGTCTATATTTCTGTAATGTTTTGTAAATCTTTTGAATTATTTTACTGTTTAAAACTGTTTTCAAGAGGGAAAATATTTCTTCAAATATATGCTCTACATTAAAAGATCCACGAAGAAAAGTATTTTTAAATTTTTATTAGTTTTGCATTATTTTTATACATATGTATTCATTGTATTACTTTAAAGTTGTATTTCTTATTAAATGAAAATGCCTTTTTTTTTTTTTTTTTTTTTTTAATTTATTGCATATTGTTTGAATGAGTCAGTGCAAATATGTATATAATTTTTTGTTTATATACATATAATTCATATAAACAAGTAACTTTTAAAAGCTATATTGTCTAAAAAGTCTAATTTTCAATAAAATAAATCGCTTCACTGATTTAGTGAATTTGTTAAATCTTCTAATGTAATTCTCCTTTTTATTTTTTTCAAGTGTTCTTAAATTTTTATTTGGTTTGTATTGCATCATTGGAAAATTCTCTCTCTCTCTCTCTCTCTCTCTCTATATATATATATATATCTACAGTGAAACCTGTTTTTAAAGACCACCCATGGGACCAAGAAAATGTGGTCTTTCAGGGGGGTCGGTCTTTAAATTCAGGTAACATGATAAATTTAATTTTAATCGATGATTTTGGATTTGTATAATGTTTTATAATTACATGATTAACATTAAAAGATAGTTTATGTGTAATATAAGAATAACATCATTATTTATTATGTGTATAGGGAGAGATAATGGAAAATTTTTTAATTAAGGAAATAAAATTGTTTGGCTGAAAACTTTTATTAGCTATAAACAACATTTATTCAAAGTATTATAATTTTTTAAATTATGATGTAATATGAGATTGTTTCGCAGCAACATTTTGACTTATTTCATTGAACCTTTTTTGTACACATGTCAAATGTTTGAACAATGTATCATCACCTATTTGCAAAGAATAATTTACTAATGTGTCAAATCCTTGCTTCGCTTCATGGAAATTTGCAGCTTTTGCTGCAGTCTGTTCCTCTTCAATATCTTCATCACGTACTTCTTCATCACTACTTTCAGATTCAGACACGATAAAAGGTTCATGGATCTCATATTGCTCTGTCATGGTACATAAAAATTCATAATTGCAGCCAAAAAGCTCTTGAGCCAATTTATCATAATCGCACGTATGAGATTCAGCTTCATCTTCGGAGCATTCATCTGATTCATTGTCAAATTTAAAGCCACATCGTCTGAAGCATTTTTAAATTGTTACTGCACTTACACTTTGCCATGCTTGCATTGACCATACGAGAGCATCTAAGACTAATCTTTTTTAATGCATCTTGGAATAGCACTTGATTAGTATTTAATAAATCAATACAGTAACTCATCTGAAGTTGTCTGAACTGTTTTTTAAATGATTCAATTACTCCCTGATCCAGTGGCTGGAGCTGTACTGTTGTTTTAGGTGGGAGAAAAGCAAATTTTACACTGTCTAACACTATCTCAGGATGAGATGCAGCATTATCTAGGAACACTAAAACATGTCTGTTTTCTTTCTTCATTTTAAAGTCAAATGACTTCATGCAATTTTCAAATATGGATGATGTCATCCATGCCCGTTTGTTATAAAAAATATTGCACATCCATGTTTTCAATTTTTACGTTTTTGAAACACCTTGGTTTCTTGTATTTCCATATGAATATTGGAGTTTCTTTTCCCCCCATCATATTGCAAAAAAATGCTAAAGTCACTCTATCTTTAGCCATTTTTATTCCTGCTGCTTCCTCTCCTTTCAGTTTATAAGTTTTTGTTTGACCAGCCTTAAATACTAGTCTAGACTCATCAAAATTATAGATGTCCCTCGGCTGATAGCCTTCACATATGGAATCCAATTTTTCCATCCAATTTTTAACTACATTTGGGTCAATTTCCGCTTTCTCACCTGAAGTGCTTCCAAAAACAATTTTATGGCATTTTAAAAATGACTCCAGCCAACCATTTGATGCTTTAAGTTGCCTTGTTTTTTTGCAAATTCCAGTGCTTGAATTTTAATAATTGGTCCACTGATGGCATAATTTTGGGATCTTGCATGACAAAACCATTTCCCTACAAGTTCGTTCACCTTTTCGTTGCCAGTTTTATAAGTAAGTTTCTTACTTGCAACTCTAATATCATTTTTTTTTATATGCTTCTTCATACTTCAATTTGTCTTTTATGATGTTTTGTATTTGCGTTTTTCCAACATTAAATAGGCTTGATAGCGAACGTGAACTCATTCCCGTTTTATGTAAGTTGATGACTTCTATTTTTTCTTTCAGAGACAGGAATTTTCGGGGACGTTTATTTGATTCCATACTGAACTAACATAAATCAGAAAATTTTAATAAATTAAACGACTGATCGTACAGAAATAAAAGGGTAAACAAACACCACTTTAGTTTGGAGTTATGGTTATAATTCTTCTAAGCCTAGCTGGAATTCCCATAAACATTTAATCCATGGAGGCAGAATAGTTCAGCTATTGAAGTAAAAAAAAAAAAAATTTGATGTTTCTTTTTCAATTATCGTTTTCTAGGGATTTGTTACCCGTCAATTAAAAAAAAAAAAAAAAAAAAAATTGTTTCTCGAGAAATGTTAAAAGAGAGAGAGAGAAAGAAAAAAAAGGAAAATTCAGTTTAAAACTAATTTCGATTTTCATTCAATGCTGACTCGCCAGCATTCAGCATCCGTAAAGAGAAGATTCCTGTCTGCCCCAGAGCGCTCATTCTTCGCCACCCGCGCGTGCGTAGAACAGTTGTGTTTGCTTGATGATAAGAGGAGAGGTGGGGTCGGTCGATGGAGCATTTGAAGCTCCGATTAGGAGGGGAGGGAAATTTTACCGGGGAAAAGAAGTGAATACAGTGACTGTTTTCGTTCGATTCAGTGCACATGATGGGAGAAATCGTTCATTTGTAAATCGTACTGTGGGTTTATGTTTTGATGTATTTCGTAAATAATGTATTTTTCATTATGCGGCATTCAATCAAAGATGAAATTTTTTGATTATCATTCTGATACAGCGAAATGTGTTGTTTTACGGTCGTTAAAAAAAAGGTTTTTGTAAAATTGTATCGTATGTATAGCAGTCGTTGGTCACGTCAGACAGGTGGCCCTTTAATTAGGGGGAAAATCCATTAAATATAAATACATCGTACTCGGGACTGCAAAAAAGTGGTCGCTTATGGCAGGTGGTCATTAAATTCAGGGGTTTTTAAAAACAGGTTTCACTTTATATATATAAAGTTATAGTAAATCAAGCCTGAAGATATGTTTTCTTTGTTGGTAAAAATAAACTGGAAAGATATAACATTAAGCATTTATATTTTAATAGTGTAATGATGTAACTGTCATTGAAGTGAGTATATATTGTTTATATATACGATGATAAACTTCTAAGGAACCTCTGATACACTGCTCAATATAATGTAAAAGTACAACTTTAATATTGGTCCAAAGCCTTGGCAATTTTTTTCTTTTTATGTTACAATTTTTTCATAATAATGTTTGTCTTACGGTGTTCTAGTTAAAAAAAAAAAAAAAAAAAATCTTGAATTCTATATATATTAACAATGCTAATGATGCAGATAAATTTTTTGTGTTTAAATGATAATACTCCTGGTGGAACTCATCTGATGCATTAGTTTGAAAATAATTTTAATCAAGCACTATATTGAAGGTTACTATATTTTATATAAACATCAGAACTTATTATATATAAACAAATGTCTTAAAAACATCTAAATAAATCTAATTTTCAATAAATTTAATTGTTTCACTGAGTTAGTGAATCTGTTAAATCTTTAAATTGTAATTTTCCTTTTCCTTTATATTTTTCAAATATTCTCTTAAATATATATTTTTTTATTTGGCTTGCAATGCATCATTAGAAAATTTCTTCAGTTCTTTTTTTTTTTTTTTTTTATAGTAAATCAAGGTTGAAGGCTTCAGCTTTCTTCATGGGTAATAAAAAACTGAACTGATATCTTATAACACTAAGTTTTTGTCTATTAACAGTGTAATGATGTAACAGTCAATGAAGTGAATATGTGTATATGATGATAAACTTCTAAGGAACCTCTGAAAATACACTGCGTTCAGTATAATTTCTGCTATAACTTTGATATTGGTCCAAAGCCTTAGCAAGGTTTTTATCATTATTATTAATGTTCCATTTTTTCATAAATATGGTTACCTCACTTAGGTCATTCCTTAAATTAAAAAAAAAAAAACACTTTTCTTGAATTTAATGTATATAGTAATGAGTCAAACAAATATTTTGACTTTGTCATGATATGCTCCTGGCATTTCATCATCTGATGCATTGGTTCAAATTAATAAATTTGGATCAAGTGCAATGTTGATGGTTCTGTACAGGGTTTTCACTAAGAGAAATTTGGATGTTATAAATTTCATATACAGTAGAACTTGGATAATTCGAAGTTGAAGGGACCAGAGAAAAATTCGAAATATCCAAAAATTCGAATTACATATACTATTTTGTCAAAAAGAAGAGATACATTAAAAATATAAAACTCTATGATCAAAGATTTAACACATAAACTTTATATATAAGAATATTGCATCATTAATCCCCTCCCATTAAATCAATATTTTTTTACGAGCTTAATTATTCAACACTTTTTTAAATAGTCAGATATTTTTGATTGCTTCTTTGAGTACAATCTTTGTGTCATAGCATATGACTTCAACCCATCAATTGATACAAAAACAGAAGCTTTTACATTAGACATGACTTTCAATTAAAAAAAAACCTTCGAAGTTCATGTATATGGAGTGCATATCTTCTGATGCACTGGTAGGAAATGCTCTTGTGTTTCCTTATCTATCTTTTGAAAGACTGTTAAAAAACATAATGCACTTTAGCTGAGAAAAACTCGGGAACAAATTTTACTGTAATATTTTAAACGTAATCGTATGAAAAATTCGAATTATCAAAAATAGATTCGAATATAATTCGAATTATCCATGATTTTTTAACATTATTTTAATATAAAATTCAAGGAACCGACTAAAAATTCGAATTATCCAGAATTTCGAATTAAACAAGTTCGAATTATTCAAGTTTCACTGTAGTAACTTTTTTAAATAGATATTGATGATTAGTCGAGTATTTAAAAAAAGAGGGGGGGGGAGGGGGCAGGGTTTAAGATGAGTAAAAATTTTCTTTAGCAAGATGCTAAAATGCCAGAAACAGTAGAAAAATATGAATATCAGTTAAACTTAAAAGTTTTTAATCAGGTCTTTAAAAAGTTATACACAGAAGGTATTTTTTTTTTTTTTTTTTTATGAAAAACAAAAAGGTAATTAATAATTGTACTTACCACTGTAACCAGATCAATTCGAATATAGTACAAGCATATATTTTAACACATTTATTGGAGGACATGAAAAATATTCAACTTTTTAGATTATTACTTTATATTGTAAACTTTAACCCTTTGAGTGCTATGGACGCAAATACGTGCCCGGCAAAAATTATCAGTGTACTATGCAACACTCGCATAAAGCGCGCATGCGATAAGAATGAGACAACTTGGTTCTCATTTATTTTCAACAAGATATTACTTACATGAATGCTACTTGCATGAAATTGACAAACGAACATTTTTAATCACTTTTGATAGTTTAAATTGAAGAATATACACCTTTAAGTCCCATTTTGTGAAGATTGCTTCTAGCCGTCGTCATGGCGTTTTGTACAGTTTCTTTGGTTACTGATTTAAGGAGACGATGATAAACCCTCTTGAATCGTCAGCGCCAACCGTGCACCGTCCGTATGGGACCGCATATGCCGCTAGTATTCAACACTCAAAGGGTTAGAACGATGTGTTAAATACAATTTATATTAGTTTTCTGGAGATATAATTATCACTGTAGCATGCAAAACTACATTAAGCTTATACCTTATACTGTATCTGAAAATAAAAACATAAGTTACAAAAAAAAAAGTAATATAAGTGAAATTTGTTTACTATTCAAGGCTTTTTGGTTTACAATTTTTAATTTTTCTTTCTTTCATATTAGACCACTTTACAAATGCCTCATGTTTATTTACAAATTGATTTCCTTGTATGCGTGAACCGATGGATTTTTCTTGATCAATGTTGCGATTTTTTTTTTTTTTTTTTCCATGAAAGATTCGTTATAATATCATAGTTGCCAACTCTTCCGAAAAATTCGGGAGACTCCCGAATTTTGTGGCAATCTCCCGAACTCCCGAAAAACATTAATATATCCCGAATTTTTCAAAATCTAATTTTTTTTCTTTTCTCTATATTCTCCATTTCAGGCATCTGATTTTTCTGCAAATTCACGAAAATCTGCAAATTTTTTTAATCTAATTCGCCGAATACTGCAAATTTATTTCTTCCGTTTTTAAAAAAGTCACGGATATTGTTCGTTTAAAAAAAAGAAACCCCATTGAATGATCGGCGATCAAATGTTCTGCGAAAGCTCCCGATTCCTATTCTTTCTCCATCCACAACATAAATGTCAATATTCATTTCAAACTTGCTTTATGAGATTGTAGAACCTGTAAAGAAATAAAATCGTTAAATATTTCTTGCTCATGTAATTATTTTTTGCCCCCCTCCCCGTTTATTTATCTCTAACTAGCGATTGACAATCAAATGTTCTGCTGAAGTCTTTTATTTCCTAATCTTTATCTATCTGCAACATGAATGATAATATTAATTTTAAACTTACTCTTAGATTCTAGAAGTAGAATTGAAAGAGTTTCATATTTCTTACTCTGTAATTATTTTTTTTTATTCCCCCCTCCCTTTTCCCATAACTGGATAGTTATCAATGATCAATTCTAGAAACAATAAAGCAATATAAGTGCTCAATATTTCTCACATATGTAATTATTTATAGACTTTATTGTTGAACTTCATGAATCATTTATTTCTCCTCAATTAAATTAAATATTTGTATGTCATATCTATACCAAATGTGTAAACATAAAAAAAAAATGAATAGATTTTTCAGGTAGGAAAAATTTTCTCAAATCAATGTATGTATATATATAATTTCAATCAGGTTAGATTTTAATGTAATCTAGTAGTATTTTAAATTCAGTATGTTTTATTTATTTTATTTTATTTCTCTCATATTATTTGCAATAAGAAGAAAGTCTGTAGATACTGCAAAAATTTCCTTTTATTTGCTTTTCTCTTTCCAACTATTACTATGTTATCAATATTCTATTTACGGCATAAATTATGTCGTATACAATGTTTCCCTAATTTTGATTCTCTAATGATGAAATCTCCCGAATTTTGTTTCTCAAAGGTTGGCAGGGATGTAATATTTTCACCGAAGATTTTTTTTCAGATTTATGTTTAGTAAGATGCTTAAGCAAAAACATGTTATTTCATTTTCACATTTTGGATAGGTCTTTTAGCATTTCACGAAAAATGCTACCGTAGTGGAAACACTGGGGGGGGAGGGGGGGAATACTGGTGAAAATAGTGGTATTCAAATTTCCCTTTGTAAAAACCTTGGTTCTGTATTTCATTATTATTTAAAAGTTAAATGATATCTAAAAATTCTCTATGTCTATATTAATAATTTAAAACTAATTTCTTATTAAAATCCGAATAAATTACTACGTCAGAAACGCCAAAGAAAAATATTGGAAATGCATACTACAGCTGTTTCGGCAGCCTTCAGTGCAAAAAGGATTCTGAATCTGCGGAAGTGCTTGTATTTATAGGAGAGGGGCCGAATTTAGTTCAACCAATAGGATTGCGGGAAAGGTGGGGAGAGTGGCCAATAGGAATTTATTAAAGTTAGCTGTGTAAACAGTAGAAAAATTAAGAAAATGTGGACTGAATATAAAATTTCCAACAGTCAAAACTAAACGCAGTCTTAAATTTCGTCTTAAAGAACATATGAATTACGTCCGCAAACAAGAAACCAATAAATCGGCTATTTCTAAACATTGCTGGGAGGAAAATCATAATTTTAAATTTAATTCAGCTAAAATAATTTGCAGACCTAAATCCATTCATGAACTCGATTTCTTTGAAGCTTTTCATATTTATAAAAATTTTAAAAACCTTGTAAATTGTGATTTCGCTATTCCCTATTTGTCTGACTGTTGGAAATTTTATATTCAGTCCACATTTTCTTAATTTTTCTACTGTTTACACAGCTAACTTTAATAAATTCCTATTGGCCACTCTCCCCACCTTTCCCGCAATCCTATTGGTTGAACTAAATTCAGATCCTCTCCTATAAATATGAGCACTTCCGCAGATTCAGAATCCTTTTTGCACTGAAGACGGCACGCTTAAGGCTGCCGAAACAGCTGTATGCATTTCCAATATTTTTCTTTGGCGTTTCTGATCCAGTAATTTATTCAGGTTTTAATATTCCAACGCCAAGTCTCCTGTTATTATCAATTTCTTATTTATTAACAATGTTAATGCTATAAAAGAAATAATTCAGAGATAATTGTGTGTAGAATATCTTTTTTTTAATCCCCTATTGTACACAATTATATATAATTTTGTTTTTCATTTAAAAATTTTTTTGTTTAAAATAAATAAATATTTAACAATGCTAATGATGGAACAAAAGTTTTTTTATTTATAATATTTTGTACCACATTCTTCATATCCATGCATTGTTGAACATAATTTAAATGTGATTGTGTGTAGATTTTTTTTTTTTTTTTTTTTTTTCAGGTTTGAAAAATGTATTGATTTTAGGATATTTATGAATTATTCTTCAATGACTCTTAAAACTGTTGTGTAATAGATTCATTACACAAGATTTTTTAGCTTTAAAATAAGTACATGTATTTTATTGGTTACAGTTACAATCTTAAATAATTTTTTGGCACTCCAGCTTTTTTTTTTTTTTTCCAATATTATTTAAGGATTTTTAATGCAATGTTACAATAAAACTATTAATTTGAAATAAGCACTAAATTTAAAGTTAGTATTTAATTTGATTATTAAACCAATCTAAATAATATCTGAAAATTCCAATGACCCTAATTTTCCTTAGAAAGTTCCAATAGAGGGCACTACTTCCAGGTGTAGGACCTTAAGCACAGTCAATTGGCCTTAACCATGGCTCCCTGCGATTCAGTAGAATAGCGGCTGTTCAGACGCAAACTTGAACAATAGAAACACCGTACAAGGCATAGTTACTCTCTTCTACGCTTGGTGCACTAGTTACGCATCTTGTTAGGATATGTACTTACTTGCGCAAGAAACTTTTTGACAATGTAACGAATTATTTTTATTAAAACTATCTTTTAATGTACAAAACTGTTTGTTACAAATGCAGAATGTTTTAAGAAGATTATTTGTAGATAAATAATTATTTATTTCTGCATTTATTCCAGAAAGTTCAGCTATTTAAAAATTTTCTGCTAAAAATGTTTTAACAAAATTTAAAATAAACAAATAATAATAATAATAACATAGATCTTGTGTGTGTGTGTGTATATATATATATATATTAAATATTAAAAAAAAAAAAAAAAAAAAAAAAAGTCACTAATTATAGACATAAAAACCTGTTTGAAATAAGCCAAATAATAATAATAAAGATAAGAGGAAACTGTATATAAGGAATATTTTAATAATTGTGCTTGAAAAAACAAATCCATATTCGAAATCATTTTAAGTATGTATTACATTTGCATCTGAAATATTTTTTTATTTATTTTAATAATATCTACATTTTGTACGCACATTAAAAAATTTTCTTTATGCAATTTTCTTTTTCTTTTCTTTTTTTTTTTTAAATAATTGTCTTAGATATTTTTATTATACATATGCAATAAAACTGATTAATAACTATTATACTGACATTTCTTGAAAATTATTCCAAAAATAAATAAATAAATATTTAAAAAAGTTTTGGGAAAAGAAGTTCTAATGCTCCCTGCTAATTAATTCTTAATTTCCCCCCTATCTTTTTGCTCCACTTGTGGCCGAAAGGTTCTGCTCACCAAGCTGGTAGAGGGGAGATGCCGAGTTCAAAGCCATGTTGCAATCGTCGATCCAGCCATTGATTTATTCACAATCTTTTCCAGTACCCTTGCTTAAATTCGGGATTGGAAAAAAAATTATATTTACATTATCCCTAGTAGCAAAACAGTTTGTTATTTAATAATATCTACTTCTTGTACTCACACCAAAAAATTCCTTTAAACAAATTTTTTTTTCTTTTAATTATTATTATTATTTTGCTTTAATTACTGTTTTACACACACATACATATAATCATTATACATATGCAGTGAAATATAGTAATTAGATAAAGTATTTAAATGCTATTGTGTTCACTCAGACACATACACATACCTTTATAAAAACGGAAAAATGAATTCAGGAGACCACAAAACGTATAAATATACCAAAAACCCACAGTGGATTATTTTTTTTTAATGGGTACAATATTTACCTTACAGCTTTACATAGTATATGCTTGAAAATTAAAAATGAATTCAGCAGACCTTAAAACGTTTTGATATACCAAATTCTCATAGTTTTATATGAATTTTTTAACTTCTTAACATATACTAAAGTAATAAATCTTTATTTGGGAATAACAACTCTAAAATAGTACACAAATGAAAATGGAAAATTATGGACATTATAATAATTTTTACTTTCCGTACATACATATTTAAGAAAAATATTGTAATCCGACTTTGAAATTTTAATGCTTCTACATGTTTTGAGGTGCCCTGAGTTCATTTTCAGTCAAATAAAGTTCAAAATTTAATATTTTAAAAATGTTTCCTGTTAACGAATTTTTCTTTACTTCCATCGATTTTAGAGTATTACAATTTAAAATTATGTGGTTGTGTGGCATATAGGTGTAATGCCCTCCGTGGGGCTCTTTGTAAGGAGAGCGGGGGGGTCCCAGCCTGTATTTTTTTTTTTAGTTTTGGAGAAAACCACAGAAAACTCCTAACGGCTAGGTCAATGAGTGTGACCTGGGGTCGAACCCGGCACATCCTATCTACCACAGTTTAATAATATAATCTAAGTACGGTGTATTCATCAATAAGCTTTTTTTTTTTGTTAAAAATTTGAATTAAATTTCAGCATTCAAACATTCAATTATATTTAAAAAAAAAAAATCAAAGAATCCACAAAGTAATATCAAAGTAAGTTTAGAATATATTGTTAAAAACTGTAATAATGCAAAATCTAGTAAAAAAAAATTAATAAGCAGAGAGCATTCAAAAAAATAATATATATATGTAGTTTTTCATTTAGATATTGGGAGTACAAATTAATTCAGTCCGTTTTTTTTCTTTAAAAAAACATTTTATTTATTATCAAAATGAAAAAACATGTTATTCAAAGTATTGTCCATCGGTAGCCACAACTTTTGTCCACCTTTCTGGCAATTTTCGGATTCCATCTCTGAAAAATGAGTCCTCTCTGGACGCAAACCATGAATCGAGCCATTCTTGAATTTCTTCGAAAGAAGTGAAGCGGTGTCCAGCCAAATCATGATGCATTCGTCGGAACAACCAATAATCAGAAGGAGCAAGGTCTGGCGAATACGGCGGGTGGGGTAGGACCTCCCATTTCAACGTTTCCAAGTAATTTTTAACGACAATTGCCACATGGGCGGCAACGTCGCGAGGTTTCAACTCGTATGGGACCCAATTTCCTTGCTTTTGAACCATTCCCATTTTTTTTAAGCGCACGGAAATTGCTTGCTGAGTGACTCCCAACGATCCTGCAAGCTCTTGTTGCGTTTGGCACGGATCTTGATCGAGCAATTCCTCCAGTTCGGCGTCTTCGAACTTTTTCGGCTGGCCCGGGCGCTCATTGTCTTCGACACTAAAATCACCATTTTTGAAGCGTTGAAACCACTCTCTACATGATTTATCAGATGGCGCAGATTCACCATAAACTTCCACAAGCGATCGATGCGCTTCAGCGGCACTTTTCTTCCAATTAAAAAAGAACATCAAAACTTCCCGCAAATGTTGTTTCTTTAGCACAAAACTCGACATATTGAATGCTCAAAAAACCAATGTTGTTGTATAAAACTCGAAGCTTCGTTGACTGAATATGGTTGACAAAGGTCAAACCTTTCTAACAATGCCAAAAACATCTATCATTATTCAGTAAACAAATCAGCCAGAGCCATCTATTGAAAACGGACCGAATTAATTTGTACTCCCAATAGTTTTCAAGAAATTTTCATGTACTTATGCAAATTTTCATAACGCTAATGCAATAAATAACAAATATATATATTTAAAACATTTACTATCACCGTAAAATGGAATCAGATGTTTCAAGATGCTTATATTTTGATACGAATTTAAAAAAAAAAAAAAAAAAAAAAAAAAAATTGCCTTTACAGACAAATATTAAAATGCACTCTTTCATTATATATATATAGTACTTTCGAATTTAATTCATTTATTCCAAAGGAATGGTTCCAAAAAAATATTATTAGGCATTAATATTTCAAATCATTATTAAAGGGTGCGAATATCACGATCTTTTTATTTTAATTTTTATGATGAAAACATTTTGACAAACATGTATAATTTTACATGCATTCATATAATTATTATGCCCATTCAAAAAAAAATTTCGACATTTTAATGAGATTTTAGCGTGAACTGCAAATGCATATATAAAATGTTATTCTTATGACCGGACCTTTAAATTAACGATGAAGAAATGATTTTTTTAATTATATTTTTTGTGGTGAAAACATTCTGACAAACAAACATATAATGCTACATGCACTGATATTAATTTTAATGCATATTCAAAAAAAAATTTCGGCATGTTAATGAGTTTACAGCTTTAATCACAAATGTTTCTGTATAATGTTATTCCTATGGCTAGACCTTTAAATCAGACGAAACCGAGACTTGTATACAGCGCCAATTGCTGGGTAGCAGTAAAATATGTAAGTTTTCGCTGTATGCTCTTTTCGCCTTGTCTGAACAGCCGTTATTGAATCGCAGGCAGCCATGCCTTAACTTAACACCGCCAAAAATAATGTTTTAATATACATTGTATTATAGTTTACATTTGAAATTATACTATGCCTTGAGCTTAATATATGCGTTGATTTTGTATAAATTAATATATTTTAATTTTGAGCATCTGTTTTGTCTTTTTGTTGGTTTCTTCCATTTGTTCCAGTTTTTTTTTTTTTTTTCTTTTCTTTTCCTTATTTGTTCCCCTTTTTTCATTTTCTTCCTCTGTCCTAGAAGAAATTAATTTCTTTCAGAAGAAACCCAACCCTGGATATGTGTATACAGGGTTGCTACGGCACCAGGAAAACTCAGGGAATTTTCAAAATTTATTGCAAATACAGGGAAAATTCAGGGAATTTTGAAATTTTTTGGGAAAACATTGGAAATTTTTTAAATCTTTAGTGCTTTATAATGAATCAATTATGCTTTTTTTCCCCAACTATAGTAAGTTAATAAAAATAATAAGCCTTAAATATGTTCAGTTGACTCGTAAACATGTTAGATTCTAATGCTGCATGATTGTGTGTCATCTATTTTACTTCTAAAAGGAACAGGGAAAACTCAGGGAATTTTTTCTCCTGATTTGTGTAGCGACCCTGATTGCAAACACGTGACTCAAATCTTGCAGGCCTGTGTTATCAGTTCGTATTTTTGACTGATTTTGTTTAGGCATTCACTTTGTCATGTTACGGATGATGTTTTTATTATTAAATCAAGGCTGATAAGTTTGGTTCTTTAACAGGGTTCCCACGGTCCTTGAAAGTCCTTAAGAAGTACTTGAATTTTATTTTCTTTTTCAAGGGCCCTTGAAAGTACTTGAATTTCGTGTAAAGTCCTTGAAAATCCTTGAATTTTCTGCTCTAGCAAATGCTCGATTAAGGCTAAACTATCTCTATCTCCACAATGCACATGCCATGGTCTAATAGAATGCATTTTGTCATAAAATTCTCATTTCATTATCTTGCTTTTGCATATAGTTTCAGCTTATTTGTCTTTCTTGCCAATCTCATACCTGTTAGGTAGACTAGTCATTAATATGGAGCAGAAAGTGACCAGACCAGAACTCAAACCTAAGAACTTTGAAATAATCATAATGATCCCCAATTCCAAATCCTAAACTAATCATTTTTTGACTTTTGTAAAAGTTAATTTGGTCAATCCATCAAAAATGTGTTGTGAAAAGGGCAAAGTTATTATTCTACTTATAGAAATAATAATAATAATAATAATAATGAAAGTGTTCTGTGATTTTCTGAAGTTTTGTGTATATGCCTAGCATTCTGCGATTTTCCCCCATAGTCCTTGAAAAATTTCAAATGGGCCTTAAAAAGTGCTTGAAAAGCCCTTGAATTTTTTTCCTTTTTAAGAGTGGGAACCCTGTTTAAATGTGTTGTAATAATAAACTTAACTAGAATGGTGTCGTGTCAATAACATTAAGTATTTATATTTAACAGTGCAATGATGTAAAAAAAAATATTGAAATGAGTATATATGATGATAAACTCTAAGGAACCTCTGATGCACTGTTCAGTATAATTTAAAATAAGCTAATTGTCATAATCAACTTTTCAGAGATGTAAAATTTAGTCTACAGAGCTTTCAATAATCTGCTGTGCTCGCTGCCATGCTGTACTGTTTCTGCTACTGAGGTTTTTAGCTTCCAAAATTTTCTAGCTATTTGTTACTTTAGAATTTAAGAAGTGGTTTGAAATGACTACCCAATTCCTCATTCATCCCCCCTTTATTTTTTGGGAGGAATTAAAAAAAATCTAGATAAGCATACGACAGTGGATCAAAGGCTTCAAACTATTATACTACCCAAAGCTGCAAAAAAGTAGATGAAATACTCCATGTACAATGGGAAAAAATTGTGGGGAAAAACCTCCTTGTGACATATTTTTCAGTGTTTTAAAATATAGTGATATTCACACAATACCACCCTCTAATGCAAGCTCTTCAGTTCTAATGACAAGCTGTTGATTTCTATTTTGGTGTTGTTACAACTTATAACAGAGTGTGCTATATACAGGGTTGTATCGGTTTTAACCAGTGGTTTTATCCGGTTTTAACCGTCCTGGTCGATATCAGTTTTAACCAGTTTTGACCACTGAAATTCGTTATTGAATTTATTTACTACCAATCAAGGTCAGAAATTAGAATCTGCTACCAATGAAATATATCTTAGTATCATATATTAAAACTAAGTAAACATTTGTGAAAAATGTCATAACATAGGAATGTTGTAACACAAATAATATCACCAAGAAACAACACAATTGTTTTAATTAATTTTTACACAAACTCTTTTTTGGAATTTATATTGAATTTAAAAAAGGATTACAAGTCGCAAGTTTTGCACTTGTCTCTAAAGTTAGATGGTTTCATAAATTGTTTTGAATAAGTCCAAACTTTGAAAATAGTCTTTCTGTTGAAGACGAACTGGCACAACAGTTCATTAGATGTAATGCAAAATCAACAAATTTTACATCAATGCCTTTTATCTTCTTCATTGCTGCCCATCAGACATCAGGTCCAAGTGTATTTTTTACGCTTTCAGAAAAAAAGGATTTCGGATATGGTAAAGACTCTCCTTGAAATGCAATCACAAGTGGCAAAAATGTAGGATCAGTGTTATCGTGTAACCAGTATCTTACTATTTCTTGCTTGTCTTCATCAATACCTTTACCCATATAGATAGGATTCAGCATATGTGCAAGAAAATGAACTGGAGTAACACTTTCTTTAAATCGATACGGCAGCACGTCAGAATAAGTTTCAAGTTATAACAAAAGTATGGTGACTGCAGTTAATATTATTATAGACATTAATAAAATTTTAACTGCAAACCACCACATTGTTTGTTTTAATTTTAAGATTTGTGTTTTAAGCTACAACTCATGTTTTTAACTGAAATTAATGTTTTGTTTTTAACTACAATTCATGTGTTGTGTTATCTTGTTAACTGCAGCTCATGTGTTTCAAAGAAGATACCTATTTCCTCTTCCTTGATGTTTTTAACTGTAACTGGTTTATATTTTTATATTGCATGGTCCATTTTTAAATTTCTAACATTATTATTATATTATTATTATTTTTTTTTTTTTTTAATGAATTGTTGTTTTTATTACTTATTAAGTTCTTTTTAATTGCAAAAACAATTATATTAAAATTAAAGCTGTTTAAAATCATTTTTAACAGTGCTGACCATTTTTGGACGGTTAAAACCATTTTTTACCTGCGTCCTGGTCAAAATTACAACCCTGGCTATATAACCAAATATCAGCATAGAAGAGCAATGTTGTTTGTAAACTGAAGCAGTATTAGTATAAATCTAAAAATCTAAGCTTGTCTTAGATTTTTCTGAAATAATATGAAATGTTCACAGTGGGATATTTTCTTCTTCAAAGAGAGGTCCAGATTTATTTAGAGCCTATTTTGGGGTACAAAAATTACATATATAAAAACCTTCGATTTAGTAGTCATTGTGTGTTATGTTATATCAAGCTAATATATAAATGGGATAGAAAATTTTTATGAAGGTCATTTTTGTCAAAATTTTGTGGAGGCTCAGATTTTATAAATTTGAATTTATATCAAGAGGTACATGAATCCAATTTTCATTTGGATTATCCATGTCCATGTAAATGCAGTTTTTATTAAAATCCTTTGCTGTTTTCTTTGCAGATAAAGAAAAGTGATTATGGCACTTCAACCCCTTGTAAGGCATAAAATTGTGAAGAAAAGGCTTAAAAAGTTTGTACGTCACCAGTCTGACAGATATGGAAAATTAAAAGTAAGAACATAACAATTATTACTCATTCTGTTAGGGCTTAATTGTCAGGGTTCCCACAGTCCTTGAAAGTCCTTAAGAAGTACTTGAATTTCATTTTCTTTTTCAAGGGCCCTTGAAAGTACTTGAATTCCGTGCAAAGTCCTTGAAAATCCTTGGATTTTCCACTCCAATACACGGGCTTAGTGCGAATTCTGTTAGGGCTAAACTATCTCCATCTCCACATACACGCACCATTGTCTAATACAGTGATTCTCAACCACTGTGCTGCGGCACTTTTGTGTGCCGCCAAATTTTAGAAATGTATATAGTAAAAATTAGAATACTTTTTTTATTGCGAGTAAAGTTTGTTTAAATTAAAGAAAAGTACACTGTAAAAGAAAACTAATTATTTTACAGTTAAATACCATATTTTTAACTGTTTTTATCTTCGATAGCTGTGACCTTTAATAAAGTAAAATGTTGTCCCAAGTGAAATGTGTGCCGCCAAATTTTAAAATCGTTAAAAGTGTGCCGCGACAAAGAAAAGGTTGAGAATCACTGGTCTAATATAATGATTTTGTCTTAAAATTCTTATTTCATTGTCTTGCTTTTGCATATAGTTTCAACTTATTTGTTTTTTTTTTTCCCAGTCTTATACCTGTTTGATGGATTGGTCATTAATTTTCAGCAGAAGGTGACTAGACCAAGACTCAAACCTAAAAACTTTGGAATAATCGTAATGATTCTAAATCTTGAACTAATCGTTTTTTGACTCTTGTAAAAGTTAATTTGGTCAGTCCATCAAAAATGTGTTGTGAAAACAGGCAAAGTTATTCTAATTATAAAAAAAATTTACTAATGAAAGTAGTTACTGCAGTTTTGTGTATATGCCTAGCGTTCTGCGATTTTCCCCTAGTCCTTGAAATTTTTCAAATAGGCCTTGAAAAGTCCTTGAATTTTTTTCTTTTTTAAGAGTGGGAACCCTGATTGTTCTTTAACTCAATTTTATTATATCTTGATTAACATGCTGAGGCTAATTTCGGATGTGGTGCAGCCAGTGTTCAAAATTAGCAGTTGTTAAGTATATTTTGAACCTAGAATTTTAAGTTTAGTGATTATTAAATCACAGACTCAGTTGTCATTTTTGACCAGATTAAAAAAATTAATTTTCTCTCTCTCTCTCTCTCTCTCTCTCTCTCTTTTTTTTATTTACAAAATACCTTTATTATTTTATAAAATTCTTACATTGTCAGTTTAAACACATGTACATGAGTGCTGTTTGCTTATCTGCATGTATTAAGACCTTGCATGGTAAATTTATTAGTTATTTAAATATGTTTAAACCTTATTTATTATAAAATAATCAAAATAGAATAATTGGTGAAAAAATCCAATTTTTGATAAATTAAAAAAGAAAAGAAAAAAAAAACTGATTTAAACAAAAAAGTCAAATTATGTTTTTGTTCCAAATAGATATGTGTATAGTACAAACAAAAATTTTCTACCATTTTTCCCATTGCCTTACTAACAAGGGGAGTATGAATCAGTAAAATTGCTATTGAAACCAAACCACGCTTAAATTAAAGAGCATCATCGGAAACATTGGGTACCGTACAAATTTGCTGCAACAACTCCCATGGGGGTAAAATATGCCCTCTATTAATTTTAGTTATTTCTATAAAAGCCAACAAAACACGCAGCGTAGTGTGAGCAGATGGTGCAGTGCCTGCGTGCTTGACTTCGGATACGTAGGTCGTGGGATCGAGTCCCCGCAAAGGCGTTTTGTATTTTATTTTTTTATTTCAACTGAAATATTTATTTTACCATTTTTTGTTAAATTAAATCATTGTTGTAAGAGAAAATATATTAATTATATTAAAGCAAGTTTTTTTTTTTCCCATCGCGGACAATTTAATATATTTTTAACCAATGTATTTATTTATTTATTAAATTTAAAGAAATCAATAATTTAATGGGAAATACTTTTATATTATTTTTAGGTAATATTTTGTTAATGATTACATTCAGATAAAATTTTATTAATGATTGTTTTATATAAATTATTAATTACTAATTTTTATCAACGACATTAATAGCAAAAGTTAATCGTCTGCTCTCAATTGTATTAAATATTAATGCTATTTTTTACATGAAAAATCCTGAATGATAAACAGCTGTTGCTTAACTATTCGACGTCGCATTTAACTTTTATTTCAAATATTTCATTAAACAACTGTCAAGTTTCGTGGTGTCGGAAGAACTGACAATAATATTGAAGACAATGACAAATTTTCTCAAAATGATTTTACTAATTTATAATTAATTTACATCTAAAAAAAATTCAAAATTTGGGTAAATATGAATTTTACAAATCAAGTAATCTCGACAAAAGCCAAATATTTGGCAAAATGTTAAAATTGAAATTCAAATAATTGTGATCAATCTTTTTATATTTCTTGTTCTAATTGTGAAAAATACTTATGGTTCCATGATTTTTCTACTTTTAATCATAATTGTTATAAATTAGAAACTATATTCGTAGATTTAAACATGGTTTTCTTTTTTATAAATAAAAAAATGCATTTCTTAAATTCATTCTCAATACTTTATTAATTATAATACTAAAAAAAAAAAAAAAAAAAAAATCTTAATGTCATTAATATTTTATCTTAAATTAATAATTTAATTTAATTAAAAACGTAAAGAAAAAAAATGAAAAGATTAAAAAATAAAATACAAAACGCCCTTGCGGGGACTCGATCCCATGACCTATGTGTCCGAAGTCAAGCACGCTGGCACTGCGCCATCTGTTCACACTACGCTGTGTGTTTTGTTGGCTTTTATAGAAATAACTAAAACTAATAGAGGGCATATCTCACCCCCATGGGAGTTGTTGCAGCAAATTTGTACGATACCCTATGTTTTCGACTATGCTCTTTAATTTAAGCTTGGTTTGGTTTCAATAGCAATTTAACTGATTCATACTTCCCTTGTAAGAAGGAAAATTCAATGTGACCTTTAGATTATTTTGCAAAAGATTTTAGATGTTTTCTTCCCTCTTTCATTGCAAACTAGGCACAGAAAACAGGTGCATTGTGCAGAAACTTGACCAGTCAGGAATTAGCAAAAGGGTAGTGGTAGATGCACAATAGGTTTGTCAGGCTATAGAAAGAAAAGCTATGCAAAATAATTTCTAAAAATCATACTTAAGTTATTTTTATTTATTTTCATACAGAAATTCAAAACATGTTTTTGTTTAGAAGGTGAAATTGAAATGCCACATATCTTAATATAAAGAAAAAAGTGTTAGAGTACTATAATAATTAATATCATCATTTATTAATAAGTTAATAATTTATCTGTCAGTTATAGTAGTTGTATGCTAGTTGTGAAATAAATCTCAATTTAATAAATGATTTCTTCTAAATGAGAAAAAAAGCACATGTATCTCATTTTATCAAAGAAAGAAAAACTGACCTTGTTTTTAGTGAGGTGCATTTGCTGCTTAATTATGATTTCTGAAATTGAATTCAAATTGGAATTAAAGGTAAGTTGACCAGCAAATAATTATAAATTAATTTTTCTTCCGGTTTTCGACGGATGTACGCGTTTTGAGAGGTCTAAAACACGATTTGACCATTTTTAGACGATGTCTGTCTGTGTGTGTGTAACAAATTTTGTGGCACCTGTATCTCCAAAACTACAGCTCAAAATTGTATATATATTTATATGTCGATACACTTTGACCTAAATTAGTGCCTATCAACTTTTGGTGACAATCGCTCAACAGGTGGCTCTGCTATACAGCGATTTCTGTAATTTATGTGAAGGCTATATCTCAGGAATTACTGCACAAAATTGCATATAAATTTATATGTATATGCACCTTGTCATAAATTAGTATCTATCAACTTTTAGTGTCAACCACTCAACAGGTAGCACTGTTACATAGTGATTTCTGCAATTTAAGGAAAGGTTATATCTCAGTTTCTATTGTGTGTAATCAAACAAAACTTGATATGTATGAGGGCCATTATGAGACATTATGCTGATTCAAATTGGATGCTTATAGGCCAATAGATGGCATGGCACTGCTATACTGGAAGTTTCCTTGATAACGGGAAGGTTATATCTCAGTTTGTATGGCATATAACTGTACGAAATGTGATATGTGAGATAACCATTATAAAAGTGTATTTTTAAGATGTTATTTATAGACAATAAAACTCTTTCTTTGGATATTTAGTGTTAGCTTTCTCCAAGATGAAAATCATTTGCATTCATCATGTTAGATACTTTTAATAAATAATAGATTATTTAATAAATTATTTGCCCTTAGTGAATTTGTATAGGAAAATATAAAAGAAAGTCAAGTGGTGGCCTGTGGCCACAACATACTACTTTTTTTCCCCCTTCACAAAATAAATATATTAACTTGTGATAATCTTTTATGATTAGATAATGCAGGGTTTAAAATTTTCAGGTGCTACCTCTGATTTTCATGCTAGTTATTTTGTTTTTATAGAAATTTCTCATTTTGGGTGTTGAATTTGCCTTATATGTATTAAGAACTGTATACATATAACTCATTATAGGTACAAATAACTAGTACTTTTAATAATAACCTATATAAGTCTTCCTCCATTATTCATTCTACAGCTAAGCAACAGTTTTCAGTGATTTTGCATGTTGGGTAGTTTCATCCCTAATAGTTGTAGGAGAACAAATTTCAAAAGAATATTTCATTTGCCATTACTGAAATTCAGCAAACAAAGTGAGTAAATTCCAGTTATCTACTAAATTCATCAATCGATTGTAATATTAGGAATTGACAATAATACCTAAAAAATTGGAAACTATTTTAAAAAAATCATTAATTAATTAAATCGAACATTTTATCACTACTATTTGATTAGAATGTTTAATATTTTTCTTTAATAATCACTAAGAAAAGGTCTTATTAAGTTTAGTAGAACAGTTAAAGATAAAAGAATGTAAAAAAAAAATAAATTTATTTAATTTGTTACATTTTCAGAGGGGTGGGGGGTGGGGGCGAAAATTACTGATTGCTTAACAACTGCATTTATAAATATAATAAAATTGTTTGTAATTTTGGTGCCTATTTTTTGCGAAGCAATATGCACTTTTTCATTCTCCACAAATGTGTCCTTTTTTATAGCAGCACCCTGCCCCTTTTTCCTTGGTAGAGCAGCACTCTGCCCTTTTTCAAACCTATGGGGAACTCTGGATGAGAACCCTGTACCATTGTAATCAAACAAAAGATAGTAAAAAGATCATTAAAAAAAATTTTGTTTAATTGTTACATACTTATGGATTATTGCAGATTAAATTTCTTATTAACATTATTTCTTAGTTTCTGCCATGCTGGTTTTAACCGCCCCAACAGAAACTTACTAACCTGCTTAGAACTGATTGCTTTAATTTTTCTTGTTAGCCTAACTGGAGAAAGCCCAAAGGTATTGATAACAGAGTACGAAGGAGGTTCAAGGGCCAAATTTTAATGCCAAATATTGGTTATGGCAGTGCAAAGAAGACAAAACATGTGTTACCTAATGGTTTCAGAAAAGTTGTTATTCGTAATCTTAAGGTAATGTAGCATTTTATATTTACTTGTTTGCTTTCATTAGTTTACTTTCATGAGTGTACTGCTGCTCTTTACAAGGGGTCTGTCCAGATCATTCAGATAGGGTCTTGTTTTTGGGAAATTATGAAAAATTTATACATAATTTTGTTAATCTAAATTTAGTGTGAAAATAAAGTTCTTCTGAACTTTTTTGTCTAGGATCATCTTTTTGTGAAATAGTGAAAAATTAAAATTATCTTTAAAATAAGATTTTTATTTCAGACAGTGAATATTCGCTTTTATAGAACTAATTTAACTCGGGGTTCCCACGGGTCAGGGAAATATATATTGTAAATATTGCTCAAATACCTGGAAAAATGATTATATAAACCTGGAAAATGCTTTTTGAGCATTCAGTTTATATCGCAAGTCACATTACTATGTTGTCTTTGTCACGAGTTATGTTCTGTTTTATACCGTGAGCTATTTTTAATGTTGCGAACCTAATTTTGTGACTGGAATTTTCTCCTGGGAAAGTCAGGGAATTTTATTTTTGAAATTGAGTGGGAACTCTGTAACTCCTATGCAAAGGGCATTAGGCAAAATATAATTTAAAATCATCCAAGAATTCATTTTTTCATAAGAGATAGTCCTGTTTGCTGCACAGAAGATTACTTTTTGGGATGAAGATTTATCAAAGATGCATTTTTAAGATATAAAATTTTATGAGTTCATTAACAAACCCAGTTTTACATCTGGACAAACCACTGGTTATGAAAGCAATTTTGAATTGTAATAATGAAATCTCTGTGTATAAAAAATTCAGTGTTTGTATGTATGTCAAAATACTAAAAATAAATTATTAGACTGGTTTACAGGCAGTGTTTTATAAAATGAGTCATGTTGTCCAGAAAAGGTTTGGGACTGAGGTAAAGGACAAAACTGAGAAAATTCATTAGTGGCCAGTACTATGAATTTCATTAGTGGCCACTTTTTACATGAGACTTTTTCTTACAGACAGAAAAAAGCATAGTTACTATTTTATTTGTTTACCACCACAAGAAAAATAATAAATACATATACAGTGAAACCCTGATCTATCATTCTTGCATCCCTTATTGATCGTTTTATTTCTATGGTCCTTGCACAAATTATATTTAAATAATGTTAATGAAACCTGTATTTTTCATTCTTCAAAAAAGCATGATCTATGAAAAGTTTATAATTATAATATTCGATTGTGAATGTCAGTACTGTAGGGAGCTTCACCCCCCCCCCCCTTCCCAGATCCGCCACTGGGTAGTAGGTCTAATTAGTTTGTAGTAAATACTGATACCTTAGAAATGTGGTTTAAGAAACTTCTGAAGGTACTTGAAGGGTACAAAGATTGTGACATCTATAACGCAAAGTTCAGACGAAACAGGCCTGTTTCATAAATGCAGCCAGAGGGGAATGTTTAAGTTGAGTTTGGTAATGATAATAAACATTCCAAAGAAAGTCTTACAGCTGTACACAAATAATAACGGTTCTGATAAAAGAAAAAAAAAAAAAAAGACTAGTTATTGGTAAATTTGCTAGACTTCGATTCTTTAGGAATGTGAAGAAAATGCCAGTTGTCTGCAACTGTTCAGCTCATTCACCAAACACTTCGACTTAAAACATAGAAATATTTTTATCCCAACTAAAAATACATCTGTTGTACCTTCTGGATGCCAGGATATTCAAATGTTAAGAAATTTTATGAGAGAAAGGTAATGGAAAGTTCTTTATGTTTCATGAAACAAGCAAAAGAACCAACTCCATAAATGACATTCTGTAGACTATTCATTTTGCAATTTCAGCATGGCAGGAAGTAACCCTTGTAGCCATCCAGAAATTTTTTTTGTGAAATGCGATTATGTGCAAAAAAATGATGAAAAATACCAAACAGAAAGGATGGTGATGATACAGATGAAGAGTGGTTTCATGTAGCAGAAGATGTGTCTGCTGCAAAATTTAGTGGTAATATTTCTATTGATCAAGACGTTGCAACATGTGGTATCCTAAAGTACAGAAAAAATGTATTGCAAAAAATGAAAATGATGGTGAAGAAATAGTTTAATTTTCATGCCGATAAGGCTGCTTTGCCAGTGTCAAGTGTGTCTGATTTAATTGCAACAGTTGAAACTGTATGAACTTTTATATATGCTCATGAAACTACATAAAAGTACCAGAAAAATGTTTTAAATATGGAAATTTTCCTGTTTAATTTATAAAATAAACGAAAAACCCAACATAAAATTACTGATTTAAAAAACTAAATATCACTTAATGCTCTACAACTTTGATTTATTTCTTTGACAGTTCAAAAAGTAACATTAAATTTTCTTATTTGTATATCAGAAGCATTGCGTGTATTAATTCATAAATATTGTTTTCTTTGTGTTTTGGTATTAACCTGCATTCATTGTTTTCCTGTTTTCATCGTTGTTTTTCATACACCTCATGAAAAACAATGGATCGAGGTTCTACTGTAATAAGAAAATTAACACTTGGACGATGAATTTGTAATTTGTTACTACACACATTTTAAAAATCCTAAACTGCACATCCTAAATTAAAATCTGTTTAGGACTGCAATAATAAAGGTTTTTATCTTTTAGTTAATTTGGTTATATAGTACATATTTTTATTCATTTAAAGGAAATAAGCTGTATATTGCATATTCACATCGTCTTCTCCTTCTCTGAGGTAACCCCCCCCCCTTTTTTTTTTTTTTTTAAGCAATTAAACTAGTTTTTGCTGTTTACTTCCATCCAGAAAAGGACCATTAAAACTGCATGCACATTTGTTGAGAATTTATTGTTTTCTATAACAAATAAAATTTCCGTTTCATAAAAATAAAAAATAAATGAATCTGTTTTGTTAAAGGATAAAATGTATGCAATGAAAATTACAAAAATGTAACAAAATTTCTTTAATTTAATCTTTTTTTCTCAAATGTGCAGATGTTAAAAAAATTTCTTCTATTAAAATGCATGTAAAAGGAAATAGACAAGTTTTATGTTGAAAATAGTGGAAGTACCACACTAGATTATTTTGACATTATAAATAAATATACATGTACTCCAAGTATGCCGATAATACTTTGTAATTATATGTTTTTTACTCTTGTTGCACCAATATGAATTTAAAATAAGGGTCCAATGCAGAATGAACTGGAGGATGTGTGATTATCCTTTTAAATTTACTTTTTGGCTTTTTTTTTTTTCTAAATATAGATTTATAAGGTTTGTGATTTATTGGTCAGCAGTATTCTGTTTTATATTTTTGCAACTATTTTTATTCTACTTTTTTTGTTTCCAGTGGTTTACGTAAGAATAGTATAAAAATTGTTTAAATAAAGTGACTAAAAAATAAAAATACATATGTGAAACTTCAAGTATGCTTTTTTAGTCATTTTATTTTAATGTTAAGAAGTTTTGATGTTTAATTTTTAAAATGTTGTTTAGTCATTTCAGAAATGACTAAACAGTGCATTACCTATAACTGTGTAGCAAATTAATTTTTTTTTTTTTTTTTTTTTTTTTTCCATAGGAACTTGAAATGTTGATGATGCAAAACAAAAGATTTTGTGCTGAAATAGGACATGCTGTTTCATCCAGAAAACGCAAGATCATAGTAGAAAGAGCACAGCAGCTTGCTATCAGAGTTACTAATGGGAATGCTCGGTTGCGTTCTGAAGAAAACGAATAAAATGTTTTTATTCAATTGCTTCTTTCTTTTTACTAAATTATATATTTAACCATTTCACTGGCTATCCTGAGATAACTCGAGCCTTCCACATACAACAGTGGCCGGTGAAGTGGTTAACGCATTCACACCGGCATGACCCACCGGTAAGTCACAGCTACAGTCAGCAGCAAAAGTACACTTAATACTACTTTGTTAAATAAATCCTTGTCAAGTCATGTTCTTAGTCAGTCTAAGAACATTATTCAACGAGGATTTATTGAACAAAACAGTTTTAAGTGTACTTTTTCGGTATTGGAATTATTGGCTAGTGCTCGGATATTTTTGAGAAGACTATCTAAACAAAATGCACTGGCGTGAATGTGTTAAATACATGTTTACTTCTTTGACTAAAATTTCCAGTTTGCAGAATTTATTAATAGTATTCAGTCTGAAAATAATTATGTTTTAAAACATATTTTAGATAAGCACATTATGAATTATTTTATAATTTTTCTATAAATTAAGGGGATTAAGAAAATTAAAAACTATCATAAATAGAAAATTATAAATTGTCTAAGCTCCTACTACCATTTAAAGAGAGGAGAGAATTATATTAGAATTAGTGAAAGCTTTTAGAGTGTAACATTTTAAAATAAGGATAATTTTAAGTTTCTGATTTCCAAGATATTTTGTTCTAAAATGTGATGAATTCTTCTTGCTGCATATGTACATGATTTTATTGAATAAAATTTGTAATATACATTTTAATACAATATAATTCTCTCTATGTGGTATTTAATTCCTGTATGTGTGTGTGTGTTTTACAGTCAACTATTCCCAATGATCATAGTATTCATTCATAACAAAAACACTCTTGATTTGTTCTAGTGATTTTTTTTCCCCCTTTTTACATACAGTATCGTGATTATGTGGTAGTAAGTAATCTTCTGTCTTTTTAATATTATTTTAACATATATGCATACTCGCAGACAAACTCATTTCTTAACTAATTGATTCATGCACTAGATAAAATAGACCATCAGATAATTCTAATCAAAGTATCCCTGTTTTGGACATTCTGGTACAAAAAACAGTAAACATTTCAGCAGTCAGACACCAAAACAAAAAAAAAAAAAAAAAAAAAAAAAAAAACAATTTTCTGACTTAAGGTTGAGTAATTATATATTTTCAGCAAAATAACACCTATTTCAGCAATTGAGATCATGTAGATTTCAATAATTAGTGTTAAAATAATCCTTTTGGTACTTGATCACAAAATCTTTATCAGAAATCATCTTTAAAAAAGCACAAATTACATTATACAGCGTCATATTAAAACCTATTTTAGCAATTGCAGACCTGCGAACTGCTACGAAAAATTCATAGTTGTTACGAATTTTATCTGTAAACTACGATGCTATGAAAACTGGCTCAAAACTACAAATTTTTATCTAGCGGAAAAATTACACAAATTTCCAAGCACATTTTTCTAGGCTGCACCTAAACCACAATCATATTTTCCCCAACAGAGTCCCAGAAATGCCAAATAACCTATGAAAATTGCTTATACCGTAATTTTCTGCATATAATCCGCAGGTCAGGTAAGTCCATTCTGCACCAGAAATTTTAATTAGCAAACAAGGTTCTATTTGTACGAGCTGTTTCTTCAAAATAATATACATTTTTGTATTAAACAAAATTTCTGGTGAAGGAATGACCTATTTTATTTGCGGATTATACACAGAAAATTACGGTACTTTCAGCCAACAACCAGGGTCTGCTGAGGTCCTACTTAAAAATCCCCTTTTTTTTTCACCTGAATGGATATCACAGCATGGTGAGATCTTATAAACTTCTATTTTACCTTTAACCAACAACTGGTTCATAAATCATGATTTTTATCTAGGAAATTGCCTCAATGAAAAGAACAAATCTAATTACTTTTATAATCTAACTTAAGAACCACACGAATCATCATACAGTACGTATAAATAAATAGGGGGGGGGGAATACCCGTGCAAGGCATTGTGTAATCAAAGTCTGCTCCTACTGACTCTGAATGAGAGGTGTTTGTTTATGTTAGATGAAAAACTGCAATTAATTAGAATCAAATGGTGAAAGAGTGGGCGAAAGAAAATGAAACTATGATTATATACTGACCGAGCAAGATAAGAATGACCCCGGAACTACGAAGTCACTGTCCATTTGCCAGGGTAACCGATCAGTCGACTTAATTTGAGGGGTGTCTGATATTTTCTTTTCGCGCCAACACTGGAATTTCTTGCCATATTCCTCTCATTCAGGATTGACTTATCGCATTTTTTATTGTCAAATCGTTCAGACTGGTTGAAAATAAAGTTCATTATTAATTATTTGTATAAGTTTAATCATTTTGAAGTTCATGAATAAAAATGAAAATTGAGAAAGCACAATTTTAAGATTTCAAATCTTAAGTACATCAAAAACCATAAGAACGGTTGCCTGAATATATATTTTATTGAACAAAACTAATATAGTTCAATTTATAAATATTAAATGGAATATATGCTTATTATTTAATAATCTATTTAGACTTTTATATATTATCATGGCAATTTAATCATGTTTATTTTTTGCTTTCTGCATCTTTTTGTTACTTCTGTTTCTGCGTCATTTTGGGTAATACAGTAAAACCTTGGTCGTTCGTTTTTCGCGGGACTCGAGGAAAAAAAAGGATGCAAATGGAATCAACTTTTTTTTTTGTAAAGTTACAAAAAATTTGTAATGCAGTAAAAGCACAGTGCAATTAAAGTTATAATAAATATCTATTGTTATCAATATCTTTGTAAAAAGAAATATAAAAGTCATAAACGTTTAGTTTTGTATGTTTTATAAATACTAATACTGGTAAATTTTACAATTACATACATACATATAATTAAATTAAGAAATTTTTCTTAAATTTATCCATCTATACTTTTCTTAAATCTATCCATCAAGCCATTAGATGCTGAAAAGTGCTGAGCTATTTTTCGAGTTTTTCTTTGATTAGTACACCATTAACAGGAATTTTGGCTGCTCGGGCATCTATGTACCATTTCAATAGAACATTTTCTATTTCTTCATACGATGACATCTTCAAAATTTTTCTTTTTTTGGCAGATTTACTCGGATCATTGCATGACTTTTCAGTGGAGTCTCTCTTTTTTAAAATGTATTGCAGTGTTGTTACATGATTTAAATTTTTTTTGCTAATTCTTTATAACTTTGCTTCCGTGAAAGCTATCTGATTCTTTTAGAATAGCTAAGTTTTCACTCAACGTGAGAAAATATCTTTTTTTACCACTTGTGGAAGCCATCTGTTGAATAATCGAGGCTCAAAAGTGCAAGTAAGAAAAACACTCACTTCTTTAACATTTAAATAGCTTCAATCGGAGCACAATACAATTTCTCCATCTTTTTTATAGTTAATAGAGTTCTAATGAAATAGTCCAATCACGTGGTGAGGTGCATTTTAGCAGTCTCCTCCCCTTTCGCTCCAGATTGTCTGGCTATGTTATCTGTCTCCAACACCGTCCTATGTGTGATAAAAAAAAAAAAAAAAAAATCAACTGATCGTAAGAGAATTTGTTACGAACTATGCGGGAAAGCAAAAAGGTAATAGGGTGAAATATATGGGATTTTTTAACATTGTGGTAATAAGAAACTTCAGGCCATTGTAGAAAAAAGATATTTTTTGTGGCTTTTGGTGAATACGTGGTAACATAATTTGTAATCTTTATGAAAATTATGAATATGAAATTGACATTTCACAAAAATCAATGGACTTAAAAAAAAAAAAAAAAAAGAAGACTCTATAAAAATCACATTAATCAATTGCATATTTGAAAATCAACTGCAGAAATTATATATTTCAGCAATCTGACAAAAAAAGAATTTTCTGATTTAAGACTAAATAATTATGTATTTTGGGCAAAATGACATGTTTTAGCAATTAATTGATAAATTAATTATAATTTTAATAAATGTTAAAATAACATATTTCGTTAATTCGTCACAAAAATTGCATAGATTAGTGGCAAAATGATTTCATATTTCTTCTGTCGGCTATAAAAATATAACAAATTTAGAAAATTGTCATTTGTAAAAGCACTGATTTTATCGATTAAAGGTAAAATAAGAAAAACTGTTAAAAAAAAAAAAAAAAAATTGCAACTTTGCTGCCAGAAATTCTCTAGTTACAGAAAAATATAATTTAAAATTAGATAAAAGGTAAATTCTAAAACTTCATTAAAACATTAAAACCTTTTTTAAATTACCCGCACAAGCGCTTTCAGCTGCTAAAATCACAGCCTTTTTCAGGTACCTGAATGATGCACCTGATGAAGGCTGAGGTTTTAGCGGCTGAAAGCGCTTGTGCGGGTAATTTTAAAAAGGTTTTAATACAGAAAAATACGTTTTGTCAACATAATTTATGACTTTTTTCTCGAATTACAGAGAACTACTGGCAGCAAAGTTGAATTTTTTTAACAGTGTATTTTAGTAATTAAATGTTAATTTTTGATAATTAGCAGTGAAACAATTCCAGGGTTCCCACGGTCCTTGAAAGTCCTTAAGAAGTACTTGAATTTCATTTTCTTTTTCAAGAGCCCTTGAAAGTACTTGAATTTTGTGCAAAGTCCTTGAAAATCCTTGAATTTTCCACTCCAATAGACAGGCTTAGTGCAAATTTTGTCAAGGCTAAACTATCTCCATCTCCACATGCGCACACCATTGTCTGATATAATGATTTTGTCATAAAATTCTTATTTCATTGTCTTGCTTTTGCATATAGTTTCAACTTATTTTATTTATTTATTTTTTTTGCCAGTCTCATACCTGTTTGATGGATTGGTCATTAATTTTGAGCAGAAAGTGACTAGACCAGGGACATGAATCTCAAGGGACTAAAAACTTGATCATAATGATTCCAAATCTTGAACTAATCGTTTTTTGACTGTTGTAAAAGTTAATTTGGTCAATCCATCAAAAATGTATTGTGAAAACAGGCAAAGTTATTCTAATTATAAAAAAAATATTACTAATGAAAGTAGTTGCTAAAGTTTTGTGAATAGGCCTAGCGTTCTGCAATTTTCCCCTAGTACTTGAAAAATTTCAAATAGGCCTTGAAAAGTCCTTGAATTTTTTTCTTTTTTAAGAGTGGGAACCCTGAATTCTGTATTTCTGAAATCGGCTGCAAAATTACTGCATATTTCAGAAATCAGCTTAGAAAAAAAAAGGCAAATTTCATGGTTTAGCGGCAAAATAGTTGATTATTTAAAAATTTAGCATTGAAAAGAGTGATTTTGATATATTAACAATAAAATAATAGCATATTTCAGCAAATGGCGGCATAAATATATATATTTTGAGAAAAAGTGTATTATGACAGTTAATTTTAAAATGATCCAGTATTTTCAAATTTGATGGCAAAGTTAGTACTTATTTCGGGATTCAGCTTTAACAGTGCAAATTTCATGGATTAGCGGCAAAATAATTGATTATTTGGCGATTCAACTTTGAAAAGAGCTTGATTTTTTTTATCGATTAACAGTGAAATAATTGTGACTTTTTTTTTTTTTTTAAACAACCTCTTTTGTTGCTCATCAAAGAAGATTATTATCCAGCTTTAGGGGTGAAAATTTCTACCGTTTTAAGTTTTGTCAAGAAAACACCCCTGACCTATTTCTGCCCCTTTGCCCCCTCCTCTCAATTGATAATTTTTTTTCTTCCCCTTTTATAATTAGGAATTTCTGTTTTTCACGATTTTTTTTTTTTTTTTTTTTTTTTTTGGACTTATTTTTATCTCCCCCCCCCCCCCCAAAAAAAAAAAAAAAAAAAAAAAAAACTAATTTTTGAGTTATCACTGTTCAATGTATTTTCCTGGGTTAATATTTCTTTCCATTATCATTTGTAAGGAGCTACTGCCTTTTCCGATATTTTATCCAAAATTCCCCTCCCCCTACTTATTTCTGCATCCCCCGCCTTTTTTTAATACCCTATCTTGCTGATCACTCAAACAGGGGTGATTGTGTGTAGAATTTTTTCCTGATTTCAGGAATTTTCACTTAATATATTTACTGATTTCAGGATATTTTAAATTTATTTTTCATTGAATGTTAGAAAAAAAAAAACTTTATATGAAATTTATTGGTTAAAATCGTAAAAAATTTTAATCGTAGCCCAGCCTTTTTTTCTTTTCATGTAATTTCAAGATTTTTAAAGTGAGGTCACAATCAGCCCTGCTCAAAGGAAGTTTATCAAATTTTAAGTGCAAGAATCTTATGCCTTTTTAAAATTTTATCAATATTTGCCTCTTTCCCTGTGGATAAAAATTACATGCTTATTGGATTTTGTTTTTCTTTACTTCAAGGAATTGCCCAATTTAATAAAAAATTGTTATGATTTGTAACATTGCTTTTAAAAATTACCTTAAATATTTGGACTAAAGGACCCTTCAGACACTAGCAACATACAGAGCGTCAAAACTCATAAATTATCCGTTGTCCGAAAGTAACACTTGAAAATTTGCACACATTTACAATGAAGAACGTTACTTTTTATTGCTCTTTTACAAAAGAGACCCCCTTCTCATGCAATTATCGCACTAGGAGGTTTGTGAGCTTCGATTGCAGCCAGCGTCGATCTCCTAAACCACATCAAAGAAATATCAATAGAGCCGACTTGCAGCTTTCTAAGTTGCCAGTCTCTGAAGGGTCCTTAAGATTCCTTCCCCCCCCCCTTTTTTTTTTCTTTTTTCTCTTTACCACTGCCCATCAAACTTTTTTGGGGGAGAAGTTCAAGTTTAATTAATTTAAACTTTGATAATAGATTCTTGTGTTATTTCTGGGAAAATTTAAAATGTGTTTGGGGGAAGTTTCAGAGGTCTGAGCATTTTCTGCATCCCTGTATATACATACATTCAAATATCGCAAATTTAGAAAATTAGCACAGATTTTATGGACTAGCAATGAAATTGTGTGTTTTAGCAGGTAGTTGCAATTAAACATAGACAGGGTTCCCACGGTATTTGAAAGTCCTTAAGAAGTACTTGAATTTCATTTTCTTTTTCAAGGGCCCTTGAAAGTACTTGAATTTTGTGCGAAGTCCTTGAAAATCCTTGAATTTTCCACTTCAATAGATGGGCTTAGTACGAATTTTGTCAAGGCTAAACTATCTCCATCTCCACATGCTCACGCCATTGTCTAATATAATGATTTTGTCATAAAATTATTATTTCATTGTCTTGCTTTTGCATATAATTTCAACTTATTTTTTTGCCAGTCTCATACCTGTTTGATGGACTGGTGATTAATTTTGAGCAGAAAGTGACTAGACCAGGACTCAATCCTAAAAACTTTGGAATAATCATAATGATTCCAAATCTTGAACTAATTGTTTTTTGACTCTTGTAAAAGTTAATTTGGTCAATCCATCAAAAATGTATTGTGAAAACAGGCAAAGTTATTCTAATTATAAAAAAAAATAATACTAATGAAAGTACGAGGGCTGTTTTTTTTTCAACCACCGATCGCACAGTATGAAGGCCAGACATGAGGCAGGTGATTGGTGTGCGCAGTATGTGACTGCGCATCTCCTCTTCTACACGCTCTGTCACTGCCTAGTGCAACTCTCTAATTCGTTTTCAGCAGCAGTCACGTAAACCTGGCTGTCTTTATTGATTCTCCCGCCAAGTGTGAATTGCAAAGTGTTATTCCTTTCTTGCAGACAGAAGGAAATAGTGCAGCAGAAATTTATCAAAAAAGAAGTCGAGTGTATGGAGACAGCTTTATGAGTGAGGGTGTTGTTCGTGAATGGTGTCAAAAATTTAAAGATGGCCGAACTGATGTGCATAATGAAGGAGGTCAAGGACACAAGTCTGTTGCTACAGACAATCTTGTTCCACGAGTTGACCAAGTGGTTAAGGAAAGGTGTAAGTTCACCATAAGTGAATTATCGATGAAATTTCCAGAGGTTTCAAGATCTACCTTGTACTCTATAGTTACTGAAGAGTTGCGCTACAGAAAATTTGTGCTCGCTGGGTTCCAAAGATGTTAACGGACAACCACAAAACCTGCCGAATGGCAGCAGCTTTATCGTTTCTTGACCATTACAAGATTGGTGGAGAAAATTTTTTGAAATCCATTGTGACCGGTGATGGGACATGGATTCAATGTGACACGCCCGAAACGAAACGACAATCTCAGCAATGGATGCACACAAATTCTCCAAACAGACCTAAAAAATTCAAACAAACCTTCAACAACCGTAAGATTATGGCAACTGATTTTGGGACCAAAAATGTGTGTTGCTTCTGGAGTTTATGCAGCCGGCGACAACAATTACTGCAGATTTTTATTGTGAGACTTTGCAACGCTTACGGAGGGCTATTCAAAACAAAAGAAGAGGCTGCTAACTTCCGAAATTGTTCTGATCCATGACAATGTCCGTCCTCACAGTGCTCGTATAAACTATTATAAACTAAAAGTCTATGTTTCAAATAATTTCTATTAAGCAGATTAAATACAGTGGAAACATTAATATTTAAATTTTAAGGGCTTCAATAGAAATAACCCGACCAGTGTTCAACTATTATAACACATTAAAGACCAAAGTTTTTAACAAAAAAAACAACTTTATTCAACAAGATATAATGATATATTAAGATTTCAAATTTATAACAAGAACAAGATTACCTTTTACAGGTGTTGAGCTAGGCATATTGATAAACACAATGAAAAGCAGATGACAATACACTTCAAGAAACGTCGCAGAGCATCCGCGATCGCCTGGTTGATCAGCGGGAAAATATGATGAAGAAATATACTTCCGCGATCGCCGGGTTGATCAGCGAAAGTGAAACAAGACGAAATAACACAAAGTTGAAATGAAGACAATTACGTTCATCCACTATACACTTCAATTTAGAAACTTTCATTTAACTTTTAATTAACTTTTAAAAAAATTTCAAACTTGAACAAGTGCCACTTAAAAAGCGACTAAACAAAATTAACATCATTAAACTAGCAAATGTAACGATCTCGCCTCAAAAGGACGTCAATTATCAATTCAATTCAAAAACTTCCATCATCCATGAACGACGGAAAATTTAACCTTTAACAAGGAACAATTTAACAAACAAAAACTTAACATATGTAAAATATTAACAACTTAACAACGGCAGCCATCATTTCTTAAAAAAAAAAAAAAAAATGCAATAGCCAAAGAGCATTAATAGCTTAGCTGGAACGATACTATAAGCACATACATCGTTACTTGGCCATCAAGCTACTCACACAACTCATAAACTACTGCTTCATATCTAATTGAAGACTAGCTGGCCATTGCTAAACACTGTCGATAACTGCACTTTAACATGCCTGCCGCGATCTTTTTATACTGACTGAAAAGTCAAAAATCTACATATAAACAATATATTACCATTGCCACTTAACGGTCAAAGTCAAAAATACAATTTATCATAACTATTTTAATAGAAGTGGCAACAGCAAAAAAATAGGAAAAATTATGTAGAGCAAGATTGGCAACGGCAACAATGTAAACAAAATATCGTTAGTAATGGCGCGATGTAAGTAAAAGATGGCTGACAGAGTTCAAGTAAAGAAAACTTTTAAATTCAAATAAAAGGTAAGTTAACAGTTATATAATAAAAGATAAGCATTTATATTTATAGAATTAACAATTTTTATGTGCGAGGACAATTGATAGATATCATAAACCAACAGCTCCTTGAGATGGGGACATTTTCGAACACCCACCATATAGTCCCAACCTAGCGCCCAGTGATTACCATCTTTTCCTGGAACTAAAGAAGCGGCTTTGACGAGGAGCTCAAAGAAACCGTCATAATTCACTTCAAGTCACTGGCGGCAACAATTTAGGAAGAGGGTATTTCAAAGCTTGTTCACAGATGTAACAAATGCCTCAATCGTCAAGGTGGTATGTGGACAAGTAACCTTTAATCTACATTACTTTTGGCAATAAAATCATTTTTTTATATTTACCCATTTTTCCTTTATAGCCTATCGGAGATTGAAAAAAAAATAGCCCTCGTAGTTTACTAAAGTTTTGTGTATATGCCTAGCATTCTTCGATTTTCCCCTAGGCCTTGAAAAGTCCTTGAGTTTTTTTCTTTTTTGAGAGTGGGAACCCTGATAGATTTTTGACATCCTGTATTTCTGAAATTAGCTGCAAAATTACTGTATATTTTGGGATTTAGCTTTGAAAATAACATTATATTTATTGATGGTGAAATAATTGAATATTTGTAAATTTAGCTTTAAAAAGAGTGCAATTTTGATAGATAAACAATAAAATAAATTTTAGTAATTGTCTGTATAAATACAGTAGATCTTTATAACGCAATTCTCTATAAAACGCACTACTTTTCGGACATAAAAAATTATTTTTGCTCTTAAGAAACACTTTTTACAAAAACTATCACGTGTGATACATTTGTTTTTCTTTATATCTTCAATTCAGAGTGAGTGTTATGATCTTATGAGCTGCCCTGCTTCTGTTCCAAGGAATATAAACTTGAGTACTCTGTTGTATTTTGATACATTTCAGACACATTTGGTCATATGTACTAGTAAATTTAATGATCTGGGAAACATGATCCAGTGCTGCCAACTCTCCCATTTTTCACGGGAGACTCCCGTTTTTTAACCCTATCTCCCGTTTTTACGTTTTAATGTGTATTTCTCCCGTTTTTCTAATATTTTCAAAAAATCGAACTAAAAACGCTAATTTTTGACAATTCGTAGGTGCCTTTTTTTCAGATTTATGAAGGCCTTCCAATTCACAATCTTTCTGCATCCACAACATAAATGTCGAAATTAATTTAAAACTTACTTTATGAGATTTTAGAATCTCTAAAGAAACAGAATCCTTCAATATTTCTCGCTTACGTAATTATTTTTAACTCCCCCCCCCCCCATATTTTCTTATCTCCAACTAATGATTGGTGATCAAATGCTCTTTGCAACTCTTTTGTTTCTCCATCTACAAGCCACAACAAAAATGTCAATATTCGTTTTAAACTTGCTTTATTATATTCTAGAACCTATAAAGAAGTAGAAATGTTTAACAGTATTCTCATGTAATTATTGTTTGACTCCCCCCCCCCCAAAAAAAAAAAAATCCCTTTCACCAATTAGCTTTCTCATTCTACAACAAAAGAATCAAACATTTCCCCCCTGGTTTTAAAAAATGTAGGGTACTGCTAGTTTAACAAAAAAAAAAAAAAAAAAAAAAAAACACTTTTTAGATTCTTGAGGGCAATTTGAATTTTTAAGGACACATTTGACATTTAAAATCCAAACACTTAATTTAAAAATGTAGTTATAAATATGCATACAAAAAGAAAAAAGTCTTCTGTACTTTTATTTGTTGTTAATGTGCTGATTGTCACATACAATAGTTTTATTTATATTTACAGCATTTAGGTTATTTTCTACAAATGCAGTAATGGGGGGGGGGGGGGGGGAATAGCTTCGGGCAAAGTGTTTCTTTTTTTTTTTTTTTTTTTCTAAACAAAGATCAGGCGAGGTGCAGCACCCTATTTAAATTATCTGGGGAAAACTCTGGATCAATGTTCATAAAAACATTGATCCAGTTGTTTTATTAGATTTTAGAACCAACTGAAGCGATATAGGGGTTCAAAATTCTTTACATATGTAGTTATTTTTAGACTTTGTTAATGAACTTGTTAACTATTTGTTTTTCCCCAATAAATTTAAAATATAAATTATCAAATAAAAGTTATATTAGATCTTTTCAGCTAAAAAAGTATCATGTATTGAATAAAATAATTTTGTTTTGCTCCATGAAACCGTAAATCTCCCTTTTTTTTCCTTGAAATTATGTGAAATCTCCCTTTTTCTCCCTTGAAATTATGTAAAATCTCCTGTTTTTTTTCCCACCAAGGTTGGCAGCTCTGATGATCTATATAATGCACAACCTTGTGCTTTTAGGTTTGATTTATAAAGATCTTCTACTGTATTACATACCTGCCAACTCTCCCTTATTTCAACGGAGACTCCCTTATTTTGGGACTGTTTTCCACTCTCCGTTATTCTCAAACATTTTTCCCTTATTCTGAACATTGTAAAATTATACATATAATTTATTAAAAACTTCAATAAATTTTCGAATTTTTAAAGAAGATTTTTTTCTTATGCTTAAAAAAAGCTTTCATCTCAATAGATAGCACTATTTTTAATTAATAATTACTAGATTTTTACTTAGTAATGAAATTCAATTTACACATACAGGTTTTTGACAATTTAAGCAATGGATTAAACTGTTAAACACTGGCATATGTCAAAAATCTGTCAATGTTGTCTTGCCGCCTATAGAATGTCCTTTATATTGATCATTCAATGTTGACAAGTATCTCTTTTAATAATCATCACAAGACAAAATTATTTGTATGAAATTTATTGTCTTGAAAAGATGTTTATGAAAATGTATCCCAAGACATACCTTCCTATCTGACATTTTAAAGTTGCGCCCCCCCCCCTCCCCGGGACCAAAATTTTTTCACCAAAAGAGGTCCTCCTCGAATTATCGAACGTGTGTTTAGCCATTTTTAGGAATTCTGACGCATTTCCGAGACAGGAGGGGGTTGTGAGACTTTTAGCGGACACTATGCATGTATATATACAGGGTGATTAGAAAAAAACTACCCTGATATATCTGACCATAGCTACCATGCCGTTCCGAGAAACTGAATAAAAATTCGGTGGAAGGTATTTTGAGGTATGCGCTCAAGAATTATATAAAAAACAACAGTTAAACTCAAACAGTTACGGTTACAGTGACAAAATTTTGAAAATTTCAAATGGCAACACCTACTTTTTTTTATTGAAATGGAATCTCCATAGCAAAAAACCATAAATAGCGTTTGAACGGTACCTCTAGTATGAAAATCCCCAATGCTAGGCATACTAAGAAAAAAGGAGAAAACAGCTGTCATGTGCCTACCAGAGCACGACTTACATTTTCTTAATGACATCACCTTTCCCACTGAGTCTTCAGCTCTCGCTAAATCTACTGATTCTGCTTCAAAACGAGAAGAATGGACCACGGTATCCTTAATTTCATGTAGGTCTACTGTCTACTGAATAAGGGTTTTAATTTTGTTGTTAGTTGTAAGACACCGTCATGAGCGACGTCATCACACTAAGTGAAAAATAAGGCATTGGGAAATGCATGATGTGTATCTTGCTCTGTGAACAATATGCCGCTTAATGGGAAACATCGTTATCATCACCAAAATCGGTTTTGATTGCCATTTTACAATGCCTTGTTTTTCACGTACTGTGATGACGTCATCATGACAGTGTCTTACGACTAACAACGAAATTGAAGCCTTTATTCAGTAGCCTTACACGAAATTAAAGATACCTTGGTCTCTTCTTTTCGTTTCGAAGCAGAATCAGTAGACTTTAGTCTGAACGAAAGACTCAGTGTGAAATGTGCGTCATTAAAAAATGAAAGTGGTGCTCTGGTAGGCACGTAACAGTCGCAGTGCTGCCAACTCTCCCGTTTTTCACGGGAGACTCCCGTTTTTACATTTTAATGTGTATTTCTCCCGTTTTTCTAATATTTTCGAAAAATCGAACTAAAAACGCTAATTTTTGACAATTCGTAGGTGCCATCTTTTCAGATTTACGAAGGCTTTCCAATTCACAATCTTTCTTCATCCACAACATAAATGTTGATATTCATTTTAAACTTTACGAGATTTTAGAATCTCTAAAGAAACAGAATCCTTCAATATTTCTCGCTTACGTAATTATTTTTAACTCCCCCTCCCCCCCCCCATATTTTCTTATCTCCAACTAGTGATTGGTGATCAAATGCTCTTTGCAACTCTTTTGTTTCTCCATCTACAAGCCACAACAAAAATGTCATTATTCGTTTTAAACTTGCTTTATTATATTCTAGAACCTATAAAGAAGTAGAAATGTTTAACAGTATTCTCATGTAATTATTGTTTGACTCCCCCCCCCCCCAAAAAAAAAAAATCCCTTTCTCCAATTAGCTTTCTCATTCTACAACAAAAGAATCAAACATTTCCCCCCTGGTTTTAAAAAATGTAGGGTACTGCTAGTTTAACAAAAAAAAAAAAAAAAAAAAAAAAACACTTTTTAGATTCTTGAGGGCAATTTGAATTTTTAAGGACACATTTGACATTTAAAATCCAAACACTTAATATAAAAATGTAGTTATAAATATGCATACAAAAAGAAAAAAGTCTTCTGTGCTTTTATTTGTTGTTAATGTGCTGATTGTCACACACAATAGTTTTATTTATATTTACAGCATTTAGGTTATTTTCTACAAATGCAGTAATGGGGGGGGGGGGAGGGGAATAGATTGGGGCAAAGTGTTTCTTTTCTTTTTTTTTTTTTTTCTAAACAAAGATCAGGCGAGGTGCAGCACCCTATTTAAATTATCTGGGGAAAACTCTGGATCAATGTTCATAAAAACATTGATCCAGTTGTTTTATTAGATTTTAGAACCAACTGAAGCGATATAGGGGTTCAAAATTCTTTACATAAGTAGTTATTTTTAGACTTTGTTAATGAACTTGTTAACTATTTGTTTTTCCCCAATAAATTTAAAATATAAATTATCAAATAAAAGTTATATTAGATCTTTTCAGCTAAAAAAGTATCATGTATTGAATAAAATAATTTTGTTTTGCTCCATGAAACCGTAAATCTCCCTTTTTTTTCCTTGAAATTATGTGAAATCTCCTGTTTTTTTTCCCACCAAGGTTGGCAGCTCTGATGATCTATATAATGCACAACCTTGTGCTTTTAGGTTTGCATTATAAAGATCTTCTACTGTATTACATACCTGCCAACTCTCCCTTATTTCAACGGAGACTCCCTTATTTTGGGACTGTTTTCCACTCTCCGTTATTCTCAAACATTTTTCCCTTATTCTGAACATTGTAAAATTATACATATAATTTATTAAAAACTTCAATAAATTTTCGAATTTTTAAAGAAGATTTTTTTCTTATGCTTAAAAAAAGCTTTCATCTCAATAGATAGCACTATTTTTAATTAATAATTACTAGATTTTTACTTAGTAATGAAATTCAATTTACACATACAGGTTTTTGACAATTTAAGCAATGGATTAAACTGTTAAACACTGGCATATGTCAAAAATCTATCAATGTTGTCTTGCCGCCTATAGAATGTCCTTTATATTGATCATTCAATGTTGACAAGTATCTCTTTTAATAATCATCACAAGACAAAATTATTTGTATGAAATTTATTGTCTTGAAAAGATGTTTATGAAAATGTATCCCAAGACATACCTTCCTATCTGACATTTTAAAGTTGCGCCCCCCCCCTCCCCGGGACCAAAATTTTTTCACCAAAAAGGTCCTCCTCGAATTATCGAACGTGTGTTTAGCCATTTTTAGGAATTCTGACGCATTTCCGAGACAGGAGGGGGTTGTGAGACTTTTAGCGGACACTATGCATGTATATATACAGGGTGATTAGAAAAAAACTACCCTGATATATCTGACCATAGCTACCATGCCGTTCCGAGAAACTGAATAAAAATTCGGTGGAAGGTATTTTGAGGTATGCGCTCAAGAATTATATAAAAAACAACAGTTAAACTCAAACAGTTACGGTTACAGTGACAAAATTTTGAAAATTTCAAATGGCAACACCTACTTTTTTTTATTAAAATGGAATCTCCATAGCAAAAAACCATAAATAGCGTTTGAACGGTACCTCTAGTATGAAAATCCCCAATGCTAGGCATACTAAGAAAAAAGGAGAAAACAGCTGTCATGTGCCTACCAGAGCACGACTTACATTTTCTTAATGACATCACCTTTCCCACTGAGTCTTCAGCTCTCGCTAAATCTACTGATTCTGCTTCAAAACGAGAAGAATGGACCACGGTATCCTTAATTTCATGTAGGTCTACTGTCTACTGAATAAGGGTTTTAATTTTGTTGTTAGTTGTAAGACACCGTCATGAGCGACGTCATCACACTAAGTGAAAAATAAGGCATTGGGAAATGCATGATGTGTATCTTGCTCTGTGAACAATATGCCGCTTAATGGGAAACATCGTTATCATCACCAAAATCGGTTTTGATTGCCATTTTACAATGCCTTGTTTTTCACGTACTGTGATGACGTCATCATGACAGTGTCTTACGACTAACAACGAAATTGAAGCCTTTATTCAGTAGCCTTACACGAAATTAAAGATACCTTGGTCTCTTCTTTTCGTTTCGAAGCAGAATCAGTAGACTTTAGTCTGAACGAAAGACTCAGTGTGAAATGTGCGTCATTAAAAAATGAAAGTGGTGCTCTGGTAGGCACGTAACAGTCGCAGTGCTGCCAACTCTCCCGTTTTTCACGGGAGACTCCCGTTTTTACATTTTAATGTGTATTTCTCCCGTTTTTCTAATATTTTCGAAAAATCGAACTAAAAACGCTAATTTTTGACAATTCGTAGGTGCCATCTTTTCAGATTTACGAAGGCTTTCCAATTCACAATCTTTCTTCATCCACAACATAAATGTTGATATTCATTTTAAACTTTACGAGATTTTAGAATCTCTAAAGAAACAGAATCCTTCAATATTTCTCGCTTACGTAATTATTTTTAACTCCCCCTCCCCCCCCCCATATTTTCTTATCTCCAACTAGTGATTGGTGATCAAATGCTCTTTGCAACTCTTTTGTTTCTCCATCTACAAGCCACAACAAAAATGTCATTATTCGTTTTAAACTTGCTTTATTATATTCTAGAACCTATAAAGAAGTAGAA